>JAKSZU010000008.1:62501026-63701026 GCA_026018925.1 Tupaia tana | reverse complement strand
TTTGGAGAGTCTGCTTTATTCTCTGTAGCTGATGAGTTCTCACAATATCCCCATATAACCACACACACACACACACACACACACACACATCTACACATTTGTTTGTACTCATCTAATTTGTTTGTTATTAATCATATACCTGAGTGCATGCACTACATATATGTATATGCACTCAAGTACATGATTAGTGGCATACAAATTAGGTAAATACACACAAACACCATACACACACACACACACACACGCCACTTGTGCCACTTGTGCGTACTTTTTTTTGGAGATGTTTTATTATAGGGCGCATGCACTCGCCAGAAAGAGAGACAGAAAGAGAGAAATCACTTCCCAGGGAGATGGCCACGCCACGATCCCCTCTCCTCCATTCTCCTCTCAGAATCTTGGGCATGCATGCACATGCTCCCGGCATGAGTTTAAGCCACTGGGTCCTGGATCCGAACCACAGTCAACTACTTGGGAGTCCAGAGACATAGCCATTATGCCAACTGCTGGTCCTGACACTTGTGCATACTTTTCCTGCCTTCCTCACAGAGTTGATATGAAAATCAAACTTTTAAAAATGCATGTGGGTGCACTCAACAAAGTGTTAAGTGCAGGCTATTCTTACAGGATAAACTTGTTTGGACTTTCCTGTTAATCTAGTTCCAGAGATTTGACATCTACTAGTATAGGGAAGCATTTTGAGAATGTTAAACTTACTTAAATAGGTTAACAGTTCTGTGTCAAGAATATAACTTGATGATATTATAAGAAAATGAAAGAGAATAAGATACCTTTCTATAGCAGTACTGCTTTTTGACAGCCCTTCTTTGCGATTTTAATTACAGCTGTATCCAACTGATACATCTTAATGAGAACCATGTGAATGCGAGTGTGCGTGTGGGTATCCTTGGCTCCAAATCCCTAATTATTTATTTAAAATAAAATATAATTTCAACCGACTGTCAACCCAGCAAATCACACATAAATAAAACATCACAAAATTCTAAAGTCAAAAGTTCTTTCCTTTTGAAATCATCCCAATGGATTCTTTCTACTTTTTGTGAAAAGAGGACACTTTATGTGGAACAGATGGGCAGATGGCTGTGTGACAAACCAACCTCAGCAGCTCAGGGGTGGGAAGGACTTCATGAGTAGTTGAAAGGAAGTCTGGCTTGGATTTTCTTTTCCGTCCTTCATTTCTAAGTCTGGCACAAACCAACCTGATCATTTCTTAATGTGGCTGCGAGAAATGTGGAAGTTAACCACTTGGAGTTGGGAAAGAATGTGGAAGACCTAGCCTGGGGAATTCTATTATGAGTTCACCTTTGCTGAGGACCTTCTGTGTCCCTGGCACTACTTTAGATGCTTTATGAAGATTGTGTCACTTTACTTTGACCATCCTCCCATAAAGCTGGTTATTTGTCACATGTAGAGTAACTGAGGCGTAACAAGAAAACATACAGCTGACCTGGGATTACAACTCAGATATTTTAACTTTACAGAAATCTCTAGTTTACACAGACGGAACATCGCTTTGGATTTGTGAACAGGTATATTAGGTACTGTGTATGCCTGTGGTTATTACCTGAAAAATTTACCACTGAGATTCCTAGTGTGATGAACGTAATCTCCCCATATGTTAAGTGGCTTGCTGCCTGAATTCTTAGTAAGTGCCAACGACAGAACTGAAGCCAAGTTATTCATTCAGCAGGCGTTTAGGGAGCACCACTGTGCATCAGGAAGTGGTGGAGGCATAGAAGAACAGGTAGATTTCCACCCTCACGGACGCCTCAGTCTAGTGGGAAAGACGAACAAGTATGCAGTTGTGATGCTGTGTGATACATTCCATGGTGGAAGTCTGCACAGAGTTTTAGGGAGCATCAAGGACTGGCCTAGGGAAGGAAGAATTCAAAAAAGGCTGCTTTCGAGTGGGCTCCTTTCAGTTTTAAGGTAAGACATATCCTAGTATCAGAAGCTGAGAAAAGGGAAGAGAACATTCTAGGGAGTAGAAATAACAAGGTCAAACACATAGACGATTGAGAGCATGGCTCCTTCAGGAAACTTAAGTCCTCAGGAATGCTGGAGGACCACAGGAAGAGAGAAGAAGGATGGAGGATGGGATTAGAAGGGATGCTGGGATTGGATCTCACGAGCCACTCTAAGGAGTCTGGCCTTTATTCTAGAAGCAGTGGGGAATGATTGAGCAGCTTTAAGGAGGGCAGAGGTATTCATATTTCAGTTTAGAAAGGCCACTCCAGCCACAGCTCAGTCTCTTGCTGGAGGGGGTAGGGCAAGGGGCAGGGGAAACAAGAGTGGCTCCTACAACATTGCAGTAGTTAAATGGTAAAGGTTAAGCCACTGGATCTAGAAAGAAAAGGGAAAAAATTAAGTTGTAACAATGATACGCTTGATAGATTTATGTGGGTTCTGCTTTTTTGTCCTGTTTTCTTTGGGCAACCCCTGTTCCTTCCCATCCTCCAAGGGAACCACCTTAATTTTCTTACCCTAACATGAACCAAACTCAAATATTTCTAAACTGAAACAGGTGTACTAGAACAAAACCCACGTCTTCAAAACAGCCTCCCCAATAAATCCAAGCCAAATCGGTATTTAACATGGTGTGTGTTCTTAGCAGGCAGTTCAACTAATTCAACTAATAACAGTTAAGGTCTCATCCAAAATGAGTTTAATGACCAGACACTATTTGAAAGAGCAGCAGAAGAAGAGGTTGGTTGTGCTCATGAAACAAGGAGAGAAAATATCAGGCAAGTGGGAAGAAGGTTGCTCACAAGGACAGTTGGCACCAGTAACTATTGTCCATTTAATTCCATAACTTGGATTTCCTTAGTGGTGACTAGCTTCAAGAAAGAGTCAGACATTAGCACGTGGGCATCTCTAGCCCTGAGGATTTCAGCAGTTTTTATGTGCTTTTTTTCCCAGTCGAGGCCCCCATGGGCGCAGTAATGGAGCTTCATCGTTCAAGTCTGGCAGCAGCCCACCATCCCCGCGGGAAAAGGACCTCCTCTCCATGCTCTGCAGGAATCAGCTGAGCCCCGTCAACATCCATCCCAGCTATGCACCCTCTTCCCCTAGCAGTAGCAACTCGGGCTCCTACAAAGGAAGTGACTGCAGCCCGATCATGAGGTGAGTCCCGTTTACCTCCTCATTCACGCTTCTTAGTTTTTCTTTCTTGGTAAGCTTTTCTTTAAAAAAGAAAAGAAAAAGTATACAACTCTTGATCCTCTGCCTTATTCTGCAATAAGACACTTTTCTTTCCTTTTCCACACTCAGCTAATCCTTCAAGGGCTGCTGCAGAAAGAGCGCAAGCCACAATTTCTAACCAGGTACAGCAGTCCAAGCAGTTATTGGATAGGGAGGGAAAATGGCACAGTGGCAGGAGGAGAGGGCCTACTCATTTCCCCCAGAACAGGGAAGAATCATACGTGTGTGTTTATTCATTCATTCATTCCAACACCAAATATTTATTGAGTATCAGGTACCGTGTAAGCACTGGGAAGAGTCATGAACAACAGAGATGGCATCCGCGCTTACCACCCAGAGGAAAAAGAAGTTCCCTATGCAATAACAAACACAAATGGTGATTCTGCAAGTACCTGTTGCTATAGGAGTGTGTTAAAGGTCAGGAGGGGGTTCATCGCAGTCTGGAAGGTTCAGGGGAGGCCTCCCTGAGGAAATGAAATTGAAGTGAGATCTGAAAGGCACACGAGGAGTTAATTAGCATGAGGTGTGGAGGAGTGTGGAGCATAAAGAAGAAATGCACATCCAAAGGGGCCATGGCAGGAGAGCTGGAGGGTTGGGAACTGGACACGGGCCATCTTGGATGGAGTTCAGGTACGGCGGGGAGCAGGGCAGTGCAGTGGCTTGGATTGGTTCCAGAGTCAGGGAAGAAGCTGGCAGCTCTCCTCTCTCCTCTTCTTCCTTCTGGGCGTCCCTGTTCTCATTAGTCAGCTCTCTTGCAGCAGGGATGTCCAGCTCTTGGTCTGGCCTGACGGGCCAAGATTCCAGTTAGGGACTGTTTTGTAGAACACGGTGCACTTCTCTTACAAAGCACAGTGGTGAGAGTGGAATAGCCTTGTTCCCTTCAGAAGAAGGAACTTTCCATTTCCAACAAGTCAGCACACTCACACCAGGGAATGATTTTAGAACATCTGAATTCAACTAATAGCAGTAAGGATCTTTAGGCAATAGCACATTGTGTGGAAGTTAGGGTGTCTTGTTCCATTCTTTACCTCCCATCCCCCCACTTATTGTCCTTTAATATAACAGCATGTCACTCTGAACTGACAGCTTGGGCCTGTACACAGTTGGGCATTATTATTTCGTATTATTTTTGAGATCATTCCTAAACCATAGAAAATCCTATCTCCACTGCCTCTACCACCCCCTGCCACACTTACACATACACACATGCATACACACACCACGTAATCTTCCAAGTAATCAACAGTCCTGAGATGGTTTATTACAGTCCACCTTCTGAAGTGAGGGTGCTCTCTCTTGAGGTTTAAGATCCTACCACACAACTGCCGTTCCTTCTCAAGCTGTTCGCTGTGTGTCTTAGGCAGTGTGGGCTGCTATCATGAAGTACACAGACGGGATGGCTTAGACACAACAGAAATATATTTCGCACAGTCCTGGAGACTGAAATCTGAGCTAAAGGTGCAACATGGTCTGGGAAGGATCCTCTTCTGGGCTGTAGACTGCCCACTTCTTGTGGTATCCTCAGGGAAGAGAACGCTTGAGAGCTCTCTGGGTCTCTTTCTTATTCCTATAAAAGCACTAATACGCTTCATGAGGCCTCTGCTTTGCAGAGGCTCCACCTCCTAATACCATCACATTGTGGATTAGGATTTCAAGATATGAAGTGGAGGGGGGAGTTACTTTTCTTTTTATAGAAAAAAATAAAAACAGGGTAAAAAGTAACAACTCATTACTTTGATTATTTCAGGCGGTCTGGACGGTACATGTCTTGTGGAGAAAATCATGGTGTCAAGCCACCAAATCCAGAGCAGTATTTGACTCCATTGCAACAGAAAGAAGTTACAGTGAGACACCTGAAGACCAAGCTGAAGGAATCCGAGCGCCGACTTCATGAAAGGTGAATACACATATCTTACACAGCCTGGTTTAGGATAGTTTCTTTACTCATAAAATGAAATAGAAACCCAAACTACAGAAAAATAAAAATTAAAGTATTTAATTTGTGTCAAATTTCTTTTATCTGGGAACCAGCAGTTAGCGTAATGGCTATGTCGCTGGACTCCCACGTAGTCGACTGCGGTTCGCGTCTTGGACCCGGTGGCTTACAACTCACGCCGGGCGCGTGTGCGTGCGTGCCCAGGATCCTGAGAGGAGAATGGAGGAGAAGGGATTGCGGCGTGACCATCCCCCCTGGGGGGTGATTTCTCGCTTTCTGTCTCTATGTCTCTCTCTGTCTGTCTGGCGAGCGCACGTGCCCTATAGCAAAAAAACTCTCCAAAAAAAAAAAAAAAAAAATTCTTTTATTTTTATCTATCTCTATACAAAGTGATTTTATAATGCTGTGTGACTTGAATGTTTTAGGAGTTCAAGGAGTCTAGTATGTTAAAGAGGGCTCGCTGTCTTTCAAGAAAAATTAGATATGTGCATGATTATTTTTAAATGGCAGAAACACTTGCAGTCTCATACTTTCAACAGAATGGTCGCACAGAGTGGTCCCTTTAAGCCCTGTTTATCTCTGTGCAAGAGAGAAAGTCTGTGTACACTGTAATTCCTGCAAGCTCCTTCTGAGCTGAAGGAAAAGGTACATTATTCTTGGCCAAGTGTTATGGTGAAGGAAAAAAAAAAAAAAAACAAAAAAACCTCAGCCCATGCTTAAAAGATGTTATCTCAGGGAAAAAAGACCTTGGACATCTTGGAGGCAGGCCTATTTTTATACTTGATGGTTTTCCCTTGGAATATTTTGAAACAGACTAGCAGAGCTCTAACCGGAGTAGTTGCAATCTCAGAATGAGAGTAGGTTTGCATTCTCTGGAGTCCGATTCAGCACAGGGCTACCTGATCAGCCCAGATTTCTTCCTAGGCTGCAATAAGAATATGGAGGCGACCCAGTGCCCGTGTGTGATAAGACTGTGGGCAGATAAGGGTACAAGCTGTAAGGAGGAACTTTTTTTAATCTTCCTTGCCTGCTTGAAATAGACTTGAGACCCAAACTCACCTCTGAAATTAATCAGACCCTACTTTTCTGGAATTGTTTGGTTTCCGATTTAAGGAATCCAAGGAAAGATTTGAGAAAACATGAAAGGAGGCATAGGAAAACAGCAAACTTGAGAAAACATTTAGGTCCAAACTTAAATAATATATATATTTTTTTATTTTTTTAAAAGAATTATTTATTTAATTTTATTTATTACTATTATTATGATTTTTTTATTTTGACCAGAGAGACAGAGAGAGAGGGAAAGTGAGAAAGCAAGTCACCAGGGCCAGGACTCAAACCATGGTCAGCCATGTGGGAGTACAGCCTCTTAACCACTATGCCACCTGCTGGCCCCCACAGTTATTAATTTTTTTATTTTAAATTTATTTATTTACATTCATTCACTGTACACCATTACAGTATATCAAATGAGAATTTTTTTTTTTTTCCTGAAATATTTTTTTAAATTAATTAATTTACATTCATCCCCTAATCATCATCACAGCATATAAAGTATAGTTTCCCATCCAGAATATACTGCACAGTGGCTTAATCATGTATGTTATCATCAATAATTTTCCATTTCTAGTTTCATATATATATATATATATATATATATATATATATATATATATTTATCCCTATGTCTGACCCTCTGCCCTTTCCCACCCTCTTCTCACACTATCTCTGGTGTCTACAGTTGTCTTCCATTCCGTTTCCCCCCACTTTTTATTGATCACACAATTTCTTAAATAGTCTAACTACCTTCCGTAGTAAGTTAAGCTGGTAATTTCAAGAAAAGCAGTTTTGAATTGGTAAGGAAATTTGCTTAAAATTTAAAGCCTGGAAACAGGTTAGTATTCTGTTCAAATAGTGGGTACATGAACCTATTGACAACTCAAGACAGGACAAAAACTCTTAAAACCGGACAACAAAACCTAGAAGAAAAGCAGCAATATCTCTTCATTATATCTGAGGAGCCTGGCTACCTAGTCTTCATATCCACAAAAAATATGAGCACAGATATTTACATGGATAATAAAAAGTATGTGTAAGAAAGAATTTATTGACAAAGATCTTGAAATAGGTTCCTGTGAAGGATCTAAAAAAATAGATCAATTCCCCTCAGTGTAGGATGGATTCAAAATCAACTTACCTAAGAGGAGTATAGTAAAGTAAGCAATTTTTCACAAAGTCTTTACAAAAACACAGCATTTTATGATTTAAAAAATGATCCTAATTATTATTAGAATATGAAAACAATTTTATAAGACTAAAACTAGTCAGTTTACTTTCTGTCTTTGATAGGTAATTAAAAATGAAATGGACTTTGCTTCCACATAACATTGTAGGTATTATGAAAAGGTAGACCATGGTGATAAAGGCAGAGACTGATGTACTCTAATAATAAAATTTCAAATATTAAGTAATGAGTAGAAGATAATGCTGTAAAGTACTTAATGACATATAGTGAGTATTGAGTACCTGACACATAATGAGTACTCAAGAAGAAGGAGGAGAAGAAAAGAAGAAGAAGAAGAAGAAAACGATGGTATTTATTTTGATTCTGATTACTATTATTACTTCAGCTATTTTACAGTTAGAAGGGGAAAGTCCATGACTAATTAATACTTGGCAAAGAAAGAAATTTCAAAATTAATTTAACTTCTATATTTCAAGTGGAAGAGCACGTGTATCAGACTTGATTTTCACCTGCTTCAGCGTTGACCTACTCTTTAACCGTGTTTGTCGTCCCACTCTAGGGAAACTGAAATTGTGGAGCTGAAGTCCCAGCTGGCCCGAATGCGAGAAGACTGGATTGAAGAAGAGTGCCACCGGGTAGAAGCCCAGCTAGCACTCAAGGAAGCCAAGAAAGAGATTAAACAGCTCAAACAAGTCATCGAAACTATGAGAAGCAACTTGGCTGATAAAGACAAAGGCATTCAGAAATACTTTGTGGACATAAACATCCAAAACAAGAAGTTGGAGTCTCTCCTTCAGAGCATGGAGATGGCACACAATGGCTCTCTGAGGGATGAACTGTGTCTAGACTTCTGTGATTCCCCAGAGAAAAGTTTAACCTTAAACACCTCTTTCGGCAAGATGGCAGATGGGTTGTCTCTGGAAGAGGAGGTCACGGAGGAGGGGGCTGACAGCGAGCTGCTGGTGGGAGATAGCATGGCCGATGGCACAGATATGTTTGATGAGATGGTGACAGCTACCACCACAGAATCTGGTGACCTGGAGTTTGTTCATTCCACCCCTGGGGTAAAAGTCCTTGAGATGTTCCCCATGGCAGCAGGTCAGGAGGAAGGCAGTGTGGTGGTAGAGCAAGCCGTCCAGACGGATGTGGTGCCATACAGCCCTGCAGTCTCAGAGCTCATCCAGAATGTGCTCAAGCTCCAAGACCCCTGTTCCTCGAGCTCAGCATCCCCTGATGATTCTGGGGCTGACTCAACGGAGAGCTTCCCAGAATCCATCTCTGCCTTAGTGGTTGATTTAACACCGAGAAATCCAAACTCTGCCATCCTTTTGTCTCCCGTGGAGACCCCATGCACCAAGGTGGATATGGAAGCTCATGCAAACCGCCTCATGAGAGAGCTGGATTTTGCAGCCTACACAGAAGAAAGGTTGGATGGTGTCCTCCCGCTGTCTCGGGGAGCCGTCGTGAGGCAGTACTGGAGCAGCAGTTTCTTGGTGGATCTCCTGGCTGTGGCTGCCCCGGTGGTCCCCACTGTTCTGTGGGCATTCAGTACTCAGAGAGGGGGAATAGATCCTGTCTACAACATCGGAGCCTTGCTCCGGGGCTGCTGTGTGGTCGCCCTGCATTCACTCCGTCGTACCGCCTTCCATATCAAAACTTAAATAGAAGTGATTGCTGCGTGCCAGTGTGTCCCATGTGGCATAGTACCAGGTGGAGAAACAGCAGGTCGATCTGTGGTGGTCTCTATTCTGTCGTTTTGCTCCTTGGTATTTGATTTGCACTATGTTTAGTTGACGCCTGTTCACTGTTTAAAACCGGAGGCATCTTCAAAGGCATGGAGACCTGGTTCCAGTAAATGTCACCGGTGTGGTATAGAAAGCATGCTCCTGACCCCGCTGTGTCGTCTGAGGTACCTGTTCTTATCCTAGTGGTTCAGGAAGCGAAAATGCAAAGTTTGCACTTTCAAGACAGCTTCTCTAAGGCTGGCATGTTATCTCCTTGCTTTGCTTTGTGCCGTTTTAGAAATGTGTAATTGTTCCAGCATTCCAATGGTCTTGTGCATAGCAGGGGACTGTAACCAAAAATAAAAATGTATTTGTGTAATTGGTTTGAAGAAGTCTTGAATAGCTCTTTAGTGTCTTACTGGGGATTGATAAGGTTTGAGTGTTTGCAATTTTTTACTAAATGTAGCTCCAAAGTCTTAAATGGCTGTTTGTTCTTAAACCTGTTAATTGATGAAACTGTATGTAAGTTTACAGTGTACTAACTTATTTTTTGCTTACTATATATAGTGTTTTATTGGAAATCGTTTGTAAGCACACCCTTCAGCATGACGAAAATAAAGTTTAGTGTTTCCATTTAAATAAATGTTTTATCCTCCTATAAAATAGTTACACTGTGAGTTTACTTCTGTATGTAATAATGAAGATGAAATAGTAGCTTGTCCGTAATGATCAATAGGAGTCTGTAAAAATAGAACTAACTTGAAAAATGAGAAAAAGAAGAGAAATAATTATTAAAGGTGGTAATTTCCTACCTTGACTTTAAAAAAAGTTTCTAAATAAAAATAATTTCCGTCATTTGTTTGCTTTTAAATGACCCATAAACATGTTTGGCCACATATTTACCACGTATTTATTCAGTAATCCTGTACTGGGTTTTTCATGAAAGCCAGGTTTGTTTTGTTTTAAGCACGCTCGGTGGACAGGGGAGGGAGAACGTGGTGGTGCCATGTGCCCTCCTTCTGCCGGAAGAACAGGATTGGGGTGGGTGGCTGGGAAGGAGTGGGATAATATTCCATCTATGTTAATTCACTTATACCTCACACCAACCTTGTGAGATGTGTATTCTCTTTTGGAGATAAGGGAGTCAAGCTTAAAATAGCAAAAATGCTCAGGATCTCCTAATTCATCTTCAGCAGTCAGGATTTCAAGTGTCTGCAAAGCACATGCCTTTTCTACTTTACCATACAAATGGAAAAACCTGGAGTCGATCCTAAGTTCTCACCCAGGGACTCTTCTTCCATAGCACTTATCACATTTAAACTTTTTTTTTTCCTATTTTTTTAAAATAACTTAAGTCTTAGTTATTACCCATCTCATTCCCCCTCCCCGAAATATGAGCCCTGTGAGGACAGAGATCTGTATTGTTTTGTTCACAAATGTATGTCAAGAATTTCAAACAGTACCTGACACATTTATGAGGTCTAAAAAATAGCTGCTGAATAAATTAATTCATCCAGCAAATTCTTACTGGGTACTCAGATACTAGTTAGACACTGTAACAGAAGGAGACAAAGTTTCTGCCTTCAGGGAGCTTACAGTCTGTGTCTGTGAAGAACAGAGAATATATCAACAATAGTGGTTAGTGCTTTGGAGGAAATACATAAGGTCTTTTGACCAAGACTGGCAAAGGTAAGAACTTATCCCTGAAGAAATAACATGCAAATGTATTTTAAAAAATCAGGCATATGAAGATGTGGGGTAAAATGCTGCAAACAGATCAAATGCATATGAGAGCTCAGCATGTCATAGCGTCAGTGAGGACAATGTGGTTCCAGCAGAATGAGCAAGAAGACGGAGGCTGGAGTAGACAAGAAACTTGTTCATGTGGAGTGCCAAGTAAAGGCTGGGAAAGACTTAACTTTGTCAGTATTTTCTTTGAGGGGCCAGCAGATGATGTAGTGGTTACATCACTGGACTCCCACATGGTTGACCACAGTTCTAGTTCTGGACTGGGTGGCTTGAAAATCACGCCTGGCACATGTGAGTGCATGTCCAAGATTCCAGGAGGAGAATGGAGGAGAAAAGATTGGGGTGTGGCCATCCCCTCTGGAGGAGGGTGATTTCTCACTTTTCCTCTCACTGTCTCTCTCTCTCTGGCAAGCGTGCATGCCCTATCACAAAAACCTCTTAAAAAAAAAAAAAAAAAAACTTCTTTTTTTTTCCCCTTTGAAGAAACAGAGAGGGAAACCAGATTAAAGTGGACTGAGTGAATGGAAGAGAGAAAAAGTAGAAATAAGTGTGGTAGATGCAGCTAATTTTTTTTTTTTTTTTTTTTTTTTTTGGTAAGGTTTTTGCTATAGGGCACAAGTGCTCACTGGAGACATAGGGAAAGAGAAATCACCTCCTGGGAGGGATGGCTATGCTACAATCCCTTCTCCATTTTCCTCACAGGATTTTGGGCATGAATGCACATGCACCCTGTATGATTTTGAGCCATGGATTCTGGGACTCAAACCATGAGTTCTGGGACTCAAATCACAGTTGGTCATGTGGGAGTCCAGGGCCTTAACCACCATGCCACCTGCTGGCCCCTTGGTTTTTATTTTTAGTTGTCTGTTAAAACTTGTTTTTACTGTGAAGGGAAGTTGGGAAGTGAAAGGTAGTTAAAAGAGGATATCAGGTCAAGAGTTTCTCTCATTTTTCAATATCGGGAAGAGATAGAACATGCTGTATGCTTTTGTGATTGAGCCAATTAAGAGAAAGAAATTGACGACATAGGCGAAAAAGGGTTTAATGAAGGATAGGATCCAGGGCAGAAGGGTAAGTATAGAAAAAGGTGGTTTGTCTCCCTGTCTCTGACAGAGACTCTGTTGGAATGCACATGTGCCTTGGACATACACATTTGTACATACAATGCACAAACCTCATAGCACTAGTCAGAGGTAGGGGGATTTGGCTGAAATGAAAGGGAAACTATTTTGGGAGGTGAATAATCGGAAGTGTCCCAAAACAATGAACCATGCTGACTCAGGTCCCTTCCTGCAGCCCAACCCAGCCCAGACCAATACGTGGATCCGTATCTTAAAGTCCCTCCTTATGTTTATTTTTAGTCATTGCTAAATTAAAGCATTTTTACTTTAAGAAAAAGCCTACATCTATTTTTGGTATCTGCTTGTTGCTACAGAAACAAATATAACCACACAAACTCAGCACTGCTCTTCATCAATTCAAGATGGGTAGAAAGAACAGGCTCTAAAGAGAAAGAATTCTCTATGAACCTCAAATATTTATGTTGAATATCAAACTGGAAGCAGCTCATCACCAGTAGCAAATTGCTTTGCTATTTTAACATCCCACATCCTTTACAAAACCCAAAAGATTCAAATGAAGTTAACTTATTCGAGACTGGATACTGCATATCCTATAGACACTGGAACACATACACAAGGGTAAAATGGGACATCCTACAGCAGTCATTCTTTTTATCGTTGTTTTCTTCTTCTCTTCCCCTCCCCACTCCTTTCCTTTTTCATCAGGGTTTGTGGAAAATTACTACTTGTATTCAGAACAGACTCTCACTAATGAGTCCCTTGGAGTAAATAAAAGATGGAACGTACTCGCCTTTCGGAAGCCCAAGGCGTTGGCTGGTTTCATGGACAGGATGATCTGATCCCATAGAAAGAAGTGCCTCAAAATTGCTTTCAGTAATTCGGGTGCCTGTGATGTACAAACAGGAAGGAAAATGGAAAAAAAAGAACAATTCCACTCTATTGAACAAATTGCTGTTCCATCAAAGCAAATGTGAGACATTTCCTATAGTTATGTGTGCAAACATTCCTATTTTAAATAAAAGATTTTTCCCCCCAAAGGGATATGTTGACCTTTCCAAGCTGAGCTGTTCAGAAAAGGGGGAGAAAATGCAACGCACTCAGATGCCAAGCGTTTCTGACATTTGTGGCAGAAGAAAGAGGAAGCCTGTGATTTGCATTTATCATAGGCCCTGCCTAAGCAGTGGTTGGATCTGATAAGTTTTTCTGAGTATTTTTCATTTTAAATTGTTTCACTTTAAATTGTGGTAGTTTCTCACTTCCATTTTGGGTAAGTGAGCACTTTTATAAATTCTTTATTCCCAATACTGCCAGGCAAATGTACACAAAGAGGCAGTTACCCAGGAAATTAAAAATAGTTCATAACAAATCTTGAAAGAATGTCAACAAATATCCAATTATCCTGAATAAAACAACTAGAAAACCCAAACAGAATAAAACAGGTTCATAGTAGGCCATTAGTTCTAAACCACTGGAAGTTAAGCTTATTGGTTTCTCTCCAATCATAATTGTTATGATTGTAACTATAATTCCAAACAATTTTAAATTTTAGGTAGTTTTAGTATAGCTCAGATATTGTGTGACAATCCTCACACCATGGGTGGTTTCTTTCTGTCTCCCTCTGGTGAGTGTATGTACCTTCTGGCAAAACCTCAAAAACAAAACCAAATAAAACAAAGATGCAATATGTAAAAGACACAAAGTGAAATTCTGGAACAGGAATGCTGAGGATGAAGTCCTGCCATTTACCTCCCCATCATCCCCTGCAGTGCTCCTGGAATCACCTCTGAGAACAGCTTGCCAATCATTTTACTATATGCCATGGTTCTTTGAAAACTTGTTCGTGAGACCAATAGATGGTGTAATGGTTACATTGCTGGACTCCCACATGGCTGACCGAGGTTCAAGTCCTGGACCTGGTGATTTGAAACTAACGCTGGGTGCGTATGCTTACATGCCCAGAATCCTGAGAGGAGAATGGAGAAGAAAGGATTGCGGTGTGGCCATCCTCCCTGGGGGGCGATTTCTCACTGTCTCTCTGTCTCTGTCTCTTTAGCAAGCACACAATACCTATAGCAAAGCTCTCAAGGAAAAAAAAAAAACTGTGTTTGTGTAAGATTGCATATATAAAATTGGGACCAGCAGATGGAATAATGGTTATGTTGCTGGACTCCTAAGTAGTTGACCATGGTTCAACAGATCCAGTGGTTAAAACTCATGCTAGTGCGTGTGCGTGCATGCCCAAAATCTTGAGAGGAGAATGGAGGAGAAGGGATTACGGTGTGGCCATCCCTCTAGGGGGTGGTTTCTCGCTTTCTTTTTATAGGTGAGCGCATGCACCCTATAGCAAAAATCTCTCAAAAAAAAAAAAAAAGAAGAAGTATGGATGAGTATTCTGGTTACTCCTGAAGACTTGATTCTCTACTGTCCTGAATGCTTAGTGGGATTGTTTTGTAACCCTTATACAAAAGTTTGTTTGCCAATGTTCTGTTGGTTTAACTGTGGGAAGAACTCATCATCTCTCTCAGAGCACAGAAGCCAAATAAGCCTCCAGGATGGATCGAGCTAGAAAAGAGCAATGCAAAACTCAACAGTCCAGATTCCCCAGTGAATATCAAAGACATACCTAATTTGATATGGTGCTTAAGAACCTTTCTTGAGACCAGCAGATGGCGTAGTGTAGCATTGCTGGACTCCCACATAATCAACCATGGTCCAGTCTTGGACCCGGTGGCTTAAAACTCACATTGGCCATGTGTGTGTGCATGCCCAGGATCCCGAGAGAATGGAGAATGGATTGCGGTGTGGCACTCCCCCCAGGGACTGTCTCCATGGTGAGTGCACGCACCCTACAGCAAAAACTTCTCAAAAAAAAAAGAAACTTTCTTGTCTTCTTTTTAATCAAAAAAGCTTACAATGTTTGGAATGGTTTGCCAGTCTTACTTTCTACAGTAAACAATAGGTGTTGGCATTTAAACTGACCTTTAATTCTTCTGAACCAGCACATTATTTCTGGCTTGTTGTTCATGTAGAGAAGATGAAAAAACGAAAGCAGTATCAATAATTTTTACAACTCCTACTGAAAGCAGTACTTGAGAAAAAGTTTCTAAAATGATCATGTACTTTTTAATAAAGAGTTCCTGCTAAGCAAGATAGATTAGGCAATTAGTGAGATTAAGATACACTACAGAGCCATATGGAGTAATAAAAGCACTTATATTTCTGTGTTTTAAACATAAGCATGATAAGTTAAATATATCTGTATAATTCCTTATGCACATCTTACTTCACTTACATAAAAATGTTTTTGAACACTTATTTTGGAGGCCAAAATATCTAAATGTCTCCATAAAGTAGGTTGATGCTGCTCTTATTCAGGATATCAAACATGTTTGGAAGCTGTATAAAGATTCAGGTTAAGGTTTGAATATTTTAACAACATAAAACCAATTGTGGGCAGGAGTTAGTATCATATAAGCAATACTGACCTAAGTCAATAGACCAGTGACTCAGAGTATATCCTCTGAGATTTTATGCAAGAAGGAGAATTTTTTTCTGTGCCAATCACTCCCTCAACGAAATCCTAAAGACACACGGTCAGGGACAGTTTGAAGCAGGAGGATGTCTAGGTATAACAATGGTCAAGCACATCCATGAAAACTGTGGCCTTAGCCTCACTGGAATTATTTCTCAGTCAAGTGTGCCAATTAGCTATTTTTAAAAATTTTTAAGTATAAATTACATTTTATTTTACAATCATCAATGTAAATTAATTAATTTCATTTGCTTTAATTATATTTGACCCAAATAAACTGCAAAACATTTCAATATGGCACTGACATTCAAGTACAGTTGTCATTCAGATAAAAATAAAAACCAAGCTAATTTTCTTCATATTTATTACACAAATTTTTATTAAACACTAATGGGTGTTTGTGATTTTGTTATAATTTTTAACACTGTCTTTATCATACTAGAGACTGCAGAGGAATTTCTAAAGGCTAATTTTTTGGCAGATCCATAGTTTCATCAAGTTGAGAGATGCCTTAAATATCATAATCCAGGGGCCAGTAGGTGGCTAAAGTGCTGGATTCCCACATGGCTGACTGTAGTTGGAGTCCGGGACCTGGTGGCTTGAATCATGCCAGGCATGTGTGCGTGTGTGCCCAATAACCCAGGAGAGGGAGAAGGGATTATGGCGTGGCCATCCTCCTGGGAATGATTTCTCACTTTTTCTATGTTCTTGTCTGCCTTTCTGGTGAGTGCACAGGCCTTATGGCAAAACCCCAAAAGATAAAAACTATAGTCCATAGAATGCTGATTACCCCCTATATAACATGTTCTCAACTTCCTATTTTCCTTCCAATTTATCAAGCACACAATTGACTCTGTAAGCTTTGGTTTCCTTATATGTAAATAGGGATAATGTCAACCTCACAGGATTGCAAAGAGTTATTTTAAAAAGTTTATTATATTAAATTGACAAATAATAATACATATCTACGGAGTAAAGTGTGGTATTCCAATACTGAAATAGTCCAAGATGCAGTGCTGAACACTAATAAAGATTGATTCTTTTCCTGAACTTGCATTCAAATTAAATATGTATAAATATCACTAATTAGTCAACTTCTTCCACTCTACAAGAAATCAGCTGTCAATACTGCATGGCAGGAGAGAAAGTGTATACAGGCCTCACATAACTACCACTTGTTGAGTGTTTATAATGAAAACCTACAGTCTAAATTAATCCTAAATTCACCATCTCCACTTAAAAGACTTGCAAACTCAGGCAATGTGTTTAACACTGTATGATCTCTGCAGCAGCTCTGCAAAGGCTTTCAAAGCTGGTTTGATCAGATCAATATACAAGGAAAGCACCTGCAGAAATGGCCATAGAAGTCCCCAGAAACAGAAGGCTGAGACTATCTTAGGCTACAAACTTTCAGTGCAAGTTTCTCTGCAAAGTCTCCTGTGTGAATCAGCAGTGTCAACAGCAGGTATGCAAGATAAACAGAAATCCTTCATATGGGGGTTGGGGGTTGTCCTAAGATAGTGAATCTCTTTCAGCCTAGAAGATTGATGCTTCTGTTAAAAACCATCTTACTAGCTTTCAACACAGGATACTGAGCATGCCCAGTGGCCATGACTAAGGGGCACTGGAGGTCACAAGTAGGAAGCAGAATAAAAACAAATCCAAAAAGCAGTTGAGTATAATCCTGAGCCATTGCCACAACCTTGGAAAAGCCTTGATTACTTGAAAGAAAAGTGAAGGAAAATTATACAAAAGGAAAAAATGGGTCTCTTTTTGATATCAGAACTACCATTAAATAATAATTCTTTTTAAGTTGCCAAAACGAGTATAAATTACTTACAAAATTATGCTTTTTATGGACCTACCATCTTCCATTTTTATAAAATGCTGAGTCAAAAGGGTTGGTAGAAGTGCCTTTTCTGAAATAATCCCACGTCCACCTTCCCAAGGCCAGAAACACTCAACTCATTATCTGTTTTATTTGTCTGTACATCCAATGCAAGATCTCCTTTGAACAAGAGGCTAAAATCATTGTAAACGGATTATGTCAGATAAGGAAATGTGTGAATTAGCTATATCTGGCCTAGATCATTTCTTTAATAAAAACATTATTGACAAAATAATGTTTAGAGCATTGGCTATGGTTAGGTTTACATCATGGTGGTAGCCTGTATAATGGTGTTGGAAACTTGATCCAGATAGCAGTTTCTATAGCTACTATCTTCTTCCCAACCAGCAATCTACATTCAGGAATAATAATGGCCCTGGACACAGAGGCAAGTGCATGTCAAAACTGAGAAATGCAGCTATAGAATTTTAAATGGTCAATTATAAAATGTCAACTCAATTAAATCTGCTACTAAAAAAAAAAAAAAAAAAAAAAACAAAAAAACCAGGAGAGTAAATCCCTAGCTAAAGCTTAAACTGAGAAAATGGCTGGAAACCATGAAACATATTTATAAAGAACATGAAATACATCTCACATGTCTTTGATAATTATCTCAGTACATGAAATGCACAATCCAAAAATGGGTAGAACTTTACGAATTCTATCAGAGCCTGCCTGTATTTCTTTACTTCTACTAATTTCCTTCTAAAATTGGTAATTACTTATTAAAATTAAGAAAACAAACCATAAATTTAGGGACTAAAGGAGAAGTCTTTATCACATGTATTTAACTCAATGACTTCTATTGGGACAATGACTTCACTTGTATACCCATACATATGAGAATTTAGTTTACACCATCAATGAAGGCCAAACAATTCTAAGTTTATTCTTTCTGTAAGAAAAATTTGTTTCTTCCTAATCAATCATCTAAACTGTAACTATTTTTATTTATTTGTGAAATTTATTTTATACTGAGGAAATAAATCATGATGAGTTAAAATGTCAACATGTTACCTTAAATATTTTATAATCATCTTTTTTTTAAATTTTTCTTTTACTTCATTAGAGACATGCAATTTTTATTGATGGCAGAAAGAAAAAAATATCCTACTTTTTTTTTGTATCAAGTATTTTCATTTATTTCAGTGTTCTGATGTTGGGTGCATATAGGTTTATAATTGTTATATCTTTCTGATGAGTTGACCCATTTATCATTAGATAGTATCCTTTTTAATCTCTTTGCAGTTATTTTTTTAATTAATTAATTATTTTTTCATTTCATTTCCTTCCATACATTCAATCACATTATTGTCTTACAAAATGGATATTTCAACAAGTGAACATTTCTCCCTAGTACTGTTGATAAAACTACGAAATTATCTTCAACAGATAATACCACACCTCTTTGTGCCATTAATGCTTTTCCTCCCTGTCCCTCCCCAAATGCCCTTCCTCAGACCCTCCTCTTTCACACACACTATTTCTGGTATTTACATCTATATACTGCGTTTCTATATCCTTTAGACCATTAGTTTCAGTCATAGAGTGCAGACACTCAGTATATATTAAGTGGGGACATACAATGCCTCTCCTTCATAGCATGGCTTGCTTCACTCAGCAGTAAGTCTTCCATATTGATCCACTTTCTGTCAAAAGTAAACTAACTTCTAACCAGTCTTTATTTCTAATCAAAAACCAAACAACCAGACAATAAAAAGTCTCACACACATGAAAATCATAATCAAAGCAGACTTCAGTAGTTTTTAACTATTAGAAAAGAGCAGTAATTGTATTAAAGAAAGTTATCTTTTGTGAACCCCAAATTTGGAAAAAAAAAAAAAAACAATGTAGAAATATAAAGAGGGGAAGAGAATGCAGTCATTATTAAAAGTTTGGGTCCGATTCTATTCAATTTGAAGTTTATATGTACAACACTAATAAGTATCACTGAAAATGATGTTTGGGATTTAATGAGTTTTCTACTGAACTTAAATTCTGAGTGATTTACAATCACACTTAAGCTAAGGACTTAGGAAGCTCTCACTGCATAGTTTATGCTTTTTTTTTTCTTTTTCTGGAGAGGTTTTTTGTTATAGGGCGCGTGTGCTCACCAGAAAGAAAGAGAGAGAGAAACAGAAAGCAAGAAATCACCCCCCGGGGGGATGGCCACACCGCAATCCCTTCTCCTCCATTATCCTCTAGGGATCTTGGGCACGCATGCCCACATGCCCAGTGTGAGTGTAAGCCACCGGGTCCGGGACTCAAACTGCAGTTGACTACATGGGAGTCCAGTGACATAGTCATTACGCTAACTGCTGGTCCCAGTTTATGCTTTTACTATGGAATGTTATTTTAATTCAAATATATTAGTAATATTTGGCCTGTAGAGTGTTAATTTTGGGCAGTAACTTTTAAGCAAGTAAAAATCTTGAAAAATTCTAAAGCCATAGAAAGCCAGGTTGGATACATTTTAATTGTGAAGAAAAAGTTCATGGGATTTTAAACAATCAAACCTATGTTTCCCCCCACCCCAAGAACATAGTATGCAACTATTTCGGAGATAATCAATCTTATAAATAATAGATTATTATCCCTATTCCGGTTTATAATTTAATAAATAAATAATGTTTTCTTTGTCAATAACATAGGTAACCTGCATTAGGTCAGATACACAAAACTGACACAGAAATCATTTAAAAGGTATGAAAATTAGAACGGAAGGTTTTCTGCATTTGTAAAATGGCTTTTTCAGGGAGAGGAAGAACTAAGGTACTTAAAGACACATAACATTTTAAAATCTATAATGAAGGGAAAATTTACACTATTAGTTCCTAAAATTCACTAGTTATAATAATGTATAACAAATTTGTTGCCGATTTGCAATGTTTATACATGCAATATAAATTACAAATAGGTATAATGTTATACCATTCAAAAAAATTATGTATAAAATCTTTATGATAAATAAAATTATTGCATTTAATGTCAGTTTTTTGAAAACCAAAATAATCAAATTCCTTAATACTGTGTTAAACAAGCAATACCAGTTCAAATTAGAGGAAATGGATGCCAACACCAGCTTCCGACAACAAAAATAAGGAGGTTAAAACCCTGCAATTTGTCTCATTTAGGTCAGGTAATCATAGAAACGAAATAATAGTTAAAATTATTTATTTTATCATTACACACATTGAAGGAAAGCATAATAGACAGTAGTGTCCTTTTCCACCGTAAAATTATTTACACCCATTTATTTAGCTAGAAAACTAGCTTGAGAGGTACTGGTATATTCCATTTTTAATTATTTCTCTACAGCAAACAAGTGTCTTATATTTGGAGCATGTTGAAGAAAATGCTGTCTTGTAAGTCTGTTTAGGTCTTTTGCGTCTCAATCACTAGAATTCAATGTACTTTAAAAGAATCCTGGTGTCCTGGATGGCCTGACGAATGCATTACAGTCACGCTGTATATTTATATTCTGAAAATACTCTGAAATCCATACAAATGCTGCTTGGGTTGTGGAGGTCAGATTTCTCCTACTGGCACTATGACATTTGAAGACCATTTGTTATGAAAGTTTCACACCAATTTTATTTTGTTCCTTTTTCATTAGTCGTTGTGCTTCCTTCTCCATTTTCTTCCTTTGTTGTTCTGCCGCTCTCTTTTCTCTGTCTGCGATTTTCTGCTGCCTGAGAAGAATATACTCATATTTTTACTTTTATAAAATATCATACAAGGAAAATGACAAATAAATTCCAGAAAGAAGTAACAGTGCCCTTTTACTACCATTAAATAAATATTAGTCTTGAACCTTCTCACTGCCTTGAAAATTTCCAAGATTTTCAAAAGTAGTATTACTTTTAATCCTTAGAACATGACTCGCAAAACACATATTACTCTACAAATAAGTGAGGCAGAAAGGCTTGATGACTTACTCACAGGTTAAGTAGGGGGATAAGAACCCATATCCTCTGACTTCTCTTCAGATCGTTTCCACTAAAACATTACCCCCATCGAACCACACCATTTTGGGGATACCATTCAGAAAAGCTCGATACTGAGAATTAAATCTCCTAATGTTAACAACAGAAGAGAATGGAGGAGAGGAATTGGCCCTTGGGGGAAGGGGATGATTTCTCAGCTTTCCTCTCACTGTCTTTCCCTTGAGCGCACGCACCCTATGGCCAAAAGTTAAAAAAAAAAAAGAATTAAAATTGACTTTCATTACCTCTGCTCAGTTTATAGATAATGTGCACTAAAAAAAATTAAATACCAGCTGTAAAATGGGAAATAGGAAAAGGAGTGGCTATCTTATAGAGAAGTAAGATCATCACACTTTGATATGGTTATCAGCTGAAATACAAATATCAACAACTCATGTTCCTGGCACAAGAAACAATTTAGAGATCACTGCAGAGCAAAATATATTTTACCACTCTAGATTTATACCAGAATTAACTGAAGTACGAGAATCTTCTTCCTTAACAATACTGATCAGTACTGCAAGTAGTTTATGGTGGCAATGGGGAAAAAAGTCCACAGTAAGGACATACTTTTAAAATGCTGAGTGTTCTTCTGGGGCAGTAATGATGTATGGAAGCTTCCAGGTCCTTCGGTTCTATTTATGCAACTTGTAGTATGAAGCATGTCTATTATTAATAGTCTTACTCGTCTAAGCTGTAATAATAGTATAAATCTCATTTGTTTTCACTTGTTTGGGGTGCAAAAAGATGGAAAAACAGAAGTTTTTGTGCAATCGGTATTAAGATACTCACAAGCCCAGCCATAAATTCTGCATTGCTATCATTAACATCACTGGATTCAAAATGAGCAGCCCCTTCCTTTATCCTTCTGGTTAGTGACATTAATAGTCATTAAATCTCCAAATCATTCTAAAATACTCAGACTTCTGTATTTATAATTTATAAAAAGATGACACCTTTTTTGATGATCCATGTGGCATAAATGTTACAGTACACAATTAAAATATATTTCCTTTATAAAAGACTGTTATACTGACTAAATAGAAACTAAATAGTTACATGCCACATAAGGACATTTCAGTCAATGAGAGAATGTCTTTACAATGATGGCCCCATAAGATTATAATGACTAATAGGCTATACCATACAGCTAGATGTGTAGTTGGCTACACAGTCTAGGTTTGCATGAGTAAACTCTGATTTCAGCAAAATAATAAAATTGACTAACGACAAATTTCTCAACATGTCATTAGCAGCATCTAACTGTATTAAAAACTCTCACAATTTGGTGGAGTCAGATATTGGTGTAGCAGTAATTCAACACTCTGTGAGGAGGATCCACCTGGAAAGGTTTCATGTTTGTGTCTGGAGACCTCCCTGAACATGCAGGTTTGTGTGTGCCCAGGATCTGGGGCTGATGGGGGCAGGGATGGATCACAGCATGGGGACTCTATTGGGTATGCCTGTCTCTTTCTCTTACTCATAGAAGAAAGAAAAACTTAAAAAGAAAAACAAGCAGACAAAAACCTCACCATTTTACAGACTTAATTTTAAAATGTGACCCTCCCACCCCATCAAAAAAAAAAGGACAAGCTGAAAACAGGAAGGACAAACCCCAAAACAGGAAAAAAAAAAAAAAAAAAAGGCAGCCATAACTTTTGGTTATTTAACTGTGCCCTCTGCTGGTTGTTCAAAATAACTGTAAAAAAAAAAAAAAAAAAAAAAAACAGAAAAGAAAATAAAAATATTTATAGATTATTTAAAAATTGTTTTTAATGTTTTTCCCATAAGGCTGTGTACTCACTGGAGAGAGAGAGAGACAGAGAGAGGAAAAGTGAGAAATTATCCACCCCTCTCCACAAGGGATGGCCACATTGCAATCCCTTCCTTCTCCTCCATTCTCTTGGGAATTTGATCATGCATGCATAAGCACCCGGAGTGATTTTCAAGCCGCTGGGTCCACGATGTGAACCACCTTTGCCTGTGTAGGAGCCCAGCACCTTTAGCCACCATGCCACCTGCTAACCCCAATTGTTTTATTAAGAGAGTCGAATAAAAGGTAATTGATTTTCTGTCCCTTTTGTAAAAACAATCTTCATTTTAAAATTAAAAAGAAAAACTTATATTGCATTTTACTATATATTTATGACAGATGCTTCCATAGTGGTCCTTCAACCTAAATAGTTCAGCATTTATATTAAGTATATAATTATCGGTATATAATCAGACTCTTAGCACATAAGAAGGAATATGACTTTAATATTGAATTTTGCTGATGTACTCAAGTGTCTGCAGCTTTTCTTCTTTAAATCATACCCATGTGGTAAATTTTCTATTTTGCTATCATTCTCTTTTATTGATGGGCATGCAGTGTGTGTTTCTTGGAAATGGCCAATATTTATTAAAATATTTCTGGAAAAAATGTTTTAAAAAAAGAATGCACAGTAATTTACCTTTACTATATTTAATTGCTAGTCTATATATAAACATAGACTAGATCATAGTTACAAGCTATCCCTTAAGACAAATTTTCCCCTTACTTTTTGACCTAATGTAGCCATAGTGAAAGCTAAGTATATTGTTTACTAAAACAAAGAAAGAAGAACAAAGCCAACAAAAATTAAGGCCCCAGAATAAAATTTATTTTTCTGCAGGATGACTTCTATTATCTACACCTAATAGAGTTTTTATGGACATCAATTAAGATATATGGACAAAAGCAGAGTGCATACAGAAATTATTTTAATTCAAATATGTAGTGCTAGGCCCCATTCTAGACTATGAAGAAATGAAAATAAAGTTATAATTTCTGACCTAGAAGAAGAGTAGTGGCTCACATTTCCTAATAGGATGTACCAAGATTGTAATATAGTATATAAGCCTGTGTAAAGTATTTCATTTACCATAATACATTTATTTTTCTTTTGCTCCTATAATGCTTTAAATTCTTGATTTCTGTGAGGTTTTAGTCATAGAAAATAGCATTATGTTATCTGAAATAGCAAAAAAATTTATATTATCTACGATTCAAATGAGAAAGGATGAAGGAAAATATACTATTTGACAGACTAGACCTCCTAGACCTTAAATCCAACATGGAATGAATCTACGTCTATTCAAAATGCAACACAAATAGCACTCAGATACCTCAGAACTTCTTCTGCTTGCCAGGCTGCATCTTCTTCTTCTTCCCATGCATTGGTATTTTCTTGCCAAGTATCTAAGTCACCTAATTCAGACTACAATGAAAAAATAAAACAAAATTAAGATAGTAAAAAGCCACCCTTTCTCCACGCAGTAGTTAAAAAGTTTCTTTTAAAATAAAACCCAGAACCTGTCACCCTCCTGTGGCTTCTTGATTTCCTTACTACGTCCGATATAAGGCAAAACGATTTGGGCCCGGTTATGCCTAGAGCTGAAGAGTTCCTCGTGACACATGGTTTTCAGTGATAACAGTCCTGGCCAAATCTAGCTTTCTTTCTATTTTACGTTTACAACACTCTTTTATACTAGATTTTCTTTTAGTTTGATGGAACACTTTTTCTTTCTATTTCTCTCTCTTTTGAGGAAGGGATGGGGTTGGAGAGAAAGTGACCAACTGATTCCAGACTGAAGTAGAAATGTTTGACTGGATTAATTTATGCTGAGGAGAGCTGCACATAGCTGAGGTTTCCAAACGAATATGGTCATCTTCATTATGCATACACATTTTAGAGAGTATTTTTCAGTGGCACTTACTGTGTCAATCAGAGGGAAAAATGACAAATCAGAAAAAGTTTATCTTTTATCAGAATATTTCTTCTATATAACGCTTCCTCTTTCCTGTCCTACTTACCTGAAATAATCAGGATGGTCACTACCTTTCACATTCCTAAAGCCAAGTCTTGGAAAGTTCACTTCCCCCCCAATAAAACCAATGAAAATGGTCATTTTGAGATGTTGAGATGGAAGTGATTTTGTATATAAAGTAACTGGTACCATTTAAAAAGAAAAAGTGAAACTACTCAACCATTTATAAAAGGATTATATGTAATCCTTTAGTACAGATGCCCTAAAAGAGTTGTAAAGAATAAGATGGACAGGGAACCAGCAGTTAGCGTAATGGCTATGTCACTGGACTCCCACGTAGTTGACCGCGGTTCGTGTCCTGGACCCGGTGGGTTAAAACTCACGCCGGGCACATGTGCGTGCATGCCCAGGATCCCAAGGGGAGAATGGAGGAGAAGGGATTGTGGCGTGACCATCCCCCTGGGGGGGGGGGGTGATTTCTCCTATAGCGAAAACCTCTCAAAAAAAAAAAAAAAGAATAAGATGGACAGATCTGCCTATATAAAAACTAAATACATCTGCCTATCAAAAACACCCAAACCAAATATAAATCCAACAACAAACTGAAAAAGGTCAAAAGATGACAGAAAAAAGTTAATATCCTTGGCATAAAAATAGCTCTTCCAATAATACAAACAGTGAATTCCAAAAGGAAAAAAACAGAATGCAGTTTAATTTGTACACTTAATGGGAGAAATTTTTGGTGTTGAGAACAAAGCGTAGTAGGTTACCATTCTCTCCTATGCAATGCCCCTTTGTTTTGTTTGCTTGGGAGAAAAATATGTGGACAGAGCATTGGAGACATTCCTCACCTACACTACTTACCCACCCCAACTCTGCCTGTGGCTATACATTTAGACCTTTACAATAAACTATATTAGTATTAGATAACATAATTACAGTTAGGTGGCAAACATTATTCATTCCCTAGGTAAGATAGAACTACTTTACCAACATGGACTGGATCAAACACATGAATCAAGTTTGAAACTGAGAAATAGAAAATTTAAAAATTAAGCATCATGATGCTCTATTATTTAGCTTTATCTATTCTATTTTATGCTAATATAAGATCGTGTACCTATAGAAGAGTTATCAATATTTCAGTAATTACATTTATGTATGTAGTAATTTATTTAATAGTCTCCCTACTATGAAGCATTTTTCTGAAGTGAGGACTTTACCTATTCTATTTACTTAGCAGTAATCACTAGGATCACTAGCACCTACATTGGGGTCTAGTATTAATAGCAACAAATGATGATGACAAAATTAAAAACATACATAAATATGGGTTCCTTGGGGAGAGGAGCCTGAAAAGTACTTGTGCAGTTTAAACAAATAAAATAGAGTACAGACAGATAGATGTGGCATTAAACACAATTTATCCACAAATACTCCTTTCTTCAAGAGGTAGTTTAATAACTCTCCCTCTGTATGTGGGCTACAAGTTAGTGACAAGTATCTAATAAAGTAATGTGAAGGTGACAGTATATAACTTGGAGGAACATGCCACAGAAAGGCATTAGAGCTCCACCCACCAGTGAGATACCTCCCTCACCTGGATCAAATTAGTAGTAGTTATATGGTGGAAAAATTAAAGCAGCACCACGGAGAAGTCCATGGCAGGACACTGAGACTTTGTGCCAACAACCAGCAATAATTTGTAGGCATGTAAGTGAGCCACCTTTGAAATAAACTGTCCAACCCCAGTCAGGACTTTGGATGGCTACAGCCCTAGCCCAACTGCAAAATCATAAATCCTGAGCCAGAACCAACCAGTTTAGTCACCCCTGGATTCCTGATCCATAAAAACTTTGTGAAATAATAAATGTTTATTATTGTTTTAAGTCACTAAATTTGGGGTTGTTACACAATAGATAATAAGTATAACCAATCAAAGCTGTTAAGCTTAGGTCTGCGCAGAGATCTAGACAGTAGTGTTTGTAAAGAAAAAAAAAAAAAAAAAAAAAAAAAAACTCGGGCCCAGCAGTTAGCGTAATGGTTATGTCACTGGACTCCCATGTAGCCGACCGCGGTTCGAGTCCCGGACCCGGTGGCTTAAACTCATGCTGGGTGCGTGTGTGTGCGTGCCCAAGATCCCGATAGGAGAATGGAGTAGAGACTGTGGTATGGCCATCCCCCCTGGGGGGTGATTTCTCACTTTCCATCTCTCTGTCTCTGTCTTTCTGGCGAGTGCATGTGCCCTATAGCAAAAAAAACCTCTCAAAAAAAAAAAAACAACAAAAAAAACGAACAAAAAAAATAATCCAAAGCTGATTCTAATACGGTAAGGTTGAGAGCCCTAGCCGTTTTATCTTTTTCATTACTTTTTCCTTTAAAAAGTTTGAGTCAAACTCATTTTAAGTCATATCACCCATTAAAGGTAAATCTACCAGAAAAATGATTCATAACTCTTTTTTTTTTTTTTGGAGAGGTTTTTGCTATAGAGCTTGTGTACTCGCCAGAGAGACAGAGAGACAGAAAGCGAGAAATCACCGCCCGGGGGGATGGCCACGCTCCAATCCCTTCTCCTCTCGGGATCTTGGGTGCACACGCACACATGCCCAGCATGAGTTTAAGCCACTAGGTCCGGGATTTGAATCACGGTCAACTATATGGGAGACCAGCAACATAGTCATTATGCTAACTGTTGGTTCCTGTAACTCATTTTAAATAACCTGCTATTAATGTTAATTTCCTACTTTAGTGGTAATCTCTCTGAAGTTCATATTTTTCAATATTTTATCCCTCTTTCATGTACACAATGGAATCATAATCTTATGTATCTGACGTAACTGACAATCTCATAAAAGCTTAGGACTGGTAAAACTCCAGATGAACTCTCAAACTGCTAATACTATTTCAAAATCACAAAAAAAAAAATAATACATTCATTTATTTTTTTCCCTTCTTCTCTATAGAAAATAGAAATATAACCAAGTCAATGCCAAAATTCATTAACATACTTACAGACTGATGAATAAAAGGCATGTCTTGTGTAGCAGCTAATCTACTAGAGAAACCTGTGCTGCCATCTGGGATGCCAAAATTTAATGGCTCTCTCTTCTTAATAACAATCTGAAAGATTAATTGAAATAGAATTATAGGGATAGTCTACATGTCACTGTATAAAAACAGACAAATCACCAAAATACCCTGTAATTACTTAAAATATGTTCATCTTCTTTTTTTAATTTACAATGTAAAAACTGAAAAAAATGCAGAGTACCAAAATTCCCAGGCCATTGTCATTCAAGTCAGTTACATATAAAAAATTTTGTATTTTCACTTTTTTTTATTATTATTATTGTGTTTTTGCTATAGGGCATATGTGCTTTCCACAGAGACAGAGACAGAGAGAGAGAGGGAAAGTAAGAAATCACTGTCTAGTGGGGGATGGCCATGTCACAATCCCTTCTTCTTCATTCTCCTCTCAGGAGTTTGGGGATACTTGCACAAGGACCTGAAGTGTTTTTCAAGTCACTGGTCCAGGACTTGAACCAAGTTAGCCATGTGGGATACAGTGCCTTAACTACCATGCCACCTACTGGCCCCTGCATTTTACTTTTTTAAAAAAATAATAAACTTACAACACCTTCCTTTTTTCCCTATTTTCTCTAGACATCCAAAATATAATTAGTCACATTTAATTACTTTATTAAATAACAACATGTATCATATCACGCCAAAGGTATAACCCTTGGTATGCAGGGTATCTATGAATACGTTAACTCTTTCAGGTCAGCCCTATTAAAATACATCTGATATCCTGCAGTTCTCTCTGTAAGCATTTGCATTCTAATTATTTAGTAAAGCACTACTGCAATATGCTTCCACAGAACAAGGTATCCGGCAACGGAGAAACCTGGTTAAGGAACCCTTAAAACATACACAATTTGGGACCAGTAGATGATGAAACGGTTATGTCGCTGGACTCCCAGGTAATCGACCGTAGTTCAAGTACTGGACCCAGTGCTTTAAAACTCACACTGGGCTCATGTGCATGAGAACCAAAATCCAGAGAAGAAAATGGAGGAGAAGGGATTGCAGCATGACCATCCCACCTGGGGGGTTATTTCTTGTTCTCTCTCTCTCTCTCTGTCTCCCTCTGTCTCTCTGGTGAGTGAGTGCACATACCCTATGGCAAAAATCTCTCTTAAAAACAATACACAATATAGTGCTTTTGGGGACTGAGATAGTTGGACAACCTGACGAAATGTGTTATCAACCTAGATAATGTAAAAAAATAAATGTACAGATGAAATTGGTTGAGAGGTAGAAGAGGATGAAGAACTATGTATTAGGAAGTATGAAGCAAATAATGGCCTCATTTTATAATGCATATATAAAGGAAATATTCTCTATGTTTGACTGAATAAGAAATGGAGCCTTAAGTGTGCTCTTTTGAAACAGGAGAGTGACTGGTGAGGCAGACTGGAATGATATCATTACAGTTCTGGAAGAGTAATAAATGAGAAAAGGGTAATAGGAAATAAATCTTCATTTACCACAGTATGGTATCAATGGACAGGATCTGTGACTAGTAAATCAAGGAAGAGCAATATAAGCATCTTAAATATAGAAATGATGACAAACATTAGAAAACCAAACAGAAAAAGTTACTGATGACTGTTTCTGGGAAGTAGAGCTAGCTAAGACAATGGGGCAAAAGTCTGTCACTTCTCGTTATCAGTCCTTCTATACTGTTTGATTAAAAATAAAGTACAAGTACTATTTTTCTTTTCTTTTTTTTTTTTTTTTTAAAGGTTTTTGCCATAGTGCACGTGCACTCACCAGAGAAGGACAGAAACAGGAAGAGGGAAAGTGAGAAATCATTCCCTGGGGGGTGTGTGTGTGTGTGTGTGTGTGTGGTCATGCTGCAATTCTTTCTCCTCTATCTTCGTCTTCGGGTTTTGGGCAAGCGTTCACATGCACCCACAGTGAGTTTTAAGCCGCCAGGTCTGGGACTTAAACTGTGGTGGCCCATGTGGAAGTTTAATGCTCCAATCACCATGCCACCTGCTGACCCATGTATGTACTATTTTGATAAAAAGGAAAAGAGGGGCTGGTTGGTGGTATAGCAGAAACACAACGGTTTGCTATGCTGGACCCACATGGGAAGGTCCCAGGTTCACATCCTGAGGTCTCCATATCCAACTCAACTGTGCATACGTGTGTCTAAGTCTATCTGTTTGGCTGAGGCTGGATCATGGCAAGAAGCTCTTTTTAGGGGTACCTATTTATCTCTCTTCATCTCTCTATGTTTCATAGAATAAATAAATAAATAAAATAAATCTTAAGAAAAATAATCCAAACTAAGAAAGGAAAATACTCAGCCATTGTGCTTTTTCCAATAATTCCTAGCATCTGTAAGTGAACTTCCTTCCATATTCACCTTAAAAGGGGTTAAAGAATGGATGACTAACACAAACCATAACTAAGTTCAGATTCCTGCAATAGTTTTATAATGGTTATAAACAATAGAAACTACTTGTCAGTTTGTAGATATCACTAACTACGAACTTATTAGAACTGTTATCTTATTCAGCTTCGTATACATAGCAGAGACCGGAGTATAGAATCTGACATACAGAATTTCAGTAAACCTTCACTACAGTTTTAAAAGACTCGGGGTACAACTTATTAGATCTATGTCTAGGTAACTTGAATATATAAACTCCTGATTTAAAATTACAGAAAAAATTAGAAATTCATAATAAGAAATAGATGGTATAATAAATACCAACTATATGTGTAACATTTTAATTTTTTTCTATTTTATTTTATTTTGTCATTTCTTATTTATAATTAATTGTAAATGCTATCTAATTGTAACTACAGGAGTATGCTAATTCAATCACAAAATACACAAATTTGTTCACATACTTTCTGAGTTTTCCTTATAGTTGGTGTCATGTCCTTGAAATAGTCAGGTTCCAGTTGTTCCAAAGCATTCTGTTGTGTTGCCACATTTCCATTCCCTCCTTCAATCTTTACACTTGTGGGTGCATCTTCATCCCAAGAAGTCCACTCTTCAACATCTGTCTACATTTAACAAATCAACACCTTTTGACATATTATCTAATGAACATCTACCTCATTAACCATTTATTAGAAAAATGGGCTTTCTAAACATTAGTTCTCAAACTTTTGTTGTTTTTGCCATTGGGCACATGTGCTCGCCTAAGAGAGACAGAGAGAGGGAAAGTAACACATCACTCTCCCTGCACCAGGGTGGGGAGAGGCCACACAATAATCCCTTCTCCTCGATTCTCTTCTTGGGGTTTTAGACACGCACACACATGCGCTCTGTGTGATTTTCAAGATGCTGGGTCCGAGACTAGAATAGCTATTGGCCACATGGAAATTCAGCACCTTAACCATCATGCCAACTGCTGACTCCAAGTGCCCAAACTTTTTTGACTAACAGGAATATATACATTTTATATCACATAGCCAAAGTGATCAAAAGTTAAAAAAATACTTTTACTTATATATTCTGTTCTGTTCTATTTTATCCTATACTGTCCATTACAAAACAAAAACAAAAACAAAAACAAAAACAAAGTATAATAAAGCAATGCTTTGAAAACTGGTTGACATTGGGACCAGCAGTTAGCGTAATGGCTATGTCGCTGGACTCCCACGTAGTCGACCGGGGTTCGAGTCCCGGACCCGGCGGCTTAAACTCACGCCGGGCGCGTGTGCGTGCGTGCCCAAGATCCCGAGAGGAGAATGGAGGAGAAGGGATTGCGGCGTGGCCATCCCCCCTGGGGGGTGATTTCCTGCTTTCTATCTCTCTGTCTCTCTCTGTCTGTCTGGCGAGCGCACGCGCCCTATAGCAAAAACCTCTCCAAAAAAAAAAAAAAAAAAAAAAAAAAAAACTGGTTGACATTAGAACTAGAAGCCCAGAGGAAGATGACTAGAACTTTTCACCTAAGCCTAAACAGACCGATTGTTTAATTTAACAAAAAACAACATTATCCACAGAATTTAAATAAGAGTCTTAAAACATAATATTAAAATGTTAATGAAACAATCCAGAATTATTTAGCATACAAAGAATCAATAAACCTCAATTAAGAAGGAAAAATTTGATAGATGCCAACCCTGAGATGATGTTTACAACATTGTTTTTAAAAATATTGCTTTTAAGAAACAACAAAATATAAAGAAAAACAAACCAAAAAATTGCTTTGTAACAGCTACTATAAAAATGCTCCAGCAAGCAACAGCAAACACTTAAAAAATGGGGAGAACAAAACAGAAGATGATAGCCAAGAAACAAAAAATAAAATGAGCCAAATGGAAATTTTATAACTAAAAAATATAACAGCAACAAAAATACTGACTACCAAATTGATTTTACTAACCTACAGTAAATGGTCTATAACCCAACTTGAAACGCACTGTCCTGTAACACTTCATCCTTTCAAAAAAAAAAAAAAATTACCTGCTTTGGAACTGATGAATAATCAACTGTAGTTGGCAAAGTTATTTGGTCTCCACTTAACTTCCGTCCTCTGCCAGATCTAAAACAAAAATTTAAAATATAATTTGAAGAACTACCAAAATAAACGTGACTAAAAAGTACTATGAACTATAATTTAAGACTTGTGAAACAAAATCTGTCAACTTTGAAATTACTGCTTATTAAGGTGAAAAGAAAATGTATAAATCAGACACCTTGTGAATGTTTTTAAAAATCCTAGAACAATACAGCTGCTGTTTGGCAGAGGACTCAGAATTATAAACAAACTCAGAAGGACCATAAAGCAAGAAAAAAAAAATCCTGTATGGTTATCTACCTCAACCACGCTCCTAGAAATGCTGAGATTTTATAGGTAAAACTCTGGGACCATGATATTTTAACCAGGATGGCTTGGCTTTTTTACGTTTCACAAACTGAATTTTTTTTTTTTTTTTTTTTTTTTGGTAACATAAACTAATAAACTACTAAAAAGTTTGAAAGTCACTGGGTTGAACTAAACTGTAACAGTCTTAAGGATTCGTAGGAAAAGTATGACACAGAACAGCGTGTACTATACCACAATGGCAGAGAATGTGATATATGGAACCTGTAAAGCATGGCTTTCAAAGTTATTTCTATAGAGTCTATGGAATCTGCTAACTTCTTAATCTTAACATTCTCATCTGCAAAATGCAGGTATTCAAACTTGCTTTTGAAGGGTTGTGAGGAATTAAGTAACATATTTAAAGTACCTAGATAGTGCCTGCTACATAGCAAAAATTTAAAGAATGGTTAAAATTCTTTGAATTAAAGAACTCACAGTATTAAAAATGATTAGTCATTTACTTCATTTCAAATAATCTATACAGCATCTACTTAGAGCTAATTGGCAAAGTCAGGTATTTTTATTACAAGATTCTTAAGTATTTTGTTGAAAGAATAAACATAAAATTATTATAGGACCAGCCCTGTGATGTAGTAATTAAACGTGTACAGGGAACCAGATTCCATATGGCTGACTGATTCGAAGCCCAGCCCTGGTCACTTGAAAAACATGCCAAGTGTAACTATGCTCAGAATCCTGATGGGATAGAGAAATAGAAGAAAAAAAACATGACCACACCCCATTAGGGAGTGTGCTGTCACTCTCTCTCTGGTAAGCACACATGACCTCTGACAACTACAAAAAAAGGGGAAAGTGTTATAGTATATTACAAAACTTACAACACTGGACCTAGGCTCCTTCTGGTACCTACTGATCACTTTATACTAACAAACGGTCACTTTTCGTTAAAACTGAACGTTCTCAATCCCAAATATGCTTACATTGATAACAGTAAGTTACCATGACAATAGGAATAGCCTTAATATTTTTTAAATCAAACATAATTTCTTACTCAAAAAACAATCATAGTCAATAGAAATCTTAGCAAGTACATACGCAAAAAAAGTCTAAAAATTCATCAGCACTATTAACTACTTCTTTTAACCTGCTAGTTTTAGCAATTAGTACCCATTTTTATCTTGCTTTACCTACTAAATAACTAGCAATTCCTTCTCATTCTCTGATGAACATTTGCTTCACTATTTTCTTCTATAATACTTTCCAAATCCTGTCCTCTTGTGTGATTTCAACAGTCAATCATCTAAATTGTCTATTTCTTTCTTGAGCTGTCCTCCTCCAGTGATCATTTCTACTCTGTTTCACCCAGCTGTTTCCACCTATAATATATATATATATATATATATATATATATCTCCACACCATTTTACTTATAACAGTAAATTCAATGACACTTATTTTTGAGTTTTGACAGCTATCAAAGGGACATTTAACTAGATACTACATTTCCTAGCTTTCTTGTAGCTAGGTGGCCATAAGACTAAGCTCTGGACAGTAAACTATAAACAGAATTGTGTTTAACTTCTAAAATACATCTACTAAAAAGATAGCTCTCCATTGGCCTCCATTTCCTCTTTTACCCCGCCCCACCCCCACAGTGTGAATAATTTTCTATATAGTACTCCAAGGTAAAAAGGGACCTCACAGTCCCTTGATTACATAGTTAGGACCAAATAACTTAAAAAAAAAAAAAAGTGAATTCATTTATTTTTTCCATGAGAGAGAAGGACAGACATAGGGAGAGAAAAACAAAGACAAATAGACAGCACCCCTAACAGGGTTCTGATGGTACAATCTACTCCCAGCCTTCAGTCAGCCCTGGGCCTGGGCAGTGCATGCCTGGAATACTCAGGGAGTTCTCCAGACTTGAACTGGGAAATTTCACATAGGACTGCCTCACGGAATGTCATGTTTTACCACGCCACTGTCTCCACCCTACTTATGTATTTTACCTGCTTAATAACCATTTGAAAACATACACAAAATTTTTAGACTATTTAATTTTAATTATTATTATTTTTAAATTTGCTATAGGGCACATGTGCTCACCAGAAGGACAGAGAGAAAGAGAGAGAAAGTGAGAAAACAAGCTGCCAGGTCCAGGACTTTAAACATGGTCAGCCATGTGGGAATCCAGTGCCTTAACCACCACGCCTGCTGACCCCCACAAAAATATTTTTATAGTGATATTTTTATTTCATTCTTAAATAACCAGAATTACTTACTAATGGAAAATGGTGTCTATTACTCACTATACAACTTCTCAAGCCTTAGAATCAGATTAGACATCCCACCCTCATTTTCTGTTCTACGTTAATTTTGGTGCAGTACCTGCTTTTAATTATAATCTAAAATCCTGGCCTTGCAAAGATGTATCTCCAGATATATAAGTCAACAAAAATTTGCCTCAAACATTCAAGAAATAATCAAAAAGAATACTGGAGACCCTAATGTTGCAAATGTCAACTACCTCGAGTTGAGTATTGTTGGTACAGTATTCAAAGGATGTTGACTATCACTATTACTGTTTTTCACTGGGAATTTTAAAATATCCTATGGCAGAGCTAGCAGGTGGTATGGTGGTTAAGGTACCAGACTCCTATATGGCCCACTGTGGATCAAGTCCCAAATTCAGCTGGTTGAAAAACATGCAGGGTATGTATGAGTGTATGCCCAAAAATCCCAAGAGGAGACTAGAGGAGAAGGGATTGGAGCATGTCCATCCTCCCTTTGCGGGGGTGTGTGCAGTGATTTCTCACTTTCCCTTTCTCTGTCTCTCTCTGGTAAGCGCATGTGTCCTAAGGCAAAAACCTACAAACAAAATAATCCTATGGTATCTCTGTGAATTTCATCCAAAGGCCTGAGTGGCTCAGCACACATGGCTCTTCAGTATAGTCATGTGGCAAGATGGAAGTAATGAGTCTATAGAAAACCTACTAAAGCAGAATGACTTACCTATCCTGGACTACCTGCACATTTTAGAATCAAAGTGAAGAGACAGAAAAAATAAGGCCAGCCCTATAGCAGAGCAGTTCAGAACTACACAGAAGCAGCTAAATCCTCCATGGCTGACCAGGATACAAGTCTCAGCCCAGCAGCTTGAAAATATGCCAAGCACACAGGCAAGCAGGAACCTGACAGACTAAAGAACTGGAAGATAAAGGGTTGCAGTGTGATCGGCCCCACTGGGGGTGATTTCTTTCTCTCTGTCTCTTTCTCTCATGTTTGCCTACATGCTCTGTGGCATGGAGAAAAGTGAAACAAATAATATTCAAATTGTGGTATAGACAGAACTACCTACGCCTAATTTTACCTAATCGCCTTAAAACATTCTGATAATGAAACAACTATATACATAAAAGCTCTATGATGGGGCCAGCAAGTGGTGTGGTGGTTAAGGCGCTGGATTCCACATGACCAACTCTATGGTTTGAGTCATAGATCCAGTGGCTTGATAATCATGCTGGGCACATGTGTCAGCATGCCCAAAATCCTAAGAGGAGAATGGAGGAGAAGGGATTGTGGTGTGGCCAACCCTCCTGGAGGGTGATTTCTCACTTTCTCTCTTTTCTTTGTCTCTCTGGCAAGCATGTATACCCTATAGGAAAATCGAAAAAAATGAAAACAAAAGAAAATCCATGATAATTATAATAATGAAGGTTGGTTGCTTTCTTTTGAAATTCTGTAATATTATGGATGTAAGAATTTCAAAGAAACAGGCCCACCCAATGTCACACAGTGGTTATGCAAGTGCCCTGAAAAGCTGGAAGCCATAGGGCTGACCACAGGCTTAGATCCCTGCATTAGCCCAAAACACATAAGGTACATGTGTACATGGGCGCTCATGATCTAGAGGACTAGAGAAAGGAAATCATGGTATGATAAGACCCTATTGATGGTGTGCCTTTCTTTCTCATGTGTACACGTGCACTCTCTACCATTAAAAAACAAAAAGTTCAGGAACAACTGAGCGTCTTACTTTCTAAAGTATAAAATGAAACATTTAAAAAATACTAGGAATTAATAAGTGCGTACTAGATTCAAGATATTTAGTTTAAATATAATCTGTTCTATTTCAAAGAAATAAACAGGTAGGCTTGAATATAAAATTTATTTACCTGCATATTAATCTCTTTAGGAATGAGAATACTGTTGCTAGGCAGGTACAAACTTTAAATAACCGAAACTGTGTGATGGCCATGGTGGGAATCAAAACCTGTGGAAAAAGGCACACACACACAAAGGCATTAAATTGATTTTGTAAGCCATATTTCTATTCTGAAATCATGCAGCAAAGTCCTGTTATGCACCAAGAAAAATTTGACATATTGAGTCATCGGAAAAGTCATGACGCATTTTTTGCATAGAAAAATGCAGAAAAGTAGATAGTGACTTTCCCGATGACCTAATATTCTTACTTTCTCTAGAAACTACAAATATAACACCAAATCTAAAAATTAAAATGTGAATAATACTAACAACTCAAGAAACTAGATTTTTAAAGAGCTTTCAATATTCACAAGAAAAAATGTTCTTTTCTTTCTGAGTGGTTTTTGGAAAACAGCTTTAATAAAACTAATGCAAAATTATTTATGATAAAAATCAAAAAAGTATAAAACAATACATACTGAATTATTTTGTACTTTTTGAAGTGTGAACCATGTGAACTGAGCACTATTCGAAATATTTTAAACATTCAAACTTTTAGATAAATTTTATTATACCCATTTCGTGGATGAGGATATTGAATAAAGTAACTTGCCTAACATCACATAGCTAGTAAGCTGGAAATAACCACAGAGCTCATCTAGTCCAGTGGCACATAAGTCTAGAAATCTATTAAAGAAATATTGGTACCTTGGCCTATCCTTAGTAAGTCAATTAAATCATACTCACATTCCAAGTCCAGTTACAGTCAGTAAGCCACAAAAGAGATGAAAAACTACTCAATGAAAAGACAGCAGAAACAAGAGAAAAATGAGACAAAAGCAACAAACTGAAAACAAATTGAAAGATAAGATGATAGACTTTAATGTTAGCAATAACACATTGAATACAATTTGTCTAACATACCATTTAAAGCCAAAGATTTTAAGATTTAATTTAAAAAGACCCCATTATATGATACCTACAAGAAATGCATTTAAAGATAAAGCCACAAGTAAGTGAAAAGTAAAAGGATAGGGAAAAATATATATATATATATATATATATATATATATATATATATATATATATATATAAATACTATGTTAACACTAATTAGAAGAATGTTAAAGGACTATTTCAACATCATACAGATTATATAGAGCACAGTATCACTAAGTATAAAAGTGGTCATTGCACGACAAGAGGATCAATTAATCAAAAGTACCTAACAATCCAAAACATCTTATCTCTAATATTAAAAGTTTGCCAAGTATCATAAATGACGAAATGACATTATTGGAGTCTACAGATATTGACAGAACATTAAGGAAATATCAGGAACAACTTTATGCCCATATTTGATAAGTGAGATGCCTTTAGGTGAGATGAAATGGAAAAATCCCCTTGAAAGATCCAAATAATCAAAGTACAACAAAAAGAAAACAGATAGCCTGAAAATCTTTTTATTTATTAAGGAAATTGAATTTTTAGTTAAAAATTTTCAAGGCCCAGCCAGAAGGTAGTGTAGTGGTTAAAGAGCTGAACTCCCTCATGGTTGACCGTGGTTTGAGTCCTGGACACAGTGGCTTGAAACTCACACTGGGCACGTGTGTGTGTGCGCGCGCACGCATACGCGCACCCAAAATCCCAAGAGAGGAATGGAGGAAAAGGGATTGCAGCCTGGCCAACTGCCCCAATCAGCAACTACCTACATCTCAGTTAAAAATGGCCCTTTTCAGGGATTTCGACCATCGAAGACCCTCTGCATAGACTTCACCTTCCTGCTCCTCAGTCTAGCTAGGAGCCAGGAAAAAACATATAATCCATCAGATGACCAGAAACAACCACAGAGGCACAAGAAATATGAGAAATGAACAAAATATCTCTCCTCTAATGGAAAAGAATAACTCCTCTTCCTCCACAAATACAAAGGAACTCATGGAAATGTCAGGTAAAGAATTTAAAATATTCATAGTGACAAAGTTAACAGAGAAGCAAGAGAATAGAGACAATGAACTCCAGAAGATGCAGGAGAAAGGAGGTGAGGAAGTTCTTGCACGAGCTGAAAAAGGAGATACACATCATAAAAAAGAATCAAATTGAATTGTTCAAGATGAAGGCTGTAATACAGGAAATCAAAATTTTTGTTGTAAGTATCAAAAGCAGATTAGACCAGGAAGAAGATGGAATCTTAGATGAATCAGAACTTCTGACCTAGAAAAATTCACCAAAAAGTCTGAGAAAATAACCCAAAAAATGAGAACAACATACAAGTTCTACTAGAAACTATTAAACGCCCAAACATCTGGATCATCAGTATCCCCGAAGGTGAAGAGACTAATAAGGACGATAATGTATTCCATGAAATCCTGGAAGAAGACTTTCCAAACCTAGAGAGGCACCCAAGAATATCTTCCCCAAGGCATATCACAGTCAGATTGACCAAAACCACAGACAGAGATAAGATATTAAAATTGGCAAGAGAGAAACATCAAGTTACTTTCGAAGGATATCCCAGTAGGCTACCGCTGGACTGTTCATCGGAAACAATCCAAGTAAGGAGAAAATGAGAAAAATATATTGAAAGTGTTAAGTGAAAAACAATTTCAACCGAGAATACTACACCCAGCATGATTTATTTATTTATTTATTTATTTATTTATTTATTTTGCTACAGGGCGAGTGCGCTTGCCAGACAGACAGAGAGAGACAGAGAGACAGAAAGCGAGAAATCACCCCCCAGGGGGAATGGCCACGCTGCAATCCCTTCTCCTCCATTTTCCTCTTGGGATCCTGGGCACGCATGCACACGTGCCCGTCATGAGTTTCAAGCCGCCGGGTCCAGGACACGAACTGTGGTCAACTACATGGTAGTCCAACGACATAGCTATTACTCTAACTGCTGGGCCCAAGATTATCTTTCATATGGGAAAAAAAGATAAAAACTTTCTCAGATAAATAAAACCTGAAAGAATTTACTGATACCATGCCAGCTCTCCAAAAAGTGCTGAAGGGAGTGCTAAGCCCATAAACGTAGGATTGGTTTAACAGTTCAAAAAAGTCAGACACACAGAAATAAGAGTACAAGAAACAACCAAAAGAATGTCCAACCTAATGTTCGGGACAAGTCCGGAGTTGAATGTTAACTTCCAGAGTTTAAATAGAAAGATCAGACCACAGTAACAATGCAAATTCAATAAGAGAGAGAGAAATTATGTGAGTCTGAAGTAGTGACATAGAATTTTTTAACTCTAGACTAAAATATTACTGATTTTCTTTGATGCTTTGATTTCCATATTTAAGGATTTTGTCTTCTCTTGAACTGTCGATGGATTCATCTACCTACTACTTGAACTGAATCCTAACCTTTGCCCTGGCTTTAAGCTTTAAGCAAATTTCTCTTAACATTTTTTGATTTTGATCTATTAAAACTAAAACTTTTTTAAAATTAAAAATGCATTAAAAATACCTATTAATACCTATTTAATGACTGCAGAAACCTATATTGCCTCAGTGAGGTGCTACTTTATACTACAGTATAGTGAGTATGCCTAAAGTCAGACATGCATTCTTAAATAAGTATATATCAGCTGTGCTTGATATTGAAAGTTTTTAAATTAAGACCTTTAGTGAACCAGTAAAATGTGAAAAAAATAAATGGCATGGAAACCAATTGTATATACCAGAGAAGTATGGGAGAATGATGGGAGTTGGCAGAGGGTGAGAGGTAGGGAATCAAGGCGGTGGGGGCAAGCAAACTATGTAAGAAACAAATAAAAAATTATGTGTCGATAACATATATTGTAATATCCTTGACTGAGTCAATATGCAATGTATACTGGATATGCAAGGTATACTGGATCTCATTTTGTACACTGTATTGATGTACAGAGAATCACTGTAAATAAAAAGTCTACAGTAAAATGAGATCTAATAGTGAAAAAACTATACACACCTTCTAAGACCATAAGTAACAAAAATGTCTACTTTTCTTTAGAGAAATTTCTGCAATAGAGCACATGCCCTCATTGGAGAGAAAGAGAGAGAGAGAAAGTGAGAAATCACACACCCCCCCAGGGGAATGGCCATGCCACAGTCGCTTCTCCTCTACTCTCCTCTCAGGATTTTGGACACACAGACACATGCACCCAGCATGAGTTTCAAGCCTCCACATTCAGAGTTTGAACCATGGTTGGCCATGTGGAGTCCAGCAACGCAACCACTATGCTATCTGCTGGCCCCAGCACGTCCACTTTTACCATTTCTATTCAACATTATAGTGGAACTTCTAACCTGTGCAGTCAAACAAATAAAAAAAAAAAGAAAGATAGAAAATAAATAAATAAATAAAAGACATCCAGACTGGAAAGGAACAAATAAAACTGTCTCAGCCAGCCCCATTGCCTAGTGGTTAAGGGAGCCTGAGCTCAGATGGCTGACCATGGTTCAAATTCTAGACCCAGCAGTTTGAAAAAACACATTGTGTGTTTGTGCATGTCCCAAATCCCAGCAGGATGGAGAGATGGAAAAGAAGGGAGTACAACATGACTGTATTCCGCTAGAAGGTGATTTCTTCTTTTCTCTCTGTCTCTCTCTCTGGTGAGTGCACATTCTCTCTGATAAAATTAGAATTAAAGAAAAAACTGTCTATGTAGAAAAATTTAATAGAATCAATAAGGAATTGCATTTTTAATAACTATAATTAGAAACTTAAATTTAACTTAATTTTAAAAAAACATAGATTTTACATCAGAATATTTTCTCCAAGACACATGAGAGCCAAATTGATAATAATTCAAGACAAAGAGAATATTCAAAAAATTACAAGAGAAAAATGACAAGTTCCTTACAAGGGTATTCTCATTAGACTAGCGGTGCTCCTTTCAACTGAAACAATGCAGGCAACAAAAAACTGGGACAACATTAAGCTCTCAGAGAAAAACAATTTTAGCCAAGAACACTATACCTGGCAAGATTATCCTTCAAATGGGAAGGAGAAATAAGATTGCTACTAGATAAAGAAAGCTGAAAGAATTTATCAAAAGTAAGTCAGTACTTTAGGAAATACTTTAGAGAACTCTCCAACTGATGGACCAGCAGTTAGCGTAATGGCTATGTCGCTGGACTCCTACATAGTCAACCGCGGTTCGAGTCCCAGAGTCGGTGGCTTAAACTCACGCTGGGTGCATGTGTGTGTGTGCCCAAGATCCCGAGAGCAGAATGGAGGAGAAGGGATTGCGGCGTGGCCATCCCCCTGGGGGGTGATTTCTCGCTTTCTGCCTCTATGTCTCTCTCTGTCTGGCGAGTGCATGCGCCCTACAGCAAAAACCTCTCCAAAAAAAAAAAAAAAAAGAGAACTCTCCAACTGAAAACCTAAAAGGAGATAAATAGAAGCAAAGGAAAACAAAACAAATAGGAGAAAAAAAAAAATGACAGGACTATGTCCACATATATCGATAATACCCTAGAATGATAATAGATTAAATTCTCCAACTAAAAGATACAGATTGGCTCAATGGATGAAAATACTGGCACCCTCTATCTGTTACTTACAAGAAATCAATCTCATTTACAATGATATATATATATATATATACTGAAAGTGAATATAATATATATACATATATATATATATATATATATACTGAAAGTGAAGGGCTGGAAAAAGTCCAAGTCATTTCATCTAAACAGAAATTTTAAAAAAGGCCGCAGTTTAAATATTAATATCAGATAAAACAGACTTTAGGATAAAAAGTATAAGAAGATACAAAGAAGGACATTACATAGTTTTAATTAATTTATCAATAAAATAAAATAATCATAAATATTTATGTTCCTAATGCCAGGGCACCCAAATACATAAAAGACTGCTAGAGGGAGATATAGACTCTAAAACATTGATTGCTATAAACTTCAATAGCCCACTCTTAGCACTGTACAGGTCATCTAGAAACAATTAAACAAAGAGACACAGAAGTTAATTGATATCATAAACCAATTGGATTTGACAGACATATATATATTATATATATGTCTCATATATATAATATATATATGAGTATTCCATCCAGCAACTATGGAATATACTTTTTTCTCATCTCCACATGACACATGTTCAAAGATTGACTATGTAATGTGCCAAAAAACAAGCCTTTTGGTTGCTATCAATTTCTTTCTTCTGTTTTTCATAGTTTATCTTATAGAGGTCTTTCATTCCTTTGGTTAGATACATTCCTAGAGAACTTACTTGTTCTGTAGCTATCATAAATGGGATTACTTTCTTCAATTCTGATTCAGTCTGCTCATTATTGATGTATAAAAACAAAAGCAACCTAGAAAATTACCAACTTAATGTAAGGACAAATCCAGAAATATCAATAATAACATTGAATGTTAACGTCCAGGATTTAAATGGGAAGACTGGATCACAGTAACACTGCAAATTCAACAGAAGAGAGATTAATTACATGAAACTGAATTGGTGAAATAGAATTTTATGTCTTCTGACTAAAACATTACTGATTTTCTTCTATGCTTTGCTTTCCAGATTTAAAGATTTTGCTTTCTTTTGAGCTATTAATAGGTTAAGCAATTTGTTTTAATACTGTTTGTTTGTTTTAAATTGAAACATAAACTTTTCTCCCTGACCCCTCTAGAATTGAAAATGTTTGTGAATATTCTTATTTTATGGCAGAATGGTTATCTGCATAAGTTCAATAATACCTGTTGCCTTGCATCAGAAATTGGAAATACATATTATTGCCAAGGCTTTGATTGGAATGTCATATCTGAAGATATGACCAGAAAGCTACGGATCTAAGTTAGATCTCAAGAACACCAACAGAAGCTCTTATAGACTGCCTGGCACCATAAACAGTTCTGCCTAGCAGAGAGGGTTAGAGAAGTCATATGAAAGAATTTATACCATAAAATAACCTGGACTTGGGACCAGCAGTTAGCGTAATGGCTATGTCGCTGGACTCCCACGTGGTCGACCGCGGTTCGAGTCCCGGACCCGGCGGCTTGGACTCACGCCGGGCGCGTGTGCGTGCGTGCCCAGGATCCCGAGAGGAGAATGGAGGAGAAGGGATTGCGGCGTGGCCATCCCCCCTGGGGGTGATTTCCTGCTTTCTATCTCTCTGTCTCTCTCTGTCTGTCTGGCGAGCGCACGCGCCCTATAGCAAAAACCTCTCAAAAAAAAAAAAAAAAAAAAAAAAAAAAACCCTGGACTTTTCCAGCCCAGCACTGTAATCACTAGAGATTGCAAAAGAGTAGCCACAACCAGAGGATTACCTTAAGGAAGACTTTGAAGGAAAAAAAAAGACTCATCTTTGTTACCAAAGGGTAAACCACAGAATACTTGGTAGGCAGAGTTGAGTTGGGAAGATTCATGTGTGAATTGTGTGCTGGGTGTTTGCTTTCCAACAGTTTGAGTAGTTGACATGTAAATATGTTCTCAAAAATATTTAAAACTGTACTGTCTCTATTATTACAGAGTCACAAAATGATTACAAGTGTTTTGAAAGTTATCTTTAAAATTCAGTTTTTTGAAATTTTGAAAGTTGTTTATCTATTAACTGTCAAGAACTATGGAGTATGAGCAAAAATTTTTGATATATAAAGTAAATGCTTGTGGGAAAATGTTAGTTAATTAATTAATTCAATTAAATACAAAATAAACTGAGTAGGATAGAAAAATAAGGAAGGGCATCTCATGCTCTTAGATTGGAAGAATCAACATAATCAAACTGTTGATCCTACCCAAATTAATTTACGTATTCAATGTGGTTCTGACCCAATTACCTGAGACATTCTTCACAGAAATAGAAAACAATAATTACAAAATTTGTTTGGAATCAAAAAAGACATCATACTGCCAAGGCAATACTGTACCAAAAATATAAAATAGGAGGCATCTCACTACCCAACTTTAAAGTATATTACAAAGCAATGATCATCAAAACAGCATGGTACTGGCACAAAAATAGAAAAACACACCAATGGAACAGAACAGAGAATCCAGAAATAAATCTTAATTCGTGTAGTCAACTGATCTTCGATAAGGGGTATAAGACAATTCAATGGAGAAAAGAAAGTATTTCTAGCAAATAGTGTTGGAAGATACCCATTTGTAGAAAAATTAAACTAGAAAATGAAATCATTAATTGGAATTAATTCAAAATGGATCCAAGATTTAAATATAAAGTCTCTAATCACAAAACTACTAGTAGATCATCCTTGGACCCGTCAACAGGCGTGTGCAGGAACCCAAGTTACCAGTGTCTCCTAGCACGTCCAGGTAGAGGCCTGTTACCCTGTAGCACAGGGACTTTTTTTTTTTTTTTTTGAGAGATTTTCCCTATAGGGTGCATGCGCTCGCCAGACAGACAGAGAGAGATATAGAGACAGAAAGCGAGAAATCACCCCCCGGGGGGATGGTCATGCCGCAATCCCTTTTCCTCCATTCTCCTCTCGGGATCTTGGGCGGGCACGCATGCACGCACATGCGCCCAGCGTGAGTTTTAAGCCACCGGGTCCGGGACGCGAACCGCGGTCGACTACGTGGGAGTCCAGCGACATAACCATTACGCTAACTGCTGGTTCCCAGCACAGGGACTCTTGACTATCTGCCCTGACCTCAGTTATGTTCCAAGTGAAGCTGCCTGTCTGCACTGCATGCTCTCCTACAGGTCTCTGGTACGCATCCGGATAGAGAACAGTCACTTCCATTGCTCTGTAGCTGCCACTGGCCAAGGAGCATTGGACAAGATTGGTCTGCAAGTGAACGATGTCCACCGGGACTCGTCTCCTCGGCCTTCCAGTTAAACTTTCTTATTTCAAAATTCAGTGTGAGATTAGGACCTGTCACATAGCCTCTTCTTTGGAGTCAGGGTGCTACTATGACAGTTAAATGATCCAGAAACCTCTCAGGATGCAGATGAGGCTCTGCTCAGCTCTGGCTGGCTCCCGTCAGGCCCGGTTAACCCCTCATGGATTAAGCCTCAGAGCTGGCCTGGTCAGGCATGGCCCACCCTACTCCAACCTTTATTATCACTTTCCTTGCTGTTGTGACCTGGGATTGTCGGTTTCCAATGCAAAGGGACGAGGCTGATGCTAACATAAATACTTTGTAAACACAATTTGTACTTGAGTAGTAGGATTTCAAAGAGCACTGATAGTCTACCAAACAGGAGGTGTAATAAAGTGACCTTGGTATGTGTGTGTGTGTGTGTGTGTGTGTGTGTGCATTTTCTACTACTAGTAGAAAACATAGGAAAAACTTGAAAACACTGGAGTATGCAAGATTTCTTAAGTAAGACCTCTAAAGCACAGGCAATAATAGTCCCTACAACAAACAAGTGGGATTACAACAAGCCAAAAAACTTACTCATAGCAAAGAAAACTGTAACTACAGTGAAAGACAACACTTGGAATGGAAAAAAAAATTGCAAACCATTCCTCAGAAATGGAATTGATATATAGAATATATAGCGAACTCAAGCAGCTTACCCATTTAAAAAAAATTTCAGTTAGGGAATCAGCAGTTAGCGTAATGGCTATGTCGCTGGACTCCCACGTAGTCGATGCGGTTTGCGTCCTGGACCCGGTGGCTTAAAACTCACGCTGGGCGCATGTGCGTGCGTGCCCAAGATCCCGAGAGGAGAATGGAGGAGAAGGGACTGCGGCGTGACCATCCCCCCTGGGGGGTGATTTCTCGCTTTCTGTCTCTCTGTCTTTCTCTGTCTGTCTGGCGAGCGCACGCGCCCTATAGTGAAAACCTCTAAAAAAAAAAAAAAAAAAAAAAAATTTCAATTAAAAAAGGAGCAAATTAATTGAATAGACAACTCTCCAAGGAAGACTTATGAATGGCCAAGAGGCACATGAAGAAATGTTCAAAGTCTCTTGTCATAAGAGAAATGCAAATTTAAACTACAATAAGGGATCATTTAACTCCATTTAGAATGGCTAGGATCAAAAAAAGAATGACAAGTGTTGAGGAGGCTATGGTGAAAAGGGTACTCTTACACTGTTGGTGGGAGGTGAGAATGTAAATTAGTCCAACCTCAGTGGAAAACAATATGGAGGTTCTCAAAAACCTACAAATAGAACTTCCATGTGACCCAGTAATCCCACTCCTTGGTACTTACCCAAAGGATAAGAAAATACTAATTCAGAAAGACAGCTGCACATCCAGGTTTACTGCAGCATTATTCACAATTGCTAAAACATGGAACCAACCTAAGTATCCAAAAATTGATGACTGAAAAACTGTAGCACATATATACTATGGAATACTACATAGCTACAAGAAACAATAAGATCCTATTATTTCTATTTTCATCACTCTAAATGGATGAATATAGAAGACTTCATGCTGATCTAAGAGGGCCAGACTTTCAAAGATACATTTGTATATCCCCACTCAGTTTGTACTGAGTGCTACAGCAGAGGCTGAGTGACTTGCAAACATGATGGTGGAGATGATGCCTCTCTATAAAGCAATAAAGAGATAATATTTCTATATAAAAGAAATGTTACAAGAATTGAAAACTAATTAAAACTATGGTCATGAGAGAAAAAATTATTAAAAACGTAAAGCACATTAATTTTCTAACTTACATAACCTTTATTTCCAAACTTTACATATTTTAGTCACCTATAACATATGTGTTGCATCTATTACATTAATAGCCATTTAAATTTAAAATTTACTAAAATGAATGTGGCACAATTTAAAATTGAGTATGTTAAGTAACCATGAATGCACCCATTCAGAATTTCAAAATAAAAATCAAAGAGGGGCCAATGGATGGTATGGTGGTTAAGATACTCAACTCTCTCACGGGCGACTGTGGGTTGAGTCCTGGACCTGGTGGCTAAAATCTCACACCGGGCATGTGTGAATGCATGCCTGCCCAAAATCTCAGGAGAAGAAGGGAAGAGAAGGGATAGTGGCCTGGTCGCCCCAGTGGGGGTGTGTGTGTGTGGGGGGTGATTTCTCACTTTTTCTCTCATTGCCTCTCTCTGGCAAACGCATGTGCCCTATGGCAAAAACCTAAAATAAAACAAAACAAACATAAATAAATAAATATAAAAGAGGGAAAAGGAAAATAAAACCTGTTAATACATGGGAGATGATTATTTTTTCACTGTCAAGAGGAAGAGAATATCACATATTAAATCAAAATCACCATACACAGGGACCAGCAGTTAGCGTAATGGCTTTGTTGTTGGACTCCCATGTAGTGAACCGCAGTTCAAGTCTCCAACCCGGTGGCTTAAACTCACACCAGGCACGTGTGCTTACGTGCCCAAGATCCCGAGAGGAGAATGAAGGAGAAGGGATTGTGGCATGGCCATCCCCCCTGGGGGGTGATTTCTCACTTTCTGTCTCTCTCTGTCTTTCTGGCGAGTGCACACACCCTATAGCAAAAACCTCTCCAAGAAAAAGAAAAGAAAAAAAATCACCATATACAAATATTCAGATACATTCTCAACTCACACAAGGAGAATGGTTCTGATAATGGTAATTTTTTTTTTAGTTTTTCCATGCCTTTCATTTGTCAGAGAAGGAAAATTACTAAGCATTTAAAATCCATGATTCCTGAAACAACTTAATAATCTATACTATTCAATTTCTTATTTTTATTTTAAAATTTTGTCAGAGGGTGTGTGCTGGCCAGAGACAGAAAGTGAGAAAGCACCCCCATGTGGAATGGTCACGCAGCAATCCTTTCTCTTCCATCTCTCTCTACCTTCAGGATATGGGGCATGCACACACATGCATCTGGCATGTTTCTCAGGCTGCTGAGTTCTGAACTCAAACCCCTTTAAACATCATACCATGGGCTGGCCCAACTTCTTTATTTTCTAAATGATGAAACTAAGATATACTGACGTTAACTATTCTGATCAAGGTGATATAACCACATAATAACAAGGTCATAGCTAAAATTCAACTGTCTCCCGGTCCATTCATAATACCTTCGGATACAATCACTATAAGTGGTTAATACGAATATTTAAAACAGAGCGAGCTCTTAAAACAGAAAAAGAAAACATATAAAAATATTTTGATATTTATTTTCTGTCTTTGGACTTTAGTCTATATATATTTATTTAAAAAGGGATGAAATATAACTTGAATAGTAATTATCATGTACATTAAATGGATAGCTATGTACTCCTTATCAAAACTGAAATGCAAATTAGTTTTTACATGTTCCTTATATAAGTAATTACACTTATAAATATAAGGATTTAAAATGTCCAAGATAAAGACACTATCCCTGTATTAATAACATTCTGTTTAAAAACTCATTTCATATAAAGCAGAGAGCAAGTATTTTATTTTTAAGTGTATGATATAAGCAATAACCTCCTAAAGTTTGGAAAATAGCACACAATGCAGTTTTCTAAACTGATGAAATATTACACTGAGTACTCAGGCTAAACATTATATAGTAAGGGACCAGTAGATGGCATAATGGTTACATAGCTGGACTGCCATGTAGTTGACCACAGTTTGAGTCCTCGACCCAGCCACTTAAAAAACTCATGCCAGGTGCATGTGTGTGTTTGCCCAAGATCCTGAGAGGAGAAGAGAGAACGGACTGTGGTGTGGTCCCTCCCTGGGGGAGGGGAAGTGTTATTTTTCACTTTCTGTCTCTATCTCTCCAGCACATGCATGAACCCTATAGCAAAAATCTCTCTTAAAAAATGTAGAAAATTTTAAAATTATGTACTAAAAAATTGTAATCATCTCTGATGGGGGATATGAAAACATAAGCGAACTGCCATAGCATGCATGCACTAGCTTGAGAGAGACATAGAGTGGGAAAGTTAGAAATCATTCTCCAGAGGAGATGGCTATTCCGCAATCCCTTCTCCTCTCAGGATTATGGGATCCATACAAAAAGACATTACTGGGTTGATTTTCAAGCCACCGGGTCTGGGACTCAAACTGCGGTTAGCATGTGAGAGTCTAGCACCATAATCACCACACCACTTGCACCTAAGATCTACATCTTTTTTTTTTTTTTTTCCTTAAGTTAGACTTTTGCTACTGGGCACATCCATTCGTCCAAGAGATAAAAAAAAAAAAAAAAAAAATAGAAAGTAAGAAATTATCCCCCAAGTGGGATGGCCATTATGTAATCCCTTCTCCTTCATTCTTGCCTCAGGATTTTAGGCATGCACATGCACCCAGCATGAGTTTTAGGCCTCCGGGTCTGGGACTCGAACCGCGACTGCGGTTGGTCATGTAGGACTCCAGAGATGTAACCATTAAGCCATCTGCTGCTCCCAAAATCTACATCTTAATTAGAATCGTAGCAACACCATATACTTTACTATTAAGTCATCAGGAAAGTCATGACATACTTTTCTATGCAAACATGCATCATGACTTTCCCGATGACCCAATATAGACTGTTTGTATACTATACCTCAATGTAAAAGTTCTAACAAACACATAAAAGTAAAAATAAAACAAAACCAAGGAAAGCATACTTAACTCTAAGGGTATCTGATCCTGATTGCTCTATAAAGCCAGCATTACCAGTTACCTCTAAAGAAATGTAAAGTACACAGCTAAATCTATTTCTAGGGTTAGAAAGGGCTTGCAGGGACCAGCAGTTAGCGTAATGGCTATGTCCCTGGACTCCCATGTAGTCAACCGTGGTTTGAGTCCCGGATCCGGAGGCTTAAACACGCCGGGCACGTGTGTGTGTGTGTGTGTGTGTGTATGCGCGTGCCCAAGATCCCAAGAGGAGAATGGAAGAGAAGGGATTGTGGCATGGCCATCCCCCCTGGGAGTGATTTCTCGCTTTCTGTCTCTCTGTCTCTCTGGTGAGCACATGTGCCCTATAGCAAAAACAAAAAACTCTCTCTCAAAAAAAAAAAAAAAAAAACTAAAAAAGAAAGGGCTTGCAGACTACAAAGGTACAGTGACAGAATTCCAGTGTTTCCCTTAGTAATATGCATATGGACCTTGTCTCTCCATATGAGCTGAATGATCTACTGAATGTCTATGCTTGGAGGTGGCTTACTAATCAAGAGAACGGAAAGAACAGTGACTCTAAAAGAAAGTGAACCAGGACATTATTAAGAATTTCACTGTTCAATTAACATCAGACACTTCTCTCAAAAATATCCTTAATCAGTGGTTTACTCAGGTTTGAAAAATGCAACCAGGTTAATGTCTTTCTTTATTAATCTCCTTACATTCAAACTGACAAAAAGACTTCATTCAATTTCCTAATGGTGTCTATTTTTCCTGTTCCCACCACAGTCTCCCTAACATAAGCCACTTGCTAGGCAACTGTAAAGTTTTAATTCTAGTATTTTTCTTAGGCAGATGCTTACCTCTATTTTGTGCTATAGTTATTCTATGTACCACATCTAGTCCGCACAGTCTTCCTTCAGAGAATTCATCTGGTACCTTTACTTACCACTTCCAAATTAAGACTTTAAAGAAGTCTGATTAGTTCATTGAGTACAATGATCTGAACAAACAAGAGTTTCAGTTAAAGCTGATTTGACAGTAATAAAACTCTCAACCAAAAGAAAATCAAACTTTCCCAAATAAAAATTTAGCATAAATTTTTAGAAAAATTATTTTTAAAAAATGCTAGAAAGATAGAGAACCTGTAGAGCACGTGGCATTTGGAGGAAAAGGCAATAGAACCAAGGAGATGGTTTATTAGGAAGAAGACGACATTTAACATTGAGAACTGAATAGAGAGTTGGTCTCAAGATACATATGAAGGAAGAGCTGAGAATAAATTTCACATAAAGCCTTGGTAACCACAGCCATCACCTGCCCACAGATTTTGTTAGTGTCACTGTTCAATAGTATTTATCAACTTAAATGACTAAAACAGCAACTGGAAATAAAATTTAAGTTTTTCCAACTGAAAAACAGAAAGTGGAACTATTATTGATTACAGATTAGAATTCTCTCCTTAGCAATTAAGAATATTCTCACCCTGTGGAAAATTTGCTTTCTTATAATAATGAAAGAGGAGAATTAACAAGCATTGACCATCTACTATGTACCAAGTACTACCTAAATATTAGTTCACTTAACCCAGAAAAAACATTTTAAGAGATAAATACTACTGACCTCATTACAAAGAATTAAAAGAGAGCATAAGTTCTCATATTCCTATTCCAAATGACTTGATTCAAACTTAGATCTACTTAATTAAAAAACCAAGAATATCTCATTAACAACAGGTATTTGTAGAAATTCAGAAATGATATTGTAATTTTCAAGGTAGGTTTTCCAACTAGATGCACTGAAATGGAAAAGAAATGCAATCAAGATACAAAGTTACACTTTAGATTTCATTAATTACACTGATTTGCAGGCAGAAATATACAAATTGAGATTAGTATTTAAAATGTTTCGATTCAATCAAATGAATTCATGTTAGCACCTACTATGAAGAAATAGTACCCCGAATGCTAGGAAACGCTACCAATCCAGTATAGGTGTTCCTTACGTCCAGATAAACTCATTGCAAATGGAATATGCTTATATTAAAAACACATTTAATGTTAGCAACACACCAGATGGTGCCAACTTTTGATTGTTTGACTTTGCAAAGCAATACACACCCAGTAAAGCTGAAACTATCCTAAAGTGTAAGGAGGTCCTTCACTTCCAATGGTGTTACCTCCAAATAAACTTGTAGGAAGGCAGTAAGTTTAACCACGGTTGGTCAGGACCTTCTGTGTGAGAAACCCTGCGTTCACCGCTCAGTTATCATGGTCTTTACATACACTTACTTCTTTGGAAGGAATGCAAAAGACTAAGGAGGCAGGATCCTCATTAGTCTTGCTCAGTTTGGTATTTCTAAATCTTAGCCAATGCCAAGCACATAGTAGGTACTCAAATATTTGTTGAATGAAAGGAAATGAACATTTCTTGAGCCTTAACATCAGTAGGACATAGTTCTTGAGGAAGCAAACTCTATTACCTCATTAGAATACTAAAAACAACCTAAAGAGGTAGATTTCACTGTTCCCATTTAACAGATGAGGTTGACAGCAAGACTCAGATACATTCACCCAAAGAGACTGATGCCAATGCCGACTCTCTCTACACTTATATTCCACCGGAGAAATCTTTTAATTTTTAAATATATGGCCTCACTGTGATTTTCAAGTGCCTTATACAGATCAACTTAATAAGTACGTCTTATGCCACATTGGTTGCTTTGAAATACTTTCTAGAACTGAGCGTTTAAAAAAATGTCCTTTTGGGGCCGGCAGGCCGTGTGGTGGTTATGGACACTGGACTCCCACATGGTGGACGTGGTTCAAGTTCTGGACCTGGTGACTTCCTTTCTCACTTTCTCCTCTCTCTCTCACTCTCTCTAGTCAAATTTTAAAAATAAATAAATAAAAGTTAAATAAAATGTCCTTTAAAATTACTAGGAAAATACAAAATTTGAGATATAGCAGAATAAGGGTCAAAAATATGAAAAAGAGCTATTCTCAGGTATTTTGGAAAAATGACATATTCTCGAGGATTTTGCAAAAATAACATCTCTCGGAAATCAATACAAATGAGAGCTCTACTATGTCAACTGAGAAATATTTTCCTACAATTTAAAAGAAAGAATGCTGCTGCATTAAGAAACCGACGGATAAAATAAATGCACCTTTCCTTCTCTAATTCCCGGTAAACCACTCAAGAATGTTTTCAGTAGACTCACTCATAATTCACTACACAAGCCAAGCCTAAGTCTGTTAGTACGTACATACTATAATAAATAAACCATCAGGGCTACATTTCTCAAACTATTTCTGAATTTTTTCATACCAAAACTTGAAAAAATATTGCTCAGTACTGTAGAGAATATCCCCAAATTCGGTTTATAACTCAGAAGTAGACTGCAGAATACCACAAAGTTAAAAAGTAAAATTTAACTGAACTCACTTAAATTTGAAAAACAGGGGTCAGTGGTGCCAAGGAAGAAGGGGAGACAGACGGGAGTGTGAGAGCCAGTTGTAAAATCAAACGTCCTGTATTGACTTCGCATCTGGCAATTCAAACTTAGGCCCTCAAATATGTGACACTCTAGACGGGTACAAAGGTAAAAAGTAAGGTCTCCTGAACTACCCAAAAGGAATCAAGTTGCATAACTAAAATGGTTTAATTTCAAATTACCCACCTAAAGTCAGTTTGGAAAAAAAATCATACCCACTGCACAGATGAGGAAAACAACACAAGCGTTTTGAGGTTCCGCGACCCGACGCCGTGCACACGGCGTTACGCGAAACGCTCTGCTCTAAGTTGCTGGACGTGGACGCCAGGTGGGAAGGGAACTGAATTTGGGGGGAAGTCTGACTTCAGAGGTGCGAGGCCTGTGGGGGGAGCGCAGGAGGACAGGAAAATTTCCCTGCGGGAGGAAGATCTGGAGCCTGGATTTTCCAGCCGGTACTCCTTAGGCCGGTATCCCACGCGTGAGCGCGGCATGGCTTAGACTGCACGCCCCGGCCCCGCTCCCAGGCGCGATTTCCTCACCCCAGAGGTCACCCTGACCCGGAAACAGTACCCCAGAGTAGCAATCGGATGTTGGGGGAAGGCCAGGTAGAGGGGCGAAAAGGAAGGTGGAGGGCGGGAAGTGCGGGGCGAGGAGGAAGGCTAGTCAGGGAGGGCAGAGGACACCCCTAAGGCTAGGGTTGGGATCGCGGTGGGGGTAGAGAGAGGAAGCCCCTCTCCTGCGCGCGCGAGCCGCACACACTCACCTGCCCCTCCCCCTCCCTGCCCGCCCGGCGGAGGCTCCGAGCTGCCGCGGGCCGCGCGCGCACACACAAGGCGCGCGCGCGCGCTGACGGTCGCTTCCTCGAGCTCGCGCTCCGCTCGTTCAGAGCCAGTCCCTCTCATTCAAAGCCGGGCGCGCGCTCCATCGCAGCCGCCGTTGCCGCCGCGCAGCTGCCATGGCCGCCCCTTCTCCTAAAATCCCTCCCTCGGCCCCTCCTCCGGCCCCGCCCAGACCCCGCCCCTTTCGCCCTGCTGGAAGGCGGCTCTGGGCTGTCTCCAGGCCCTTACTTCCGCGCTGCGCCCCAGGTCTTGACTACTCCAATAGGCGGAAGACTAAGAGTCTGACGTCGGGGTTGGGACCCAATGAACGCCGGGGGGCGGTACTAAGGGCGGGAGACGGTTCTTGTTAGCCGTTCCTTGAGACACTCGAAAGCTTTGCGAGCTTTTTCTTGGCGGAGAGTTTGGTGTAGTGCCAGATTGCCCTGTTTTTCACGGATGCAGATTGTCTTCCCCACAACCAGGCCTCTTTCTGTTCCACCCACAGAGCCGTCCTGCCAGGTGGGACCAAGAAAGAAGCAGTATTTAGATTGCAAATGATGAAGACTCCTCTAACTCAGGGTGATTTGGTGTGGTTAGAATAGATCGTAATCGTGCCATCACCCAAGTGATGCGAAACGTAATTATCAGGACGTAGCCTCCTCCGAGTAATGTTTGAATTTCATGTATTTGGAAGTTAAGTAGCACTTCACCGTGTTCTTGCCTGTGAGGGGCATGCAGTCTGCTGGTCTTTCTCCCAAGCTGGGGTGTTCTATCAGTGGTTCTTTTTCAAGCCTGATTCTCCCACACACACCCTTTTTATCTTGTGTGCTATTAAGAGGCAAGAGTCCTTTGCTGTTGTGAGCGAGATACCCTCGGAAAACTGCTCCACAAATGCAAAGTGACTGGAGGGAGAGGAAAGAAGTAGATAAACTACTGCCAAATTGAAATCAGTTTATGCAAATTGCTCCTCAGTCAGCGTTTTTCTTTCTATGTCTCTTTTTCCCTTTTTTTTTTCTTTCTCTTTTTTGTTTAAGACAAAGTACCCTAGGATCCGGGTCCTCCTGGCTCATCCTCTCAGCTGGAACTGTAGGGTAGATACCACCATGGCTGGCCTATATGCATCTTTTTTTACTACAACTAACTTTGTTCTTTCGCACCTACCTACCCATTTAATTTTTCATAATCTCCCTCCCTCTCCAATTTCTATCACAATTCTATTAATAAGTTAATAGGTTATCCCATAGAGGGAAAGAATGGGTGGACTCTTGCTCTGGAATAGCTCTATGTAACTTAGGATAAAGTACGGCATCTCTTGTCCACAGTTTCCTCATCTGTAAAATGGCCATAATACTGCCTACATCATAGAACGGCTGATGCTTGCAAAACTCTTAGGGCAGAGTCTGGGCATAGCAAACATTCATAGATAATGCTATTACACAGGCTACTACTACTCTACTACATTGCTGCATCCTCATTCCTGGTAACTGCACATCCCAAAACCCACAGAACGCCCTGCAGTCCCTTAAACACCTGCCCTGCCTTTGTTCTGATGCCTACATTTCCAAAAATCTTAAATTTTTAATTTTTTTTGATTTCCCAAATCCAATGATAAGCTACATCTTGACAACCATTTTCAATTTTTTTTTCCTTAATAACGTATCTTTGCTTCAAAAATGTCCCAGGATATATTAGTCTTTTTCATGATTCTTCAGTTTTCTTTATTAAGTTTGCTATTTCTAAATGAATAATAAAAAGGTCTGTAGTTTTCCAGAGACAAGTTGCTAAATACTTGTTTTTCTACATTTTAATAAAACAAACAGAAAACACCAAGGCTTGCTAAAGATTACAAACTTAAATTTTACTTTAGGAATAGTCTGTAAAAGAATAGCTTAGGGCCAAGAGGTGGCATGGAGGTTAAAGCGCTGGATCCCACGTGGCCGACTGAGCAGCTCAAGTTGTGGACCTGGTGGCTTGAAAAACATGTCGGGTGCATGTGTATGTGTGCCCGAGATCCTGAGAGGAGAATGGCAGAGAATGGATTGTGATGTAGCCATCCTTACTAAGGGGTGATTTCTCACTTTCCCTCTGTCTCTTCCTGATGAGCACATGGGACCTATAGCAAAACTAAGTACACACACATACACATATATACCATCAAAGTCAGCTTTCCTATTTGACCAATAGCCCCATGACTGGGAATCATAGATGTTAATAATTTGGGATTTTGCCTGAGGTCCACCTCTTAGGAATGAGTAATTATAAATCCTTTCTTCTGCTCAAAACTTGCATGGGGCAGAGACCAGGGAACACCAAATGTCAGATGGGAGGGCTTTCAGGGATATAACTTGGTATATGGAAGATTTCTTTCTGGGTTACCTTACTCCATGGGATATATACTTCATTTTGCCTGCTTTATGTCCAAATCATTCTGCCTACTTTAAAGCTTCTGATCAGCCTCTGCTCAGACACTAGCTTAATTTTCATGTTAATCAGCTTCCAATTCATGACTGACTGACTTTCCTCTGTCAAAGCCTGTATAGGCTTTGTTGTTCTGAGTTCCCCAGCTGGGGATAAATCCTGGATTGTCAATTGACCTGGCCCAGGAGGTAGGAGCAGACTTTGCAAACACAGCCCTGTGCTTCCTGATCTCCCTCAACTGAGTTCTCTTGCTTTTCACTGAAGGTTTTTTTCTTTCCTCTCCTCAAGCACAATTTTAGACCTGCTGTTCCAACTTGGACTTTAATGACTTTTTATTAATGAGCAGCTGTTCATGGTTGAATACAGATCATAAAGTCACATTCATTTCTTGATCAAGCAAAACAAAGCCTTGCAGCTCATAGAGTGACAAGTTTGAATAGATACATTTGAAAGCATAAGATATTTCTGATGATAATTTTAATGGATTGTTTTATTAATCTTTCTACTAGAAAATTGTCCTTGTTTTCAAAATAATAAACTTTAATATTGTGGCAAATTGTAACTTATTTTTTTAATATCCAAAATCATCATTTAATAGTTAGGGTCAATTGTTTAATACAGAATACAAACAATCCAAAGTAGTTTCATTTCCCTATACTAAATGAAAGTTAAGTTTCTATAAAGCACTTAAATATTTCCATCATAGTTATTTCTACAATTAGATTTTTTATTGCTAAATATAGGAAGACTCAAGATTAAAAATTATTTTCAAGGTAACCAGTTTCTTTCAGAAGGGACCTTGATAGGAGTGAAAAAAGTAATGTGTATATTTTACTTGAAATGGACTCATGAAAAGATGAGATGAATTCTCATTCAGTGTCCAGTGGTGAGGTTCACCAGTATAAAGTGTAATACCTCTTGGCTGATGTCCACCTTATTATTAGAACTATAATTTTACTCAGCTATAGTAAGATTTAAATAGACTTGATGTGAGCAAAATTTGGCAATCTAAAAGCCTTTTATTATTTGTGTAGGTAAATTTGTTATAATTTATTAAATCAACATAAAGCAATAACATGATCTTTCTTACATGTCAGTTGAAAACTTTAAAATAAAATAATACTGAACTAACTATGAAAGAATAATTCTAGGCCCAGCCTCGTAGCCTAGTGTTTAAGGGAGTTGCAACACACACAGCCAACAACGGTTTCAATCCTGGCCCTTGTGGCTTGAAAAACATTCCCTGACACATGTCCAACATACCCCAAATACTGACAGGACTGTAGGAGAAGGAATTTTGGTGTGACCAACTCCCATTGGAGGGTGCTTTCTTCTCTCTCTCTCTCTCTCTCTCTCTCTCTCTCTCTCTAGAACACACATGTGCCCTTGTTTAAAAATGTTATCCATTTAGTTACAGCATGAAGGACATCATGGCTTTGACCATGAATGACTTTGAGTCTCTGTTTTCTCATAGGCAAAATTAGGTTAATTATTCCAGCATTATGGACTTATTTTGCAAATTAAATGTCATGTGGAAATGTGTTGGAAACAGCAATAAAATCAATGAAAGCTTTCAGACATGTACAGGTTTTTCATCTCCAAGCCTGGAAGATCCAAAGAATCCTCTTTAGACACAACAGGGAGTAGTTCTTCCAATGAAAATAGAGATAAGGCTTTCCTTGACCAAAAATGAAGATTTTCTGCTGAGACTTCCCCTTCCAGATTCATTTTTAGTGGGAAAGGCACACTCCCAGGCCCATCCTGAGATGGATACCAAACTTGAACTGTGAAATATTGCTTTCCTTGACCAAAAATGATTTTCTGCTGAGACTTCCCCCTCCAGATTCATTTCCAGTGGAAAAGGCTACTCCTTCTCCTCTCCATTTCTCTCTCTGTCTCTCTGTGTCTCCCTGTGACTTTTAATTTTTTTTTCAAATTTTTTTAAAGTATTCTCTGGGCTCTTAAGCCCTTCTATTACTGTGCTAATTGGTGCCTTTCCCCATTTCATTTAGGAAAGGCACACCCTCAGGCCCATCCTGAGATGGATACTGAACTTGAGCTGTGAAATAATTGCTTGTATTTTTTGCTTTTTAAAATTAAAATCCAAAGTTTTTTGTTATCTTTTTTATTTCTCCTTTTCCATTTTATTTTTCTTCTTCTTTTCTCTTCTCTAATTCTTTTCCTTTTTCCTTTTCTTTATTCATTGGCTGCTCAGCCTCTATGCACCAAGTATCTAGAAAAGTCCAAGTAAACAGAATCCAAACATCTGAATATGATTAGGGTCAGAATATTCTTCTATTTCCACTGAATCTGATGCACAAAGAGTGAAAACAGAAGAGAGATTGCAGATCACCTCCTCCTGCATGCCTCTGAACACTCAGATTGAACTTCAAGAATTAGGAAGAAACGCCCCATTCATCAGATGAATAGAAATCACCACATGGTCACAAGAAATATGGGAAAGCAATAAAATACCTCTTCTCCAAGGGAAAAGAATAACTCCTCTTCATCCTCAGTACAATGAAACTCATGGAAATGTCTGATAAAGAATTTAGAATATTCATAGTGACAAAGCTAACAGAGATGAAAGAGGAGAATGGCAATGACCTACACAAGAGGCAGAAGAAAGGAGCTGACAAGTTCCAGGAGGTGAGGAAATTCTTGCAAGATCTAAAAGAGGAAATACACACTCTAAAAAATAATCAAATGGACCTGTTAGAGATGAAGACTGTAATACAGGAAGTCAAAATCTCCCTTGAAAGTATGAAAAGCAGACTATGAAAAGATCATACAGAAAATCGAATCTCAGATGTGGAAGACAGAATTGCTGGCCTAGAAAAATCCACCATGAAGACTGAGAAAATTGCCCCCCAAAATTATAATAATATATGAGAAATACTAGATACCATCAAATGTCCAAACTTCCAGATAATTAGTATCCCAGAAGGGGAAGAGACCCATAAGGGCATTAATAATCTATTCCAGGGGGACCAGCAGTTAGCATAATGGCTATGTCGCTGGACTCCCACGTAGTCGACCGTGGTTTGCATCCCGGACCCGGTGGCTTAAAACTCACGCCAGGTGCGTGTGTGTGCATGCCCAAGATCCCAAGAGGAGAATGGAGGAGAAGGGATTGCGGCATGACCATCCCCTCTGGGGGGTGATTTCTCGCTTTCTATCTCTCTGTCTCTCTCTGTCTGGCGAGCGCACGCGCCCTATAGCAAAAACCTCTCTAAATAAAACAAAACAAAAATCTGTTCCAGGAAATCCTGCAAGAAAACTTTCCAAACCTAGAGAGGCATTCAAAGATCCAGTCCCAAGAAATACAAAGGACCCCAAATAGAATCAATCCAACAAGATCTCCTCCTAGACACATTATAGCCAGATTGACGAAAACCACAGACAAAGACAAGATACTAAGACTGGCAAGAGAAAAATGTCAAGTTACCTATAAGGGATATCCCATCAGGCTTACAGTGGACCTCTCATCAGAAATGATGCGAGCAATGAAAGAATGGGAAAATATATTCAAAGAGTTAAAGGAAAAGCAATTTCAACCAAGAATACTGTACCCAGCAAGACTATCCTTCACATGGGAAGAAAAGACAAGAACATTCTTAGATAAACAAAACCTGAAAGAATTTACCAGCACCGGACCAGACCTCCAAGAGGTTCTCAAGGGAGTGCTATACCAGGAAAATTGAATACAGACACACAGAAATAAGAGTTCAAAAACTAAGAAAATGGCCTACTTAATCATAGGGACAAGTCTGGAGTTGAGTATTATATCCCAGAATTTAACTGGAAAGATTGAACCACAACAGAAAATAGATTAAGTACATGAGACTGAACTGGTGAAATAGATTTTATGATTTTTGACTAAAACATTGTTGATTTTCTCCTAGGCTTTGTTTTCTGGTTTTAAGGATTTTTGTCCTGTCTTGAGCTGCCGATAGGTTAATGTTCCTACTATTTGAATAGAATCCTAACCTGTTTCCTGGCTTTAAGTTTTAAGCAAAGTTCCTTAGCATGTCTTTGATGTATTAAACTAAAACTGCTATTCTTGAAATTAAAAAATATATTAAAAATACATATTTAATGACCGTAGTAAGCTATATAGCATCAGCTAGGTGCTACCATATAGTATATCCATTCTACTCAGTTTCACGCCTAAAGTCAAATGTGTATTCTCAGATATGTATATATCAGCTGAACTTGTTATTGAAAGTAGTTTGATTATTTAAGAAATTTTGTGAATCAATAAAATGTGGGGGAAAAAGGAATGGAAAACAACTGTAGACACCTGCGATAGTGTGGGAGGAGGGTAGGAAATGGCAGAGCGTGAGAAATAGTAATAAAAGATATATATATATATATATATATATACATATATATATATATATACACACACACACACACACACATATATATATGTGTATATATATATATGAAACTAGAAATGGAAAATTATTGATGATAACATGTATGATTACAGTGTATCCTGGATTGGAAATCACATTTTGTATGCTGTGATGATGCTCAGGGAATGAATGTAAATTAATCAATTTTAAGAAAATATTTCAGAAGAAAATTACAGGGCACTTGTAACTAGATTCTAGCTTTGTCCATATTTTTAGTTTAAAGTATTTAATGAGTCAATAAAATATGGAGAAGAAGTTTAGTATAGAAGGGAGAGAGGGGAAAGGAGAAGGAAAAAACAAGTAAAAGTGTGCTTAATAGCCAAAAAAAAAAAAAAAGAGAAGCTATTTGCTGACAAGTTACAGAGTATTATCTTTTGCTTGACTGACATGCATAGTATTTGTGCTGGAAAAAGAAATGTTGTACACTGTAAAGATTGATTAAATGTAAATAAATAAGTTAATTTTTAAAAAAAGAGGTGAATTTTCTATCTTCAACAAAGACAAATAGACATATTTACTAATAATGCATTAAAAACGTGAAAAAGGTAGGGAAAATTAAGCTTAGAAACTACAGCCTGAAATCAAGTCCCATCCCCTCTTTTGCTCACTGTAAAGATGGAGAGTAAGTGAACGATTGCCAGAAGTAAGCACCTAAATCACTTCCTCTCTGTCTGGGCTTCTTCTTACTATTCATAGGATATTTTTCTCATAACAATATCTATTGCCATGTTTTGTCTGTTCTTTTAGTGTCTATCATTTGAGCATATGTCAGGTACAGTAATTTCCTAACTAGTCTTTATTTTTTTTCATTTCTCTAAGTCAGCCCAGTACTTTGCTGTCTGCTTAATTTATTTTTAAATTGCAGTCTTTTTCATGGTAGCTGTCCTGTTTAAAATAGAGATTAGTCATTGCCCAGCAGCTCATATTCTCCCGGGAGGACATATGTGTTATGGCTGTTGCTTTTGAAACTCTTAGTTTTTAACTGTTGTTTCTGGGTCTCCCTCTGACCACCTCCAGCCCAGTCATTTAAAATATCAAAATAGAAGCGAATCTTGTGGAAGGCATTTGCCTTCATATACTGCATTTCGTACAATGAGAATAGCCCACCTCCTAACAATGGAGTATTTATTCCTTCCTGTAGTTCTTATTTAAAATTAAATTATTGTAAAGTAAGAAATCCACGTTATAATCATACTAGAAATATTAAATGTAAAAACTATTTCTCCCTTCCTAGAAAGAATTTATACAATTTATATATGTAGAGGATCATTTGGCTGAACTCATAAATTACTCTAAATAAAAAAAAAAAAAAAAGAAAAGAGAGTGCTCTTACCACATGGCCAGGCACACTTGTAAACATCTCACCCAAAAGGAGTGACTTTTTTCTTACTCATAGGCACAGAGCCCATTACCATAGAAACTATAACTAGTTGGTCTGTAACTGGGTGTGAATTTTATGCACTGCTACTTGAAACATTAAGGTTGTAAATCAGGATAGAGTGCAGCTTCTGTAATATTTTGGAAAGGTTTTGTATCTCAAAAATCTGGTACACGAAAATTTCTTCACATGTCTATTTTTTAAAGGAGATTTTTGCTATAGGGCGCAAGCACTCGCCAGAGAGAGAGAGAGAGAGAGAGAGAGAGAGAGAGACAGAAAACAAAAAATCACCCTCCAGGGGGTATGGCCACACTGCATTCCCTTCTCAATTCTCCTCTCAGGATTCTAGGCATGCAAGTACATGCATTCATTGTGAGTTTCAAGCCACCAGGTCCAGGACTTGAACTGCAGTCAGCCATGAGGGAGTCCAGCAACGTAACTACTGTGTCATCTGTTGGTCCATACATGTCTGTTTATTCATTTATTTAAACAGCATATTCAACACTTACTATGGGCACAATGTATGCTAAGCATTTTAGAGAGGTCAAAAAAACACATAACCCTTACTCTAAGGGAACTTCTCTCTGATAAAGCCAGCATTCATGGGTAAACAGCACTCCTGTAGGAACAGGAGTTTTTGTTTGTTTGGTTTGTTTTTTTGTTTTGCTATAGGGGGTGTGTGCTCTCTGGAAACTGGGGAGAGAGAGGAATGGGGAGGAGATGGGGAGGTAGAAAGACCCCACCTCCTGCCCCCTGGGATCGGGGGGTATGGCTGTGTCACAATCCCGTTTTCTCCATTCTTCTCTAAGTATTTCAGCATACAAGCACATGTACCAGTATATTTTTCAAACTGCTGGGTCTGGGACTCAAACCACACAGTGAGCCATGTAGGATGAGCTACCTTAACCTCCTAAGCGTCTACTGGCCCTAATAACAGTTTTTTTTTATGAAGAGCTTTCTTTTTTTAAATAATTAAATTTTAATTTTTAATTGATTATCATAATTTTTTAAATCGATGAGAGAGAAAGTGAGAAAGCAAGCCACCAGGCCTAGTACTCAAACCACAGTCCCATATGAGAGTCCAGCACCTTAACCACCATGCCACCTGCTAGCCTCTCGTGAAGAGCTTTCTAATTGACAATCACTGAATCATAATAACTAGAGTAGTGTATTGGGACCTGTAAGTAATGGAACAAGAGGTTTGCACCTGGTCAGACTGCCTATGACAAACTTCATTTTCAGTCTGTGCACATTTTGTCTTGAGAGGTGAAGTTGGGAGAATGAATCTTTATGTTTCTTTCACTGGAGACTGGACCATCCTTGCCAGCTGATGCCAACATGAAGGAGCTGATAATACACGCTGAGGAGCATGGAGGAAGGATGCAACCCTCTGATTGTTTCAGATGAGTTCCCCAAACCAAATACATAATGGATTTAGATCAAGTCTTAAGCATCTGTTTTGGAGGGAATAGCTAACAACTTTATGAACACAGGTTGTATTTTTTTCTTGCCCAAATATTTTCCTTGTCCACCTTCCCCATAAGAAGGATTAATTCCTTGTTCATTTGTTCCTTTGAAATCTTGCCACCTCGGACATCTGATGACACCAGGAGATGTATCAGTTGAATTACTATCTCCACTAAGCAACAGTGAAACCCTAGAGGAGAGAGGGCTGGTAAAGCAGACTGCAAAGTCAAGCATGCAAACTCCTTTCAGTTGAGCTCTCTGCCTCTCCCTCCAGGGTCTTGACTTTACCCTTCTGGTCCTAGGACGCAGCTTGCTCCACGTAGCAGAAACAAGATGCAGGGATGCAAAAAGGGCCAAGGGATGGATAATAGCCATGTGTTGAGGAAAGTTTGTAAAATATGCCACAAGATTATTTCTGTTGGTCACTCCTCACGGTGAGGGAAGCTGGGAAATACTCTTTGTTCTAGGTGGCCTTATACCCAGCCACTGTGTTAGTCATTAGTGCCCACATAGTTCTTATTACACACTTGGCACTACTCCAGTGTAATAGGAAGCCTAATAGTTTACTGGGCCAGAGATTGGCATGATGTAAGTGACATTATGGTAATAAAACAACAGGAGTGCCCATCATTTACTGAAAGCCTACCACCCGTTGGACACTGTGTTACACTGCATTTATTTGATATCCATCCTCAAATACCACACTACAAAGATACTTTCCTCATTACATAGGTAAGAAAAAAAAAAAAAAAAAAAAAAACATGGTTAAAAGGGAAATTAAGAAATTTACCTAAAGGCATAGATGTGGCAAAGTATACATGTAGAATTTGAGCATGAATTTGGATCTAAATATGTTTTACTAAAAACCATTCACATGAAACTTTCCCATGCTTGAGGAAAACGTGGGAATCTATTAATGTTAGAACATGGGCTCTGGAGTTAGATAGCCTAGGTTTGAACCCCAGTTTTGCCATTGGTAGCTCTGTGAACTTGGGCACTTTATTTTATCTTTTTAGGTTTCAAGTTTCCACATCTGGCAAAAAGGATAGTAATTTTACAGGGCTATTGTAAAGAGAGCATCCGTGTAGAACACTCAACATGGTATCTGATAATAATCATGTGGTAGAGCTTTATTTCATCATCATCATCGTTATTAGTAGTAGTGGTATTTTACATAGCACTTTTTGAGTTAAAATGGAGAGGAGGCAGAAGCAGTGGACCATCTAGAAATTATTGCAATGATGAAAAAGTGACAGAACTTAGGAAAGAGTAGAAACAGTGGTACAAGGTAGAAATTATGAGGAATACGGGAAGTTTTTTTTTTTTTTCTGAGAGAGATTTTTGCTATAGGGTGTGTGCTCTTGCCAGAGAGAGATGGAGAGACAGAAAGTGAGAACTCACCCCCGCAGTGAGAATGGACATGGACATGCCTCAATCCCTTCTCGTAGAATTTTGGGCATGCACACACACACACCCGGAGTGAGTTTTAAGTCACCAGGTCTGGGACTCAAACCATGTTCGATTATGTGGGAGTCCAACAACATAACCATTACACCATCTACTGGTCCCAGGAAAATGTTCTTACTCCTTATTTATTTACTGTTCTTCACACTGATCAAAATTGTGTGGTTTTTAGATTCTGAATAGAACAGTGCAAACACACCAGAGGATTTTTATGACTGTTCACCAGCTAAATAGCTGCTTTTTACATGAATAACTATTTTAAAAATTTAGACATCAATTTTTAAGAGCAATGTTCAGGGAAATATTATATTAAAGCAAATACTTTAAAAGTTAAAAAATAAAAAAAGGTGTATAACATATGAATAAAAGCTGTATTAAGCCATATTGCCCAGGAGTTTGTGACAACTCAGGCATTACGAATTATAGTTAAATTGTAATTTATCTGGCATAAACAATTGTGAATAGGTACTGTGATCATTCCAGAAAGTTCCTAAAAAGGACACATCCAGAAACCTAAAATATTAGTTACATGAGGAGCTTTGAAAATCTGTGGCTATGAAGTAAATATTTAGAAATGCCCTTTATTACTACCTGACTTGTATTAGAAAGCCTCTTTATTAAAAATTTATAGAAAAATTTTGGCCCCCAAAATTCTGTGAACTAAATTAAAACTTTAGGTGAGGGAAGACTACAGATGGCAGCCAATTTTGTGGCTTTCACAGTATTCTGGTATGAAGAACATTTTTGTATTTCTTCCAGAACACAAATGTGGGAATACATTCCATAGATCATAAAACTGCAGTTCTTGGAATTCAGTTTTCTGACAGAAAAGAAGTATGGAATGGAAAGTAAACTGGATTTGCACTGGAAAACTCAACTGTTGTAAGTCTTAACATGGAATGCGGGCCTGTTTGGTCTCTCTCTTCTCCGTCTTAGGAACAGAAGTTTCTCCACCTCTCAGGGTTGAACTAAGGGAAGGATGAAAGTGTTCAGTATGTATGATCTAGTGTCAGTGCTCTCTGGACATGGCAAATGTTCCTTGTGAAAGGATTTCCGTGTGTTCTTTGAAGACTTCATTGTCAGAGACCTCCTGTCTGCAGTTCCTTTAAAGTTGTGACTACTTCTATTCCATCTATTTGCCTGAACTTTTTTCTGTAGTCCCTAAACATTCAGGGTCCATTCACAGTTTTCTTCTCCAGGAGTCTTTGTCCTTTCTAGGCAGCCATTGTGGACAAGACTTAATACTTCCCCATTGCTAGCAACCTAGTAGTCTCTCTCTCTCTCTCTCTCTCTACACACACACACAGACACACACACACACACACACACCACGTTCATGGGACACATCTGTGCATCTTATCTCAATGAACTCTGGTGGATGTTCCACTGCTACTTCCTAAACTGCAGCCGTAGAGTTGGCTGGCCAGGTTGCTTCAGCCACCTGCTCTCTGATTAGATTTGTCAGCCATGACTTAGACACCAGTCATGGTGCCCCAAACCTCAGAAACACCTATTAAGTTTTTTATGAGACTAATAAAAGTCATTTTCTCTTGACTGGTGTTGTACGTTAATACCCTCACTCCTTTCCTTTTGCAAAGGGATCCCCCAGCATAGCCATCTTCAAATAATTGCTCTTCAAAAATCCTCCTTCAATCTTTTCTTCTGGGTTACCTCCTTTGAAGAACGTTATATTTTTATTTGGTATTTCCTTTTGTTCTTTGTCTTAGCCAAAAATTCTATTTTAATATCTGGTTAAAGCCATGTCTTGGAACCAGCAGACAGTGGTCCAAATCCCAGACCTGGAGGCTTAAAACTCATGCCAGGCATATGTGCGTGCATGCCTAAAATCCCAAGAGGAAAATGGAAAAGGGATTGTGGTGTGGCATCCCCCCTGTGGAACAATTTCTTGCTTTCTGTCTCTCTTTCTCTCCAGTGAGCACACATGCCCTATAGCAAAAATCCATCTTTGAAAAAAAAAAAAGAATTAAAAAAGGGAAAAAATGTATTGAAATAATCTGTTGCCACTCTTTCCTCGGATACCTTGTAATCTTTTTGGGGCTAGGCAAGCATCTCATTCCTTTCAGTCTGCCCACTCACTAGAATGTGTGATACCCGATAGATGACAAGCAAGTGTGTGTTCAGCTGAATGAAATGCCAAATGTATACAAATGCATTCAGATTTACTACTTGGCAAGAACTTTTAGTTTTTCTGCTAATCAAGACTAATAGGGATCTGAATGAATATAGTAGGAGATGGTATGCAGGAGACAAAGGTATGGGCTTTGATAAACTCTCTTAGCTGTTTCAAATGCTTGCTGAGTGTCACTTGATGAAAATAACTCTTGTTAGTACCAACTCTACCTCTCTGGACATGACCACAGTTGTCTTTATTGGGAGTTGTGCCAAATGAAATATTTTAAAAATTCCCTATAATTTTCATAGTAAAAACTGCAGTTTTTATAGTATGAAAGCTTTCTGTTAATGTAGCTACATTCATCTGTGGCTTAAAAAAATAAAGGATCTCATTTATCCTCTTGAAAATAAGGTTTCTCCATTCTATTGGTACCTGCGGCTGGGGACATCGTACTATTCACAGTAGCGATTGTGAGTGGAAAGGATTGGGTTAATTAGGACAGTCTAGAATTAGACAGGTCTTAACTGTAGATTGGAAAGACTGAAACGCAGTCTAAGAAAAGTCTAAAATCAAAATCTTCAGAACTTAGAAGGACTTAGACTGTTAGAAATCAGAGCCTCATGAATACATAGAGAAAATAGACCACTCCCCTGACCCCCAGTGTATTTAAAAAAACTCAAAATGCTTTCAATCCGACATAAAGAGCTTAAGTCAGAACTAGAGCTCATTCAATCTAAAAGACCCTCTGATTTGTTAGTATAATACCTCGGAAGTACCATATCTACTTCCAGGTCAGAGATTTCTGAAAGTTTTTCTTGAAGTGAAGTAAGAACATACAAACATGGGGTCAAAATTAATTTATACTTCAAAGAAATCAGATTTTGTGATTAGAGCTAATTAGTACATTTTATACAATTACAAAATAATTCTAGCATATTTTCATGAACATGCTATAAACTTGTGCAACAAAATAGCTGATAAATAAGCAATTCTTCTATTTTTTTCAGCCTGGTTTCCAGAAAAGCACTTTAGTAGCTTCCTGAAAAATAAAAACATTACAAAATTTTTAAAAAGTAGTAACATATAATATTTTACATATTTTATTAAAATACCAAAGACATCAGGAACAAACAGAATAAAAGTCAATGAAGATAATTTGAAAACAATACATTTAATAAGAAAATATAAAATAAACATGTAATGTTCTTGTGTATAGTACATACTCATTTAGCCAACTAGACCTTACTTTTTAATGCTTCTGAGAAGAAAAAAAAATAATTTAAGCAATGCTTGGCACACTATTGTAAACTAGACAGCTGGTCTTACTTCATTAGAGTTCTGGAGATAAGAATTCTGGCATGAAAATAACATGCCTTGACCATTTACTCATTGTCCCTTAGTTCCAAATCCACCTGTCTGTCCCCAGCTACGAGAGGCCAAGACCAGGTCTCTGTAAACTTTGTTTCTCTCTGGACATCTGGACCCTAATTAATTTCTGCCATTAGGAGGAAAGAAAGGATTTACTTCCTCCTCTTTCATGACTGTTTCTCAAGTCCCAGTAGTTGATTCCAGCCTCCCTCCCAGAACCATACTTACTATGGCTACTCATCTTGATCTCCCCTATATTTAAACTTAAACTCTAGCTATGGCTTTTATTACTTGAAATACTTTAATTTAGTATCCTTCTAAATTATTACCGCATGTCAAATCTTTTTTTTTTTTTTTTTTTTTTAAATTATTTATTTTTATTTATTCATTCATTTATTTTAATTTGGTCAGAGACAGACACAGACAGAGAGAGGAAGAGAGAGAGGGAAAGTGAGAAAGCAAGCCACCAGGTCCAGGACTTGAACTGTGGCCAGCCATATGGGAGTGTCCAGCGCCTTAACCACCACGCCACCTGCTGGTCCCCTCAAATCTTTTTTTAATTAGATTAATATTTCTTGTAAAGATGTATAGCCAACGATGTCTTTTTCCATTCCTACTTTTTTCTTATTCCTATCACATCCCTGTTTTCAAATGCCTGTTTCCTCCCTCTTCAAATTTTACACATTTTATATAATCCACACTATCACATGTTGCAAATGAGTGACATTTGCAATCATCTGTAAACATTTTAGCCTATAGGGACCTCTATGTCCTATTAATCTCCCCAATACTGACTAGCTCTGTCTGCCTGGTATTAGCATCTTGATTTTCCTAAGTGAAACCCCATCTCCAATAGTCTCTGCACCTTACCCCATGGGACCTGAGCCAAGCCCATTAAAACACTGTGACCAGGGGGACTGACAAAGAATGTGTGTGAGCCAGGCTAGGTTAACAACATAGCTTTGGGACTTTCGCGGACTGTTGGAAAAGACTTCTGCATTGGCTGCTAGACTGGTAGGATGTAAACATGAAGGCATTGGTAGGTACCTTTGCCATGTAGAGTGGGGAGGTGAGAAGTTTTCCTGGAAGTGAAGCTACCACCAGGGAGACAAGAGCCAAGAGATGGATAGAGAGAAGTTTCAGATGGCATCATTTGAGTCCTTAGATCTAGCTGTGGTAGAAACTAGGCTACTTCTGGACTTCTCACTTAAATAATCACTTTACTACTGCTTACCCCAGTTCAAATTGAACATCTGCTCTTTGCAACTGAAAAAGAGTTCCGGTATTACCTGTACTTCTCATTACCCCAACCCTTATATACCAACAGGTAATATGAAGGCCATTCTCTGTAGGGTAGTCTTATCTCTGCCACGGAGGCTATGACATTCTCTTTATGTCCCTAGTGATGCCATGAACAAATGCTGTGAGCACAGCCTTTATTTAGTACACAGTTACTGGTACATCAGTATATGGAAACACATACATACAAAATGAACTGCACTTACCTATGGCTGCATTCAAAATAAAAACTGCAGTCATACATATTTCCAGGAGCAACATTCTTCCTATAAGACAGCTAATTACTAGAGTCACTGTCTGGGTAGAGGCCCTCACAGTTGGTGCTTTGTTGCTGCTGCTGCTACTGCTGCCACTGCTGCTACCGCTGCTGCTGCTAGAGACAGACTGTACTGGCAGGCTGAAAGTTCTGGATTCTGCCCGAACAACATTATCCAGTATAAATTCAATCTTAAAATTTTTTCCTAGGGAAAAAAAAAAAAGCATTATAGTCTCAAATGCCTGTTTCCTTCCTCTCCAAATTTTATATATTTTATATTATTCACACTATCACACGTTGCTAATGAGTGACATTTGCAATCATCTGTAAACATTTTAGCCCATAAGGACCTCTGTGTCTTATTAATCTCCTTTTTGACTTTCTTTTATTTTCTTTTTTCCATATGGTTTCAATTTGGTTTTCATTCACTTAAAAATACTGTATAGGGGACCAGCAGATGGTGTAATGGTTACATAGCTGGACTCCCACAAGGTCAACTGTGGTTTGAGTCCTGGACCAGTGACTTAAAACTCATGGTGGGCATATGTGCATGCATGTCCAAAATCCTGAGAGGAGAATGGAGGAGAAGGGATTGCAGCATGGCCATCCTCCTGGAAGGGGGTTAATTTCTCACTTTCTGTCTCTCTGTCTCTGTCTCTATGGCAAGCGCAGATGCCCTATAGCAAAAATCTCTCTCTCTAAAAAAAAAAAAAAAAAAAAAATACTGTCTAATTTCTAAAGAAGTACTTTGGGAAGATGAGTCCAGTGGATTAGACTAAGTATGAACAAGTGAAGAAAGGGTCTCAGAGTCAGATCTTTTTGTCACTAGCATGGGCAGGGGAAGCTGAGTAGATTTTCTTTCTGCAGCAATAATACTTGCTTCTTAGGATTCCTTCCCAGCACCCAGGACTAGAAAGAGGTTGACTGAAATGAGGGGCAATAAAAAAGGGAGAGGAAGGTATTGAATCTGTTTTATCCCTACACCCTTCATACCTGACCATGGAGTGGAGAAGCCTCAGCCTCAGCTGGGAGACATGGCGATGGATACTGAATTTTTTATTTTGAAAAATTTCCAACTACAGAATAGTGAAAATTAGTACAAACATCCATATGCCCTCACTCAAATTCAATAGTTTTTAACCACCATCCTCATTTGTTTTAAGTCAGATGCTATTTTTCTATAGCAAGTTTTTAATCCTTTCTTCCTTTTTATCTTAGGTAGATATCTTGGAGAAACATTGACATACATCTAAAGTATAAAGATAAAGAGCTTAACCAAATATTTTTTTAACCTCATGTTGAGTTTTCCCACTGTTTTGAATATGATGTAGTCAATATATTTTTTCTTGGCATAATTTCTATGGCACTATTGCTATTATGAACATACCTTAATGCTAAAATAATAAACCCAGACAGGGCAGGGTTTGTCATACTTACACAACCTTGTAAGTTTTTGCTTTTGTTTTATGATCTCTTTTTAAAGAGTCATTGATTTTACTTTTTCTCTTTTTCCTTTTGACCCAGGAGAGAATATAATTAGATCTTGATAATATTTATGCTTTTATAAATAATAACAATTCATTCTCTAACTTTAAATGTACAGGCATTATTCTATAGAGTTTTCTGCCACTGACAATTCATGACAATGGTGTACTTAACTATTTCTTTTTTCAGTTTAAACACACTTGAATTTTCATGATCAGTGTGTTTTGTGTTTTTTTTTTTTTTTTCTTTTTTTTTTTCAATGTGTTGGATTAGTAAAGGATTGGGCATGGGCCAAGGGGGTGGTTTCTGGGAGGACAATGACACAACAGTAATGTAATGAGCCCACATGGGAATGTCCCAAGTTTGCATACCAGGACACCTCTATGTATACCACACATGTGCATGTGCATAAATGATCTGGGCTAGCTGAGGCTGGAGGTGGATCACGGCATGAAGACTCTACTGGAGATGTCTGTCTCCCCTCCCGCCCCCCAAGAAATTAAAAAAAAAAAAAAACTTAAAAACATTCAGGACGTTTTATGTATGTTTGTTTGGCTTTTTTTCCCTTTTACAGATTTATGAACCTCATAAGAGGCTACATGTAGGAGAACTGAGGGACCCAGTCAAAATCCAGAATCAAAATCTTAGTGCCATGATCCCAATCCAGCCATGCCAGGCAGCCCCAGCTATTAGAAATTCTCAGCTGAAGCCCTGATATGGATAAGAGATGAACCATTCCTGCCCAAATTCTTGACCCACACAACTGTGAGCTAGTGAAATGGTTACTGTTTTAAGCCATTAGATTTGAGCTGGTTTATTATGTAACAATAAAAATGGAAACAAACACAAAATATTACCTCTGCTGCTAAACGCACATGTCCCAAACATCCATTCATGTTGCCATCTTTGTCTTAGCTGGCCAAAGCTGCCGTCTCTACTCTTTAGTTCCTTCTCTCACTCTTTTCTCACTCAGTACTCACATCCCTATTTTCTGTGTTAGAAACCACAACCCATATCTCCTCTAGTAGGTGGCTCTGCTTTGCTCTTTAAGGAGCTGTATGTAGAGGAGGGGAGGCTGTGCTGATGGCCTGCGGCCTGATCAGCAAGGGGATTTCCTTTGGGGCAGTGATATGGGGAAGTACTTACTAATAGAAAGAGTCAAAAGAAAGATGTTTCATTAATTTTCTTTTATATGCTTTGTTAATATAATTGTATTGTGGTTCATTTACAAACTGGCTAACTGATCTAAAAATAATGAAGGGACAATTATACTTGACTTTCCTTATTATACATAACCAGGGAACTGAAACCCCACATTTGACAAAGGAAAGAGAGAGTGTGAGAAATGGTGGGGGTAGGGCGAACTATATCAAGAGAGGAAGGGGAAAGGGAAGGAAACATACAAATGAGAAGCAATTGCTCTTCTCTGTAGCAAGTCAGATTGATACTCCAAGGGAAGCTATGAGTTCTGAAAGAAAATTTACTATATAAAAGAAAAGTGCTTTAATTATTCTGTTACCAAAATAAAAATGCCAAAGCTTATTTCACTATTTTAGCACTCCAGTGATCCTGGTTACTTTGGAACATTCCTATTGGGAAGTGGTAGTTTGACGAAAGACCTTGGTCACAAGGCTGGGTGTCTGGGTCTCTGTCACCGGGTACTTACTGGCTGCACCTTCATGGGAAGGTAAGAGACCCTGCTCTGCAGGCGAGATTCGTGTCAAGTGCCTCATTTCCCATAAAAGTGTTCCAGTCCCACCACAATTTCAGCTAACTGTTAAAAGAACTTATTTCTGTCCTTAGCCAGCAAGCAATAGGAAACAGTAGGTACTTGTCCAAGACACAATGTTGAGCTCATTGTCATTTGAGGCCTATCAGGTTGGAATATGGCTGCCCATGAAGCAGATTGAGCATATTTGGTTTAGGCATCATCAAAGCATGGAGAAACAGAAAATAAGGAAATATATCTTTTGGAGTTATTTCAGCTTTTAATATTTACTTATTTTTTTAAAAATCAGACTATTGTTGGAATTTCTTTTACTTATTTTACTTTTCACAGTTACTTTTGACACACGAGTACATGCACATATATGTGTATGAATCTGTTTGAGATGAGAGAGCAGTAGTAAGAATAGGAAGAGCCACTACTTAACCTCCTCAGAAGTTAAGTTCCCTAAAGATCTTAAATGGGCCATGGACTGGAGTAAATAAAGTAGTGGAGGTCTGTTTCAATTACAAGGCAACTTCAACAATTTCATGGAAAAGTGAAATTAAAGTACTAGTTTATTTGGATGCAAAATTTCTTTTTAAATTCATGCATAGTTTTTCCATAATATACATTTTCCATGAACTTTTTTTTAAAGGATTTTTTCCCCCATAGGGCATGTGCATGTGCCAGAGAAAAAGAGATAGAGACAGAGAGAGAGAAAGTGAGAAATCCACCCCTCCAGTGGGGATGGCTATGCTTCAGTTCTCTCTCCTTAACTTTCCTCTCAGGATTTTGGGCAAGCATGCACACTCCCTTGGTGTGATTTTCAAGCCACTGGGCCTGGAATTCAAATAGCAGTCTAGCACCTTAAACACCACACCAAATGCTGGCCCCTTCCATATTGAAGACCTATCGTATAAGCTGTTTATCCATTTCATTCCTTTAGATACTCTACAATCTATCACCAATAAAGGTCTGGGTTTTGGCCTCTAGTAAAGTGACTTTTTCCCAGTTGGAGCTATGCGATTAACCCATATGGATATAAGAAGCAACACTGTGAAAATTCTGGCTGTATTTACTGTATCAGTGCTAAAATTACCAATTAGCACAGATTCATTGGGTATATTTCATAAGAGTTCATAGGAGACATTTGTTCTGTCATCAGAGCAGGCTATACTTCTTCATGCCAAGTTACTGGTGAATCTGATGGGTACTGAGAATCATGATAATGTTCGTGTTTTCTCCTTTGCACTAGTTTACAGAAAGACTACAGCCAACTTTCTAGTCCAACTGTGAACTGCTACATGGGACATTCAAATTATAAGAGCTTACTTTATTTTTTCCCTTGAATTTGGAAATCTATATATTATTTTTTCTTAATATAAATGTAAGACATATTTTGTGAGAAAATTTAGGAAAACACCCAAATGGATAAAAATATAAATTATGATATAATTTTGGTGAACATTCTCAAAGTATCTGCATTCATTTCTTTAATTGCTTGTTTTAATTTTTGTTTTCCATATTGAATATTTTTTTGTAAGCTACACTAAGTATTTTCTAAAATAAGACACAGTATCACTTTCTGATTTCTATACTTTGTTGTCCAAGGTACTATAGAATGTTTTGTTAATTAAAAAGAAAATCACAATTCTCCCTATTTATAAGTATATATTTGAAGATTCAAAATAGTATACTCACCTGTTCTAAGAGGAATAAGGTCTGTATAGTTGGCCCAACAACTGTCAAATGGAATTGTTGTATTTCCACTAAGACCACTGATTTGGTTGTTACTAGAATCCTTTAGTAAGGCCTTCAAAGTCAGTGAAGTAATCCCAACTGATATACAATTACCCTAAATAAAAATAATAGCAGAAAATTATAGCAATTGCCCCGATCCCATTTTTCCTCCCTCCCCAGAGGTGTGTGTGCTCACCAGAAAGAGGCAGAGAGAGAGAGAGAGAGAGAGAGAGAGAGAGGAAGAAGGAGCAAGTACTCTCCAATGGGGCATGGTCACATCACAATCCCTTCTCTTCCATTTCTCCATCCTGTTGAGGTCTTGGTAATGCATGCACATGTACCTAGTGTGATTTTCAAGCCACTGGGGCCAGGATTTGAACTGTGGTTGGCCATGTGGGATCCACCTCCCTTAACCATTCATGAGAACAGTGTCTGTGCTGTTTTTTTGTTTGTTCATTTGTTTTAATTTTCCAGAGGACACATGTGCTTGCCAGAGAGAGAGAGAGAGAGAGAGAGAGAGAGAGAGAGAGAGAGAGAAGGAAAGTGAGAAAGCACTCCTCCATGGGGATGGTCTCTCCTCTATTTCTCCTTTTGAGGTTTTGGGCACACACATGTGCCCAATGTGTTTCTCAGGCTACCAGGTCCAAGACTCAAACTGCGCAGTCTGCCATGTGGGAATCCAGCTGGGCTAACCACTATGCCATAACTTGTTCCAAACTTTTTCTTTTTTGAATGTATACAAAACTGTATTTTACAAAATTCTATATTACAAAATTTTCAAAACAATCTGCAGAAGCTTTTTACTGTATACAAAAAGTTCATAAATACAGACAGAAGAGCAAGTTCATTTAAAAGAAATATTTTAAAACAGTAAATTATGGAATCCATAGATGTTAGTCTAATTTCTAGGAGACACTGCAATCCTCAGGCTGCCAGCATACTAGAAGTAGTAAAATTGGCTCACTTTCTGAATTTTATGGCTTAATTCCTAAACTTAAGTAAAAGTTTGTTTTATGACTTACATCAGAATCCACTGCCTTTACTGAAGGCTGCTGAGAAAATGGCTGTCCTGATTGTGTTGCCATTGGCTGAGTGACCACTGAAAGCGAGGACACTAAGGCCACATGATGAACAGGAAATGCAGACCTTTGCACTGGCTGGGCAGTCACCTGTGAATGAACATGAATAATGAGGTATTTTTTGCATGATAAAGTGCATTTAGCAGCAAACTCATTTTAGCTAGGCTAAGTGTAATATATTCATTGTTTATTAAAATGTTTAATATGTAAATTAATATTATTGCAATACTTCTCAATCAAATTTATTAAATATTGTTATAAATATTCAAAGCAAAACACATTTGGAACCAATATACAATTTTTAGAAGATATACCATGAAATATAGCCAAGAACAGGGATCAAATGGTAGTGAAGCAGTAAAACACAATGCTCTGTGAGGCAATACTACATAGGAAGATTCCTAGTTCAAATCTGGAGACCTTCCTGAGTACACATGATCTGTGGCTGGCTGAAGACTGGGAATGAATCAGAACATCAGGACTGTTGCATTCTCCCCCCCATCTCTCTCATTCACGGAAAAAAATAAATAAAAAGTAGCTAAGAGTAAACTAGAAAGATATGCCTGCCAAATAACTCTCTTTAAATAGATAAAGACAGTCGAAATAAGAAATAAGCAACAGTATTGTAAATAGCTAAAATGCATTTTTTTTCCTAGTTACATTTTCTTACCTTAATCCAGTCAGCATCACTTGTGCTGGGGATAGGATTGGTTATAGACATAGAAGAAATATTAAATCCAAATATACTACTGGTTTTTCCTAAAATTACAGCTTGTCCAAGAGAATCAGCAATTTCCTGAAGTTCAGACAATTGCATCTGACCTATAGAAAAATAGTATTAGGACATTTGGATTATAAAAATATAGAATTGTGAGAACATGTGAGTTTTTAGTTTTAGTTTTGTTTTGCTCAATCATGTTACAGAATTTTAAGGCTTTATCAATGTACTTGAGCTAAACATGATAAAACTATATTAACAAGGTTAGGAAAATGAAGAACTCAGTAGAATGTGTTTTAAGATAAAATTAAATAAAAATAAAGGTAAACTAACAGAAGAAAAATGAATGAAAGAATAGAGGTAAAGTATATGACTCTTTTTTTTTTTTTGGAGAGGTTTTTTTTCTCTATAGGGCATGTGTGCTCGCCAGACAGAGAGAGACAGAGAGACAGAAAGCGAGAAATCACCCCCCAGGGGGGATGGTCACGCCGCAATCCCTTCTCCTCCATTCTCCTCTCGGGATCTTGGGCACGCACGCACACGCGCCCGGCGTGAGTTTTAAGCCACCGGATCCGGGACGCGAACCGCAGTCGACTACATGGGAGTCCAGTGACATAGCCATTATGCTAACTGCTGGTTCCCAAATATATGACTCTTAATACTTGGCTGTATCATTCTTTGTTTAGAAATGAAGCACTATCACCTTATCTCATACCATATAGAAAATCAGCTCAGGCCAGCAGGTGGTGTGGACATTAAGGTGGCTGTGTCCCACATGGTCAACTGTGCATTTCAAGTACTGGACCCAGTGGCTTGAAAATCATACCAGCCGTGTGTGCATGCATGCCCAAAATTCTGAGAAGAGAATGGAGAAGAGACTGCAACGTGGTCATCCTCCTTTGGGGGTGATTTCTCACTTTCTCTCTTTGTTTCTCTCCAGTGAGCACATGTGCGCTATAGCAAGAAATAAAATAAAAAGAAAAGAGAGAAAAAAGAAAACTAACTCAAAATAGATTAAAAAATTTAAATGTAAAACCCTGAATTGTGAAATGCCTAGTAGAAGACAGAGGGGCATGGTAGCGCCCACCCTATGGCAAAAACTTAGTAGAAGACAGAGAGAAAAATGCTCCACAACACTGGTCTAGGGAATAGGATTTTTCTGGTGTGACACCAAAAACACAGGTTAAAAATAAAAACCTTCAAAAAAGCAAAAGCAGATAAATGGGATCACAATAAACTAAAAAAACTTCTGCACAGCAAAGGAAAATAATTGACAGACTGAAGAGACAACCCACAGAACGTGAAAAATACTTGCAAACTATACATCTGATAAAGGGTTAATATCCAGAATATATAAAGGACTTAAATGATTCAATAGCAAGAAAACAAATAACCTGGTTCAAAAATAGCCAGTGATCTAAACAGACATTTCTCAAAAGAAGTGCAAATTGCCAACAAGTGGGTGGAAAAAAATGATAACATCACTAATCATCAAGGAAATGCAAATTAAAACCACAATTATATACCACCTCATATCTGTTAAAATAGCTATTATCTAAGAAAAAAAGTATTGCTAAGGATGTGGAGAAAAGGAAACCCTGGTACACTGTTGAGAATGTATATTAGTACAGCCATTAAGAAAATAGTATAGAAGTTTACAAATTATTAAAAATAGGAATATCATATGATCTAGAAATCCCACTACTGGGATTTTTTTCCTTTTTATGCTACTGGTATAAAGAAAATGAAATCAATATATAAAAGAGATACCTACATTTCCATGTTCATTGCAGCATTATTCACAATAGCCAAGATATGGAATCAATATAAATGCTCATCAACAGATGAATGGTTCAGGAAAACGTGATCTGTACACACACACACACACACACACACACACACACACTCTTTCTCTCTCTCTCAATGGAATACTCTGTGTATAGGAAAAAGAAAACTCTGCCATTTATGATAACATGGATGAGCCTGAAGAACATTAATGTTAGGAGAAATAAGCCAGGTACAAAAAGACAAATACCAATAATCTTATTTATATGCATGTGGAATCTAAAAGACTTGAATTTACAGAAATAGAGAGTAACTCAGTGGTTATCAGGGATTGGGGGTGGGGACATGGTGGGTGCTGCTGATCAAAGGGTACAAAATTTCAAATTACAACAAACAGGAAGAATAAGTTGGAGAGACTTGTTGTACCATATAGTTAATAACACTGGACTGTATTCCTGAAAAATGCTAAGAGAGTAGATGTTAAGTACAATTACAACAAAAATAGTAACTGTGAGGTGACGCATGTGTTAATTAGCTAGATTTAGTCAGTCCCCAATGTATACAAAGGGGAGGGCTTCAAAATGTTAAAAGAAAATGCATATTATAAAAAACTATGCCTGGATTTCAAAATTTGTTGCATTAAAATGAACTCATACTTCAATCCCATTTTCTACAACCTTTTTGAAGTCCCCTTCATATATACCTCAAGCATCATATTGTATGTCATAAATACACATGACTATCAATAATAAATAAATAAATAAAGCATTGTACTCCCAAAACCAAAAAGACAACTGCAACTGGGATAGGTTTTGGTGTACTCCAAGCCTAATTAATGACCTTGTTCCAGGTATCATGCACCTTCCACTGAGAGTCATGCCTTAAGAACGCAGATCATTGAGTTTCTTTCATTTAGGCAAAATCATGAAGATAAGTCTGCTCAGAAAGCAGGCAATGTCCTAGTCTCACATGACACTTTCAAACTCAGTCTTAAGGAATTTTAGTCCCTGTCAGTTTAAAATGTCTCTTTAGATGACTCACACTCCTTTTTAATAAATGTTCGGTCTTTTAGATATTCTCCCCCAACTCCATTTGGGATAGTCTTCAAGGCTTCCCAAGCATGAAGGTTCATGTGATCTAATGCTGGCAGTACAAAGGTGTTTCACATCCATATGCAACCTCTAATACTTTGTCTGGACTGGTTTTTGACACAGTGGCAAGTCTGATGCACTGTTAACAGTTTCTCTTGACAGTCTGTCATGTGAAGGCATTCATTTCTGCTGATTGCCACCTAGAGCCTGAAGACCATAACTTGAAGGCCTTACTCCTAACCATAGGACTTTGCCTGCCCAGAAGTCCCTTAATACTTAAATAACTCTTAGTGTGCATGGGAAACTTCTGGTTATTCCAATATTATGTGAAGGCAAGTGGGACAAAGGAGTATGACTACATGCACAATTTTTTTTGCCACTTCCCAGTATTTTGCTGTGATATCTCTCCCTGTCAATTTGTAGGTCTTTTCTTAAGATATAAAACTTTCTCCCAGTGTGTGTCTGGAAAACATGCTATTAACTTGTCCCTATACTCCACGTTCTTAGTCCCTCTTATACCTATCTGGATATATAGGACTAACAGGCCACAACTTCTCTAAGAGATGGGGATGGGGGGTCTCATGCATGAGGAAATTTAGATCACATATAAGAAATAAATTATAGTTTCTTTTGATACGTAGTGGCCAGTGTGGTAAAATTTGGACCCCGCTATATGTAAGAGCTTAATAGGAATGTCTCAGAGTGGGAGAGTAATCTGTGTGTATATTATGGGCCCACTACAACTCCTATACTAATTTAACAGGGTAAGTCATGTGGAGTCCGAAGTCCTGACTCTGGAAATCCAAGCATGTGCAGGACTGACGAAGGAATTGTGACTCTGAGCAAAGAACATGATGGGAGATCTGGTAGCCTATGCTTCCTATGGTCTTTCAACAAAGAGAGTTTATAAGCACTCCCCTCCACTCTCACAAATCACTATATCTGTTTATCCCCACAAAGGAAGAAACTTCTGCCTGTCTAACTGGTATAATTTTGGAGTGAGGATAAAATGGATGCATAGTGCCAACGTTCAGAAGTGAACTTCGTGGGGAAATGAGTGGTGACTCCTAGTGGCAGACAGCGAGAACATCACCCAGCACCCAGGTTTACACAGAGCCTGGGAGTTAACAACATAGATAGGGAATGGAGATATAGAAGATCCCAATTAAGTTTAAATTTAGGAGACTCTTTAAGAAAAAGCTTGCCGAAAAACAAAACTTTTGTTACTCTTATAGTGGTATTCAATGATTTAACCACATTACTAGGTCCTCTCCAGGGACTTAAACACGAAAACCTCTCCCAGGACTTGAATAAGTGAAGGGCCTTCAAGCTTAAGCTCCATTAGCTAGATGGTAAACCTCCCTTGGACAAAAATATAGATCTCTATTCTTGGAGAGAAGTGTGCCTGGGTGAGAGTACTTATGCTCAGCCACTGAAGACAACAGCATGGTTTAGAGTTAGGAGCAGATGGGGAGAGGATGCTATTGCATGGCAGAAAGCCAGGAAAGGTCAATGGTACCTCGAGAGATGACCATGCAGACAGAGCAGGGACTACCCACCCTGTAGCAGAGAGCATAAAGACAAAATGGGTCAGGGTACTCCTTGGTATTCGGACACCAATTGGATGGAGCATAGAGAGAGGAAGAAAATCTGAAGGGCTGAGCATTTACCCAGATGTCCACACTGAGTCATCCTGAGGAAATGACAGAAACCAGTGGAGATATCTCTGATAGGACATTGAGATTTTTTTTTTTTATCTCTGACACCTAACATATTAGGGTATGGTAAGTGAGATGCAGAGAGAGGGAATGGTTGGTAGAAAATGATTTGATCAGGCATAGGAAACAAAGACAGAATCTGTTCTTGCACATCTGTCCTCATTACGATAAATCTGTGACTTTACTATGAAAATTTTACTCACCATTCCACTGCTTGGAAAATACAAAGGTGTACCCTTCTCCTTAGGAAAACATCCACAGAATTGTGTTTGGCTTCCAAAACTCTCTGAGACCTAGCACCTGTCTATTGCTCAGCCCCACTTCCAGTGGCTTGCCATTCAAGGCACCTCACATTCATGAGCTGGACCTCATCCAGTTCTTCAAATGTACCAAGGAATTTCTTAGAGTGGGAGAATAATCTGTGTGTATACTATGAGCCTACTACAACTCCTATACTAAATTAACAGGGAAATTATAACATTTCCTTAGCCTAGAAGGTTCTCTTTCTCTCCTTTTTATTGACTAATGCTGGTCATCCTCACCTCTCAGCAATAAAGTTACTTCTTTAGGTAGGTCTTCCTAGGTCTTTTGTACTAGGTCAAATCCTCTTGTTGAATTCATTATTGGCTACAACAAAACAGAGGCTGAAATTTCTTCACAATTCCAAAATAGTTTGGGATTACAGGACCTACAGGTCCTGTAGATCCTGGCAGGGTTCAGGACGTGAAGTTCGTGGATTTCCTGAGGCCTGCCTCACCAAGCCCTGTTAGGGTTATTTACGGATGTCAACTTGGTAATTATATTCCTCTATCTCAAATGCTTATGATACATACCTGTGGTGTTATTGTTGAAGAACTGAGAAGGAGGATCCCCAATCTCTAACTCCATGATGAGGTCCATGGATCTCTTCCTCCGTAGACTCTCTCGTCTTACTATCTTGCTAATACGGATTTTGTCATTTGGTATCTTTAGGAACAACACAAGATTTCTAACCAGATTATGAGAGCTATAAAAGTCATCCTCTGTTACAGCAGGTAATCGGAAAGAGACAAATATGACTGTGGCAGTGTGGATTTCAACAGGTGTAGTTCCTTTAACCAAAATGTGAAGCATCTGGTAGGTTCTATCAAAATAGTTTTCGCCAAAGACAGTAGAATCCAGATTAGGAAGGAATTTCTCTATGAAGTAAAAGAGTCAAAATAGCACAGTTAAACATATTAATATTTATCAAAATTATTATGCAGCATGTAATACTTATTTAAATTTAGAAAATAACAAAAATGCTTGTTACTCTTTTCATTAGAAAGTATGCATATTAAAAATAAAAACACTTACAGGGCCGACATGCAAAATTAAAGTCAAACCTTGGGACCAGCAGGTGGCGTGGTGGTTAAGGCGCTGGACATTCCCACATGGTCGACTAGGGTTCAAGTCCTGAATCTGGTGGCTTGCTTTCTCACTTCCTCTCTCTCTCACTCTCACCCTCTGTCTCTCTCTGGTCAAACTAAAAAATAAATGAATGAATAAATAAAATAATTACTTAAAAAAATTAAAGCCAAACCTTTAAATAGTAATAATTATACATTCAGTTTATTTTTTAAAACAGATATAGACACAGTATAAATGAGAAACAAATCTAATGAAACCAGGAGCCTATACTCTACTTTCAACACCTATTTACATGTTCAAAACTTTAAAGCCTTGACTGAAGGCATGTGGTAATTTCAAAATATAAATTTAATTTTGTCATCTAATTTATGCAGTGCTATATACCAACTCTGAAAAAAAGCACTTATAATTCAGCATTTCTATTTTCACTGAGGACAAAAGCATATAATAAAAATGCAGCATATATTAAGACATCTCAGAAGACTCTGACACCAGTGACATAGGTTTACATTTCATCCTGGAAAAGCTTTGGTTAATGTAAAACAAATTCTGCTAGAAAACCAAATTTTGTAAAAGTGATTGTGTAATTATATATAATGAATATTATACTTTTTTTACAAAAGAGAAAGAGCAGAGAGGAGAGATAGCGTCTTGCCATATTGCTCCTCCTGCCTTAGCCTCCCAGTTAGTGAGGACCACAGGTGCCTCTGGCCTTGGTTTAGGTGGGGCTGCGGACTGAAACTAGGCCTCCCATGTGGCCTCAGCCACTGCACGGTGGAACCTTCCTACTTATGCCAGCACAGCTAGGCCATATATACAGTTTTATGGCAGTGTATGAACAATGTCTAAGAGGTAATGAATCTGCTAACATATATAGAACCCAGACAAAGGCTACACTGTATAGGGAAGTGGAAAGAGATATGTAGCTTCTTAACACAGTTCATAGGGAGGCTTATTAGGAAAAAAAAAAAAATTCAGATGTCAGGAGGAAAAAGGAACTTCTTATTAACATAATAGACTATAGCATTAAGAAGTCATTTTGGGACCAGCAGATGGCATAGTGGTTAAGTCGCTGGACTCACACGTAGTCAACAGCAGTTCAAGTCTTGGACCCGGAGGCTTAAACCTCACTCCAGGCACGTGTGCATGCTTGCCCAAAATCCTGAGAGGAGAATGGAGGAGAAGGGATTGCGGCATGGTCATCTCGCCTGGTGGGTGATTTCTCACTCTCTGTCCCTCTGTCTTTCTAGTGAGTGCAGGTGCCCTATAGCAAAAATCTCTTTTAAAAAAAAGGCCATTTTATTATTACTATGTACTTCCTTAATACCTACCAGTTTAAATTCTAGACATAACTTGGCTTATACATTTTGTGAATCTGAAAAATGTTCTTTTGTATTATATGTTGAAGCTTCTCTCAAGCTACTGTTAGAGATGCATACATCATTTATGCTAGGTAACATTCTAACGTTTTCACAGTAATGAAGGACCTACATCATAGATAACAATAGATAATAATGAAACTTTGTGGGTAACTCCAAAATATGTATACGTTTAATAATACAGCGTTATTATTATGCATTCCAAATGCCAAAGCAATACGTTTACTTAAAAGCAATGGCATTTTAGAAAAACAATGACGAAAATGACACCACCCACACATTTATTATAAGAAGGCAGTGGTGGTATTGTATCTCAGTCCTTCATCACTAGTGTAAATAATTTTCTATATTAACTATTGATATAGTTCCTGTTTTTCTGATCTTAAATGACAAAGAGCTGGGTACCATATGTGTTATTTTAAGAGTTAAACGTTTAAACCAAAATGAGCAATTCTTTGCATATAAAAATGATAGCACTTGACTCTCTTAGATTATAAGGGGCAATGTAGCATAATGATTAAGTGCATGGGTTCTAGGACTAGACTGTTTTCAAGTTCTTGATTTGCCCATACCAGCTTTGAAGCTACTCTGGGTTGAATTGTGTCCCCCCAAATTCCTGTGTTGAAGCTCTAACTCCCAAGATGATACTATTTGGAGATGAGGATTGTTGAAGAAAAATTAGGTTTAGATGAGATTGTGAAGGTAAAGCCCTTAGGTGAAATTATTGCCTTATAAAAAAGGACACCAGAGAGCAGACTGTCACGCTATGACATGTGAAGTTGCAGCAAGTGGCCATCGCTATCCAAGAAGTGAATAGTCATTAGAGCCTGACCATGCCGGTGACCTAATATTGCACTTTGAGCCTCCAGAACTGTGAGAAAATAAATTTCTGTCATTTAAGTCACCCAGTGTGTGGTATTCTGTTATGGCAGCCAGAGCTGATTAAGACAGAGACCTTGGCAAATTACTTCACCTCCTGTGTCTCAGTTTACTCATCTGTGCCTACCTCATAGGTTATTTTGGTATAGCAACATGAGTTATACAAAGAACACTTAGTGCCTGAAATATAGTAATGTGAAATATTAGCTATCATATTATTAGTAGAAACAGGACTTATTCTATAAACCTTTAATAGCATAGACATGCATGCTTTCAAGTCTAGCTCATGTTATGACCTACAGTACACTTCGTTTATGGCTAGCTAAGATGTTGGCGCACGTTGAAAAATGATGATGAATAGCTCATTAAAGTCCTGTTAATAAGAAGACCTAAATGAGCAAAGATAAATCTTGGCTTTACAAACATTGGTAAATAGATAAGTGTTCCTCTTTCATATATTTCATTTAAATCAAGAGTTTATTATATTTACTTCATAGTGTTTCACTGATGTTATAGCAGCTTCCTTGGCAATACTTCTGGTGATTGCCAATTATGAAGTAGAAGTAAAGCAGTTTTAAAATAAAGTAAAAATTGTTAGCAAAAATCTCTTCTGAACACAGGAATAACTGAATTCAAGTAGGTAGAATGAAAGAGTTCTCAAGGATCGAAAGAATGTTCACCCTAAACAAAAACTTCTATGTGCATGCGTGCAGCTAGCTTAAAGTTCCATCAAGAGGGACCTTTCAGGACACATACACATTGAACACACCATAGTAATTGACCATGACTAAAAACTTATGTTCTTCTGCATTCACCAATGGCTAAGGAATTTAAAATATTATAAGAAAACATTAAATATATGTATGCATAACTAAGAACAGAGAGCATGTATACTATACTTGCCTGAAGAAATACCTGTGTAAGGATGTCTGTTGAGTTCACAGAACTTCTGATGGCTGTTCCATACTGTATTTTTGGGACAGACCAATGAACTGTTCACATAGACATCCAAACGCTGAAGTGTAGAAAAAAAAATGCCTACCAGAACAGCCTGTTAAAAAATAAACATTTTTGTATTTTAAGAGAGCAATAAAACAGAATATTTAGAATTTAGGACTTAAAAATGTCCTTCCACTATGTACACTTTCTGTAAAATATTAAAACCAAGTTTATGGATTTAAGATAAATAGTGACTAAAATTTTTAAATGAGCTTACATTCAACCATTCATGAAGTGTTACAATTTAACCATTTTTTTAGAGGTTTTGCTTTAGGGTGCCTGGGCTTGTCAGAGAGAGAGAGAGACAATGAGAGGGAAAGTAAGAAATCACCCCCGGGGGGGAATGGCCATGCCACAATCCCTTCTCCATTCTCCTCCCAGGATCTTGGGCATACACAAACACGCACCTAGCGTGATTCAATCCCTAGGGCCTGGGACTCCAACTGCAGTTGACCATGTGGGAGTCCAGCGATGTAATTGCTACGCTATCTGCTGACCCCCACAATTTAACCTTTAATAGATGATTTTCAGCAGAAAAGTATAAGAAATTAATTATTAGAGATCTTTAAATTAGAGGTTCCTTTAAGACAACACAATACAATATACACGTTCAATTCCAGGGGCAGGAGAAAGGAGAGATTTAGCAGTGCTCACTATAATACTAACACAGAAAATTAAGTAGTTAATGTTGAAAATAGCTTCTATCTTTGAGAAAAATTTGGTAGTGATATAAATAAAAATCAGTCAAAATGATTATCCTTTCTACTTTAATTTGTTCATTTTTTTGTGTTTATAGTTCCTACATTTAGTGCTATCAGCTATGACCTTACAGTAAGGAGACTTGCTTTTCCAAGTTCAGGGAAAGATGAATAAGGACTCTAATACATTGGCATCTTCTTTTGATATTCTTCAGAGGCTCAGAATATTAACAGTCACGTTACTTTGTTGCCACCATTCTTATTTTTAAGTTAAAATATTCTTTTTTGGGGATCAGCAGATGGTGTAATGGTTATGTCACTGGACTCCCATGTAGTTGACTGTGGTTCAAGTCCCGGACCCAGTGGCTTAAACTCACGCTGGGTGCATGTACATGCATGCCCAAGATCCTGAGAGGAGAATGGAGGAGAAGAGATTGTGGTGTGGCCATCCTGTGATAGACAGGTAGCTAAGAAAGGAGTGAGCAGCCCTAAGAAAATAGCAGAAAGACACATGCCATGTCAATTAAAACTTATCAGGAGTTATAACCAGACCCTCCATGAAAATGCCTTCTTCCCACCCAGCTCCTGGTGCCAAGAAGGTTAGGCAAATCCCATTTTTCTTCTTTGGTACCTGTCTTCACTTGAAGACACACAGGGATAATTGTAAATTTCCCTCTTATCGTTCCTCATAAATACAAAAAGAGCCAACCAGACATTTTGTTCAACATCCTGATTCCCACGGGGGCAATAAACTAATTGGGCAGTTCATCCTAATAAGGATGCTCCTATCATCATAACTCACACTGGGCATGCACAGGTAGGTAATCAAATTCCTCAAATTCTTCACCTGTGAGAGAGCTGCACAAACATAGGAGAAAGCCCACAAATTCAAACAAAGAATATAGATAGTATGACAGACCTCCCACTGTAAAATATTCATTATCACCTAAAGTAATAAAAAATAACACCTAACCAGTTCCAAATGCAGTTGCCACCTTGCAACTTGCCCTCCCAAAAGTCTTTTAAGTGTACTTATTTTCTAAATTTTTTCTTTCCTGTTAAATTCTCTTTTCTACCTACTTTTACTGTGGTAGTTGCTTTATTTTACACCTAGGGGCAGATATCTAATTTTAGAAATCTAGACCCAGAGAATCAACCCAGATTTTACACAACGCAGCTCAGCACTCTCCTATCCTATGACAATCCACCCGGGGGTTGGGGGGAGTGTTCTTGCTTTCTGTCTCTGTCTCTCCAGTGAGTGAACCCACCCTATAGCAAAAATCTCTCTTAAAAAATTTCTCTTTTGATTTTTGTTAAAAACAAAAATCAAGTTTCTCTTTCATCCAGGTACTAGGTTGCTGACGAAAGCCACTGACTTCTTTGCTCTTAAAATTCAAGAGTGAGGAAAGAGACAATAAATATTAGGGACAATAAAAAAGCAAAGTATATGTTGGAAGGTTCTCAGTGCTCAGGAAAGAAAAACGCTAAATCAGGGTATGAGTAATTGGGAGAGCCAAGCAGGAAGGGGTGATCACCATAGGCCTACTGAGAAAATGGGATTTGAGATGGACAGTTTAGCCACCTAAACTAAGCCTAGAATGTTCCAGGCTGGCATAGCTGAAATATAGGACCGGGTGGTAGGATGTCTGGTGTACTGAAAAAGAACAGGGAGTCCAGTATGCCTGGAAGAAGAAGCAGCCACAGAACTAAGGGTTGAGGGAGATCCATTGGGTCTCCTAGGCCTTTGTAAACACTCTTATTCTTACAGAGGTCAATGGGGAGACTATTGAGGACTTTGGACACAGAAGAGACTTGAGACTTACGTGTTTATGGTACCTTGCTGGCTACTGAGGTGAGAACAGACTACAAAAAGGCAAGAGTGAAGCAGAAAAAGGAGTGGGGGGGCAGCTGTTTTAATGCAGGAAGAAGAGAATGTTGACTCCACTGAATGGTAGCAGTGGAGATATTGAGAAGGGATCAAAATCTGGATATTTTAAAGGGTGAGTCATCAGAATTTGCAGGTAGATTGCATGAGGGATGTGACAGGAAGAAGTCTAGAGGAGTTTCAAAGTACTGCCTTGAACAATGAAAGGAAAGAATTGCCAACATCTGAGAAGCGACAGGTGCCCTTTCTTATTGCTCCTCTCTCTGCTTCATCTTATCAATATCCTTCCTTCATATTCTTAACGTTCTCGGACTTTGAAGCATCCTACTCTTAGAAAAGAAAACCTAAATTAGGAGACTACTGCTTAACCTCATACTCATTTCCCATTGAAATAGTACATATAAGTTTAATGATTTTGTCTGAATTCAGTATACAGCAAAAAAAATTTGACATTATTGAAAATACATAAAATAATCTGCTGCAATTGCTAAAGTAAATTTCAAAGGTGTATTTCTGACATGTATGGGTAATAACAGTGTGGAATAAAAAATACATAATTTCAAGTGATCAGTTTTGGACATACTTTTTTTTTAATATATTATTGCCATAGGGCATGTGTTGTGGGAGAGAGACAAAGAGAGACTGAGAGAGGGAAAGTGAGAAATCATCTCTCGGGGGGATTGTCATGCCACAATCCTTTCTCCTCCATTCTCCTCTCAGGATTTTTGGGCACATACGCACATACACATGTGCACGCATCTGGAATGATTTCCAAGCAGCCAGGTCTGGGACTCAAACCATGGTCAATCATGTGGGAGTTCAGTATCTCAATTCCAAGTCACCTGCTGGCCCCAGACATATACAATTTTTTGGTAAATATGTAAGTTTTCTTTCAATAATGTAAATCATAGCCATCACTATCATGCTTCATATACAGAGCACCAGAATCAAGCGCATGTTGGTAGGGAGGCACTGTTTGCTACTAGTATAGTATATCCTTTCAGGCTGATAAAAACTGTCCAGGCTAGTAGTATTCTTAGTACTACTCTAATAGGTCCTTGAAAATGATCTGTAAGGCTGATGATGTTAGAGAGAACAGGGGAGGAGATATAACCCTTAGAAGAGAGAAATGCATACAATAATCAATAGCAATAACTCTTGAGATGTTATTTGTATCTGGCCTTACCTTGTTATGGTCAACATTAAGCAACATCAGTCGAAGATTCTGAGGACTGGTACCCGTGAAGTAAACTTCGTAAGATGTGTTCAGAGCCACAATGCTGTGAAACAGGGACAGTCTTTTCTGGCATGTGTACCCAGCACACCAGCCATGGTCCTGTGGGCCTAGATCCACATGAAGTGAAAGTTCATATTCTCACATTGTTAATAATAGGAGCACAAAATCCAAAGAATAATCAAATCAAAATATGTCACAGTGGTCAAGTTCAGATGCAAATTTAGCATTTATATTCATTTTCTATTAACCTAGTCATCTAAACTGTTTCTCAAACCTTGGCTTAACAAGGAAGGCAGGGCAGCAGCTCCTTCCTATTATCCTTACACTGCCCTGGGGAAGAAGGGTAAATCAACATGTTGGCGAGGATTTGTACTGAAAGGTCACTGGGAAAATTAGTAGATTTACATATATTTCTGCTGCAGTAATCATACTCAAACCCAGTCCATATGGTAAGGAGGAAAATCCTTTCTCCTCCATACAAATGTGCATTTGGGTAGCGAACCAACTTTCAGGCTCTTTGCTAAGAAATGCGCTGTAGAAGGGACCAGCAGTTGGCGTAATGGCTATGTTGCTGGACTCCCACGTAGTCGACCACGGTTCGAGTCCCGGACTTGGTGGCTTAAACTCACGCTGGGCACATGTGCGTGCGTGCCCAAGATCCCGAGAGGAGAATGGAGGAGAAGGGATTGCGGCGTGGTCATCCCTTCTGGGGGGTGATTTCTCACTTTCTATCTCTCTGTCTCTCTCTGTCTGTCTGGCGAGCACATGTGCCCTATAGCAAAAACCTCTCAAAAAAAAAAAAAAAAAAAAAAGGAAATGCGCTGTAGAAGAAGTAATTTGTTTAAAATGGAGATTTTTTTTTTAACCTGGAAAACAGGAATATCTGTATGCCTGACTCATTGATTCATTAATTTGTTCTTTTGCTCACTCATCTGTTAAGTTAATATACATTTTTGATTTGATCAAGTCTCTAATCAGTCCTTTTATTTATTTATTTATTCTTTTTAGGTTTTTGCCATAGGGAATGTATACTGGCAGGAGAGACAGAGAGACAGTGAGAGGGAAAGTGAGAAATTTCTCCCCAGGAAGGATGAAGGATGACCACGCTGCAGTCCCTTCTCCTCCAGTCTCCTCTCAGGATTTTGGGCATGCATGCACACACTCCTGGTATGATTTTTAAGTCACCCGGTCCAGGACTTAAACTACATTTGGCTATGTGGGAGCCCAGCACCTTAACCAGTACACCATCTGCTGGCCATAATCTTCCTTCATTTTAATTGAATATATTTTTGTTAAAACTGAGACTACAGGTACTATTGAAGGGTCAACATTATTATTGTTGAAGACATCTGAGAAATAGCACTCCATCAAACCACCTAGAAAGAGGAGAGATAGTGAATGCTTTTCTATTTAAATCCAGACATTTTCAGAACAAGTATACCAAGACTTTCATAGCAAATTTCTCTCTTCCACTTCAGTTTTAAAGTGGCCGGGACTACACATGTATAAAACGTTGAGTGAAACTTGAAAAGATGAATTTTTGTGATGCATTTATTCATTATGTTTACTGAATTTCCTGGCTTATTTGGAAGTAGTATCAATATTTATAACTGAACTTCAATCAAAGTGTAAATCAATATAAACTTCTAAAGCTCAGGCTGAGCATAACCTTTCCCTCAGCATAAAAATTATATAACTTACTCTTAAATATACCTTCTTTGTGAGTCTTAAAACAAACATAAAAAGTCTGTGTATAAACTGAAAATTTAGAATGACAAAAAAGTCATATTTTTAAAATGAACAAAATTGAGACCAGCAGGTGGCATGGTGGTTGAGGTGCTGGACTCCCACGTGGCCAATCATGATTCAAGTCCCAGATGGGGCAGCTTGAAATTCATGCCAGGCGTGTGTGTGGGCATGCCCCAAATCCCAGGAGCAGAATAAAGAAAGACTGCGGCATGGCCATCCCCCTGGGGAGTGATTTCTCATTTTCCCTTTCAGTCTCTCCATCTTCAGTGAAAACATATGCCTTATGGCAAAAACCTGAAAAAAAATTGAATATTAATATTTAAAAGGAAATTTCTGTGGTACCCAGTAACTTTTATCTTGGGGAATTATTTCCCCATCTGGTACAGACTGCCTAAGCTTCATGACTCATTCAATAGCTTCATAATTTTTCCATGTTACTATCATTTACTTAAGACTTCTTTAAATTGATAGTCACTTTTTTTTTTTTTTTTTTTTCTGGCTAAAGCATGTTTGCTTGCCAAAGAGAATGGAGAGGAGAGAAGAGAAAGCACATCTCATGAGATGTGATCACACTGCAGTCCCTTCTCCTCCATCTCCTTCCTCCTTTCTGGATTTTGGACATGTACTCACATGTGCCCAGAGTGTTTCTCAAGCCGCTAGGTCCAAGACTCGAACTGCACAGAAGGCCATGTGGGATCTGGCTGCCTTGATCACCAGGCCATGGAACTAACCTTCTTCAAAATATGTATAGCATTTTATCAATAAAGATATAAAGATCACTTTAGAAATACCTTTCTCCCTTTTTCTTCCTTGTCTTCTTCCCTTCCCTCTTATCCTATTTTTCTCTCTTTTCCTCTTGGCCTTCTACTGATGGTCAATTAAAGTAACTCCTTGCATTCCTGAATGAAAACTGCTAGAGTCAAGTCTTTCCCTAGCACATAGATTTTTCTTACAAAAGAAAGGCAAAGAAGTCCTGATGTTTGCTAGTTATATGTGATAATTTATGCTTTAAACATGTAATAAAAAGCTAATGCTTTCAGTAACTTTGGTTCATTTACATTGAACACCTACCATTAATGAGATCAACATAACCATTGCTCACTACAGCCACTGGCGAAAGTCTTCGTGTTTCTGTGTCAGAATCCAGGCTTTCGATAACCATCATTGCATATTCCATCCCAAAACACTGATAGCTCTGCCACTCTGGAATGTATTTACAGGTCGAATCTCTGATAATTCCTAGAAGTGTTAAGTATATGCATTTCAGTAATGTAAAGGAATATCCATGTATTGTCTTCTTATATAAGATTAAAAGGAGAAAATATAAGTTATTTGTTGAATACACCAACCACTAAAAATAAAAAATACATTTTGTTTCATGAACTTGTGGACTAGCAATAGAATAAAATCCAACAAACCTTTGTAAGGTGCTTTCTCAGAGACTGGGATTCTACTTCCATTCAAAAATGTGAGCATCACCGTAGGAATTCTGTAGTCTCCAATTCCTAGTTGTCTGTTTCCATTCCACTCATATTCTGCTTGAGGGATCACTGAACCAGAATTCCCCAGAAAAGAGCCATCCATGTCTCTAAGCAATGATTTCCTTTTGGCATCACAAACCATGTCTACACAATCAGATGGATTCACCTTACTGTGGAGAAAAGGCAAAACGAATGATTTAGCTCATTGTTCCTAGACAGCAATATGAATACACTTGAGTATTGGATAAGGGGGTATCCAAAAAAATTGATTAATTGAATCCTCTTTCAGAAAGTATTCAAACTGGGACCATGTAGTATATGTAATTAGCATTGTAATGAGGTCTGCTTTTCTATTGTGTTGATTTAGTCCATTATTATGAATCCATTAACATTACAAAAGGACAAGTTATACCTGTAGAATATAAAATTAGAACTCCCTTTGTATTCCATATGTTTTTGAATTATAGATTTCATATTTGGTCTTTGCTCACAATGTATTAACATTGCCCTACACACAATTGAGTAGCTACTGTATTGTACAGAATATACAAAATTCCTACATAGGTAATGACATCTTTAATTTTTTCCCTTCCTTCTCATCTCTAAATATAATAAAAGTATTTCTTACTATAAAATAAATATTTAATAAGATTTCCATCCCTTTGGCCTTCTTATCCTAAGCTTTTAGACTCATTACCAATTGTAGATTAGTATATATTATTGAATACCTTTGTCTATGAATATGCAGATATACTTGAATTGTGATTCTTACTCTACACATTTACTAATCATATCACTGATCACTTAACTATGAGAGATATCATAAGCTCATTAAGCAGTTCAACCATGGATAATGTTTTGGCTTCATCTTGAGTTATCTGTTTTGTTGGTTCATTGTTACCTGGTTATAATAATAAAGTAGCGACTTAATGTGCAGTGTGATATACATTCAAATGGTATACAGTATGCAATAACATGTTATATACTGTGGAGAAATATAATTTACTCTAAAATAAAGGAAATGACATAGTGGAAAGATCAAATTAATTAGATAGCATCTAGCAGTTCTCTCTTTTTTGCTATGAGAGGCTCATAGAGCTGTATGTTATCCTTTAATATACTAGTTTCAGGGAAATGTTCCAATAATTATTTCTGTAGTTCATGTGTTCTTTGTATTCGAGTATGTGCAATTGTTATAAGCAAGTCTATGAGTAGAGTGCTCAGAATGCCTTATGAGTAGGATATAAATATATAACACTCTTTATATTAAAATTATTTATTATTTATTGGTGGGTACAACAGTTTTTTCACAGCTTGCAGCTCACAGATATAGACATAGTCATCTTCTTCGACACTGAACATTATGATGTGCACATTCGACAGTAGTTCTACTGGCTTTTTCTCAGTGGCCTCTTTCATATTGTAACTTTGGGCTCTGTCTTAGTTCAGGTTCCCAATAGATAGAGATGTGGATTTTTGTTCAAGTAAATTATTGAAAGAGTCCTCTCAAAAGCGAGGAAGAGAAGCCACAAGCTGCATAGAGCAAGGGAAAGAAAACAAAGATGACTGTGGTCTGTAAACCAACTTCAATATGATCCTGCGGAGGGTGCCTTAAAGTAGTACAGTCTCTGTACTATTGCTGCAGGGCAGGAGAAAGCTCCTAACAAAGACACAATCTACTGCTGGGCTGTACAGATGGAAGAAACCTGAGTGTCAGCCAGAGAAGGCTGGGAGAAGCCTGTTTAGCTAAGGCACGTGGCTTTGCCTCTCCTATAAGAGAATGAGCACAGAACAGCTCAGGTCCACCATGTTCTCTAGCAGAGACGTTGGGTCTGTCTGACCCTCACTTTTATTTGTGTGTCCTTTCTCAATTCAGAGCCCTTTCCCTCGGGACACCCTATCTTTTCGCCCTTGGGCAGGGACATGATCCTATAGAAACTTTTGCATTGTGAATTGCAGTACAGAATTGTTGCTGCCTTAAGACAGGGAGGCTGGCCAGGTACTCCTGAATCAGTCATTTTGATGGATTGTAAGAATGGTGATAGTAGGGAGGGCTTTGGCTTCTTTAGGCTATTTCTATTTGGCTAAGAGCAAAGTCCTGAAAAAGGAACAACCAGGGTGGTTATCAGCCAGCACTTAGCGTGTTTGGGTGAGGTGCCTTGCCTAGTGAAGATTGGGAGAACACCAACAGTACCAACTAAAAGCACAGAACTCAAAGAAATGTCATTGAAAATACAATACTTTATTCATAACCTAGATAATAAATTATATATTAAATGTGAAAGAGTCAATGAGAATTAAACAGGAGCTAATAACTTTCTAATGATGAAGGCATTTATTGAGTCAGAAACACTGCAGTTCAACAAATATTAAATAAGAGTGGGGCTGTCATCCAAACACAATCAGATGAAATCAAACTATTACATATATGAAATACTGCAGTTCTCTCAAGAGATGCCAATTTAATAACAGAGTGAGATATGCATGTAATTTTTCTTCTCCCCCAAACTAAAAATGGTCAAAGATCACTAATAAAAATTCCTTTTCTCCAGTGTTATCTTATACCTAAATTCCTGGTCTGTACCTTTTCTCAAAAGTAATAGTTATTGCCTATATTTTTCTACAACTCAGAGAATCTAAACAACCAACTTCTGGATATATCCTGTCACCAACTGACTCTATGATCAGAACAATCACTGTTCTAAGTTTATGCATATTTATAGTCACAGTGATTGCAATGGTTAACACATCATTTCCCAGCACATTTTAGAGTATTTGAGATAGGATATTTGGCAAGCAACAGAAAAATAAAGGTAAGAAAAAGTAGTAATGATAAAGATGTCTCTTACCCTTTATTCACTATTAATGGAGAGATATTAATGTAGAACACACTCTTCAGACCCCATATCTACCTTTTATATTTAGTAATGATGTTATTAATAATAAATACACACACACACACACACACACACACACACGGTGGGAAAAATGAAAAATGTACATAGAAAAGCCCAGTTTTTGTTTTCTGTTTTTGTTTTTTGTTTGTTTGTTTTTGAGAGAGAGATTTGCAATAGGGTGTGTGCACTTGCTGGAGAAATAGAAAGCAAGAAATTACCCCCCCCCACACACACACACACCCCCGCAGGGGATATAGTCATGCCAGAATCCCTTCTCCTCCATTCTCCTCTCTCAGAATTCTGGGCACATGGGCACATGCACCAGGCGTGAGTTTCAAGCTGCTGGGTCCAGGACTCGAACTGTGGTCGATTACTTGAGAGTCCAGCAACGTAACCATTGTGCCACCCGCTGGTCCCAAAGCCCAGTTTTTAAAACTCAACTGAGGACTCTCAGATTTACATTATCATATAGTCTTAATTTTTGTTACACTGATTAAAGGATTGAAAGAAACTAGCAGTAATTTATATACAGCAATTTCCACAGATCTTTAGCAGTGAGAAGAGAGAATAGAAAGCTATTGGGTTGTTGGAAAAGTCATGACATATTTTCCTGTTTTTCTATAGAAAATTCATCATAACTTTCCCAACAACTCAATATGAAGATAGGAAAGAAAAAAAAGTGAGTTTTAATATACTTTACCTTATATCAGGCCTATGAATAAATATTTTTGATTTTTCAGTAGTATCAACCAGTTGTACATTCTTCACATGGATTGGATGCTGTAAATCCTCATTTAAAGGGTTAGTAATGAATATCACATTAGTTTCTCCTGAACAAACATTCTTAAATCCAACAAACGTTGAGCCTAGAAGACAAAGGATACAAAAATAATTATTTTCTATAGAGAAAGTGATAAAATAAGAATCACTTCATGGACATTCCACCAAACACATCCTTTGCCACAATGTGGAACATGGAGCTCTTGCTGATATAGTAAATACATCCATTACTGTCTGTGGTAAGCTATTGCCTCCTATATCCACACCACTGAGTAATTCTCTCTGGCATTTTCCCTGAGCTTGGCCATACGATTCGGGTTGGCCTCAAGGGACAACAGCAATAATGGCATGAACAGAGATTCGAAGAGTGCTTGTATATTAGGGCTTGCTTTTTCTTGGTGCCCCTGGGAATTTTGAGACTTCCAATATGTGAGTAAGCCTGGGATATTGGTGGCTCAATTTCTCCCACCACCCCAGCCAATGGGCAACACTAACTGTCAGCAAGCACCAACCACCAGACCTGAAACTTCTTCCAAGACAAACCAGTCCATAACCATCACGTAAACCGATGGCAGCCTAAGAAATAAGCTCAAGTGAGACCAGCATATGAAGTACCTGGCTGAACAAAGTGCAAATTGCCAGTCCACAGAATCATGGAGTTGTTTGTTATGATCCAAAGGCTAACTGAAATACTATGTTTAACTTGCTCTCTGCATATAGTATCTGACCAAGTGACAAAATGATTGGATTTAAAAACTTAATCTCTATCATACTTAAAATCCAATAACTCAAAATTAAGGAAAGCAAAAAGTGACCTCCAAAATTATTAAATTAGTTATGTGTTATTTTCAACCCTTCTCAATTATGTTTCTCTCAAGAAGAGATTATATAAATTAATACAAAACTATAGACAAGTATTAATAAAATACCACAGTAGCAGATACTGTTTGTACTGTCTAGATCTTCTTTACAGGGTAAGTGCAAACAATCCTTCACTCCTCTAAGTGTTGGCTGCTAACCACTTATACCTGGTATTTTCTCTAAAGAATTGCCCTTGACCATTTGAGAGCTTTTTCACCTTAGAGATTATGGACTCCACCATCTCCATTACCACAGGAGTAGTCATTGTCTCACTGACAAGACATATGGGAGGTCTCATTGCCTTAAGATGAGAGAACTAGGAGATGACATTTATGCTCCACAACTCTCTACAGTATCAGGCACAAGCCGGATTCCACTAGAAGCCATAGCTTTTCCCCCTGTTCTATCCTAATTCCTTTACTTCCTTTCTTCAGTAAACCACTTGCATAAGAATTACATTTCTAGTTCTGTTTCCAGGGAATCCGACTTAAACCGTTGGTGTGGGAAGTACTCTTAAGATGAACACTGCAGTGATGAGGTAGTGAACTCTGATGACTTACTAGCTAGTTGTGAATGAGGATTGTAGGTACAGTCCTTTGGGAGAAGAATATATTCTGAAACGTACAGTAATTCTGGCATTTGAACGGTACAAGGGAAATACTGGGTCATCGGGAAAGTTATGACACATTTTTGCATAGAAAAACAGTAAAATATGTCATGACTTTCTCAATGACCTCCTAGTAGTTTTAGAAATCAGGAAAACTATGGCTTTTACTGGCCATAAATGATACTTTGAAGAGAGAAATGAAAACTATGGGGATCAATCACAAATTCAAAAGCAAAGCTCAGAACCTAATTGTAAGAATGACAGAACTTCACAACCTAGAAGTCGTGTTTTCCGCTCTAGTAAGTCTCATAGATTAATGTAAGGGCTCTTATAGAAAGATGGTGGGATGCTCAACCAGGATAGGGGTATATGGTAAAATGCACTTGAACCTTGAAGTCTCTGAATTCACTGAAAATTTTGGATGTGTATGAATGGCCTGCCTCCCTCTTCTTAGAGGATAATTCTCTGCCTACTTGACTAAAATCATGTAGAAACTTCAAAAGAAGCAGATGCTGTACAAAGCAAATCTCCTCCTTCACTGATCCTGTCCCCATGGAATTATAAACCAGTACACCAGTGCCGTTGCTGGGATGGCTTTGGAAGTTTAAAAACAGTAATGGTCCACAGTAAGTGATAGTGCACAGGGTCATTTACTTTGTATGAAGAGAAAATTGGTCTGAAGAAGAATAAACACCAGCTTACAGGCAATGGTGAGTGGCTTAGCTGGATATTAATAAAATACCACGGTAGGAGATGCTGTTTGTACCCTGTTTAGATCTGGGGTCTGGAGGGAACTAGGTTGGATGTTCAGGGAAAAGCATGTGGATGGATCTGTGGAAGTGGGTACGATGGGCATGTTAATGCCTCCCAAAGTGCTTTCAATTCAGAAGAATCCTTGAAAAACTAAATGAGCAGGATTTGTCAGACAGATGTCAGCTGTTCTCTGTTCCCAGCCATCCTAACCCTTATGTAATAGGCTTATGAACTGAGTGGCCTCGGTGGTAGAGATGGAGGCTATTCACAGCCCCAGCAGCATGGACTCCTCCTTTCCATGGTTAACTAAGCTACTTCCACTATTTAATGTCTGACTCAGGTTTCCAGGCACAGAAACCAAAGCCAAATCTTTACTACACTAATGATCCTCAGGGAATCAAATGACTAATTTAGTTAAAGCTGATTATAACAGATGTTCTACCCTGGAAAAGGTAATAATTCATGTTGACAAGTATGAAAATGCATTCCTAGCCGGAGTTTTTCTTTCTTGCTTCTGGGGATTCAGTCTGCAACTCCAACCTAGGACTCACAAAGTAAACGAGTCACATGGAATCTCACATAATATGACCCTGGACTAAAGAATTCACTTTGGGGAAAAAAAGAAAAAAGAAGTATAGTGGTGGGCACATGACTATAGGCTCACAATGGATCAGTTGCTTCAATCACATCCTATAGCTTTTGGAAATGACTGTATTGGTAGAATAGTCTCTTGAATCTCTTGAAGGCACAGTGTAGGTAACAACTTTGCAGATGACAGCTTGCAAAAATGTATTAGTAACAGGCCTGTATGGGACTCACTACCTCGAATATGGAATACATGGGTGTTGAGACCCAGGGCTAGGGCTAGGACCAATCTTGTTTGCCATCATCTCTGGAAACATACTTGGGAAACTTGTCCTTCCAACCTATGCTTTTTTTTTTTTTTTTATGAGCTTTTGCCGTAGGGTACATGTGCTGGCCAGAGAAAGAGAGAAAGAGACAGAGACTGAGAGGGAAAGTGAGAAATCACTCCCTAGGGGGGATGGCCACTCTGCAATCCCTTCTCTATTTTCCTCCTGGGATTCTGGACAAGCACACACACACACACACACACACACATTTGGCATTAGTTTCAAGTCACTGGGTCTGGGACTTGGGACTTGAACTGTGGTTGGCCATGTAGGAGTCCAGAGACATAACTGCTATGCCATCTGCCGGCCCGCGAAACCTCTACTTTTATAATCTCTGAGTCTGGAGGTCATTGTTCCCAGAGGTGAATGTTTCCACCAGGACACATGGTAAGGCACAAGAGAAACATAAAGTGATGCTATATCTTGGTCACTTTGTGCTCATTGTCAGATAAGAGGCGTTTGCCATCTAGCAGAAGTAACTGACCCTGATTACCACACAGAGGTAGGACTACTAGTGTACAGTGAAGGCAGGGAGCACTTACACGATCCCCCGGGACATAAGCCCTGTGTCAACTGTAAATAGGAAGGCACAGAAATCATGGCTTCACAGCACACAGGAATCAGAGGCCTATATATAACAGGTATAAGGATCTGGACCATTCTACTAGGCAAACCATCTTGACTAGCAGAAGTGTTGGCCAAGGAGGAGGAAATTTAGAAAGGGTAATGAAGAGAGATGAGGAATATCATATATGGTCTAAGGGACCAGCTGTGGCACTTTGACTACCAGCCTTTTTATAATGTTTCCTAGAAATTGTGACCATGCAGGGTCCAGAAGAAATCATATTCTGGGGGATTAAACTTAATATAACTTAATAAAAAATGCAAATAGATCTAAGCGGTCCTAGAAGTGCAGTGGTTACAGGCTGGCACACCTACCTCCCATTTCTGTGTGCACTAGCTTCTAACAACTGAGAGCTCTTTTTCAGAGAATTAGCCTTCAGACAAACTGGAGTCACATCACCCAGGAAATTAAGACCCTCCTCACAAGGGGAGCAGTAACCAAAAACTAACATGGGGTGCTAATGGCTGCCTCCCCTGACATGTGAGAGCAATTCAGTGGTAACTTACATCTAGAGTTCCCTGATGGGATCCAGCAAAGTTCTACCCAGGTCAAATCACATTCTTATTTAGCAACTTTTGTCCTGACCATCATTCATCCCCTTTTCCTGAGAGCATTCCTTCGAAGAGCCACTTCCACAAAAATTCGTATCTAGGGCTCTGCTTCTAGGAAATCCAACCTAAGTCAACGATATTTCATATATTATCTTTTAAGATTATATTCTATGAAAGAAGAGCAGTTGTTGGTGATCTTGAACAAATTTCACTTGTAAGGCTCTATTTCATAAGGACATGCTCATTACTATAAGACATTTATAATATTCCAGAACGTTTAACAAATTTAAGGCAATATATGTTCAGGTAACATTTATATAGCATGTTATATAATATTCTCCAGGAGTGTCATCATTATAAATAACATGGAAGAATTCTGGTTCATTATTATGTATTTCTGAACCTAAAACTATGAGGAATAACATGAGGGGACCTCAAAAAGGTAATGGGAAATGGAATTAAAGCATGAGCTTATTTTGGTGCAAAAAAATTAAAATCCATGCATACTTTTTTCATAATATGCATTTCCATAAGCTTTTTGAAGACCCTTGTATGTCTATCTTAGATGTCTAATTTATCAAACTACTTTCTTCAGAGACACTGAGTGAAATTATCATAGAAAGGAGACTTGCCGAACAAACAGAGTGGCATGGTGTACTTGATAAAAACAATGAAAATAATAGATGTGTTCCCTACACTCACCAATATATCATTGCTTTACATTTCTAAGGAGGCAGGCTGGTTCTGTGAAAGAACTGTGGACCTTGAATCACATCTTGACACTAGCACTAGCTCTGCCAGAAACTGTGGGATTCTGACAAGATGCCTGAGTTCTATGAGCTTAAGGTTTTTCAGTCGTGAAAGGGGATAATCATCTATACACCTACTAATATGAAAGGGAATTTACACATCATATAAATGAATTAATATTAGATCTACACCAGTGACTATTGTTATAGAAAAAAAATTAAATGTAATTATTCAAGATACAGAATTTTTCCAGGACATCATTCTTGAAATGGACTCTCTGATGTCTGATTTCTTTGCTTGTCATATTGAACAGATTCACGTAAAAATTTATCAAAATCTTTTTTTTTTTTTTTTTGGAGAGGTTTTTGCTATAGGGTGCGTGTGCTCGCCAGAAAGACAGAGAGAGACAGAGAGATAGAAAGCGAGAAATCACCCCCAGGGGTGATTTTATATTTTTCTGTTTTTCTATGCAAAAGTGAGTCATAACTTTCCTGATGAAGCAATATTTATAGAACTTAATTGTGTGAATTTGTGAAATATTCTGCTTAAACTTGCCTGAAATGTCCAAAAGGCCATTGATAGCATTATAACTCATGATCCCCGCATGGGGTTTCCGGGGTGCCATGTTATGTGCAGAAGCAAAGGTAGGCCAGCAAATCCCACTTCTCCCACCTTTAATGAAAAGGAAAAAAAGTTAATGGATTGAATAACACGTATTCATATGAACACCAACATTCAAGTTGCCAATTTTTCACCTGATAGAGGTCTGGGACTCCGATGGGCAGCAGTGAGTTCAATATTGGGATCATCATTAGTTAGGATGTCAGAGCAATTAAATTCAGGGCTACTTCCAACAATCAATGAGTCCTATTTTTTCCAATAAAAAAATACAGAATTAATGATAGCTTTTCCTAAAAGAAAAAATTAATAAAAAATAATACTGAATTGTACTATAACAGAAGACAAGCTATAAATTTACAAAGGGGTCATTCAATTATTTAAGGCTATTTAATTCTTCTATGAGAGAGAGGAGAGAGACAGAGAGAGAGAGCAATGCACCTCCAACGGGATCCTCAGACCACTATCTACCTTCAGCCTCCACCACCTTTAGTACAAGCATGCTTGCAGCAGGTGTCCATAGGGAGAGGGTGTGAACGTGGGACCTTCCCATGTGGGTCTGATATGAAGGAGTGCTGTATTACCACTGCACCATCACAGCTGGCCCAAGAAGTGCATCAGTTATTCAGCAAAGATGAAAAAGGTGTGATTGCTACACAAAGTGCAAAGGGGGAAGACAGGCATGTAAACAATCATACAAAATGACATGTTATGCTTCCATGATAGAAATAGATCCAGGGAACAGTAGAAACGAAAAGTGGAGAGAGTGTCATCACCACCGGAGCAGGTTCAGGAAAGGCTTCATAAAGAGAGTGAAATTTAACCAATGTTGCAAGAATAGCAGGTGACAGGCAAGAAGAGGTGAAGGGAGGGGGAAGTAAGGGGGGAGAGTTTCCTGGCAGAGGACTGTGAAGGCAATGGGAGGGTGGTGTACACTAGCTACGACAAAAATCAAAGAAATCATGTGTATAAATCTTCCTGTCATTTTACTCTTCTCAGAGGCGTTCTCTGTAGTGTGGTTATATACATTTCTTACCTTAACTTGCACTTTTTTACTGGAAATTTTATGAGATACAGCAGCTGGCAAGTAAATGATGGGAAAAAACGGCCATTCCATTGTTAACCAGGGTCACATTATAGATATGTACAGTCTCTGTGGTCTGTAAAACAATTTGTAGGTTATATAGTACTCAGAACAGTCATAAAAAAAATAAACTACCACTGTTGCTGATGATATTTACCTGGAGATAAATCCCATAATCCCAGCATGTCCAGATGGTAAATCCCTGTATAAGAGAACATCCAGGAAGTCCATCTTGGTTCATGTAGATACCATATAAACCGCCGTGGGCTTCGTTGTCAAACCACTTTTCCATGGGATTAGATTGACCTTGAAAGGAAATACAGAACCCAAGAGCATTACAAGTCATGTCATGTAGTTTTATAAGCAGTATCAGTTAAAGGTAACAAAATTCTTCATACAAATATATATAATGAGCTTTATATGCATATATGTGTGTGTATGTATGTATCATACGTTTTAATGTGATAATCAAACATTTTAATAACTTTGTCATTTATGGTTTACTCTATTTAGAATTTATTCTTACCTAATCAGTCTTTTCATTGTTACACAGAATAATTGTATACCTACACATTTGCTAAAGTTTGGTTAGGAGTTAGTACTAACTTAAATTATCATAGCTGATTAAATTAATCATGATTTTTTTTTATTAGAAAAAGCACAGGGTTTAGATTCAAACAAGCCTGAACTTGAAACACAATGACACCACTTTCCATCTGTAAAATGCATCTCCTACACAACTTTTTGTTACAGTTTCTTCTGAACTTTTCATTTTCAAGTGTCACATCCTTCAAATGCCTTCCTTTATTTCCTTATTCAAAGTAGCAATTCAGTTACTTTACATTGCAATGAAATTTTTTTCACCTGCTATTTTATTATTTCTTATCTGTGATTTATTAATTTCCTCCCTTGTTAGAATGTAAGCTTCAAGAGAATAGATTGTGTCTAGTTCATTCACCGCCATAATCTAGGAGCCTGGAAGGTAATGCAGAGACAAGTTCTATTTATTTATTTATTTATTTATTTATTTATTTATTTATTTATCATTTATTTATTTTTTTTACTTTTTTTTAATAATTACTTTATTTTATTTATTCATTCATTCATTTTTTTTTTAAATTTGACCAGAGAGAGACAGACGTTGAGAATGAGAGAGAGAGGAAGCGAGAAAGCAAGCCACCAGATTCAGGATTTGAACCCTGGTCAGCCATGTGAGAGTGTCCAGCGCCTTAACCACCACGCCACCTGCTGGTCCCATATTTATTTATTATTTTTAAGAAGTTTTTGCCATAGGGCATATGTGCTCATGAGAGAGAGAGACAGAGACAGAGACAGAGACAGTGAGAGTGAAAGTAAGAAATTCTCCAAGGGGGTTGGCCACACCATAATCGTTTCTCTTCCATCCTCCTTGCATCTTGAACATGCATGCACACACACCCAGCATGAGTTTCCACACACAGGGTCTGGGATTAGAACTGCAGTTGGCCAGTTGGGAGTTCAGTGACATAAATACTATACCACTTGCCGGCCCTGACAAGTGCTTTTTAAATATTTTTTGAATTGATGTGTGCATGACCTTGGAAAAGCTATTTGACCCTTTAGAACTTCAGCTTCCTTGTACATTAAAAGTCTTAATGCCTATTCAAAATTGTTTCCAAATGAAGTAATCACTCAACATACCTACAAATATCCTCCATATACTCATCAACATGGAGCAGAACTAAAGTGGATTTTAATGAGTTTTACTTATATCCAAATCAGTTCAGTAACACCCTCCCCAATCTGGCACCAGTTGGAGGACGGCCGAGGAAGAGCAGCACCACCTCCTAAATTGTCCTTAGTAGTAACTTCCTCATCCAGTTCCTTGTTACCTGGTTTCCACCTATCCTCTATTGATTTTGTTCTTACAAGTCCTTTAGTTTTTACATTTTATTATGATTAGACTGGTTTTTATTTTATTCCTTCCTAAGACAAGGCCTACATTTTCTCACTTGTACCCACACAATGTAACTCTATATTCATGTATCACTTTCCCAATGATCCAGTATTTCTCTGTACCCTTCCAGGTTCTGGTCTAAGAGAAGGATTGGTTAAACTAATTCTCTGAGCTGTTCCATTTTTTAAAAAAGTTTATTTATTCTATGAGAAGGAGAGTTAGAGATACAGAGATAAAGATGACAGTACTCCTATCTGGGTCCCAATGCTGCAATCCACCCTTAGCCGGCTCTGGATCATGAGCACTCCCAGGGAGACCTCAGGATACAAACCTTTAACCTTCTCATGTGGGTTCGCCCCACAGTGTTGCATCTTACCTTTGTGCCACTGTCTAGCTCCAATGTTTCATATTTTAGTTACTGTAAATCCAAAACCTTCTTATAGGGACCAGCAGTTGGCATAATGGCTATGTCGCTGGACTCTCATGTAGCTGACTACAGTTTGAGTCCCGGACCTGGTGGCTTAAACTCACGCTGGGCATGTGTGTGTGCATGCCCAAGATCCCGAGGAGAGAATGGAGGAGAGGACTGCGGCGTGGCCATCCCCGTGGGGGCGGGTGTGATTTCTCGCTTTCTGTCTCTCTGTCTCTCTCTGTCTTTCTGGCGAGCACATGTACCCTATAACTAAAACTTCTCCAAAAACAAAAACAAAAAACCCTCCTTATAAACACTGGCAAGTATTTAGGAATATTGACATAATCAGTGAAAATTGTACTTTACATGCCATTACACATACTAGTAAATGTTCATATTGAACATTAAATATAATGAAAATCATATTTTGATTTCAAAATGCTATTAGGACAACTTCACAGAATTTGAAGTGAAATGATAGATTTTATGATTTTAATTTCTGGAACCAGCAGATGGTTACATCACTGAATGTAACATGGCTGACCATGGTTTGAGTCCTAGACCCGGTGGCTTGAAACTCATGCTAGGTATGTGTGGAGGTGTACCCCAAATCCAGGAGGAGAATGGAGGGGAAGGGATTGCAGCATGGTTATCCCCCCTGGGGGGGTGATGTCTCACTTCCTGTCTCTTTGCCTCTCTCTGTCTCATGGGCAAGTGCACATGCCCTATACCAAGAATCTCTCTCTCTCTGAAAATATTTAAGTCCCAAGGAAAGCCATGCTAAGCTGTTGGGTTGGAATGAAAATATTTAATAAGAGAATATATCAAGGAACCTGTTAAATCTTTCGACAAAGCTACTTTTATTCCTTTAAATGTATTTTGCAGAAGAATAAAATAAGCTTAGGTCCACATTTTTGAATTGACAGGGGAAAAAATACTGTCAAACCATCAAAAAAATCTTAGAAATAAGAAAACTTATTGACTAACATTAAAATGGATGAATTTTATGGCATATAAATTATACCTATTAAGTAGTATACTCTTTAATAAATAACTACTCTGCAATATTAAAAAAAAGTTGAGTTAATTAACTCAAGAAGAGACAATTTTGTTTTTCAGAAAAAGTCCCATTTTTTTAACATTCTTTTAAGTTTCTCCAGGGATAAAGTCAGCAGCTTTATAGTTTATTTTACTATTTTTATCTGGTAATAGTTTGTTTATATGGTTGAGAGTCAACAGGTTGTTATATACAATAATAATATACAATAATATTATACATTTCACAATAAGTTCCCAGCAGCCTTGTTCCTGTTCACCTTCTGTACTTTTGATTTTAGACTTAAGTGCTTTTTTTATATAAACACAAATCTGTTTACATAAAATGCCATACACATTTTTATTTTCTTCCCTCTTTCACAAAACATATTATACATGTGTTATAAACAAAACAGTCTTCTATATATACTATTCTGCACCTTCAACTTATCATTTCAGAATTACCTGGATATTTCCACACATAGAGTTCTCCCCCTTCTTCCTTTTATAGAGAGGCCTAGTGTTCCAATGCTTGACTTTATACACTAGTGTTCTTTCACCAGGAAGGGGGACTTTCAGCTGTTCGTTGAAGAAATACTCTGTGAGAAATAACCTTGTTCATAAATCATGCTTAAATGTGTGAAAGTAATTGTATTTGAGGTGGAAATGCTGAGACAAAAGTAAATGTACCTGTAATTTTGGTAGATATTGCTAGATTATGTTTGTACAGATTACGTCACTTGGTCATTCAACCACCAATGTGTAAATGTTCCTGTTTCCCTACGGTCTTGCCCGAAGAGAAGATGTAAGTTCGTCCATGTTTTTACTAATCTAATAGAGAGAATTGTTTCTGAGAACTGTCTGTTCATGCCTTCTGAGAGTTTCATGTGTGCAGCTTTTAACGTATGAATAGTGAGTAATTATTCTATTACAGAATAAATATAAAATAGTGGCATATTCCTATGAGCGTGTATCTGTATGCTTAGAAGTGCCGTTTTTATGTAAACGGTAGTGAGACAAGGTACTCACTATTCCAATACAAATCAAATGAATAACTGAAATTGTGGCCAGAATTTTTAGAACACAAACTTGGAAAAACAAAGTTTTTCTTAAAAAGCTATCCATTTTTCTTTAGAACCAATGTTTTCTTGGAATAATTTATCATGTTACTTCAGTGTCCAGAAAGAAGAGATAGCACGTATTAAACCCATAGACAAAAATTTTTGTTTACAAGAAGTTTCTAACTGGTGATTCTCTATCTGTAATCATTCTATGGGAAAAGACTTACTTGAGCAAGGTTCACCATCAATGCGGTATCCTGCCCTTCCAAATCCAGCAACGATGTTATTTTGTAAGACTGTATTGGTCCCCCTGTTTACCTAGGACAATCAGAAGGAACATAATTTGGGTCAAACTGTTATACAATTGTACATTAAGAGTATACAATGTTACTTGCAAAAAACTTTAATTATGACTGTGCTTTTAAGAGGAGACATTCAATTAATTATTCACCCCAAACTTATATTAAAAATGAAGTATCGAAATTACATTAGGTTCTGGGTATAAAACCATCACTAGATACTACACTCTAGACTTCATTAGAAAACTGCAATAAAGAGATTGTTTTTATTTCAGTCACAAAATTTAGTGGATGTGGTTTAAAATTTATAAACTATGGCCAAAGTCCAGTATTATAGAAAGGTTATAGAATTTTATTATAATTTTTTAGGTTATATTTTGTTTCCAATTTAATTAATTTGTTAAGGAAAAAAGAAAAGGCAATTACAGTGAATGTAACATTCAGGGGGAAAAGTTACTATTTTACATAAAGTCTGCTATAATCAAAACATAGTTTAGCACAGTAACAGGTAACTATGAAACAATTTTATTTTATGAGCCACATCAAAGTGGTAGATAACAAAAGAATAGAGAAAGGGTTTATTTCTTGCCTATAGAGATGGTAAAACAGTCAAATGTTTCAATCATTCAGAGAATGTACTAAATAGCTATATTTTAAAAGATTATTATAAAAACATTACTCAAACGAAATGTGTAAGTGTAAATTAAGTAGCTATTTCTTTTAAAAACTATTGATAACTGTTTTTTTTGTTTTTCTTTTTGTTTGTTTGTTTGTTTGTTTGTTTTGGAGAGGTATTTTACTATAGGGTGAGAGCACTCGACAGAAAGATAGAAAGCAAGAAATCACCCCCAGGGGGCATTGCCACATCCCAATCCCTTCCCCTCCATTCTCCCCTTGGGATCTTGGGCACGCACACACACTCGCCTGGTGTGTGTTTACGCCACCAGGTCTGGGACTTAAACCATGGTTGACTACATGGAAGTCCAGTGACACAACCATTACACCAACTGCTGGTCCCATAAAAAGCTATCGATAATTTAAAGATTTTGAATTAACATGTGATGACACTCTGATATCTATAAACAAATGAAAGAACACTTTTACCTAATAAATTTATACTGAGTTCCATCTTTCAGACTTTACCTTAATGTAATAATTACTACTTTATCCTTCCCCCCTTTTTCAAGAGATATTTTAAAAACTTCTGTTCATTGGGAACCAGCAGTTAGCGTAATGGCTATGTCGCTGGACTCCCACGTAGTCGACCGCGGTTTGAGTCCTGGACCCGGTGGCTTAAAACTCACGCCGGGCGCGTGTGCGTGCATGCCCAAGATCCTGAGAGGAGAGTGGAGGAGAAGGGATTGCGGCGTGACCATCCCCCCTGGGGGGTGATTTCTCGCTTTCTGTCTCTATGTCTCTCTCTGTCTGTCTGGCGAGCGCACGCGCCCTATAGCGAAAACCTCAAAAAACAAACAAACAAACAAAAAAAACTTCTGTTCATTCTATGGCATGTGGTAAGTAAAAACAAGAGAAATTTATCTTCTTCAAACCCCTTCTCTGTTCAGTTTTCTCTCTTGTAATCTCACTCTACATCTAAACAGAGATTAGTATAAAGGAAGAAATTTCATGGGAAATAAGAAGCATTCAATGAGTAATTTCAGGTAAGTATAAATAACCTCACATATAGAATCATAATGATTTTAGATGAGAAGGAGATTTTAGAGATTGTACAGGCTAATATTTTAATTTTTCATAGGCGGAAGGAAACTAAATGTAGAGTTAAGTAGTAACATGCAGGGCACTCAGTCAAGTGATAAATAGCGACAGAGAAGGAAAAAACAATAGAAGTATTTAAACCAACGGGCATCAACTGAAAGAATAAACAAATGACTACAGAGCTCACAAATCTTTTTAAGAGTTCACTCCTTGAGTTAGCTCATCATCTTTATCAAAGGTAGAAACAGCTTTCAGTAACATTTTGAGATTTATCATTTCAACAGTTGTTATTAGGTCATCAGAAAAGTCATGACTTTTTTTTAATGTTTTCCTATGCAAAAGTGCATCATTATTTTTTGATAATCTAATATAATGCAAATTATAATTTTATATAATTATACATTTGTTTTCACTACCTCAATAGCTGCATGCCAGAGAGTTGAACTTAAATCTTTTCTGTTCTGATAGGTTCCTGGCCAAACCGAAAGTGCAATCAAATTTCCTCGGACTCTGTTGGCATCTCCCCATATTCTTATGCCTGTAAAGTAAAATAGAAGAAAGGAAATATCCAAAAATAAATATAGTATGTCTGTTTGTAGTGAACACTAGGGGTAATAGCTTTCATTTTTTCCACAAAAATACTTTTCTAGTTTGAGTCTAATAAATTATCCTATTAGATTTTAGAGTGAGTCTTCTGAACTCTTTGATAATGAATGCTACTTTTTTTTTTTTTTTTAAGGTTTTTGCCATAGGGCAGTGTGCTTGCTGAAAGAGTTGGTGAGAAAGTGAGAAGTCATCTCCCAAAGGGGTGGCCATGCCACAGTTCCTTCTCCTCCATTCTTCTCCTGGAATATATGTTCATGGGTTTCACATCTGATTTTAACAAACACACATATAACTTTTATATATATTAGATATATTTCTATTATACTTTATACTGATATAAAAGAAATGAAACATACCGAAAACTATATATATATTTTTTATAAAATAATAACCTTTATTTGTGATCATCTTTGTGGCTGATCTGTGAGGAATATTTTTAAAGTCATAATAATTTAAATAATTAGTGATTAGATAACTCACATATCATAAACTAGTAATTCTTACAAATTTGAGGATCTTATGGTCCAATTTGATAGCCATAGCCTCATGTGGCTATTTAAATGTAAATTAAGTACAATTACATCAACTAAAATTAAAAGTTTAAATTCCTCAGTACAGTAGCCAAATTCAAGTGCTCAACAGCCAAACACGGCTTAGGAATTTGATAGAAAGTGAATGAATATGGAAGATATGTTGTTCAGTGAAGCAAGTAGGACTATGAAAGAGAGACATTATATATCTCCACTTAACATATACCGACTGTCCGTATTGTATGGTAGAGACTGGAAGACATAAAAGCATTAAAAATTGTTATGCACACTAGAGACAAAGTGGAATGAAAATGTGGGAGGGGAAGAGCATAGGAAAGGAAATTTAGGGGAAAAAGTAGAGAGGTAAGACATTTGTGGGACACAGATATGGTTTATTATCTGTTGATGAGGAAGTATATAGTATTCTCAACTGGGCTGGACTGAGGTGTATATCATGCTGGATAAAGTCTCTTTACAATCTAAATGATTTATAGCAATTGAATATATAAATAATAATAATAATAATGATAATAAAAGAAATTACTATATTAGCACAGATATAAACCATTTCCTCCCTCACAGGAAGACCCATGGGACAGATGGCTCTACGATTCACAGTAAGATTGCCTTAGAAGGACATGTTATTGAGGCCAAAAAATGATTATATTACCTTCTCCCACTGTAAAGTAAATGATGTTATTATCTATGTCTAATCCATTTGTCCCAAACACACCAACTGCCGGAGAGAAGCCATGGTGAAAAGCACAGCCTCGAAGGTATGATGAGCCATTTTCTCGAATCTATAAAACATTGGGATTCAGTCAACATTTTAAAAATAAAATTAGAGAAAAAAATTTGAAGTAGGTGATTTTTAGTAAACAAACCTTAATCAATACTCAATTTACTTTCCTTAGAACAGATGATTTCCCAATAGGTCTTTAAATCCCGGGAAATTTCCATATGTCTTGAATTTATGATTAAGTAAAGCAAAAAATGTGCTTGCTTTAAGTGCAGATTAAAAAATTCTCATGGGCTTTTCTATGCATTTATGTTTCTTTTAACACTTAATAAATGTGAAGGTGCTAAAATTATTTTTAATAGTTGACTATACAATGAATATGAATCTTTTCTTTAAACTACAATAATAATAATACCTCAGGCAAGAAGTGGCATTTCAAATGTCTGTAAGTCAGTGAATAGATTAGGGATTTCAAATTAAATCTACAGATTATTTTTTATTTCTACTAAGAAATATGCTCTCTCCCATTTTTCCTTAATCACCAGCTCCCTCAGAGTATTTATTTCCCCACTTCTGACACAGACATAGATATATAAAAATACTTTTCATCTAAAAAATTTAAGTATTAATCATTTCAATAGAAACTTTTTGGCAAAAATAACTTTGATAATTCCAAAATAGACATGTGAGCCACTATTAAAGATCTTCAGTTCCTTCAGCATTTGTTTTCAGTGGTTTAAGGTTAAATAAATGTATCATTGAATTAAATCAAATGCTATGACCTTAAGCATATTAACGGGAAAGATAATCTAAGAAAGTTTTCTTAGAACATAATTTTAGCTATTCTAAGATGTGGCTATTTTGTTAAGTTTTAAAAATAAAAGTGCTTTGCACATTTTTACTATTTGCAGAAATTAAAAATAAAGCACAAACCTGTCCAAGGTTAAGAAATGTTACAGCATATCTTGGATCTGTGCTATCCCTGTAACCCTCTTGACCACTGTGATAAAACTCCACATTACTTATTCTTGCACTTCCTAGGAGAAAGAGGATTGAAAAAACATTTTCTGTAACACAGATACAGAAAGACATTTCTAAAAATTAAACAAAGTTGTTCAAATTATCATGAAAACCTCATTAGTTTTTCTTTGCTCCTTTAATCCAGTAAAGGCAGTAGTTCTCAACATTATTTTTAATTACTCTCCCCCTCTAAGCAGACTTTTTAGGCATTTTGTTTTCATAATAGTATCCTTTCCCAGGGACCAGAAGTTGGTGTAATGGCAATGTTGCTGGACTCCCATGTAGTCGATGGTGGTTTGAGTCCCGTACCTGGTGGCTTAAACTCATGCCGGGCACATGTGCGTGCGTGCCCAAGATCCAGAGAGGAGAATGAAGGAGAAGGGATTGCAGCGTGACCATCCCCCCTGGGGGGTGATTTCTCGCTTTCTGTCTCTCTGTCTCTCTCTGTCTTTCTGGCGAGCGCACATACCCTATAGCAAAAACCTCTCCGATAAGTAATAAATAAATAAATAAATAAATAAATAAATAAATAAATAAAGTATCCTTTCCCCATAATTTTTTTTAATTAATTTCTTTTTCTTTTTTTTTAACATTAATACACTATACATCATTACAGTATACAAAATGAATTTTTCATCCAAAATACACTGTCTGTTGGCTCAATCAAGCACATCAACATACATGTTATCAACAAATAATTTTCCATTTCTTATGTCTTGTATATTTTGCTTTTTTTTTTTTTCTTGCCGTCCTTGATTCTCTATCCCTAACCCTCTACCCTGTCCAACCCTCTTCCCATTGTCTCTGGTATCCATGATTGCTTTCTATGCCTTTCCCCCCATTTAACTGATTTGCTAATGAACTTAATTTGTCTAAATATTTGCAATAGAAAGCACAGCTGATATATACATACACAAGAACCCATGTCTGACTTTAGGCATAAACCTCAGTGAGTAGAATGAACATACTATAAAATAGTACCTAGCTGGGGCTATATAGCTTACTGTGGTCATCAAATACACAGTTTTTTCTTTAAATTTTGGTAACAGTTTTAGTATTTTTTTTCTGAAATTTTTTTTTAAATTTACATTCATTCCCTGAGCACCATCACAACATACTAAATGTGGTCTCCCCTCTAGAGTAAACTGCATAGTGGCTTAATCATGCATGTTATCATCCATAAAATTCCATTACTACTTTCATATATATATATATGTTTTTTACCCCATGTCTGACCCTCTGCCCTATTCCACTCTCTTATTACACTATCTCTGCTGTCTACAGTTGTCTTCAATTCCTTTTCCCCCAACATTTTGTTGACCACACAATATCATAAGTTTATCTAACTACTTTCAATAGCAAGTTCAGCTGGTGGTTTCAAGAAAGGCAGTAAAAAAAAAAAAAGAAAGGCAGTTTTGAACTGGCAAGGATATTTCCTTGAAACTTGAGGCCTAGAAACAGGTTAGTATTTGTTCAAATAGTAGGTACATGAATCTATTGACAGCTCAAGACAGGATAAAAATCCTTAAAACCGGACAACAAAGCTTAGAAGAAAAGCAGCAATATCTTAGTCAAGTCACAGAATGCTGTTTCCATCAGTTAAGAATCATGTACTTAATCTTTCTTCTGTTTCTGTTGAGGTACAATCTTCCAGATTGAACTCTGGGATATAATACTCAACTCCAGACTTTGTCCCTACAATTAAGTTGCCCATTTTCTTAGTTTTTGAACTCTTATTTTGTGTGTCTGCATTTAATTTTACTGACATAGCACTCCCTTAAGAACTTCTTGGAGATCTGGTCTGGTGCTGGTAAATTCCTTCAGGTTTTGTTTATCTGGGAAAGTCCGTGTCTTTTCTTCCCAAATGAACGATAATCTTGCTGGGTACAGAATTCTTGGTTGAAATTGTTTTTCCCTTAATACTTTGAAGATATTTTCCCATTCTCTCCTCGCTCGCATTGTTTCCGATGAGAGGTCTGCCATTAGTCTGATGGGATACCCTTTGTAGGTAACTTGCCTTTTTTCTCTTGCCAGTCTTAGTATCTTGTCTTTGTCTGTGGTTTTGGTCAATCTGGCTATAATGTGTCTTGGAGAAGATCTTCTTGGGTTGATTCTATTTGGGGTCCTCTGTATTTCTTGGGACTGAATCTTTGAGTGCCTCTCCAGGTTTGGAAAGTTTTCTTGCAGGATTTCATGGAATAGACTATCAATGCCCTTATGAGTCTCTTCACTCTCCGGGATGCCTATTATCCGGATGTTTGGACATTTAATTGTATCTAGTACTTCTCGCATATTATTCTCAAATTTTGGGGCCATTTTCTCAGTCTTCATGGTGGATTTTTCTAGGCCAGCCATTTTCTCTTCTACATTTGAGATTCTATTTTCTGTATGACCTAGTCTGCTTTTAATACTTTCAAGGGAGATTTTGACTTCTTGTATTATAGCCTTCATCTCTAACAGTTCCATCTGATTCTTTTGTAAAGTGTGAAATTCTTCTTTTAGATCTTGCATGAATTTCCTCACCTCCTGAAACTCTTCAACTCCTTTCTCCTTCCTCTTCAGCAGTTCCTTGTCTCTCTTCTCTTCCTTCTCTGTTAGCTTTGCTATTATGAATGTTCTGAATTCTTTACCAGACATTTCCATGATTTCCATTGAACTGTTTGTGGATGAAGAGTAGCTATGCTTTTCCCTTGTGGGAGAGGTATTTTCCTGCTTTCCCATATTTCTTGTGGTCCTGCAGTGATTTCTAGTCATCTGGTGGATGGTCAGTTTCTTCCCAAACTTGGAAGTTCACTCACACGAGTTTTGTATGCTGGAGGCCCAGTTATCAATGGGGCATCTTCCTTTCCCCCAAAATGGCTAGATCACAGGAGCCATGGAGCTGTCTGTCTTTTGAAGAAGGCCCATTCTTTCCCCTTCTGCCTCTCCACAGGAGTTTTGTATGCTGGAGGCCCAGTTATCAGTGGGACATTTCCTTTCTCCCAAAATGGCTAGATCACAGGAGCCATGGAGCTGTCTCCCCCATAAATGTTTTAATATGTAGTGGTCCTTCAGAGGACCATAAACCACTGTAATATTTAAAATTTTTTGTTCCCCAAGAATCAATTTTCACCCTGGTGGGGATGACATTGTTTCATTAGGAATACAAGACCTGGGACCAGCAGATGGCATAATGGTTATGTTGCTGGACTCCCATGTAGTCAACTGCAGTTTGAGTCCTGGACCCGGTGGCTTCAAAGTCATGCCAGGTGCATGTACGTGCATATCCAAAATCCCAAAGGAAAATGGAAGAGAAGGGACTGAGGTGTGGCCATCCCCCCTGGAGCAGTGATTCCTCACTTTCTTTCTCTGTCTTTCTCTCTCTCTGGCGAGTGCATGTGCCCTATAGGAAAAATCTCTCTTAAAAAAATGCATGACTCATTTGATACAAAATTGAAACATTTGTATTTGGATGTTATATATAGAGATTTAAGGGCATTAATTTTTTCATGATCTCTTTCAGAACATGTATTACCAATTATCTCCTGGTCAGTTTGTTCTAAGTACTACTGAGATGATAAGTGATGGTTTTATAGATTGGTAATAACAGCAATAAAAATCCATGAGAGATTCCTTTGTCCCAAATGTTTAACAGGCAATGTGTGGTTTAATTCTCATAAAACATCCTATGAGTTATTATCCCTGTCTTCTAGATAAGGAAACCCAGGCACAGAAATTCATGGGTGGGAAATAATAGTAGCAGATATTTCTTGATTCAAAAACTAACATGGCGGGACCAGCAGTTAGCGTAATGGCTATGTCGCTGGACTCCCACGTAGTCGACCGCGGTTCGAGTCCCGGACCCGGTGGCTTAAACTCACGCCGGGCGCGTGTGCGTGCGTGCCCAAGATCCCGAGAGGAGAATGGAGGAGAAGGGATTGCGGCGTGGCCATCCCCCCTGGGGGGTGATTTCCTGCTTTCTGTCTCTCTGTCTCTCTCTGTCTGTCTGGCGAGCGCACGCGCCCTATAGCAAAAACCTCTCCAAAAAAAAAAAATAAATAAAAACTAACATCAAATAGGATGCTTTGGAAAAGAGTTACCTTGTTTTTTTAAAAAGATTTTTTTAAAACTTTATTTATTTTAATTTGACCAGAGAGGGACAGAGTGAGAGAGAGAGAAAGAAAGGGAAAGTGCGAAAGCAAGCCACCAGGTCTGGGACTCAAACCAAGGTTGACCATGTGGGAGGAGAGTGCCTTTAACCACCACACCATGTGCTGGCCCCGGAAAAGAGTTACTTTGTACTAGAAGAGAAAAGCCTGACTTTAAAAGCTATGAATCAGAGATTAAATACATGGTGGAGAACATAAGAATAATAAGATATAGACAGAGGAAAAAGTGGTTATCACAGATCCTCTAAGTTTATAACAGCCATAGATTCTTTTCTTTACTCACATCACAAACAATTTACAGGAGCAAAGAAAGGTTGTCATGAGACTAGAGTCCATCAAAGAATTTGAAGTGAGACATGAAGGAATCCAAGATTAGAATAACTTCAACCCCTTTAATGATCTATTTCTTCATCTTTAAAAGAGAGGTAATATGCATGCCATAGAATTACAAGGGCTAAATAAGATAATATGTAGTTATGCTCATCATAGTGCCAGTAATCATTACCATCCCATCATCATCATCATCATCATCATCAGATAAACTTCTCTTGGCAGCTTATAACCAGTAGATATAAGTGACAGAGTACTTGTCTAAAAATTGAGCCTGAGTCTGAGCAAGTCTTTAAACTCCTATGTGTAGGAAATACAGGGGGGACAGGGAGAAATTAAATTCTAGAGGTGTAATCACTAAATTACAGATTGTTGGAAACTCTGTAGGACAGATAATCCAGCTTCTTTTATAAATAAATTTCAAGGAAATAGAAATGAATCAAAAATAGTTGAGATTTATTACCAGTTGAAATATGGATCTTATTTGGATCCTGATTTTTTTTTTTCTTTTTTTTGGAGAGGTTTTCGCTATAGGGCGCATGTGCTCTCCAGAAAGACAGAGAGAGAGATAGAGACAGAAAGCGAGAAATCACCCCCCAGAGGGGATGGCCACGCCGCAATCCCTTCTCCTCCATTCTCCTCTCGGGATCTTGGGCATGCATGCACATGTGCCCGGTGTGAGTTTAAACCACCGGGTCTGGAACTTGAACCGTGGTTGACTACATGGGAATCCAGCGACATAGCCATTACGCCAACTGCTGGTCCTTTGATCCTGATTTGAATAGAGTGAGTATGGAAGGAAGAGAATGTATGAACTAGGGGAAATGTAAACTATCATTTGATGAAAAGGAACCATTAATGGTTGATGGTTTCTAAAATGTCTTCTAGAGTTGCATGCGGAAATACTTACAGATGGTATATGATTACTTCAGTACAATCCTGGATCATGAAAAGAAAGGGGAGGAGTATAAACTGCGTTTTTTTAATCAACACTAGTTATTATTCTTTCAAAACAATTTGGCAAGTTTGAAGGTTAGAAGTGGTATCTCTTTGTTGCTAGTATAAAATAGTCCTAGTATAAAATAGTCCATGTATTGTGTTGTCAGAAAAGCCATGACATATTTTTCTACATTTCTCTATGCAAAAGTGGGTCATGACTTTTCCGATAACCCAATACGACACTGAAATTTTCCTTCTTTGAATTTTATAAAATATTTTTAATAATGGAGAATTTATTTTCACATATTTAGGAAAGTATTTACATTTTAAAATTATTTTATTACATTAAAAGAAGAGATGGTGGGAACCAGCAGTTAGCGTAATGGCTATGTCGCTGGACTCCCATGTAGTCGACCGCGGTTCGTGTCCCGGACCTGGTGGCTTAAAACTCACGCCAGGCGCATGTGCGTGCGTGCCCAAGATCCTGAGAGGAGAATGGAGGAGAAGGGATTGCGGCATGACCATCCCCCCTGGGGGGTGATTTCTCGCTTTCTGTCTCTATGTCTCTCTCTCTGTCTGGCGAGCGCACGCGCCCTATAGCGAAAAACCTCTCAAAAAAAAAAAAAAAAAAAAAGAAGAGATGGTGAGGGTATAGCTTAAATGAGTGAGCAAAGTTGAAACTGGTGATAGGTATATTGGGATTCATTATATTTTTTTTCTCTGTTTTTGATATTTTTGGTGTATATTTGAAATTTTTCTTAAAACAAAAATAACAGATGATCTGTTGTACTTATTGCAAAATGATTTCTGTTTGGGTGAGAGGCTGGTCTTGCTGTTACTCAGATCACTGTTAATTTGATCATTTTTATGGTCTATAAAGATAAGATAAATAGCCAAATATGTTAGGGAATTTAGTTGGATAGAAAAGCCAGGGCTACATCGTCACTCTTAAAGCTTTATTTTTCCATGTAACATTATTAAAAAGTGAGAATTATTTATGAACTAACTGAAAATAGAAGAGATTACATTATATTCCATTTAGAAAAATAAGCTGAATTAGTACTAACCTTTAAATGTCATCGTATTTTCGGTGAATGAGCCAACCAGGACACGTGCACCAAAAGATTCCTCGGACCAGCCTGGGTAATCTTCACCAACTATTTTGATGTTCCTACTCAGTATCCCGACATCAGCTGCTAATGTGTAGCTCTGACTTGTTCCAGGGACTTGGTATCTTTCCGCTGCAAAGGACAGCTAGATTACAGCCAATGCTGAGAAATACCTGCCTTTATTAGATTCTTTGCTAGTTTATCAGCCGAATGATGCTCTAACATGCCAAAAGTCAACAGGAACACATGAATGGTTAGATTTACATGCTTAAACATATATACATGGAAGATGGAAATGATGATACACTTTTATTTATAAACTAAAATAGAACCTAAACTGTATCTTTTATTGGGTCATTGGGAAAATCATGACATATCTCTCCGTTTTTCTACGCAAAAGTGCACCGTGACTTTCCTGATGGTCCAACATTTATACCTATAAGACGATTATAACCAGTTTATGGAGTTATTGCTTAACAACTCTCGTAGGTAGTTTTAATCACTTCAAATGATACAAATGGAGAAGCTACTGTAATTTTTATAGGCGAGGAAATGAGGTACAAGTAAAATAATTTGCCCAAGGCCCTGAGGAAAATCCACACCTGGGTACTACTTCTCCCAACACCTAAATGATCCGTGCCTCTTTTCCCTTGGTGTACTTGCGTCAGCCACAACGCTTTGTAAATATGTAGTAGCATATCCAATACCATCTGTCCCATATCTTAATGATATGCAAAGTTAATCTATGGCCAGTCCTGTAGCCTAGTGATAAAATACCCGGATTCTATCTAGCCATCCGGAGTTTGAATCCTGACCCCAGTGGCTCGAAAAACACATAGAATTGAGGTCAGCAGGTGGTGTGGTGGTAAAGGTGCTGGCCTCCTACCTGGCTGACTGTGGTTTAAATCACGGATCCAGTGGTTTGAAAATCATACTGGGTACATGTGTGTGCATGCTCAAAAATCCCAGGAGGAGAACGGAAGAAAAGGGAATGCAACATGGCCATCTGTCCTTCGGGGGTAGGGGGAGTGATTTCTCACTTTCCCTCTCTCTGTGTCTCTCTTTGGTGAGCACATGTACCCTATGGCACAAACCTTAAAAAAAAAGAAAGAAAGAAAGAAAGAAAGAAAGAAAGAAAGAAAGAAAGAGAAAGAAAGAGGGACCAGCAGTTGGTGCAGTGGCTATGTTGCTGGACTCCCATGTAGTTGACTGCGGTTTGAGTCCTGGACCCAGTGGCTTAAACTCACCCCGGGCATGTGTGCGTGCGTGCCCAAGATCCTGAGAGGAGAATGGAGGAGAAGGGATTGCAGTGTGGCCATCCCTCCTGGGGGGTGATTTCTTGCTTTCTGGATCTCTGTCTCTCTCTGTCTTTCTGGCGAGTACATGTGCTCTATAACAAAAACCTCTCTATAAAAAAAGAAAGAAAGAAAAGAAAAATACATAGGGCATGACATAGGGCATGAGTGCACGTGTGCCCCCAATCCTAATAGGATACAGGTAGGGAGAAGGAATTTTGGTGTGACCATGTCCTATTGTAGTACATTGTCTCCCTCTCTGTCTCTCTTTGGCAAGAACATACATCCTTTGGCAATTAAAAATAAATTAATCCATATTACATTCTACCTTTCTAGAAATTTTATTAAAAACTTTAGAACAAACTAGTGTATTTCAAACAGAGAAATGCTTGTTATTAAAAGTGAAAGAATATATAATATCAAACTTCTAAAACCGATTGTTTTATAGTTTTTAAAAATATTTTAAAATTATGATGAAAAGTTCCCCAATACAACCCTTTCTTTTTTATTTAAAATAACAGTCTTAGCTATAGAAAATAACAGACATATGTGCTTCTATCAAACTACTGCTTTGAAAAGTTCTTCTAAGTTTTTTTTTCACAGAGATCCAGTGTCCATGGTCTATCTTGCTACACCTTCCTGCTGGGATTCTCATGAGCATAAGAAATAAGTGAAAGGAGGGGCCAGCAGGCGGCATAGTGGTTAAGGTGCTGGACTCCCACATGGTCGACCACAGTTTGAGTCTGGGACCCGGTGGCTTGAAAAATCCCCCCAGGTATGTGAGCTTCTGTGCCCCAAATCCAGAGGAGAAGGGAGGAGAAGCGATTGCAGCATGGTCATCCCTGCAGAGGGTGATCTCACTTTCCTTTTCACTCAGTCTCTGTTTCTCTCCTTTCCGGTGAGCTCACAAGCCCAATGACAAAAACATTAAAGAAAAGAAAGAAAAACATAAAAGGGCTTTCTAACTTTCCACTCCTATCTGCTCCCACTTGCTGAGGTTCGAACGGAGGTAGCGTGTCAAACGGGAAAAAGCTGGGGTGCAGGGAAGGCCCTTCTCCTGTTAAGTGGGAACGTCACCTTCAGAGGATGCTGACTTACTCCTCCTCTCCTTGAGAATCAGTTTGTCCATTTCACTATAACTTGTCTAAATGTAGTTCTAGCTTGGATCTTGGAAATGGAATTTATTTGTTTCTCTAATCCTTTGTTACTAAAAAGACTATGAAAAATGTGAATTCTATGGCTTATGCTCATTTATGAGTGTCCATGCTTTTGGATCAAGTGCTCTTAAATTTCAATGTGTTTGAGAATCACTAGGAAGCCTGCTTAGAACAGAAGGTGCCAAGCCCTACCCCGTAAATTGTGATACAGTAGGTTTTTGCTGAATTCTTGCTGAATGAATGAATGCATACAGCAAGGACGACTGGAGGCCACCCACACATAAATAGAAGCACCCTCTGGGCACCAGTGCCAATTTGAGTGAAATGCTCCTCTAAAATATCCGTGAAATGTTTTATCACATAACTGTAATTACAGAGTAGAGCACTAAAATGTAAAAAGCACTTTAATTATATATCTTTTTGGTTCAAAAGCAGCCACTTACCAGAGTGAGTGTAGGAAAGGCTTTCATTAAGAATTATAATTCTGTTACCATGCAGGATTTTGACGATACTTCTAATTTCTGTCTGGTGTAAATCATAGCTTGTAGTTGTTATCACAATCTCTTCTCCCTCCTTAGAAAAATTCAAGTGCAAATTCAAGAATATTTTTTAAAATGTGTTTTTATGAACATATTTGTATTTCTAAATAATAATAAGCAATCCTAATTTAATTCATATCTGATGAACAGTCATGGTATTATCTGAAAGAATAAACGGTATATCTAAATCTCCAACAAGAATTATGTTTATGTTTGATATTTAAATTCTAAATATTGAATTTTGCTAGCCATTTTTAGCTTTAATTTAGCCATTTAATAAAATACAGCAATATGTATTTGAAAAATTAAATATATCAAAGCAAATATGTTTTTATTTTTATTAAAAAGTGGTCAGAACAAACATTCTATAAAGTTTTCTGCCTAAAGTCAGATGTGTTCACAGATATGTATATATCAGCTGAACTTCCTATTGAAAGTATTTGAATTAATTAAGATATTTTGTCAATCAGTAAAATGTTGGAAGGGGGAAGGAAAGGCATGGAAAGCAACTGTAGATACCAGAGACAGTGTGGGAGGGGTGGGAAATTGAAGAGGGTGAGAAGCAGGGAATCAGTGGGAAAGAAAAGAAACAATAAAAGAGCAAAAACATATAAGCAACAAGAAATGGAAAATTACTCATTGATGGTCACACGTATGTTAATATCCTTGATTGAGCCAATACACGGTGTATTCTGGTGGGACATAGCATTTTGTATGCAGTGATGATGTAAAGTGAATGACTGTGAAGTAGGTACATTTAAAAGAAAAAAAAATACATTGTCCTTTTGGAAGGCATACAGGTTTTAAATAGTATGAGGATGCCCAAATGTAAAATAAAACAGACTAAAGCAAAGAACTGCCAGAATTTGATACTAGTTCCGCAGATATGAAAAAACTGACTATTCTTCTCTAAAAAAAAAAAAAAAAAAAATAGTGGCCAGAACAGTATTATTAAGACTTAAACAAATTTGCCTTTTTAAAATATAATTAAGAATCACTTGCTACTCCTGAAAGGTAGGAAAGGCTGAGGCAAGTTAAAGGGCAAAGCCATGTCCTACAATCTTTGCATATTAAGATCCTTTTTATCGGGACCAACGGTTAGCATAATGGCTATGTCGCTGGACTCCCATGTAGTTGACTGCATGATTTCTCGCTTTCTGTCTCTCTGTCTCTCTCTGTCTTTCTCGTGAGTGCATGTGCCCTATAGCAAAAACCTCTCAAAAAAAAAAAATCTTTTTTATCTAGATCTCTGCTCAAATGAGTCCTTGAGAACTGCCTTCTCTAGTTACCTTATTTAATGTTATCTAACACCCTTTACCATGCCAGTCTATTACACTACTTGTTTTATATTCTTCATCACACACGTTATAATCTGAAATGAACATACACTTATTTGTTCATTAGTGTTTGCTGCTCTTACCCCAATGCAAATTCCATGATAGCGCAGACCAATTTCTTTATCACAGAATCTCCAATGCCCAGAAAAGTGTGTGATAATTAGTTAAATGTTATAGATAAATAATAAGCAGAAAATAGTAGTGGTAGGTTATAAAAATACTAATTGAATACATAATAATGATATTGAAATCATTTAGTTACTCTTTCATCAAAAAGTAATCACACTTTGGGACCAGCAGATGGCATAATGGCTACGTCACTAGACTCCCATGTGGTTGACTGTGGTTCAAGTCCCGGACCCAGTGACTTAAACTCATGCTAGGCATGTGTGCATGCGTGCCCAAGATACTGAGAAGAGAATGGAGGAGAAGGGATTGTGGCATGGCCATCCCCACTGGGGGGTGATTTCTTGCTTTCTGTCTCTGTCTCTCTCTGTCTTTCAGGCAAGCACATGAGCCCTATAGCAAAAACCACTCAAAAAAAAAAAAAAAAAAGAAAAAAAGTAAGCACACCTGAACTATCAAAAATAAGAATATATTTTAGATAGATCATATTACCTTTTAATACGGTCTTTTTGTATTTGCCAATTTTAAACTACATTAAGAGAGCAAACCTTTATGTTTTGAAGATTTGTATTGATTTGCTTAAAATAAGGCTGGCTTTGTTCTGTGATTCTGAAGCTCATTTTGATTAAAAGGGATTTGGCTGAGATCTGAGAGTTTGGAAATGGAATCCTTGCATTTCTCTGATCCTTGTTATTAAAAAGAGTATTTGTAGGACAACAGTTGGTGTGGCGGTTAGGGCACTGGACTCACACATAGCCAATCACAGTTCAAGTTCCAGACCTGCAACTTGAAAATCACACCAGGCCTATGTGCATGTGTGCTCAAAATCCTGAAAAGAGAATGGAGGAGAAGGGACTGCACTGTGGTCATCTCCCTGGGGGGAGGGGGGAGGACGATTTCTTACTTTCCCTCTCTCTGTCACAAGATTGGAGCTTGGAAATGGAGTCTATCTTAGAATTTCCAGTTTGGAAACAAAGATACCCTATGGCAAAAACTTAAAAAAAAAAAAAAAAGCAAACAAACAAAAAGAGTATTTGTAAAAAATGTGGACCTGTGCTCTGTGCACATTTATGAGTACAGTAGGGACGGGAGTTGCAACTATTTATATTTTACCAAAGTCTCTCACTTAATACAGGAATTATTTAAATAGCACTGGGCATTAGGATTTGTTTTCTTTGCAAATGCTTAACCATGTAAAATCACAGATTAGAAGTAAAGAGGTAACCAAATAACAATAAGATAAATTTAAAATAATTCTGTTTTTTGTTTCACAAGAATTTGTGTAAATATTTTTTAACCAAAAATGTTCATATTTTAATTTCATGACTAAAGTACACACAATGTTCTTTAAATGTTCAGAAGGACATTGGATACCGCAATCTCTAACTGCCTGCTACCAGGTCAGCTTTTGCAAGCTAACAATGAAATGACACATTTCTAATCTAGAGAAGATGAACGCCCATGAGAAGATGAACGCCCATGAGGCTAGAGAAAAAGCATTTTTAACTGGACCCACTGTATACATTTGCTTACTATTACTCAATATTTTCCTAACCTGCCAGTCCACGGCATCCAGCAGAGACAGAACTTTGGAACCTGCCACTGCAGTTTCAGACAGTTTCGTTTTATATATTGAACGTGGAATTCCATGAAGATCCAGCTCACCAAACACACCTGAAGGAGAAAGACACACTCTATTCAGCACAGAGCACTGAGTTAGGTGCTAGTATAAAAGGAACCTGTTCACTGGTACGTATTAGCTGATGGAACTTCTTAGAATGAATGGCATGACTTGGGATTATCTGCTCAAGACTGTGTGAGAAGCCTTTGTGCCTTTAACTCATCTCCCGAAATCTGGTCCATGACAATGAAAGCTACTACACAAGGATACATGAAAGGAGATGCTTACCATCGCATTATTTGGAAATGATAGAAAACGGGAATTAAATGTACATCATAGGGAAATGATAGACTAAATTTAGTAAATTAATACAGGGGAGTAATATGCTATAAAGAAGGAAAATTTATCTATGAGTATTGATCTATTATGTAGTTTGGGAAGTCATGAAACATTTTTTTGCAAAGAAAAACGCATCATAACTCTTGACCACCTAGTAGAAAGATGTCCATGATATGTCAGCTGAGAAAAGAAAATCACATAATAAGGCATTTAGTTTGGCCATGTTTTTATAAAAGGAGCAAGACTACCACTACAAGTGAGTACATACTACAAACCTGGACATTGATATAAAACATGGGAAAACATGTAAAAATTGTTAATGAAGCTAATTTCCTCAAGTGGGACAGAATTAGAAAAATAATTGTCTTATTTTTTTCTTGATATTATTTTGTGCTGTTTATGGCATTATTTTGCCAGAGGGCACATGTGCTTACCAGAGAAGGAAAAAATAAGAAAGCACCCCTCCTCCACCACGGGAAATGGTCATAACACAATCCCTTCTCCTCCATCCTCTTCCTTTTGGAATTTTAGACCCACAAACATATGTGACCAGCATGTTTCTCAAGCAGCTGGGTCTGGGACTCGAACTACACAGTTGGCCATGTGAAATTTAGCTCCTTAACCACCAGGCCATAGGTTGGCCCGAAGTGTTATTTTTTAAATAAAAAATGGTATACATAAAAATAAATATTTAGTTTTTAAGATGAAATGTATCTGCCTCAGAGTATTTGTCAGTGAAAAGATGACTAATCCAATCTCCAGGGAATTTCCCCTCCTTTATAGGGTGTCGGCTTCAAAACTTGTACAGTGCAGCAACTACAGCACATGCCTATATGTGTTTTCTGAATAAATATGGAATAGTATTAACAAAATCAGTTATTAATTGTGACTAAAACGCTTTCAAGTCCTTTGCGTTCCAGGCTCAAATAACAACAAACACAACGGATCAACGTGACTGGGAAATTGGAGCTCAATACAGTTGTGATCGGTCACTGATAACAGGCACTGTGCCACTGTCGGGTCCCCAGACTGTTTATTAATGCTGTAGACAGAATAAGGTGTAGGAAAGTTACCTTTTAGGGGAAAAGCACTAAAATATGAAAAGTAGTTGCTTATATAAAAGAAAGATTATGAAAACCAGACTGGAGAAATTATATATAATATATATAAATAATTATATATAATATATATAAATAATTATATATAATATATATAAATATATATATACACATATATATAACATTATGATATATATATATATAAAACATTATGTTAATGTTAATTTTACAATAGATTACACTTCAGTTAAAAAATATATATCTATTTCTATTTCTACCTGTTAAAATGTGACATAAATGTTTAATTTTTAAAAGCTTAATCTACTTTTATAACTCTTTATTATACATAAATGTCTGTGAAGCCTTCGGATACCATACCATCATGAAAAGTACAAAGTGTTAGATATTTTTAGCGAGACTCTCAAAACTGATATGGCACTTTGGTATCTGGAGACACATACCTAAGACCTTTGCCCCTTGATTTGGTCCTTCTGGAAGAGCCCAGTCTGGAGTAGAATGATTTCCTCTAAGAACAATTTGTAATTCTCCTTTAAAAGGGTTATCTTCCCATCCACCAATTAATCTACCTCCCTGCAGTGATGCAAAAAAAAAAAAATGTTAATACTTAAACATTGAGCAAAAAAAAATTTTCACCATAAAAAAGGAATCAAGAAATCACTGGCATCTTCCTCTAATAAACCCAAATATTGTTAGACAAAGAACAGTACTGTAATTGGATGTGACTTTAATTTCATCTACTCACTTTGGGATAGGCAGTATAAATGATTTGTCTAAGATCAGTTTTTGTTTATTTTTTATGCCAGAGGACAAGTGCACATGTGAGTGTGCACATGCAAGACAGAGAGAGAGAGTGAGCAAGCATCCCATAAGGGGCTGCAATCATTTTTCCTCCAATGCTCCATTCTGTCAGGATGCTGGGTGCTTGCAGGCCTAGGGGAAAGGCAGCGGGGCCAGGATTGGAACCTGATTGGCCATACCTGGCTTCCTGTGCACAGCACCCAACTACTACGCCACAAAGCTGGCCCCAAATTCAACATCTATTGCTATTTACTACCCGTACCTGGACCTAAAACTGAGCTCCTCTAAGACTTAAACTAGCGGTGTTTGAACAGAACATACCATATTTTTTCGTCAGTCCTTTTCCCCTCACTCCCTCCCTCTCTTTCTTCCTTTCTTCCTTCCTCTTAAGAGAGAGAAAGGCACCTTTGACAGGCTCTCAACACACTGCCATCCCTCCCCCTCAGCCTTCTAGCCACCAGGATCACAGGTGTGCCCAGTTTATTCAACCTGACCTGGGATCCAAACCTCTCCTATGGCTCCAGTATTGCACAGTGGCTGAACCTGACCACACCAATTCAAATTAACATGTCTTATCAAAAATGTACTGTTCTTGGGACCAGCATTGGCATAATGGCTATGTCGCTGGACTCCCATGTAGTTCACTGCAGTTTGAGTCTCAGACCCGGTGGCTTAAACTCACACTGGGCGTGTGTGTGTGCGTGCCCAAGATCCTGAGAGAACGGAGGAGAAGGGATTGCGGCGTGGCCATGCCTCCCACCCCCCAGGGGATGATTTCTTGCTTTCTGTCTCTGTCTCTCTCTGTCTTTCTGGTGAGCATTCATGCCCTATAGCAAAAGCCACTCCCCCCCCAAAAAATATGTACTGTTCTCATTTATATTGAAATGATGTCATTTATGAACCATCATTGTTTTAACACAGTAGTGTCCCGTTAACTGCATGAAATACATTCCAGGACTCCTAGTGAACCTGAAACTGCAGATGTGTACAACCTTATGTGTACTGTATTTTTGCTTTACATACATAACCAAGATAAGGTTTAATTTATAAATCCAAGCACAATACATGATTAACAAAAGTAATAATAAAACAGAACAATTGTAACAATATATAATAGTACAACACATTTTTCTAAAAATACCTGATTAATTGTACTATACTCAACTAATTTCAGACTGTGGTTGACCATGGAAAACTAAAAATACAGAAAGTGAAACTTCAGATAAGGGGGAAGTACAGTAATAGCCATCATTAAATGCTGTGTCAGGCATAATGTGCAAGGCTTCATTTGTATCATTTAACCTCTACACCAAATGCATGAATATGTATTATTTTTATTTCAGAGTGAGAAAAGTGATACTGAAAGCAGACAAATAAGTTACCCAAGATTACCCAAGGCATAGTGATTCAATTCAATTCAAGGCAATATTCAATTATAGCTTTAATTTACCTCAAAGCTTGTACATTAGACCAAAATATTATGTACTTTTTTGTTATAGTTTTGCTATAGGGCATGTACGTTCTCTCTTTTTTTTTTTTTTTTTTTTGGAGAGGTTTTTGCTATAGGGCGCGTGCGCTCGCCAGACAGACAGAGAGAGACAGAGAGACAGAAAGCAGGAAATCACCCCCCAGGGGGGATGGCCACGCCGCAATCCCTTCTCCTCCATTCTCCTCTCGGGATCTTGGGCACGCACGCACACGCGCCCGGCGTGAGTTCAAGCCGCCGGGTCCGGGACTCGAACCCCAGTCGACTACGTGGGAGTCCAGCGACATAGCCATTACACTAACTGCTGGTCCCCGTTCTCTCTTTTGAGAGAGAGAGAGAGATACAGAGAGAAGGAAAATGAGAAATCACCCCAGGGATGATAACCACACTTTAATACCTTCTATTCCATTCTCTTCTTGGGATTTGGGCACACACTCACATGCACCTGGAATGTTTTTCTAGCTGACATGTCTGAGATTTGACCTACACCATTATTCATGTAGGATCCAGTCACCTTAACCACCACCCCTCTTGCTGGTTCCTGTGAATTATTTATTTATTTATGCATGCATGCATGCTAAAGGGCGTTCAGTAGCAAAAGGGAAAGGGGGACCACACCCCTCAAGAGAGATAGCCACTCCCCACTCCTGTCTTCATTCTCCACTTGGGATTCTGGGCACCATGGCATTTTTCAAACCACCAGATCTGGACTTGAACCACATAGTCAGTCATGTGGCATCTAGTCATCTCAACCACCCTGCCACCAGCTGGCCCAATTTTACGTACTTCTAAAGCATTAAAGACTGACTAAGATTATGGACTTTTCCTTTTTCTCAAAGAAAAGCTACTAAACACTTACTTTTTAAAAAGTACTTAATAACTTTTTGGTTAGGCCACTCTTTTTTCCCCAATAATAATAAAAGACTGACCAAACTGTTAAACTGATTAAGCTGTTGCACGTTCAAGACCATGCGAGGTCTATGAAAGAATGAAGTGATTGCTCAAACAACTGAAACATTTCCTCTTACTTTCATATTTCCATCTATGACTATTTCTTTTAAGAAATACAGTTTTTCTTTTAAAATGGAGGCTGTGCAGGGGACTTACATTCTTTTAATTTTTTGTTTGTTTGTTTGTTGGAGAGGCTATTAGTTTAGCTTAACCAAATAATAATACAAATGTTCTATGTAGAATTAAAACTGGTCAAACTTCACACTGAAGAGTACCATGATAATTACTCCTTAAGGAATGTTTCATCCACAATTTAAAGGAGAGATGAAATATTATATATTGACTTTACATAAGGTTGCATTTCATGGGCTAGAACCCAGTTGTGTGTGTGTTTTTAAAGTTTATTTATTATTTATTTGTTTCTTCCATAAGAGAGAGGGGGAGAAAGAGAAAGAGGGGCACCTCAGCAGGTCCTCATGCCATGCTCTCCCTCCAGCCTGAGTCAGCCCAGTTCATGGGCAGGTGCAAGTCCGTGAACCCAGCACATCCAGAGAAACCTCAGGACATGAACCCTGCTAGCTCCTTCCCATGCGGGGCCAGTTTTGCCAAGTGTTGTGTTTCCACTCTGCCACTGGCTAGATCCCAGATAATGATTTTTTTATTCACACCCACTGAACACACTTTCTTATTATTTTAGTAGAAACACATTTTAGTATTTGGTTAATAGGACATAAATGACAAGATCTTCACTCTTACCTGCAGTGATATGTAGGTAGCATTTAAAATCACTTTTCTGTAAGAAGATTCTACAGATCCCATATTATATTTATCTTCCAGTTCTAGAACTCCCCAAATAATAAGCCTTTCCATTGGTGGCATATCTGTGTCAGCTACAATCCATGTTCCTATGAAACAATACTTTAAGAAATAATCCATAGACTATAGCTTACGACAAAACGTTGACAAGCTTGTCAGTGAAGTTTAGGACCCATCTTTCCATCCAATGAAAGATTCCTGTCTCTTTCAGAAAAATCTGTCATTTCCCCCCCTTTTTTAATTAAAATTTTTATTACTGTTTTATATTACATTTAATCACATATATTTTTACAGTATATAACATTTCTTTTTCCAGCATGATTACTATGCATATCAGTCAAGACAAAGCCATTACTATATACATCTTCATCAAATCTGTCATTCTTAACAGTCAGATTAAAAACCACAGAAAACCCAGAAGGTGAGGTACAGAGTGCCGAACATAATGGCAGGGTTCTTCTCACCACATTTACGTCCCTGAGCTGCGCTGGATGAAGGCAGAAACCCCAACTACTACAATGTCAATCTGGTCATAGTGTTAATGTTACACAAAAAAAGGCTTTGTATTTATGTATTTACCTTCAGGAATAACCACATTTGCTCCCGGGTAAGGTACAGAATAATTATTTTCATAAGATGATTGCCAAAAAGAATCATTTGACCATAGACTGAAAAGAGAAGAGAAATATTTCAATCAACTGGCTCTATATATTTAATGACCATCTCCTTAGGGTATAGCACTGTACTAGATGTTTTGGAGATGACAGAATGCAAATTAGGTTAGTGCATCATTGCACTAAATACACAAGCTAATATGTGCAGTTAGTAAGATATTCAGCACAAACTACGTATGTAGTAATTTGTCATTTGAAGAAAATTTCTTTTTCACTCACACTTTTTTCCCAGCTAAATCTCCTTATTGTTATATACCTGATTTTGTCTAAGTCATGAATTATTCAAATTCCTCATAGGACTTAACACTGTGGAGAAGTAAAAAGAAAATGCATGCTATGTCTACTTAAAAACATTTGAGGGGGCCAGCAGGTGGCGTGGTGGTTAAGGTGCTGGACACTCCCACATGGCTGACCATGGTTCAGGTCCTGGACCAGGTGGCTTGCTTTCACGCTTTCCCTTTCTCTCTCTTTCTGTGTGTGTGTGTGTGTCTCCCTGGTCAAAGTAAAATAAATGAATGAATAAAATTTAAACAAACAAACAAACAAACAAACCTTTGAAACAGGGTACTATTTCTTGGGGAAAGGCAAGGGAAAAATTGGTTACATTCTGTGAAGGGAGGGCCAGGAAGTCTGGGCCCTGAATTGGCAGAAATGAATTAATGAGGTTATGTTAAACTGAAGTAAATAGAGAAAATACATCAAAGGACATAACTCCTCACTTTTCATCACCATGCCTTTTGGAAAATACCTCTTGATGCAAATTGCTACGAAGATATTATTATTATAAAGTTGTTGATATTTTCCAATTGGGAAAATATTCACAATCATGCTCTGACTTTGTAAAAAAATTTTAAAATTCTGACACTAATTCTGAAATTCTACAAAAGGCCCTATATATAGTTTGTTTGGTTAAAATGTATATTTTTTATTACATATGCCTATTACTTAGTTGTATTACTAAAGTCCCATTAATCAAAATCATAACAAAAACACTGTTTTAATGGATTTTTAAGAAGAGATTAACTGTCAAAGAGTTATTTATTTAGACTCAACAATGTATTATTTTTCCCAAAACAATTTCAGTGAAGGTTGTTTTAAAGAGTTATATCCACCTAACTAAACAATTCAACCAGCTTTGCAACAATTGATTTTACCCAGCTTTTCTCAAGATTAAAATCTCATCATTCTAGAGGCCAGTAGGTGGCAAGTGGGTTCAGGCACTGGTTCCCTGATGGTCAACTCTGCTGTTTGAGTCTCAGAACCAGTGGCTTGAAAGTAAGCTGAGCACATGTGTGTGCATGCCCCCATCCCAAGAGCAGAATGAAGAAGGGAGGGATTATCATGTGGCCATCCTCCAAGGATGTGTTTTCTCACTTTCCCTCTCTCTGTTTCTCTTTGGCAAGCACACGCATCCTACAGTGGGTGGGTGCGTGGGGATTTCAACAAACAGAAAAAAAACTCACTTCATCATTCTTATCCCTACTATCACTGTGCATGTTATACATTCTTATTTCCCACTGTTATGATTAATAATGACAAATCTCTATTAAACTAAGCATTTGTGTTATATAATCAGAACTATATATTCTAATCCTCAGGCACAAATTTTGGATCAAGATTCTGTTTGTTTTTGATGATAGGAAATAATACAAACTAATAGATGCAATCTAGCTATATATTGTAAGGAAAACTCATACTATGGGGGGAATAACCCTGTAGTATGACAGGTACATACAACGTCATCATTTCCCTTTACCATATTATGGCTGACAAATCCAAATCTGTTTTAGTAGTCATAAACATTTAATAATTATATCTACTTTAGTATGTGTAAGGGCTCTTTGGTCAATAACCTTAATGTCCCATATATCTTACAAAATTCTCTAGAGCCTTTTCATGAGCCTCTCTGCTCTTGCCATTGTCCCTCTGTAATACATATTCCACAGAGAAGAAAAGGTGGTCTGTGTGTGTGTGTGTGTGTGTGTGTGTGTGTGTGTGTGTGTGTTTTAAGAGACATATTTGCTATAGGGCATGTGCATTTGCTGTCGAGAAAAAGAGACAAGATACAGAAAGTGAGATATCGCTCATGGTCCTGGGGATGACCATGCCACAATCACTTCTCCATTTTCCTCTTGGGATTTTGAGTATGCATGCACATCTGCCTGGTGTGTTTTAAGCCACCAGATCTGGGATTCCAACCATGGTTGACTATATGGGAATCCAGCGACATAACTGCTGTGCCATCTGCTGGTCCCCCAAAAGTGATCTTTTGACAATGTAATTTGGAGTATGCCATATATTAGTTTAAAATCACTCAAAGGTTCAACATATTTCTAACTCTGCCTGCAAGACCTAACTGGTCTGTTTCCAGCATCTCCAGGCCACACACCCCTGCTTGTTATGTTTAGAGACATGGCTTTCTCTGTTCTTGGACATGCCATTGCTCTTTCCTAGGTCAAGGGCTCTGCACAAGTTATTCCCGTGGCCTTGAACATATCTTTTTTACTCTTCAGATGGACAGCTCTTCTTTATCACTGAGGTCATAGCTAGAATGTCCACTGCTCTGAGAGGTTGTTCCTTTCCACCAAACCTAAGCTGTTCCTCACTATTGTTCTCTGTCCCAGTCCCATATCCATTCCCTTTGTAACATGTATCACAATTCACTCTTATATGCTTTACTTTCTATTTAGCTTTTTTTTTTCTATTTTGTTTGTTTTGTGCTTTTTCTCTTCAGATAGGATGTGAGTACAAAGAGATCAGGATCACATTAATTTACTTCTTGGTGAGTCCCCAGAACTTGGCATAGAGCAGATGTTCAGTAAATAATTTTCATGACTGAATGAATAAAAAAGCCAAATTTGACTATTATTCTTTGTACAATGGCCACTACAGTATCTATATATTTTGAAATGTCATTCACCTAATAAATATTGAGTTGTACTTGGTGCACATTTTAGTTTTATCATCACTAACATCATTTTAATCATTATTATTTGTCCATAGGGAGGTAAATGTACATCAGATCAGGACATGCTTTTAAGATCTTAAAGTGTACTAGGACTATTCTGTATAATAATTAGTATAATACAAAGTAGGAACTGATGTTTCACATGAAAAATAAAAGTAAAGAACTGTATGTGCTATAAAGATAGAAAGTTTTTAACTTAAGTTTTTAGTTGTGTATAGAAAGATATTTTTTAATTAGAAGAATTAAAATATATTTATGAGGTCAAATACTTGAAATAAAAATAAATACATTGTATTATAAGATTTGACAATGACAGTTATTCTAGAGAAAGTGTTATTACCTTCTAAGAAAGCGTGGAATTAAGAATTAGTTTCTGGTATTGTACTGGATGAACCAGCAGTAAAGTCTGTGATTGTAGTTTATTCACCGTGGTCTCTGGACACCACCTTTCTCAACAAATAATAAAGTATTTGGGCCAGAACTAACAACCCAAATTTAATGTTCTACAGAGTAAAGTTACCTGTAACCTTGTAACAGTTTTTGTGTACTTTTAATGCTTTTCTGGCTTTCTCATTAGAGTTGTTGTAAGACTCAAATAAAGCAGTGGGTGTAAGAACACTGTTACCTAAAAGGCATTGCACAGGAGGAAAGCATCTTTTGTCACTCAGGAGGGACATATGAAGGGAGCATATCTAGAAATATTGAGGGGCATGAACTACAGAAGGCCTTTATACTTATATGTGGCTGGTCGCTTCCTGGGAATTGGTTTTCTTGATGGAGGATGTACAGGAAAACAATCCTGGAGGATACAGCAGTAAGCCTGGAAATTAATAATAACATCCTTCACACCAGGATCCAGGGTTGCAGAAATGGGCAGGTTCTGATGAAAGTCATTTCTTCCTGACACTGAAATGATGTAAAAGTGGTTTAAATTAACACAATGATCGAAGTACTAAAATTTATTTATATTTTTATATATAGATGGCATTTTGGAAAATATTCTTTAGATAGTAACCTGATAGAATTCAAATGTATGGAAAAAGGTATAGAGAAATTCTGACAAAATACTTGTTTCTTAAGGAGCTTCAAAAAAGCTTGATAAAAATTATGGTTTTTCAGCCAACCAGTGGTGCTGTGGTTAAGGTGGCTGGATTGCACATAGCCAACTGCATGGTTCAAATCCTGGACTTGGTAGCATGAAAAACACACTGGGCACATATGCACACATGCCCAAAATCCCAAGAGGAGAATGGACAATAAGTGATTGAGGTGTGGCCATCCCCCTGGGAGGTTATTTCTCACCCCCCGCATTGCTCTCTAGTGAGTGTGTAGATCCTATAACAAAATTAAAAATTGAAACAAAAAAAAAGCTATAGAATTTAAGTAAAATTTATTCTTAACTATTTTTATATCCAAAATATAAATCATAAAAATTGAAATATAATATGTGCCAGCTTGCACTGTACTTATTTCTTCAAATTCTGTGAAGTAAAAGCATTGAGAAAGGGACCAGCAGTTAGTGTAATGGCTATGTTGCTGAACTCCCATGTAGCCGACTGTGGTTCGAGTACCGGACCCGATGGCTTAAACTCACGCCGGGCGCGTGCGCGTGCATGCCCAAGATCCCGGGAGGAGAGTGGAGGAGAAGGGATTCCAGTGTTGCCATCCCCCCGGGGGGTGATTTCTCACTTTCTATCTGTCTGTCTGTCTCTTTCTTTCTGGCGAGCACATGCACCCTATAGCAAAAACCTCTCCAAAAAAAAGTATTGAGACCATGCATGAACATGTTGGTGTTATCTCCTAAAATAACACTTACATTTTTAACTTATCTCGAGAACTTTTCCAGCATAAAATTAGTCTTCAATCCTTTCATTCAAGAAACATTTATTGAAATCTGCTATGTAAGGGTACTATAAAACACATTTTGCACATTAAGCAATTCATCTCTTCCTTTAGACAAAGCATTTGATGAAATAATTACTTCTGTCTAATGAGTACATACCCAAGTAATACAGAGTACTTGTGTTTGCTTCAAGGTGCCAATCTCCATTCTTGCTAGTATTCCAATCCAAAGGCTTTGAAGAACCATTCCTCATATCAATAACATTAAATATATCAGGGTTTTGAGTAAAGTTATGTGATATAATTACATAGTCTTCTTCCTATGAAAATGTGTAGAGACATGTGACTTGTTTTACATGTTAATATTCTGCATATTATACTTTAATTGCAACAGCATATATAATTAGCCTCTATTTTGTTAAACTTAAATATTTTGGTTTTAGTTTGTTTTTCATATTGCATTTATATGTTATTTATAAACACATTTCTATGGCAATTATGGTAGCTTTATCACTAAGGCAATGAAAAGGGTCTCTCTTACTTGCTTCTGTGTGTATGTCTGTGTGCATGTATGAATGTACATATCTCGATAGAACTTTATCACTATAGTGCTTGAAAACATTAAAGGCAATGCTAGATATCGTTTTCTGGCTCTACAAATATGTAGCATCAATAGAGGAACATGTATGGGGTGAAAAAAACAATTCAGGATACTGGTTACCATCAGTGGAGAGTGGGGAATGAGAGCAGGTAAACCACACTGGGGCCTTCTTTCATTTTATTTACAAGGTTTATTTGTTTTAGAGATAAAAAGTGGGGCTGGCAGGTGGTGTGGTGGTTAAGGGCACTGGACTCCCGCATGGCTGACCACGGTCCCAGACCTGACAGCTTGCTCTCTCACTTTCTCTCTCTCTCTCTCATTCTGCCCCTCTCTGGTCAAATTAAAGTAAATAAATAGATAGACAAATAAAATAATTCTTAAAAAATTTTTTAAAAAAATAAAAAATACTTACAGAATGTTAGATTCAGACAAAGCTAGGTGTTGCCATATTATTATATATTTTTTATAATTTCCTGTGCGTTTGATATATTGGTTTATCAGAAAAGTCATGATGAATTTTCTATGTTTTTCTGTGCAAAAATGTATCCTGACTTCCCCAAGAACCTACTATTTTACAATACATAAATAATAAGCATTCTTAAGCGGTACTGAGACATTGTCAACACTCAATAACTATGTTTTTATCGTGGTAATAACAGGCTAACTTAGTGTTATGAGGATATGCAGAAAGATTACTTACCTCTGATTCTCAAATGAAGCTTTTACTTCCTAGATGTAGAGTGGGTCACAGAGAGCGTGCAGGACTTTTAGGTACTGTGTGGGGACAGGGCATTCGGGCCTAACAGTGGGTGTGAGTAAGCACAGAGCATAGGCTGCGTTGGCGCAATAAGCACTTATAATTATTGGAGGGTGGATTTTATAGTTCTTTGTTTACCTTAAATCCATAGAATGTTGATGAATAGGATATGTTAGTTATGTGATCCACATCTTTAAAATACCAGTTAATGTGTTTCGCATTTGGAATCAAAGCCATCCATCCAGACGTATGAGTGAGTCGTTTCTTCTGAAAAGGAATAATGCTTGTGCCTGTAGGAGAAGATAAAACAACCACATCATAGTAATCTCTGCTTCTAGAAAATGCCTCCCTTTTTTAGGAACCAGTGCAAATGAAAAATATTGGTTTAGTACATGTAAGTCTCTGAAAAATTCAGTATAGCATTTCACTGTATATGTTAAATGTCTTAGTTTCACTGAGGGCATCAAATGTTTATTGTTACATTTAACTGGGATGTAAAATGTTTTTTCTAAATTAGAATTTTAAACAGAAATGAAATCTTTATTTCTTAAGGAAAAATACAATAAGACGTGATTACAACTACTAAAACATAGGAGTTTATATATATTAATACAATTCTTTAAATATTATTTATCTAAACATAATTCTACTTCCGTTTTTAAGAATTTAATTCTTCTGAATCCATAAGTTACAATATAGGCAAACATAAGTTATGATTCTTTATTAGAGTCTCCTTTATCTGTTGAACTAATGAAAATCTGTATAATAAATACTGATTTTTAGTAGTAAATAGTTTTATTTGATTTTAGTGGAGTTTTGACTTAGAATTCTTAAGAAAAAAAGCTACAACTGATAACTAAATTTGTGAATAACAAATTTGAACATGAACTACCTATCATGGGAAAAATTATATAATTTAGTAATGCTTTGGTCATGAGAGAGTGCCTGACAACTTTGGTAGAAGACATGAAAAGATCACTTAAAAAGTCTTTCATTAATTGCTCCTATTTTTTTCTTTCCCTTCACTCTCTTCTCATTTCAGATTATATCTGAAGAAAATAAAAATAAAAATGAGAATTAAAATAGAAGATGCACAACATAATGTAATGTTCTTTGTTAAAAATGATGCATATGGTGATATGGTGATATCCTTGATTTGATTATCACACATGCTTTGAAAAACCATATTGTACCTCAGAAAGATGAACAATTAAATATAAATGAGAAATTATACAGTTTTTCATGTTAAACTGGCAACCTGTACCCTTTTAAAAATGTCAGAAGAAGAAGCTAGAAGCACAATTATAACATGAACTGTCATTCATTATCTTTTGAGAATAAGGCAAAACATTCCAATATACAGGGAACAAATTCATTCATTCTTAGTCTTTATGAATTAGTTTAGCTTTAAAGGGACATGAGCTGAGGCACTAAAAACTTGTAGTATCCAAACACTAAAAAAAATTATAAGAATTTTGATAGTTTGCATTTTTTTTTTTTTTTTTTTAGTTTGCCCATTTATTACTTCCATGAGAGACACACAAAGAAAGAAAAAGAGAAAGACAGGGAGGAAGAGGGAGTAAGATGGACAGAGATAGATAGGTAGACATACACACACACCCCACTCCCTAGAGGATCCTCATGCTACAATCCACTCATATTTTTCACCACTCCAGATCACAGGCATGCACATATCCATTGCACTTAGGGTGATCCCAGGACACGAACCTCAGACCTTTTCCACATGGTTCCAGTTGCATTACTACTGCACCACAAACTGATCCCTAGTTTGAATTATTACTCAGCAAATACTTACTCCTCTCCAATCCTTGAAGACAAAGTAGACTTCCCTGCTCTGTTAACATTGGGTAACTTGGTTAGTAGGACAGTAGCAGAATTGATACTAGCAAAAGCGTGAAAAGTGATTGTTCAGTGAGGCTAGACCTTTAGAACGTCTGCCGTAGCAATATGAAGAACTTCTTCCAAGGGCACTCCCTTTACCTGCGCCCAGAAGGAGCACGCATGGGCCAACTTGAGTTCAGCCATTGGTGAGGAACAATGCCACTGACTCCTCACCAAGAAGCAGAACAGCCCCGCTGAGCCCAGGTTACTTCAGCCAACCCAGCCCTCAGATATGTGAGCGAAAATAAATATAGATTTAAACTTTTTGAGTTTTAGAATAGTCTGTTGTAAAGCAATAGCTAACGGATGTAAGAGCTCATTAAAATAATCTAAAACCTCTAGAATTTGTTCCTCAATCTGGCAGAATGCCACTCAAGTTTTCTGATGATTGGGATTTATGTTAACCTGACATTTTTTGATAATTTGGTTTGGTAAATAAAAACCAATTTTCATCTTTCTTAGACACGTTTTTCTTAATTTCTTTCAGCTGTACTCATTTTGAGTATGTTGGTTTTAAGCATTTTGGGCTGCTACATAAGCTTTTTTAAATTGATATTTAAAAAAATAGACTCATCAAGAGTGTCTCAGATTAATTTGCCATCTGGTCTAACTTTACACATATTTACATAAAGATGTATTATCATGCATGAGGTGCTTTGATAAAGATATATAAGGATCTATGTAGTTATACCAAACCCTATTTCCCATTGATCTAGTATACTTTCTACACTTTTTATTCACTTAGTATACATATACAATTAATCCAAGTGGTCTTTCTCTGTTTTTTAATTTTTCAGTAGTAAATTATTTTATTTTATTTTAATGGAGAGAAAATTAAAGTAATAAAATTTGCCTTACTATGAAGTTGTGGGTTTTTTTTTAAATCACATTAAAAAGTAAAGTGCCTGGCATACTATTTTCTGTACTTTGCAACCACATCTGAGGATTGCAACCAATTCTGTTCAACTCAATACCTATCGAGTCTCTACAATCTGCAATGTTCTATGCTGAGTTTTGTGACCATCAGGTAAGTTTATAAATATTGCCCTCTAAGTGTTCACAACTTAGAAACTAAATAAGCATGTTAATTCTTGAAGAGAATAGAGCCATGGGTACTAAGAGATTTCACAAGAAAGTTGTAATCTCACAAATTCAGAATGCTACATTGCTTTAATCAAAAAGCCAAAAATCAGGGACCAGCAGTTAGCGTAATGGCTATGTCGCTGGACTCCCACGTAGTCGACCACGGTTCGAGTCCCGGACCTGGTGGCTTAAACTGACGCTGGGCGCGTGTGCGTGTGTGCCCAGGATCCCAAGAGGAAAATGGAGGAGAAGGGATTGCAGTGTGGCCATTCCCCCTGGGGGGTGATTTCTCGCTTTCTGTCTCTCTGTTTCTTTCTGTCTGTCTGGCAAGTGCACGTGCCCGATAGCAAAAACCTCTCCAAAAAAAAAAAAAAAAAGCCAAAAATCAGAGATACCAGAAGCTACCTGGCAAGGATATTGGAAGATTTGTGAGAAAAATTTGAATAGACACAAGAATGCATGTAAATAAGGGGAAGAGGCCACAGGATGTTATATCACATTCTAAAAAATATAGACAATTTGGTACCTATTTCAACAAAACAAAACAAATTAGAACTATTTGCAAATGTGCACAACATAATGTAATGTTTAGAAGAAGATGAATATGTGTATACTCTTGATTTCATTATTGTGTATATCCTTGATTTCAATACTATACACTGTACATATGCCTTTACAAAAACCATACTGTAACCCACAAAGTTATACATTGGTTATATATAAACCAGAGTCATAATTAAGAAAAAAAAAGAAAAAGCCAAGGGGCTTCCTGGGGGCAACCATGGCTATGGCTAGCAATTTCTACCTGCACTACTATGTAGAGCACAAGGGCAAGTTTGGACACGAGTTTCCGGAGTTCGAGTGTCGGCTGGACTGAAAGCTTAGATATGCCAACAACAGCAGTTACAGAAATGATGTCATGATCAGAAAAGAGGCTTATGCACACAAGAGTGTAATGGAAGAACTGAAGAGAACTATTGACAGTGAAGTTACAAAAGACAATGCTTTGTGGCCTCCCCTGACAGGGTTGGTCAACCGGAACTTGAAATTGTAATTAGAGATGAACACATTGCGTTTACCACATCAAAAATAGGTTCTCCTGGGACCAGCAGTTAGTGTAATGGCTATGTCACTGGACTCCCACGTAGTCGACCGCAGTTCGAGTCCCAGACCCGGTGGCTTAAACTCACGCCGGGCACGTGTGCGTGTGTGCCCAAGATCCCGAGAGGAGAATGGAGGAGAAGGGATTGCAGCGTGGCCATCCCCCCTGGGGGGTGATTTCTTGCTTTCTATCTTTCTGTCTCTCTCTGTCTGTCTGGTGAGCGCACGCACCCTATAGCAAAAACCTCTCCAAAAAAAAAAAAAAAAAATAGGTTCTCTTATTGATGTAAATCAGTCAAAGGATCCTGAAGGCCTCCGAGGATTTTACTATTTGGTACAAGACCTGAAATGTTTAGTTTTCAGTCTCATTGGCTTACACTTCAAGATTAAACCAATTTAAAGTGTATGTTTTTGAAACTGTTTGTATATTTAATTAAGGATTGGATAAGGGAGGATTTATTTGTTATTTACAATATTGGAATTTGTATGAATGTGAAGCAAACAAAAATTACTTTTGTATGTAAACTGAAAATAAGAAAATACATGAATAGGCTTACTAGTTACTCTCACTTGGATCTAAGTGGGGTGGGAAGTCCCCAGAAACATGACATTTTGTAAATAAAAATCTCCTTTTGTTGGAATTTTGCCTCAATAAAATACATCAAAGCCTGGGGAAAAAAAAAAAAAAAGCGAAAGCCCAAGCCCAAACAAATAATAACTTCTCCCTAAAACTACCACACTGGCACCATCAGTTACAACAGCAACAACAGTAAACAAACAAACAAACAAACAAACAAAACCCAAGAAATTTGAGATGTTTGAATATTTTTGCTTAAAAGTTAATAGAGGCATACATAGTTTGTCATTATGTGTATTTAAAATAATTTACTTAGAAAGGTTGCACATCTCTAAGTTCTCGATAAAAGAGTATTTTAAGCTGCATTATATAACTTCTATCATAACTATGCCATACATTATTTGAAAATATTATCAAAAATTTTCTTTATAAGGGGCTGAACGGTGGTGCAGAAGTAAAATACAACACCCTGCAAGAGAGACCCATATGGGAAGGCTACAGGTTCACATAGGAGACCTTTCTGAGTATGCCAGGCATGTGTGCCCATAATCCAAGCTGGCAACCTGGATGGATTGTGATGTCAAGACACTATTGAAGGTGCTCTCTCTCTCTCTCTCAGAATAAACAAATTAAATCTTTCAAAAAGTTTTATCATGACAAACTATGACACAATAAATAGGAAATACTAAAACATTATCTTATCCAATAAAATAACTTTGCTTTTTTTGTTTTGGTTACCTTTTGTTTTAACCTGACAGTTTTTATTTGGAATAAAACATAGACATTCTACTTAGAATATTCTTTTTATACATTAATTTTAAAACCTTACATAACATTGCTCTATTCTGGACATCTGTTTAACAGAAGAAAAATAACGGCTTCTGGATTTATATCTTTAAGGCACTGAGAAAGTGAGTATAACTACTATTCAGGTAATAGGTATATGACTTTTTCAATTCAGAGAAGTAGTAGGTATATGACCCTTTCAATTCACAGAAGAAAATCCTTATAAGAATGTTTTAGCTCTTTTTCCCACTATACAAGATGGCAGCTGTAAAGCAGGATACTAAGGAGAAGAAACCTGAAGCCAAGAAGGCTGATGCCAGTGGCAAGGTTAAAAAGGGTGACCCCAAGGCTAAAAAGCCCAAGAAGGGAAAGCCACACTGCAGCCGAAACCCCATCCTAGTCCGGGGCATCAGCAGATACTCCCGGTCTGCCATGTATTCCAGGAAGGCCACGTACAAGAGGAAATACTCGGCCACTAAATCCAGGATCGAAAAGAAAAAGAGGAGAAGGTTCTTGCGACTGTCACAAAACCGGTTGGTGGAGACAAGAACGGTGGTACCCGGGTGGTTAAACTGTACAAAATGCCTAGATATTATCCTGCTGAAGGTGTGCCTCAAAAGCTGTTGAGCCACGGTAAAAAACCCTCAGTCAGCATGTGAGAAAGCTGCGAGCTAGTGTCACTCCTGGGACCATTCTGATCATCTTCACTGGACCCACAGAGGCAAGAGAGTGGTTTTCCTGAAGCAGCTGAGCAGTGGCTTGCTACTTGTAACTGGACCGCTGGTTCTCAATCGAGTTCCACTGCGTAGAACACACCAGAAATTTGTCATTGCCACCTCCACGAAAATTGATATTAGCAAAGTAAAAATCTCGAAGCACCTTACCGATGCTTACTTCAAGAAAAGGAAACTGCGGAAGCCCAGACACCAGGAAGGTGAGATCTTCGACATAGAGAAGAAGAAATACGAGATTTCAGAGCAGCGCAAGATTGATCAGAAAGCTGTGGACTCGCAAATTTTACCAAAAATCAAAGCTGTTCCTCAGCTCCAGGGCTACCTGCGATCCGTGTTTGCCCTTACAAATGGACTTTATCCTCACAAATTGGTGTTCTAAACTTTTTGCCAAGAACCTAATTAAATAACTGATTATATATAAAAGAATATTTTAAAATCAAGTCTAATAACTTATTGAGTCATCAGAAAAGTCATGACATGTTTCTCTGTGCAAAAATGTGTCATGACTTTTCTGATGGGCAAAGGTCATCATAATAAATGATGGAAGTATGTGGGGGGAACCAGCAGATGGCATAATGGTTATGTCACTGGATTCCCATGTCGTAAACTGTGGTTTGAGTCCTGGACCTGGCAGTTTAAAACTCATACTAGGTGAGTGTGCATGTGTGCCTAAAATCTTGAGAGCAAAATGAAGAAGAGATTGCAGCATGCTCATCCCCCTGGGGGGTGATTTTTTCACTTCCTGTCTGTGTCTGTCTCTCCAGTTAGCACACATGCCCCATAGCAAAAATATCTCTAAAAAAACGATAGAAGTAGCATGGCATAGTTATTGCTGTAGACCTACTGTCTGCCATTCTCTATTCTGCTCCCTTGCTTTCTGGCTTCTGGTTGGGTATGGAAGTAGTGGCATAAGGAAAAAGAGAGGGAAAGAGAAAGATGAAAATGAGGTGTTTATTGTTCATTCCCTTTATTCTCACGTTGGCTGGGGTAGGTCAGGGGCTCTTGGTGGGCTCTTCCACCTCTCAACCAGAGAGAACAGCCTCGTTCAGTTAGCCTGGCATACATACAGCTTCTTCCCACAGCTCTCTGTCTCTGGGACATGGAACTCTTCCTTCCTTTCATCTTTTCAGAGATAGTGATGGTAGCAGCATCTTTCTCTTACGACCCTTCTAACAAGCTCTGTGGTATCTGTTTTTCAGATGGTAGGGATGCTGGTGGAGGATGCCACAATGGAATTGGCTTCCCTGACCTCAGTAGAAACAAATGGAAATTGGAAGTGGCAAGAGGCAGTGCTTAACTATTTGATGTAAAGGCAAGCATAAAAGGCACAGCAACTCCTGGCTGGAGGAATGATCAGTGTTCTGGCCTGCAGGCCTGGAAGGGCCTGTGGTGACTGATCTTGGGATTCCTAAAAATGGAATAGAGAAAATAGCACACTGAGGTGGTGTTTGGTACCTAAAGGAAGAAAAATCATATGGGGAGCAGCAACCTTGATAGTGTTTTAAAATAACATGAAAGTATTTGAAGCATTTTGGAGAGAATAGTAAACTTGACACTGTAAAAGGAGAACTATACGCATTTAGATTCTGTTGATGAACTCTCTATACTTACCATTCTACGTTATGTGTTTAGATTAGACCTTGATGTTTACAATTTTGTATATTATCATCAAGAAGCTGTGTCATTTATATCTACCCAGAAGAAGGAAACTATCTTTGATGATGATTTAAAGATTTATGTGGGCCAGCTGATGGCATGGTGGTTATGTTGGCTGGATCCCACATGGCTGACTTTTCCATTCCAGTCCCAGACCCAGAGGCTTGAGAAACATGCCATGCATGTGTGCAGCATGTATGCCCCAAATCTCTAGAGGAGGATGGAAGAGAAGACACACACACACACACACACACACACACACACACACTTCCTCTACCTTCCAGAATATGCAGGTCATCAGAACGGTGTATGCGTGAGTGGATTCATTGTAGACAGACATTCTTAACCAGTAGTTTCTAGGTAGGTGATGGATAGATGAACAACTGGATGGGTAGAGTGATAAAGACATGGGTATGTAGATCTGAGCAAGTCAGGGTAGGCTAGGTCAGGTACACTGGAAACAGGTACACTTCATATCTGGGTGAATTCACATATTGGTTACAACTAATGGAGTGATGGAAAATCGGGTAGGAAGGACTAAGTGGACACTCTAGGAACTATAGACGTTCATCCCCTACCAACGTAACACACTAAAATCAATTCCAAATCCTGGAAGGAAAAATGTAGAGATTAGTGCCACAATCAAAGACTTAGAGATATGTGGACCAAGATTCCCATCCCATCCTCATTCACTTTGCTTGCTTGGCTGATGGAAAAGCCAAACGGGTTATGAATAATGACAATAAATTAACCTAGTCAAGTAATGATGTCAAGCATATCTGGTATTCCAGGTACAGTATCTTTACTGGACCAATCAGTAAATCAATAATCTCTGGCACCTGGTATCCAGGCATTGACCTACAAATACTCTTCTCAAACCCACCACAAACGGCAGGATAATTAAAAATATTTGCCATCGATGGCCAGAATCCTGGTATATTTATACCACCTTGATCCAAAGTCTATGCAGTTTCCTGCTCTCTGCAATAATACTGTTTGGAGGTTCCAAGATCAGCAGAATATCCTGCTAGACCATGCATTTATTCAGTGATCCTCAAACATCCATTTCTGAGTGTACCTGCTTCCTGTTTGAACCTGGAGTAATGTAAATACAATGCTTTTTGCAACATTTGAACCATCAAGTAACAACTCATAAAGGTGATGACATATTTAAGTGTGTGGTTTAAGCTACTTTATTCCACTTACCGAAAGAGTCTGAAAGAACCACATCCTTTTCTAGTAGAGATACTGGGGAAGGCTTGTTGAATGCTAAACGGTGGAAGCTGACTGAGGCGTCGCAGACTGATCCAGGAAACCCGATGCTCCACTCAGCCTTCTGAGTACAGTGAGAAGGGTCTAGCAAGGAGCTGTGTGGAATGACAGTGTGTCCTTTGTGCCCTGAAAACACAGATGCACAGCATGTTTTCCATTTCATGTTAGCAAACTAAAAACACTTACTATAATACATAGGTTCTGTGACCCATAGTACCATCAGTACAACCTAAGTTTTGGTCATTTTTCTGTTTGTCTGTTTGTAAGTGGAGTGGACCTCATTGCAGGGACCTTACTGTGGATATAGCTGAATCATGGATCTGAAGCACCCATGATGGGCAAAGTGAAAAACAGGAAGCACAGTAAGTAAGTTGATCAAGGACACACATCGAAATTAAAATTTAGGTAATCCTACCAAAAATCCTGAATTTTTCCTTTCCAAGAGAGATTTTTGCTATAGGGTACATGTACTCACCAGAGAGACAGACAGAGAGAAAGTGAGAAATAACCCCCCGGGGGGGTTGGCCACACTACAATCCTTTCTCTTCTATTCTCCTCTTGGATTTTGGACATGCACAGGCTTGCACCAGGCATGCATTTCAAGCTGCTGGGTCTGGGACTCCAGCACCCTAACATCTACCCCACCTGCTGGCCCCAAGGCCTATATTCTTAACTGATAGAGTATAAACTCACATTATAAACCTAAACTGGGCTGGCCTATGGCATGGTGGTAAAGGCGGTTGGATCCTACATGACCCCCTAAGCACAGTTCAGGTCCCAGATTTGGCACCTTGAGAAACATGCCAGGTGCACGTGTGTGCATGCTCCAAATTCTGAAAGCAGGGAGAATTGGAGGTGAAGAAATTGTGGTGAGACCATGCCCCACCAGAGGGCTTTCTCTTGTTCCCTCTCTCTGTCTCACTCTGGCAAGTGCACACAGCCTCTGGCAAATTGGAAAAACAACAAAACAAAAAAACCTAAGCCAAATTAAGTAAACCAATAAAGGTTACACAAACTTTTATTATCAAAAACATCCAAATGTTTTCCCTCATCAAAGCCATGACTAGACTAAGAGACAGACATAATGACTGTGTTTGATAACTCAGTCCATTTGAGTATAAAGAGAAATCTTTTCATGTTTCTAGGAGTCCTTCAAAAGTGAATGATTGATATCTATAGGTTCGCCTATCAACTGGATAATTCATAAAGTGCTATTCAGTGCCCCTCCACACATATCCCTGCTCCCCTATGTAGAGAGGTCTTTATCATTACAAATTTGTAAAGATGTTAAATTGTAGAAATCATGAATATTTACAGAAAATTGGACATACTCTGAACCCGATATGCTAAAAAATTTAACCTACCATGTATACTCAATTTTATTCTCTTTTGATACTTCTTGAATTAATTCTAAGGTGTAGAATTTAGAGTGGAAAGAAAAGGGTTAACAGTAGGCTTGTTCTCCTTGAGATGTTAGCAAGGATATAACTACTCTGTCTATACTGTTTATTAAATAACCAATTTATATGTTTTTCAGGTATGACTGTCTGGAGAACTTGGATAGTCCTGCAAGAAGCTTCTTACCTATGTAATTAACTGAGTATAAAATAAAGCCATTCCAAAACTGAAATAGCTTCCTTTTGAGATCAGTGTTTTCATAAATATTGTTTAAATTTTTCTGTTAATTCAAAACACAAGTGTAAGAGAAAAAGGAAGTATTTGAAGGCTGCCTCTGACAGTTTGAGGCTTGCTCAAAAAAAAAAAAAAAAAAAAAAAAAAAAAAAAAAAGTTTTCATCTGTCCCTAGTGCTTATCTATTGGGTTGTCAGAAAGGTTGTGACATATTTGTTATATATTTCTCTAAGCAAAAATGCATCATGACTTTGCCAACGACCCAATATGTCTCTTAATTTACTGGTAAAGTTTAATACTAGGTAAGTTCTGTAATGCATGTGTGTCTGCTTTAACAATGCAACTCTGTGTTAACACATATTTCCTGTGTACATTATAATAAATTTTAAAGTGACATTACCTGTAAGTGAACCATCGATGTCAATCAGTACCATTTCATGTTCCCATCGAAAGCCAGCTTTGTTCGGTGTGTGAAAATACTGGATGTCCACAAATTTTGCACTCCAACCTCCACATCTCTCATTACAAACGCCAGTGATAGATGTCACTCCCAATGCTACACATTTGGGCCGGTCAAAGTTCATAAAGTGTACGGAAGATACAGTCAAACCTTCACTAAATGGGAGAACCAGGCCTTTCATGGTGCAAAATGCAGACCCCATTCCCAGTTCATCAAGATGACCCACTATTTTGGCATTTTTAATCACTGCTCCATTGGTTTCCCCCCATCCTCCAACATAAGGAGCCAAAATCCTCTTGGTCTCAATTCCAGCCTCATAATTATTTACCATCACAAAATTATGGAACTGAAGGGCCCCTCCATTGACCCATTCGGCTCCTTTTTGACAATTCCAAGTAGTAAGTGAGTTAAATATTGCAGGCACTGGGACTACAGAAGTACATGATCCTGTTTGCATGGGAAAATATTCTTCGAAGATCCACAGTCCAAACCAACCTTGAGAATGAACAGTGTTGTTAAAGAATTCTCCCAGTGGCACCCTTTTCTGGCATATATCTCGGTTATAGGATGGCCCATCAGGGTGGTTGTTCATTCGGTACCAAAAGCCGAAGTGAGTGCCACCAGCGGCTGCATTGTGCCGTATGGTATTGTTCGGGTTGGTTACCCAAAATGCAGCTGGGGTCACGTCATCGTTCAGAAGACTAGTACTTTGCTGTACAAAAACCGCCAAGTTATATTGCAGAATATTGCCATGTTCAATTCCATCTTCTATAAAAAATGCTCCTCCCTTGATATTATATATGATATTTCGCTCCACCAGAAGGTGATGTGTGTTATGGATAGTGACAGCTCTGTTATAGGTCTGGTGAATTGCGCAGCCTCTAACGTAAGATTTAAACTGTAAATCTCCCAGCAGGTGCCAATGAATTGGATATCGCCCCAATCGGAAAGCCTGGCCAGCATGGAACACCTGGTAAACCCCAAAATACACAGGGATTTAGTGATTCATGTAGAGCCAGACTTTGCCTGGCTCATATTTTATTTTAAAATACTCTCTGATTTATAGTACTCATTAAAAGTACATTTATATCTTCCATATTATTCGTGCTTATAATTTGAAAATGTTATTTACTAATATTGATTTAATTATAATGCCTCTTACCTCTACATATTCAATCCTTCCAGTTACCATGTTAATACCAGGGACGGGAGCATGGAACATAATGCAGCCTCCAAACTGGTCACTTCCTATTTCTTCTCCGAACTTTCCCTGGAGACAAGTTTGTGTAGCAAATTCACCTGTGAAAATATTTTTAAGGTATCATAAAAGAAAAACCATGTTACAATCCTTGTATTATATAAGTGATTTTTTTCCTACCTAATTGTACGTTTTCATTCACATATAATTTCAGTCTCATCTTGGAACATAATTATTTGTTTTCACATCATCTCCTCTTCTAGATAATAAGAAAGGTGAGCATCTTGTCCTGTATATCTTAATGGTCTCTAAAGTACTGACTGTATTCTTCAAAAAAGATACTAAATAAGTTATTTGAATGATTAAGTGAATACTGATAAGGTATTTTATTATTTTCAAAGCTTTCTCTTAAGGTTTGGGGATTATCACAATTAACACAACCTTATATAGCACTAGAATATGCATTATGCCACATAAATCTTACAAGCATATTAAGTAGGCAGAACTGGAAGTATTTTTATTTTAGATAGGGTGGAACTAGGTTTCATGTGTATTGCAAAATGATACAGATGAACTGAAATGAAGTTATCTGACATTAAATCCAATGAGCTTGTCTTAGCCTTCCTATTGAAGAGCTGCATCTGTTATTATTTAACTACTTAGAAGCCTGCAATGATATTAGCGATTATATAAAATATTTAAAAGAGATTTGTGAACTACATTGTGCTTCCTACTAGATATGTGAGAACTGTGGTAAACATCATCAAGCTTCACAAATATCCAGTTCTCTATTTCTAGGCACGCAGCAGCTTCACCATCTCACTCTGAAAGCTAGGCGAAGCTATGGAGTTAGTTTTGACGAGTAATACCTGAGTAGAAGAGAGATGTGTCACTTCAGGACTAAAACGATTAGTTACTGGGGCTTGTCCCTTTAGCCATCTCATGTTCTGTCTCAGACATCAAGGGATCCCATGCTGAGACAGGGCTTCGATCAGCCTGGATTTGGGTAACTATAATGAGTAGGCCTCTCTCCCCATCAACCCATACTGGACACATATGCCATGAAATGATATAAAACCGTTATTACTTCAAGTCACAGAGATTCTGGGTGTATTCATTAGGAGAACATAACTTAGGGCAGTGGTTCTTAACCAGGGGTAACTTCGCATCCAGGGAACATTTTTGCAATGTCTGGAAATATTTTTGGCCGGTGCAGATATAGAGGATATTACAAGAATTTAGTTGGCAGAGGCCAGGTATGCTGCTGAACAGCCAACAATGCACAGAACAATGCTCCACGGCAACAAAGTGATCTGGAGCAAAATGTCAATAGCGCTGAGACTGACAAACTCGGACCAGGCTATCATGAATGGTTCAAATCTATATATCTGTCTCCTTATCATTCCACCTATCCATCTGTCTAGGAATTTTGTCTAGTCAAAATACCTACAGTGAATCTACTCCCACATACAGTGTGCTGATTGACTGCAGATTCTAGCACACAGAAAAAGTATTGATGAATCATAGATCTGCTAAACAAAATCTTTACATCCTCATCATCAAATATAGGTTTCTACGTTGGGGGGAGGTAAATCTAAATGATGCAGCTTCTTGATGACAAATGTAATACTGCAATCATTAAGGTCTAATCTAAAATTGTCATAAGAAATAATAAATATGGAAAGAGACTTGTGAACAGAATCCAAGTGCACTTATTTCTTCCCTTACGGTGTCAACATTGACCATTTTTCTTCAATGTATTGCAAACACTTTCACAATACTACTTAAAAATGCCACCAGGGGACCAGCAGTTAGTGTAATGGCTATGTCGCTGGACTCCCACGTAGTCGACCGCGGTTCGAGTCCCGGACCCGGCGGCTTAAACTCACGCCGGGCGCATGTGCGTGCGTGCCCAAGATCCCGAGAGGAGAATGGAGGAGAAGGGATTGCGGCGTGGCCATCCCCCCTGGGGGGTGATTTCCTGCTTTCTATCTCTCTGTCTCTCTCTGTCTGTCTGGCGAGCGCACGCGCCCTATAGCAAAAACCTCTCCAAAAAAAGAAAAAAAAAAAAAAAATGCCACCAGTATTTCTAAATTCCCACATTTAGTGATATTTACAGCACAGATAGGTCAGTTGAAACGTAAGTGATTAAGTTTCAAAACCAATTAAGTTTTGAAAATTTGCAGCATGATGGTACCAGTCACATAACAGCTGATAAACCTACCTGTGTCGAATCCATCAGGGCATGCTGGAATTTTGTTATTCCACTCCACATTATCAGATCCTCTTATTAAAATATTTCTTGTAAGGATTCCAACTTCTGCCCTTGCTTCAAACAGTGTTCCATCAGGGAGTGTGACAGTAACTCCTAAGTGTGTGTAATTCAGTGGCTTGGTTAGCGTTACATTTTTGCCGTCAGCAGATACAGATGCGATGATCCTTTTTTCATTCTCTTTTTGACTGTGTCTGTAAAAAATAAAATGTTTCAACATTAATATAAATAGACAAAATGTATTGTTTGGGCACATTTTTATGCCATTTTGAACACGTCATTTGTAAAATAAGATGGTTATAATCATACTTTTCTGATGGAGAATTTGATTACAGTGTTTTACTCTCTTTTAGACTTAACTGAGTAAGTGTACAGATGCATTTCAAATAAATTTTGTATTTTCCAAGTGTGCCACATTTGTTCCTAGAACTATATTAGCTCCTTAAAAGTACTTAAAAGAACTATTCATTTAGAACATTGAGGATCATACTCAGTGGTTCTCGGGTGAGGATAATTTTATCCCTGAGGGGACATTTGGCAATATCTGGAGACATGTTTGGTTGTACTGGAGGTACCACTGGTGATTTAAGAGGTAGAGACAAGGGATGTTTCTAAACATTCTGTAATACACAGGACCTGTCCATGTAAGAGGGGTTATCAGGCCCGAAATGTTAATCATACCAAAGTTGAGAAATTCTTACAAAGAAAAGTCACTGAAGGCTCCTGAGCAGGGAAAATAAATGTCTAAGTTGAGGTTTATAAGGTCTCAATTCTACCATTCTTCAAAATAACCAAAATTCCAGCCACAACAAAACAGACACACCCGTTCTACAGAGCAGACATTAACCTGAATTTGTCATTCAACGTTTATTAATAGTCTAGCCTGTTTTCTAGACACAGAGCTAAGCACTGAAGAAACCAAGCAGAAAGTGTCACTGACTTGAAGGAGACAGCACCCATGCCTGATCAGGCATTATCTACAATACTAAGGTGCATGGGTGATGTTAACAGAGATAAGCTCAGGTGAATTACCTCTGTGTCATCCCAATACTATTTTTGACTTTTCCCTCCCTTGGCCAATCCTTCTTCTCTCTTAAACGCCAGTTCAGATGACAGTGCCACATGTGAAACAGTTAAAAGTCAGCCCTTTCCACCTTCCCAACCCGTCTTCTGTATTCCCAATGCATTCCCCAGAACGACCTGTTAGTGCTCAGAGCAACCTCCCTGCAGTCCTAGGAAGGACCTACTTCTCCTTTCTCCCCAACTGGCCTGGCTGATCCTCCAGTCAGGGGGCCTGTGGCATCATTTCAAATATTGGGAACCTAGAGTAGTCCTTGTCACACAATTCAGAAACAGTTTTTGATCGTTTGAACAAGTTAATGCAGAATGAATTTGTATGGGGAAGGAGAACGGAGCCAAATGGGAACATGATGCCATATTCAAGTGTGAGGAACTGAGAGTTTAAATTAAACTGAGAGAAGGAAAAGTTGGTGGAAGAGATATTTCAAGGGCAGAACAAAAAAAAACTTGGTGATGGGCAGGAAGTGAAGAATGATGGTAATTGGAGGGTCACTAGGGAAGTTTTTGTGAAGAGAAAAATTAGACCAGGTTTAAGGAAAAAACTACGGAGGCCAGCAGATGGCATAGCAGTTACATCACTGGACTCACACATGGTTGACCATGGTTCGAGTCCTGGATTCAGTGGCTTCAAATTCAGGCCAGGTGCATGTGCATGCATGCCCAAGATCCTAGGAAGACAATGGAAGAGAAGGAATTGCAGTATGGCCATTCCCCCCGGGGGGGTTATTTCTTGTTTTCTGTCTCTTTCTGTCTCTCTGGTGAGCATATGCACCCTACAGCAAAAATCTCTCCAACAAAAAAAAAAAAGCTATGGATCATAAGAATGAAATAGGAGAAATGGAGACATAAAATTTAAGCAGTTAACTAATTTTAAGCAATCAAATATATTTTTTAAATAAAAGATTAACAAAAAAGAAAAAGACAAAAAGCTAGAAGCCAGCAGGTGGCATAGGGGTTAAGGTGCTGGACTCCCAACCACATTTTTCTTCCCAGACCTAGAGGCTTGCAAATCATGCCCGGCATGCGTGCATGCATGCTCAAAATCCTGAGAAAAGACTGGAGGAGAAGGGATTGCGCCATGGCCATCCCCCTGGGGGATTTCTCACTTTCTCTGTCTCTCTCTCTGGCGAGCACACACACCCTGTGAAGAAAACCTAGAGGTAAAAACAGAAGCTAGAGGAAACAGGAGAACAAAGTTGTTTATCAAGATGATAGGTGATGGGAAAATATGTAATTCCAAAAAATCCAGAGAAAGAATTGTGTTGGCGGGGTAGGGAGCGGTGAAGATTAAGGATGCTTACAGATAAGGGTGAATCAACAGTACAATATTTCACAGGTAATATGGAAAGCCTGGCCTCTCTTGAATTCCTTTGGATTCCGATAATACAGTGATTTCTTTAAAAAGAAGGTTGTAAAAAGCATTTTTTTATGTCATGCACTTCTACACACACCTTTCCTCTGTACTAACAGCTAACACCTCGCACAGCACTCCCTTTGAGCCAAGTTCTGCTCTAAGTGTTGTACTCAAAATGACTCATTTAATCCTTACAATAATTCTGTGAGGTGAATACTAATAGCATTCCAGTTCAACTGAAGTACAGAGGTGAAATACTATGGTGTATGGCTGATCAATGGTATTGCCTGGAGTTGTCCCAGGTTGACTGACTTTAGGGGTCATTTTCTTAACCATCAGCTTTACCAACTCTCTCTCAAATAGGATTTACCAATTAAATAGATCTGATGGGAAACTGCTTATTTCTTATTTCTTAAAACTAAATAGTCCAGGTCAGCCAGTGACACCGTGACTGGGATGGCTGGGTCCAATATGGATGACTGCACAGTTCAAGTCCCTGACCCAGAGGCTTGAGAAACACACAGCCGGTATGTGCCTGTGCCCAGAATACCAAGGGGAAGGAGAGATGGGGGAGAAGGGACTGTGGTGTGAGCATTCCCACTAGGGAGCGCTTTCTCATTTTCCTTCTCTGTCTCTCTTTCTGTCCCTCTCCAGTGAGTAAACACAGTCTCTGGCGAATGAAAACAAAACTAAACTAAACTGAATAACCCAATCCTAAATTCTAAACTTACTCTTTTATTTAATATAGAAAAGCTGTAAATGAAGATTTTCTATTTTATTAGTAAGTCCTGTCATTTTCCTGCTTTTTATTTTGGACATTGTGTAATTAAAATTTCTTCCAATGACAGGAAAATAAAAATGGGCACTTATAAAGCTAAGTATATATTTAACTCTTCCGAACATCTGCAGGTCTATTTTTAACTTGGAAAATGGCAAACTCAAAATGCCATCTTGAATTTTAGTTTTAAATTGAGTTATGGCCTTAACATAATTCGGCTGTATCTTGTCATAAATTACTATTTGTTTACTATTTGATAAACGCAACCAGATCTAATTTTATATATTTATAATTTGAGCATAAAGCAAAAATACAGCTCTTTTTTGTCCTTATCCCTGATATACTTGCTGTTGCTTATTAATTTTCTTCCTTTAATTTCTTATTTGCTAACATACATAATTAAACAGAAATTAAGACTCATAAGAAGTTTCAGTTTTAAAATGTCAAGTACCTAAAAGGTTATGTTAATCATCACTTTTTCTATAACAATTTCTTTCCTTTTATTTCATAATAGCTAACAATTTTGCTTAGTGGGAACCACTGCCAAGACTAAAAAAAGAATTCACTGGCTGCTTTCAACCAAGTTCTTGGGTGACCTCAAACAAAGAAGCTCATTTACATTTTTGCATTCATTAATGTATTTTATTAAAGCTCTAAGTCAGATGTTTTCTAATGACTTTTAATAGTATAATGCTTTCTTCAAATTAAAACTTACAAATAAGCATAACTATGTAAAACAAAATATTTTACTAGGACATATCTTATAGATTCAAATTTATACAAATCTATTCTTATTGTAAATTTAATTGATGATAACACCAACATTTGGTTGGTGATCAGCCAAATGGTATGATCTGACAAATACAGATATGCCTGTTTGCCTGCTTGCTTTCTTCTTTCTTTTTCTTTCTTTCTTTCTTTCTTTCTTTCTTTCTTTCTTTCTTTCTTTCTTTCTTTCTCTCTCTCTCTCTCTCTCTCTCTCTCTCTCTCTTTCTTTCTTTCTTTCTTTCTTTCAGTTGTGACTGGTTTACTATAGTAATTGCACATCTTTGTGGGATAAAATAAGGATTTTTAAAAATACTTTAATTTATTTTATACAATCACTATACATCACTACAGTTTGAACTTACCAAATAAATACACATCAATACACTTCTATCATACACATCATCAACAGACGATCATTCATTTCTGTGTCCCTTAAATGTCTTTCCTCTCTATTTTTGTCCTTGATTCCTTTCATTTCACAATAAGGGTTTTTAAAATATGCACACAGCACATAAACATCAAATTAAGGAAACAGACATAGTCATCTTCTTCAGTATTGAACATTACATTATGTTGTGCACATTCTACAATAGTTCTACTAGATTTTTCCTAAGTATATTTACTTAGTTAGTTATTTCATGAATGACACAGAGAGAGAGAGAGAGAGAGAGAGAGAGAGAGAGAGAGAGAGAAAGAGAGAGAGAAAGAGAACCTCTAACAGGGACCTGATGCCATGATCCACCCCAGACTTCAGTCAGTCCTGGATCATGAGCATTGTGTGTTAGGCACATTTAGAGAGGTCTCTAGACTTGAACTGAAAACCTTTCTACATCGAAATGCCTAGCTACGTACTGCATTTTACCACTTTGCCACTGTCTGACACCATCTTTATTACAGGTTTTAAATTTAAATAAAATAGTTATAGACTATTGAATTATCCCTCTTTTATATGTTTTAAAAATTTCTGTTCTGAGACCAGCCAAATAGCATGGTAGATAAAGTGACTGGATCCCACATAACTGACTGTGCAGTTCGAGTCCTGTACTTAGCAGGTTAAAAACGCACTGGTTGGGACCAGCAGTTAGCGTAATGGCTATGTCATGAACTCCCATGTAGTCGACTTGTGGTTCAAGTCCTGGACCTGGTGGCTTAAACTCACTCCGGGTGTGTGTGCATGCATGCCCAAGATCCCGAGAGGAGACTGGAGGAGAAGGGATTGTGGCATGGCCATCTCCCCTAGGGAGTGATTTCTCGCTTTCTGTCTCTCTGTCTCTCTGGTGAGTGCACACACCCTGTAGCAAAAACCTCTCAAAAAAACAAAAACAAACAAGCAAAACACACACACACACACACACACACTGGTTGTATATGTGTGCATATCCAAAATCCTGAGAGCAGAATGGACGAAAAGGAACTTTGTCATGGTCATCCCTCCTTGGGGGGGTGCTTTCTCTCCCCCCCCCCCTTGCCTCTTCCTGGCAAATGCAAACACCGTACAGTCAAGAAAACAAAAAAACAACCAAACTCTGTTGTAAATCAGGATCATTAAGCCTAAAAGACATAATTCGTCATACCTGTGCCCTGTGCTTGCAATTACAATGCTGTCTCCTGCTTTCCATGTTACTGCTTCTTGTAAAATCAAAGTCCTTTCTCCTGCCTTTGCAGTATGAGCCAGATGAGTCCAGACCACAGGAACAGGCAGACCTGCAATCAACACGCACATTGAGTATTTCTTCAGATGTGTTTTCTTGACTTTTGAGAACTTCATGCATTTTAATATTTTCCTGGATTAAATGACTTTTGGAAAGGTTCATTTTACCATAGTATTTTATGCCTGTCTCAAAGAAGAAATATGTAGAATGTTTGGTTTAGAAAAGTAACAATAAGGTTTGTAATAAAATGTATGATTCCGTAAAATTCAAAAACATCCTTCTATAGTGATATATACCATGATTATCTTCTTTACAGAGACAAAATGTAAATGGGGTGTGGTAATGTTGACAAAATGGGCAGAAGTCTATTATCTTTGTCATTACTGAGAGAAATTGCTAGTTTATAATCTAGAAACAAAAGAATATGCAAACCTTGAAGAAATTACAGTGGTATATATATATATATATATCTAAGATAACACACAGCATTTACGATCATAGGGTATCAAGTTTACGGTATTCTAAATTTAAAAAAGAGATAGAGTATTGCAATGTAAACTCAATACAATAAATTCACACCATGCTGCTTTAGAATATGTTATCCTGGTACCTCAAATATGATCTAGCTCATTTTTACTTGTTGACAATTTTCCAGGATATAGATTTTTAAAAAGTACAACTGTAAAGTTATTGTCCTATTTTAGAAAGAACCCATTTTCAGATACAAATGTAAGAATGAACAATCCTGTATTTCCAAATATGGTGCTTTTTTATATATATTAATGAATTAGTAAAGTCACTACGTACTGCGCTAAGTGCAAATAAGACAAAAAGTGTTCAGAAGTACGTGGAAAGAGGTGAGAGGAAGGGTATAGAGAAGACCAGAATTGCTTCCCAGAGTAACCTTGGTTCTGAGCCTTGACAGAAGAAAGGAGCCTGGACTGGCCCAGACAAGGGGAGTGAAGAGGTAAAGAAGAGAAAAGAGATTTTCTGCAGACATAAGAAACATGGCCAGTTTTCACTCAGAAAGGGTTATCTGAATTATGCCTGGATTCCTGGAGACTCTCCTCCCTGAGCCATTGGCCACTGTACCGTGCAGATCCAGGAGTCCCTCTCGCACAGCCAGTGTTTTGGCCCCATACACAGGGAGCTCAGGAGATCGCAGATGCCCGTGCAAGGTGATGGTCGCCTTGTGCTGAAATGGGGATGCTTCTGTGCCAATCTGCAAGAGAGCTCACAGGAGTCATTCAGAAAATTAGAACTCGATATCCACAATTCTATTTTGTTGTTGTTGTTGTTAGATTTTTTTGCTATAGGGTGCATGTGCTCTTCAGAGAGACAGAAAGCAAGAAATCACTCCCCAGGGAATGGCTATGCAGCAATCCCTTCTCCTCCTCCTCTCTGGATTTTTGGGCATGCACACACACACACACACACACACACACACACACACACACATACCCCCCATGTGTTTTAAGCTGCCATGTCCAGGACTTGAATGGTGATCGATTATGTAGGAGTCCATCTGCTGGTCTCACAATATCCACAATTCTAATTATTCAAAGTAGTTATTTCCTTTTCTCCCATCTTTTTGAAAATTTGATTTTTTAGAACTGTCCATATATTTTTTCCAAAAGATAAACCTTTAATTTTCATTTTAAATTTATTCATTTTTTTTTTCATGAGAGGGAAAGAGAGACAAGCACTCCAACAGGTTCCTCTGCCCTCATCTATTCCCAGTCTCAGCCAGCCTGGATAACCAGCATGTGCACACACCGGGCATGTGCAGAGAGGACTCAGGAAGCAAGTCTGTCACCTCCTCAAGAGGGTCCAGCATGGCAGAGAACACCAGTACTGCCCTGCTACCAGCTGGTTCCTAAACCCTTAAGTTTTTAGTCAGCCAGATATACTATACCAGACCTTCGGAAAGTATTGAGGCTAGCCTCATCTCAGAGTTAACCTTTATTTTGTGTTTCATTTTAAGTTTTACTCCATGAGGACACACTATTATCTTCACATTACAGGTATGAGAACACAGTGAAAACTTCCCCAGTAAAAAGATGATATACCAATAAGAGAAAACAGCAGAGGAGCTCAAAAGTTGTTACTATAATTAACTACCTTGTACTTAATTAATTTACACATTGTATTTCAAAATGAAATGGAGAGAATTTGAAAATGAATAGGTATCATGTTCTCTTACACACCTGAAGAATGCCTCCATCTGTAATTAGAATGTTTTCTGCCTGCAGTTCAATGTTGGCTTCATCAAATATTAGAGTTCCACCTATAGGCCATACAAGTTTGAAGTTGATCACAAGGAAAAGTGTTATTAAAAATTATCCATTAAATTAGAAATTAACATCTAATTTCTCATCCCTGTACTACTATTGCTATGTGTGTGACTTCACATCATCTCTTTGGTGACATGAAATATAAAAACTCAGTTAAATCCCTTAGAGTTGACAGAAAATCAAATTCTAGGCAGATGATTTTTTTCTCCCATTTGTTATTTTACGTGCTATTAAATATTGTAGCACAGCTTTGTAAAATAGTTCTACAACCACAGGGCCTCAAGATATAAATGAAGAACAAAGGCAATAACACTGAAAGAAAGGTATGCTTTAGGAAACCTTGATTAGTACACATTAGCTATGAACTTTTACCTACTATACTAATTTACAGTAGCAACAGCTACAGTCTAATTAGAATATTAAAAACACACTGAGGTGCACTTTTTATGAAGCTAATGTAAATTTGTAGATAGTAGAACTTTATTTGTCTTGAGGACTAATATTTAATAACTGTAACATTGCTATTAGCCCAGAAGTTACAAAATAAAAGCAATGCAGAAGATTTTCAGCAGCTAAAACCACTCTGACCAAATTTATGCACCAAATAAAGCCCAAGAACTTTACTCTTGCCAATTCATGTTTCTCTTACATGCAGTTGTAGCTATTTCTTTCTCTATAGCAAAAATAAAATATCAAGGAACAAAAGGGACCCCAGGTAACCACTGATGGCAAGTTCACAGACAAAGGTGAGTACAACCTGGCTCCCAAAGGGAGATGCTGGGGTCATTTAGGATAGAATTTATAATCCCTGGTACCTACTATACAGTGTTTGTCAAAGTAGAAAATAACTCTTGCTGTTGTGATCAATGCAACACATGTGCATGGGTGAACTCAGACCCCACTCCCCAAGAGTTACTGAAACACAAATTTTGTAAAACAATCTTTAACTTTAAAGTTTTTTTTTTCTATTCTATTTTATTAAAACATACTGGTTGCAATAAACGATATAATACTATAACCAGAGGGAGAGTGCAATACTCAATTTCAAACACTCAGCCCTAGACTCTGTTAAAAACAGGGCAATGGGAACCAGCAGTTAGCGTAATGGCTATGTCGCTGGACTCCCACATAGTCGACCGCGGTTCGCGTTTCGGACCCGGTGGCTTACAACTCACGCCGGGCGCGTGTGCGTGCGTGCCCAAGATCCCGAGAGGAGAATGGAGGAGAAGGGATTGCGGCGTGACCATCCCCCCTGGGGGGTGATTTCTCGCTTTCTGTCTCTATGTCTGTCTGGCGAGTGCACGCGCCCTATAGCGAAAAACCTCTCCAAAAAAAAAAAAAAAAAAACAACAAACAGGGCAATAATATAGATGTTCATAATCATAGATTTTGATCATATTAACTTCAAAAAATACTACGTAAGCAAAGTTTAAAAACAGATTTCCAGAATTTACCCTGAATAAGCAACATTTTCAGAATAGGGGTACTTTGATCCAGCAAGATTGTCTGTCCTTTCGTAATAACAGCAAGTGACCCTTCCTCTGGGGGAGATCTTCCTCCCCACGAGAAGTTGGAAGACCAAGCATCAACATATAAGAAGTCCACATTATCCTGTAATAGAACATGACATATTTTTAAGTTTATAGGTTTTGTCATAATCTTTTATATAATATCCCCAAATTTAAAAAAATGTAAAATAATAAATATTTTATTAAAAATAAAACACAACCTAATGTAAATATATTCTAACTGCCTCATGGTTTATTTCATGATAATTATAAAGTGTACATTTTGGGAACCAGCAGTTAGCGTAATGGCTATGTCGCTGGACTCCCACGTAGTCGACCGCGGTTCGCGTCCCAGACCTGGTGGCTTAAAACTCACACCGGGCGCGTGTGCGTGCGTCCCCAAGATCCCGAGAGGAGAATGGAGGAGAAGGGATTGCAGCGTGGCCATCCCCCAGGGGGGTGATTTCTCGCTTTCTGTCTCTATGTCTCTCTCTGTCTGGCGAGCTCACACGCCCTATAGCGAAAACCTCTCCAAAAAAAAAAAAAAAAGTGTATATTTTATTACCAATTACCCCATAACGTAGAATCATTAAAAATCTGAAATAATATTTCAGTAACAAGCAAAAATATATGTTACTTCAAATTTATTTTAGTCACAGCTCAGCTATCTTTTAGGGGACAGGGGGTACATGAAGGTATAACATCCAGGGACAGCCAGTGGTGTGGTGGTTAAGGTGAATGGATCCCACATGGCCAACTGCATGGTTTGAATCTCAGTCCCACCAACCTGAAAAACATGTCTGGTGCATGTGTATGCATGCCCAAAATCCTGAGAGGAGAATGGAGGAGAGGGGCTTGTGTAATGGCCATCCCCCCTAGAGGATGCTTTCTCACTTTCTCTTTCTCTCTCTGTCTCTCTCTGGTGATCACATGTACTCTAACAAAACTTAAAAACAAAACAAAACAAAACATAAGAAAGAAAAGTAACACATCCATTACCAACCACCCATCCCCCATTAATGCTGGCTTGCAGTTGATGGGATCACCACGCCCACCAGCACTATTACCACCTTGGCCCTGCCGATGCTGCTGACATGGACATGGAGTGGCGCCCACCCCGAAGGAGTATGGGCACTCGTCATGCAGATGATGTGTGTCTTGTTGGAATACTCAACATCACATCTAGCTTCAGCTATGGAGACATGAACATCTTCCATGTTTTCACTATAAAGATAAAAGAGAAAACCAAAATATTTGTTTTTCTCAAGTTCTAGGTCATGATGTCAAATCCTTTCCTTTATATGTATCATTACAAAAGTAATGATCTTACTCTGTGATCCATCCGAGTGTGATTGACTTTTTTCAGTATTTAGAGTTCAAAATATTTTTGAGAAAAAAAATGTAAAAGATTAAGAGGCTAGGAAACAGGACTGACAAACTAGCAGATAATTCAATCTTGGAGAAAAAATTGCCCAGGTTCAATTTATTGAGAGATCCTATGGTGGTCTCCAAAGCAGCACCTTCGTGAGAGACTTTCTAGGATTTTGTCTATGCGACATCATCACCTCATCACACATTCACAGGGTTTAGAACTTAACTCACATAAATATGCACATTCAAGGTAATTATAGGTACTTGAGGAGTTAAAATTGCCTTTTTAAGTTTTCATGATATGAAGTTTCGAAGCGAACTTGGTCCACTTGAAGAATGTTCACTACGAAACACAAATCTGAGCCAATTTTTAAGAATATTTAAAGAGTATTTTTAAGAATAAGAAACCTAATTAATCACCGTGGAAAAATCTACATCTGATAGCTGCCCCTGCCCTCACCCCAATCTCCTCAATGAAACAGGTCATGATTGGAGAAGAGGTCTTGGGGAGTCACAAGGGAGTCACACCTGTGATAGATTGTACTAAGATTTAGAACAAGCTTTTTGTTGTTGTTGTTCTTTTTAAAAATTCTTTTTGCCACAGGGCACATGCACTCATCACACTGTGAGAAAAGAGACAGAGAGAGGGAAAGTGAGCAATCACCCCCTGGGAGGATGACCACTCTGCAATCCCTTTTCCCCCATTCTCCTCTCAGGATTTTGGGCACACACACACATGTGCCCTGTGTAAGTTTCAAGCCTCTGCTTTCAGACTCTGACCATGGTGGGCCATTTGGGAATCTGGCACCTTAACCACTATGCAATCTGCTGGTCCCAAAGGCAAGTTAAATATTTAAAATCTCTAAACTCAATCTCTTCATCATAAAATAGAATATCTCATAAAATATAGCAGAAAGTTTCTGTAGGTAGGAAGATACCAGGCACAGAGCACTCAGTGAATGTTAGCTATTAGTACTATTTTGTGCCCCGAGAGTGACTTGTAACCATATAGGTTCATATTACATGACCACATCAAAGCACTGTCTTGGCATCCAAGAAAGCAAGTGTAATGACTTGAATGGAAATATGCACTGATACGTGTGTGTAGGTGGTACCTGAATCCCGATCCCATGACCGTCAGTCTGGTGCCCCCTGCTGTGCTGCCTCTCTTGGGAGATATTTCAAAGATGAGCGGAGTCAGTGACATAGTGTAGGTAAATGGAGTTGGGGACTGTGACAGATCTTTCCCATTGACCACACTCACTTCACAAGTTTGTTCAGGGCCCTTGCCTGTGAGAACAGATCAAATGAAGTAAAGCTGTGTCATCAGGCCATTATCATTTTCAGACCCTCCAAATATTTTCAAGATCATTTTCCTTTTCCATAACCTCTTTCCAATATATACAGGCTACATAAAAAGTAATACAGACTTCTAGCAATAGTCAAACCGTGACAAAGTTCATGCACATTATCAACGTGGAAAAAAATTGGACTGTCTGTCAGCTTCTCATTGTAGACAATTCTATAAAATTGCCTGTTTGGTTTCCGGTCCTAGGGGATTGAGCATTGCAAATTTGAATAGGAAGACAAATGAACCACAGGGGCACTTATAACAACAAGGAGGGACAGCTGAAGGTTAGGTAAGAGACAGAAACCCCATATAAAAATGGAAAAAGCAGCAGCAGAGCCAGGGTTAAGACAAACAATGTAAAAACCTTGACAAATCTCAATAGCATTGCTGCATATTTTTATTAGTATTCAAACTGTGGTGTTGAAATCATAAATAAACTTAGTCATAAATGTTTACATTTTTATCAATATTCATCATTTAAGAAGTCAGAGAAAGAAGCAAAAATATTTAGGCTTGCTTCATCTAGTTTTATTAATATTTTTAAAAAATATTTATATAAAACATAATTTGTTCATCTAGAACAATCATGTTATTTAAATACCTCTTAAATTTTGTTAAATAATAACTAAAATTTGTGGTGCAAAGTACCAGATATTAAACTTCACAACAACTTGCTAAATTAGGAGTGTTAATATCTCCTTTTTTATATTTTTAAAATTCATTATTTATTTATTTATTTACTTACTTACTTACTTTAAGAGAGGTTTTTCCTATAAGGCATGCTCACCGGAAAGACAGAGAGAGACAGAGAGACAGAAAGTGAGAAGTCACCCCCCAGGGGGATGGCCATGCTACAATCCCTTCTCCTCCATTCTCTTCTTGGGATCTTGAGCACGCACACACAGGCACCCAGTGTAAGTTTAAGCCGCCAGGTCCAGGACTCGAACAGTGGTCAACTACAGGGGAGTCCAGCGATGTAACCATTATGCTATCTGCTGGCCCCATATTTTTTAAAGACAGGGTCTGGATGTGTCATTATCCTTCTGCTTCATCCTCTTGAGTTTCTGGGATTGCAGGTGCATGCCTCTGCACCTGGCCTTGATGTTGGACCAGGAATCAAACCTATGACTCCTATGTGGTCCGACTGTGTAATACAACATCTTAGCAACTTGCTAAGATGGCGACCGAAAAGTAATAGAGAAGTACAGAGGAAAAAAATGGTAAGATAAGTTACAATACAAAAAATGCAGAAGTGGAATGCATTAAAAGGAGGGTATTTCAGAAATGTTACCATTTATGACGATGTGAATTTAAAATTTGTATTAAATCTTTTATTTTTTTAAATAATTTTTTGAAAAACACATAAACCTAGAAAACAAAGTCCTTATGAAATTGCTTAAAAAACTTGGACTAGCCTGTGATTTGGTGGCTATTTGAGCTGCATCCCACCAGGCTAACTGTATGGTCCAAATCCTGGACCTAACAGCTTGAGAAACATGCCAGGCACATGTGCAGGCATGTCCAAAATCTCAAATCTCAAAAAGAGGGAGAAGTGGAGGAGAAGGGGTTGTATGGATAACCATTCCCTGTGTGGGAGGATTGTTTTCTCACTTTCCCTCTTTCTCTCTATGTCCAGAGACCACTCATGCTTTCTAGCAAATTTTTAAAGATTAATTCTTTAAAATCAGGACAGTAGTAAAAATGATTCAGTAACCTCAAAGAATCGAACACCTTGAAAAAAACTGAGTGTGCAATATTTATAAAATTAACCATTTCTCAGATGCTGTCATTTTTTTTCCTGACAACTTACCGTTACTTGGTGGAATTTCACATAATAATGTAGTATAATCAGATCTATTCCTGTCAATTGCACATTCTGAGCCACAAAGTAGTATAATTGAATTTTGTGGATTAAACCCAGTGCCTGTCACTGTCATGATTTGACCACCACCAAAGCTCCCTAGTGAAGACAAATAAAAGGGGAAAACAAAGCTAATTAAAACAAAACTTCCTCTGTGTACATATTTGTTTAACTTTAAAACCTGAAATAAAAGTAAGCTACATTAAATAAAATTGTTCTTAGAATTAAATATGTTCTATTATTACGTTAATACACAGAATCTCTTTTTTAATTGTAGTGTTTTATAAATCTTCACAGAGTAAATGTCTCATCTGGTAATTAACTAAAATTTTATTTAAAAGAGATGTCATAAAGAACTTCAGAGAAGTCAAAACATACTTGGAAACTGTAAAGTTATCATTTAATTGACTACACTGATTATACTTTCTAAAGGCTTTTAACCATTAAAAATAATTTTCAACTAGAAAAAGATACTCATTTATGCAGACACAATTACATGCCAGTGATGTTTAAACATGATTTTTAAAATTTCCACGAACACCCTGGTCATTTTAAGTAGGGCTAAATTTTAAATAAATTATACAGGACTAAGAGAAATATAAGGCATTAAAATAATATTTGGAAATAATTAATATTTCTGAGTGCTTATTTGTTCTATGTATGAACAAAAATGTTCTCGTAAGTTATAGGAAGTATAAATTTTAGCAGTTTTGAAGAACATATTTTTTTCCAAATAAGATAGATGTTGATTGAGACAATGTAAAATATTTGCAGCTTCCTGCATATTCATGAGTACCTTGGCTCGGATTTATATTTTGAATATTAAGTGGGTATTCAAATACAACTGTGGACACGGCTGAGCCTTTTGTCTTTCGATGCATCATAACAGGAAAAGTCCCCCCAGCGTGTTCTCCAACGATGCACCGCGCGGCACTGTCATTGACCAGGGTTAAGGCACACTGAGCGTTATTTATCATCACCGCAATTTCCATGATATCAGTGCCAAAGTTAGATCCAGTAATCTCAACTTCGGTTCCTGGTGGACCTTTAAAAAAGCACACAACTTAAATTTATCTAAATTTTAACACTTATATATTTAGAGATAAACTTCTTTAGTTCTATGAATAAAACAATACTCAGTGTTTTAAAATAAATACAAACAATAACAATACATGCTGTGTCATATGTATTTTGGCTACAACATGCACTACCATGTTGGTTGTAAGTGATTTATTTCAATGACCATTTCTATACTCTGTCCATTCTACTGACATTTAAATCACTAGCTCAGATTAGTAGAGAAAGGAAAGGGAGGGACCAGCAGTTAGCGTAATGGCTATGTCACTGGACTCCCATGTAGTCGACCGCGGTTCGCATCTCGGACCCGGTGGCTTAAAACTCATGCCGGGCGCATGTGCGTGTGTGCCCAAGATCCCGAGAGGAGAATGGAAGAGAAGGGATTGAGGCGTGGCCATCCCCCCTGGGGAGTGATTTCTCACTTTCTGTCTCTCTGTCTCTCTCTGTCTGTCTGGTGAGCGCATGTGCCCTATAGCAAAAACCTCTCAAAAAAACAAAACAAAACAAAAAAACAGTCAGAATGTCTAAGATTAAGAAAACAAAAAATGATAAGTGCTGGCGGGGGTATGATGAAAAGGGAACTCTCTTACACTGCTGGTAGGAATGTAAATTGGTCCAACCACTGTGGAGAACAATTTGGAGATTCCTCAAAAATCTACAAATAGAACTACCATATGATCCAGCAATCCCACTCCTTGGTATCTACCCAAAGGACAGAAGAACACTTAATTGGAAAAGTGCTTGCACGTTGATGTTTATTGCAGCACTTTTCAAGATTGCTAAGTCATGGAAACAACCCAAATGCCCACGAACTGATGAATGGTTAGAAACACCGTGGCAGATATACTCAATGGAATACTATTCATCCATTAAAAAACAACAAAACCCTGGCTTTTGACAGGAAGTGGATGAATATGGAAGATTTACTGTTGAGTGAAGCAAGCCATGCTATGAAGGAGAGACATTGTATGTCCCCACTTAATATATACTGAGTGTCTGCACTCTATGACTGAAACTAATTGTCTAAAGGATATAGAAATGCAGTATATAGATGTAAATACCAGATATAGTGTGTGTGAAAGAGGAGGGTCTGAGGAAGGACATTTGGGGGAGGGACAGGGAGGCAAAGCATTAATGGCACAAAGAGGTATGGTATTATCTGTTGAAGATATTTCGTAGTTTTATCAGCAGTACTAGGGAGAGGTGTTCACCTGTTGAAATATCCATTTTGTAAGACAAATAATAATGTGATTGAATGTATGGAAGAAAATTAAATGAAAAAAATAATAAAAAAATAAAAAAGAAAAGAAAGGGAAGGGAGGAGAGGGAAGAGGAGAAGAAGGACATCTGAATGTCTGAGCAGGGTACAGTGGGTTAGGACATATTTTTAAAAAGAGGCTTACATTTTTTACTTCTGGTACATTCCTGATTAGTTAGCAACTCCTTTGGAAGTGGACTGTATTTTTCTTAATTCAAATATTTTCAAAATATATAACTTGATGAACAAATTAAGATATGTAAATAGGTATTAAGATAGTAAATAAAGAAAAAGGATTAATTTGAAGATTTATAGGTAAATATTAATATTCATCTTTTGAGTAAATATACGCAGAACAAAGTATTTCTTTCTTTTTTGGGGGAAAGGTTTTGCTATAGGGCATGTGCGCTCACCAGACAGACAGAGAGAGACAGAGAGACAGAAAGTGAGAAATCACCCCCCAGGTGGGATGGCCACACCACAAACCCTTCTCCTCCATTCTCCTCTCGGGATCTTGGGCACACATGCACATGTGCCCAGCATGAGTTTTAAGCCACCGGGTCCAGGACTTGAACCGCGGTGGACTACATGAGAGCCCAGGGACATAGCCATTACGCTAAATGCTGGTCCCAAAATGAAGTATTTCGATCTGTCTGTCCCTTTGCTTCCCAATTTTATAAATGTACACTGAGGGCATTAGCTGGACATAATTTTTCATACGTATTCAGTTGAATACTTGCATTCCCACATTTAAAAATATTTAATTATCTTTTTTTTTTTTACTTTTTTTTTTTAGTTTTTGCTATAGGGTATGAGTGCTTGACAGAAAGTGAGAAATCACCCTGCAGGGGAATGGCCATGCTGCAATTCCTTCTCCTCTCCTCCATTTTTCTCCTGGGATTTTGGACATGCACACCCTCATGAAGTGATTTTCAAGCTGCTGGGTCCAGGACTTGAATCCCATGCCATGTAGGATCCAGCTGACTCAACCACTGCATCACCTGTTGGCTGCTGTGTAACTACATTTTAAATAAATAGATATTAATCAATGTAACTTATTACAAATGTAGAGTCTTAAATTAGCACTTTGATTTTAATTGAAGTAGTAATAGTAAGGACTACATAATTGCTCATAGTAGGATTACTGAAATATAAATCATTATATTTATAAATCACCATTATATAGAACATAAATATCAATTAGATATTTCATGTTAGAACTAGTTTTAAGATACATGCTAAAAATGTTTAGTCTTAAAATTTTAGTTTTATGCTTCAAAGAGAGCAACGTTTTTTTTAAGTGTGATCTATTGCCTGTTTTCTATACCGCTCAGTTTTTTATTTGTTTACAGTTTTCTTATTCTTCAAATAGATTGTTTTGAAAGAGACAGTCAAAGAAAGGGGGAGAAGAAAATGGTCCATAGACATAAAGAACATATGCTAGTACTTGTGATGGCTAAATATGTGGGAAAAAAATATGTCATTGTTATTGTATTGCTTCTAATACTATAAAAGAATTTTCTTCTAAATGAGCAAACCTGATATGTTAAAGAAAATTTCAACAACTAACTTCTTAGTCTTTACCCAAACCTGATACATTTCCCTGTGATGTAAGATTTTTTTAATTTATCTTATACATTCAATCACTGTACATCACTTGGCTTGTAAAGTGAATTTACCCAACACAAATACACCTCACACCAATCCAGGTGAGGATACTATACATGTTATCATCAACAAACAATAATCCATATACATATCCCATAAATGTCTTATCTCTCTATTTTTTCTCCTTAATTTCTTTCATAAAACTCTCCACCTTCTCCTACCTTCTTCCCACAAAGTCTACAGTATGTATAACAATTTTCCATGCTTCTATGTCCTCTTATTTTAAAAGACTTTTTAAAAAGGTCAGCCTTTAATAAATTCTTTATTAAATGTACTATTCTAAGTTACATTATATGAATGAACTTCTTTAACTTTATAAGGTGGACACCTGCATGTATAAAGAAACTGATGTTTGGGTCAGCAGGTGGCATAGTAGTTAATGTGCTTGACTTCCACACGGCTGACCATGGTTTGAGTCCCAGTTTCAGTGACTTGAAACTCATGCTGGGTGCGTTTTTATGCATGCCCCAAATCCCAGGAGAATAGAGGAGAAGGTACTGTGATGTGGCCATCTCCCTGTGGAGTGATTTCTCACTCTCCCTCTCACTGTCTCTCTCTGTCTCTCTGGTGAGTGCACGCCCTGTGGCAAAAACCTAAAATAAAAGTGAAACTGATGTTTAAAAATCTCATCCAGGGGCCAGCAGGCACATAGTGGTTAGAGTGCTTGCTGGACTTCTACATGGTCAACCACAGATAGAATCCTGGATCTAGCAGCTTGAGAATACCAGGCAGGTGTGCATGCAGGCCCACAATCCTGAGGGGAGAAAGAACTGTGTATGGCCATCTGTCCTGGGAGCTTGATTTCTCACTTTTTCTCTCTCTCTGTATCTCCTTGTCTTTCTCCTGTCAGGTGAGTACATGCACCCTATGACAAAAACAAACAAACAAAAATATCTTATTCACAGTTTCCTGAGAATTAGAAGAACCAATGTTTGAACACGAGTATCAGGGCCATGCTGTTAACCATTATTCCAGAATCTGCTACACAGATGAAAGCTCCCCAACCCAATAACTTGATAAGAAACAGCGAAGTATGACAAAGGACAAACAAGACACCTCAATTTGTTATTAGTTTAGAAAAATGTCATGCTAAATAACTAAGTAAACCTTATAATATTTTCTTCATCTGAATGGACCAATTACCACCTTTAAAAAGAATTTTGTTGTGCTAATAATAATTGGGGTTTTATTGACATAATGTACTCTGAAGAATTGTCAATGTCAGTAAGCTCGATATTTATGAATTTTAACAGGTGTTTCATGTGCCTATCAATTCTTTTATTTATTTGATTTTAATTATTGGTATTATTTTCTATAGGGCACATGTGTTCACCAGAGAGAGACGAGAGAAAGAGAGAGACAGAGAGAGAAGAAGCCACTAGGTCCAGAACTTGAGCCATGGTCAGCCATATGGGAGTCCAGCACTTTAACCACTATGCCACATTGTGGTTCTATGCCTATCAATATTAGTGACATAAATTAATTTCCAATTTGATTTTGTTCCTAAACAGAATTTGAAATTTGGCTAAAATATTTATCCCAAAATGTTTTTAAAAATCATAAAATAGAGACTACACAGAACATGAAATCCACATATTTAAATTATATTGCCTAAGACCAAATCTTAATAATTATTTAAAAATATTATTCCCAGTCAGCAGGTGGCATAGTGGTTAAGGCACTGGATACCCACATGATTGACTGCAGTTCGAGTCCTGGATCCAGAGCTTGAAACTCATGGCAGGCATGTGTGCATGCATGCCCTAGATCCTGAGAGCAGAATGGAGGAGAAAGAGTTGTGTCATGGCCATCCCCTCTGAGGGGTGATTTCTCACTTTCTGTGTCTCTGTCTCTTGAGCAAGCACATGCTCCCTATAGCAAAAATCTCTCTAAAAAAATCATGCCAACTCTATACTAATAAATATTGCTGATAACATGATATCAAGATAATAGAAAGGAAGGTATTGGAGTACCTCTAGTTGGCACAATTCCTCTGAGAAAAGGAGTATCTTCCAGTGCATATGTAAATGACAAAGGTGGATAAGTGATAGTATTCACAAAGATCTTCACGGCAACCATTCCAGCTGCCCCTGCTGAGGTGTGGCAGTAGACTTCATTGCTGTTGACAGAAATAATTTGACAAGGGTTATCCCCAACAGTGACTGTGGTGGTGCCAGGGTAGAAGCCATTTCCAGTGATCACCAAAGTAGTTCCACCACCAATGCTTCCAGAGGCCGGTGAAACAGATGCCACCGCGGGGCTGTTGACAGTCAGGTTTCCCCGCGCTAGGCCTTTCGTTCCCACCACAACACTAAGAGAATGCAGTCCGGCTGGGAGAGGAGTCACTAGCACAGTGATGTTATTTTCAGTCACATCTATGGCTCTCAACTGTTGATTTCCAATGAAAACAGCAATTTCCTCCAAGATAGAACCAAAACCTTCTCCTTCAATAAGAACTTTCCCAGAGCCTTCGATAGAGTTAGGGAAGACTCCTGTTACATAAGGAGCGATGCTTTCTAAGTATGAAAAGCTGCAGTTCCCCTGACACTGGGCAGGCACTCCATGAATGAGAAGATCTACAGCCACAAGTTGCTGGGGAGCAGGGGAAGTTTCACATTCAATGGCTGTGTAATTCACTGACAGAACTTTACAGGGGAAACGGCCCATTAGGACTTGGACACCTGCAGGAGAAACTGCAAATCCAGAGCCTTCTATGGTCACTCTTGTCATTCCTGTAGTGGATCCTGCACTTGGCGACACCTTGGCGATGTGCGGCAAAAGTACGAATCGCCTATCAAACTCATCCGACAGTGTGCTGATAGCAATGCCCAGGTTGTAGACAGTCAAAGTGACAACTTCCCTGATACCAACATCCATTGAGTTTTGTGGATCAATATGACATGTAATAGAATTGTCACTGCTTTCTTCCACAACACAGGGGTAGCTTCCAATTGTAATCTGAAAGTTAAATGAATATGAAATAAAAAAGTGAATACATTCATACTAAAATGAACATAAATTTTGTATTATCAATAACTATAATTTTAATAGACAAACTTCATTCCTAAAACAATCTAAATGTCCATTAACTGATGAATAGTTAAATAAAATGTAGTATACTAGGGTAGGTAGGTTGTGTGGATGTTAAGGTGCTGGACACCCACGTGGCTGAGAGCAGTTTGAGTGCCAGACCTAGCAGCTTAAAAATCATGCCAGGCATGCATGTGTACGTGTGCCCAAAATCCTGAGAGAAGAATGGAGGAGAAGGGGTTGTAGTGTGTCCATCCCCCTGCAGGAGTGACTTCTCATTTTCCCTCTCTCTGTTTCTCACTTTTCACCCTATGGCAAAAACCTTTAAAAAAATGTAGTATACCACATAATGGAATATTATTAGATCATAAAAAGAAACGAAGTACTGACACATAGTACAACATAGATAAACCTTGAAAGCATGCTAAATGAGAAAAGCTGGTTAGACCAGACCAGGGTGGTCCAGCAGTAATGCAAATGCCCCATAAGGCTTGAAGCCATGTATGGCTGATCATGGGTTCAGATCCCTGAGTTGGCTTGAAAGCACAGCAGGCGTACATGTGGGGACCCAGGATCCTGAGGAACTGGAGGACTGGAGGATGAGGATGACAGCATGATGAGACCTCGCTGGGGTTCTTCCTCTCTCTCTCCGCACCCTCTGTCACGTTGGGTGCATGTGCTATCATAAAAGTAAAAAGCTGGTCACAAAAGATCACTTAGTGTATGATTTTATTTGTAAGAAATGTCCAGAATAGGCCAATCTAAAGAGACAGAAAGTAGGTTAGTAGCTGCATTAGCCATGGGTGGATGGAGATGTTACGGGCAATGCCTAAGGCTCCCTTGGGGTCCTTTATAGAGAAATTAAATATTCTAAAATTTATTGTGGTGATGGGTGCACAATTCTGAATATGTCACAAGCTAATTAATTGAACATTTTGAATGGGTGAATTGCATAGTATGTGAATTATATCTTAATAAACTTGTAAAAATTAAATTGAGAGATTATGGTCAAAGTATGTTCCTTTTATTGAGTATATAGAAGTACAAAAGACTGGGCGCATGAGTGTGAGTGCCCAAAATCCTGAGACGGGAACGGAGGAGAGGGATTGTGGTGTGGTCATGCCCCCTGGGGTGAGATTTCTCATTTTTTGTCTCTGTCTCTCTCCATCACTCTGACAAGTGCACATGCTCTATAACAAAAATCTCTCAAAAAAAGAAAAAATATGAAGGAAATATTTATATTCTTACCTTATTAGCACATGTGAGATTACTGAAGCCATGTCCAATAATTGTTATCAGTTCATTGACAGTTCCAGCAGATGGAGTAATGTTGCTTATAGATGGTGAAAAACAAGTCGAAAGCTCAAAGAGAAATCTATTTGAATTTTTAGCCCTGCTATTATGCGGGCCACACACGGGTTCAGTTGCTAAGCAGCTTGCCACAGAGCTCCCCAAGTGCAAATTCTCAGGTCCTCCTTTAGACAAAAGAACTGCCTGTAAGTCATGGCACCACCCTAAAACCACAGCTGTGTTCAGACTGAATTACTCTTTATATTCATGACGGTAGGTTAAATTCCGGTATATAATTTTTTCTTAATTATAAGAGGATCTTAAGCTTTACAAAACTATTCAATATCTAGACAAAGATGCTACAGTAAAGAGAGAACAGTGACTATAAAATTAATTTCCTTTTCACTTTGCCAAAGGCCAGATCCTATGGGGAAAATAAATAACATCACCTAATATTTTTTGGTATTTTCTGACACAGAGGGTCAGAACTCTTTCATATAACATCTTATTTGGGGCACACAAAGATTTCGGAGGCTGGCAGGATGACATTAACAGAATCCTTAGTTTACAGAATAAATTCCATTTTCGTAACAGCCTAAATGTATTCAAGGTCATGAGGAGAGTAAGAGACAGGATCGCAGTTAGACCCGTCATCTGCCTCATACTCCAGGAATTATGTAAACCTGGGTCTCTGAGTAACAGTTTTCATCTTTAAGCATCTTACCCTGAGCATATGTGGCTTCAGTGCTACCCACAAACAGGTGCAGGGGAATGTGCCTGGTTTCAGCTGGTAAAACATTAATGACTCCTTGGAGAAAAATGGAGTGAGCCTCATCAACGTACCCACTGCTGTAATAATGGATTCCAGGTGAAGTAAACTGGTAAGAAAATGAACCTGCCATAGAATAAGATTGTGTGAAAATAAATACAGGCAATTAGTGTATCTTTGCAAAAGGGGCAAAAAATTGCAATGATCATTTAAACGCACATGCAGATGACAGGTTTCTTATTTTTCCCATGTATGATATTTCAATGGGCAGTAATAAAGAAATGACTTACTGACTATAAAAGAGCTATCTTGTATAATGAAATTACAGTCCAGGAAGACAAGATACAGCATTAATTTTCGAGGAAAACATGGAAAGTCTGGCATAATTTACCAGAAACTGAACATGAAATTATTTTTAAAAAGCCTTAGTTTTTGTTCATGAGTGAAAAATCCAAACTGTATAGAACAACAGAGGCTATTTAAAAGTCACAATTTACACAAAATTGTTCTAGAAGAAATACTAATTTTAAAACCGATTCTGGACAGGAGAGTTCATCACTTGCTATCAGATTGGTCTGATTAAAACATATATTCCTATTTTCAATGTATTTTGCTATTTCAATATAGTTTTCGAATGGCTCAGTATCACAAAATCAGTAAAGATATTTACAAGATTATAACTCATTTTAATACATATAAAATACCTTGCTGTAGCCAATGGATGGCATATTAGTTAAGGTGCTAGAGTCACACATGGCTGACATGGTTTTTAAGTTCTGGACCTGGTGGCTTGAGAATCACTCTGGGCAAGTGTACATTTCCTCAGAATCTCAGGAGGAGAATGGAGGAGGAGGGATGGTGGCATGGCTGTCCACCTGGGGGGTAATTTCTCACTTACCCTCTCACTGTCTCTCTCTCTGTTTCTAGTGAGCACATGTGACCTGTGACAAAAGCTAAAAAACAAGACACCTTGCTTACACTCATTTATAACATTTTTACTACTGCAATAAAATACCTACTAGATCATTTTATGTACTAATATATATTACTTGAGTGAAAGTATTTAAATCTAAGCAAAATGTCTTTTTATTACATCTAGAAAACATACCTGATGTAGATTTTTGTCTTCTGTTTGTAAATCCTTTGCCATCATAAATCACACTTCCAGGGCTGGAGACAGAGAAAACTCGAAATCCTATCCCTCTAAGAAATGGCTGTGCTTGCCAGTGCCAAATCACGGTGTCTCCCACAGACACGTTCAAGACTGCTGGTGACCAGGCATAACCTAAACCAAGCACTGGGAGCAAGAATTGAGTCATATTTTAAAAGAAAAAAGAAAAGGGAGTCAAATTTCTTAAGAAATATCTTTGAAAACGTTACAATTTATGTAGCCACTAGTAGAAACAACTTTACAATTAACAGGTTGGAACAAAAAGTAAATAGAAATAGAAAGTGAGAAGGCGGGGGGGGGGGGGGGGGGGGGGAGTAAGTTGCACAACTCTGAAAGTCATGAATAAGAGAAAAATCGATAGACATTGAAAACTCAATAAATAAGTTATCCAGAAATGTTACATGTAATATTTTTCAAAGCAATGATCAATTCTTTAAACGTAAGAATTTTCTGAGGCATAGAGGCATGGAAAAATGTGAATATTCATTGGAAAGCCATGACTGATAATGAACTACACTAACACAGCCATTCTGAACTATGATAGTAATTCAGAGGGTCAGTACTGCGACAAGGCAAACGGCAATCCTGATCTTGGAAATTATGAAGTCTGGCCTTCTAGGCTCAAATCTACCACTGATTCACTCTGTATGTGACCCCTTATGTCAGGCAGCTCCCATTGACAAATTTTAAAATAAAGAACAATACTTATCTGACTAATTTAAAGTATAAAATAAATAAAAATTAAGTCTAAGGTAAAATGCTTCCATTATTCACAATACATAAATATTGGCTAATACCTGAATCCTCTCCATTATTGGTAATCTTGAATACATTCCCTGTTGAATGAAGAATACATTTTATGACATTTTCTGATGATGATACCACATTGCAAGGGAAGGATCCTAGAAAGAATAAAATGGGAAAAAATTTTCTCAAATTATTTTTATTGACTACAATATAAGGATAAACTATAATCAGTAAATAGTCAGGAGCCTGCCAACACTTTGCCTTATGTAGTAGGATATTTGGTACAATACTTTTTTCTAATAGTAATCATGTTTGAGTACTCATTATTTTAGGAGCAGTGCTCTCTCCTTACTTAGCTGTTCTACATATTAATATATATATATATATATATATATATATATATATATATATATATATCAAAAGCAATTATTCAGCTTCTCTCTATCACCATAACCAAATATACTTAACTTTTTAAAACTAATGGAAAAGTAAAGCTTTATGATCGAGTGTATTCATGTAATAACTCAGCATCTATAACACATTTTTTAAACTGAGGAAAATTATAGCAGCCCTTCTATAAAATGAAACTCTTACCTAAGAGGACGGTATTCTCAGTTGGTATTGTGCTGAACCCAAAACCTGTTAAAGTGATTTCAGTTCCACCATACAAGGAGCCTTTCTTTGGAGACATACTGGTCACTTCCAGAATATATTCTATGGAAGCATTTAACTTGTCTCTAAAAATAAAAATATAGGCAAATAAATAAACAATTGGTTCATATTGGTATAACTTTTTCTAGGACATGATTACTTTAAGAAGAAGAAATAATTTGATATTTAAGACATTACTTTTTAAAGCTTGAAAAACTCTGACAGTTATTATAAACTCAATTTGGTTAGATGGTAGATTTAATCATTTTTCCCTCACTTTGAAAATTGGATTTATGAAAAATATCATGGCAGAAGAATTTGAGATGGAAAATATTAAAATATTATGGACAAATATGGATAGTAAAACTGAAGTTACAAGAAATACATAAAATCTTTGAATATATTTTATATTTTCTTTAGAGTAAACAGAAAGCTCCACTATTAAAAAAAGAATAGCAATGAAATTCTTTGCATTGTATGAGTAATTCGTATAAGTGATTTAAATGTATCATTCCATGTTGTTGGAAACCTGTGGACATTTTCCTTCCCACTATTTCAATGAGAATTTTAAATTTTTTTGCTTTGCTACAATGTGCCTTCTAAGAGACATCAAAATGTACAGTCCTTTTGCACCTGACATGCAAAATTGACTCCCACATCCTGGCTCCCAAAATAAATGCAGAGAGGCAGAGACACTTTAATGAGTCATTGTGTTAACTTTTATTGAACTTCCACAGCATAACTGAATTGATGTTTTTGAAACCACAACCTGAATCCCAAATACATGATTCTGTATAGTGTCAGTTCTGCCCACCATATCTCAACACAAAGCACAAGTGACAGCTTTTCCGAAACCATGTGGGTTCTGCCCTGTGACTCTAAGAGGGTACGTAGCCTTGAGGTTATGTTTGCTGTTCTTGCTTCACTGTCTGCAAAGTTTTAATGCAATATTCTCTCCTTTCACTCTGGCATCAACTTTATTTGCCTTTTTTAATCATCAGATTTCAGTTTCCTCTTTTTATAAGTATTTCAAATCAGTAACTTTCTCAGATCAGAACTAAAATTTTAACAGTTAACTGTTTCAGGGAAGAAAACACTAAGCAAGCTACAGGAAATAGAGTTGGAGAAGAATTCATTCTAGCCTCTCCATGTGGCCAGCTCCTATCCATTTTTTAACTTAACTGTCGCTTTTTCAGAGAATCCTTTCCTGGCCTCAGAATGTTAGTTCTCTCTACAATATACTCTTTTTTTTTTTCTTAGAGGTTTTTGCTATAGGGCGCATGCGCTCGCCAGACAGACAGAGAGAGACACAGAAAGCGAGAAATCACCCCCCAGGGGGGATGGCCAGGCCGCAATCCCTTCTCCTCCATTCTCCTCTCGGGATCTTGGGCACACATGCACACGCGCCTGGCGTGAGTTTTAAGCCACCAGGTCCAGGACGCGAACCAGGGTCGACAATGTGGGAGTCCAGCGACATAGCCATTACACCAACTCTGGTCCCTCTACAATATACTCTTAACAGCATCTGGTACCTCTTTGTCATAGTCTTTTTCACAGTAATAATCCAGTTATTGATGTAATCATCTGTATGATATCTATCATTCTAACAAAATTCTGAGCACTATTAATGCAGAAGGCATGCCCCTCTTACTCTCCACCATGAATCTAGCACTAAGCAAGTGCCTGCCCTTTAGAAATTGCTTGATAATTATTTCCTGAATGAATAAAAATCATGTGACAAACACATAAACCTAGTTGCGCAGAGAATTTCACAACCAGATCTGAATAATATTGGTCAAAAGTAAGTTTACTATTGCTCTTTATGAGATTTTCTCCGAATCTTTTACAAAGAGATGTAGAAAGGTAAAAGCAATGATCTTATAATAGATGAATGGTTATTCTTCTATCCCGATTCTCTTAGCCCATGTGTCCCACAACTCCATCAAGTTTATACTCATTACCATACCTTGTTGATGCAAAACCCCAGTTTCTGACTTCTACATAGATGTCATGTTTACCAGGAGACAGGTTGGGCAAAAGGCATCTGATATCTGTGAAGTTCCAGCAAAGAACTTGGCAAGCTTCTCCTCCAACATGCACCACCATGTTTTGTGTTTGTTCATTTCCAAAGTTATAACCCTTAATTGTTAAATTAACTTCTCCTATTATGTTAAAAGAAAATAAAGTTTTGTAAAAAAAAAAAAAAAAGGGTCACACTATCTATAGTGAAAATTGCATATTAAATAAACGAATTTTCTCTCATGTTTCATTTATATAATTTAGAAAATCCTAACCATTTCAGAGGCAAAAGGAAAAATAATGAAAGAGTTAATAGCTGCCACAAAGGTAAAATTTATGTTTAATTGTTTCACAAGGAAAAAAGTGGCAAAGTGTTTTTAAAGATAATATATCTCTCCTATTGCACATGTTCAAAGAGAAATAATAAATGATTTATTGTAAGCACACACAACTTGTGACTAGTTTCACTTTAAGAAACAATACCACAGGAAAAACTATGCTTCAAATGCCCTTCTAGAAATAATATCTATATATCAGTGTCAAATGACTAATCCTACTGAGGAATTCTTACCTAGTATTGTTCGTACTTTTGGACTGAAATCAGTCATAACTGGAGTCTGTAAACAACTATAACTAAAAGCATCTTTCACTGTGGCTTCAAACCCATTGGTAATAACAGAAATATCGACTGTGCCCTCAGTTCTCTAAAATAAAAGAAAAAAATGAGAAAATAGTAAATGTTGAGATGTGAAAATCCAATGACTGAAAAAAATAGAATAATTAAAAATAAACTTCAGAAGATGTCTTATTTCAGTCATTAATCAGGATCAGTTTCCAAATATTTAGAAAACTGTGGTGTCAAATATAGGTTCTATATTTTAATTCTCAGATAACGTATAGGAGGGGGTCTTCAAAAAGCTCATGAAACGTATATTATGAAAAAACTACGCATGGATTTCAAAATCTTTTGCACCAAAGTAAGCTTATACTTAAATTCCATTTTTTCCAAGAATTATTTTCTTTAGAGAAGGAGATTTTTGCTGTAGGGCGCATGTGCTCACTGGAGAGACAGAGAAAAACAGAAACAGAAAGTGAGAAATAGTCCCCCAGGGTGATGCCCACCCCTCAATTCCTTCTCCTCCATTCTCCTCTTGGGATTTTGAGCATCCACACATGTGCGTTTCAAGCTGCCTGGTTCAGGACTCAAACCACGATCGACCATGTGGGAATCTAGCACCTTAACCACTATGCCACCTGCTGACCCCTTTCCATGAATTTTTGAAGTCTTCTTATATGATACAGTGGTTTTAAGGACATTATTTTCACTTTAAATGCATCTACATTATTGCATTACTGAGAGCTCCACAATATAATTGAGATATTCTGGACAAGTGATTCTCTAAGTGATAAAGCATACAATACTAAGAGCTCTTTTGCCTCTTCAAATAGTTAAATGTAATTTTTATTCCTCTTGCCTGAAAAATCACAGTATTTCACTTTTCACTGACTTAGTTTCAGAATCCAAGACTTAGACTCCTAAGAAAAATATTAGCTGTTTTCCATGCTAGAAGCAATTCCTGATTAGGAAAACCAGTTTTCCACTCCGTAATATGTATTTGATATACACTCAGTGTTTAATTGAATGACATAATTTAAATAAAGTAAATTTTAATTTGTCATAATCCCATAGATGCTCATCCTCATCATTCAGTCCAATACATGCTCAAATTTATTTTTCTTGCAGATACAACTGTATAATGATCCCATTTAATCGGACACATTTTTTAAAATGTCAGTGATTGGATTCACCATCTTTTTGCACTTACTAAGCAAGTCAGAGTCTTGGTTTACATGTAAACACCTATTTGTAAAATAAAAAACAATTGGGCTGTCAGGTGGCGTGGTGGTTAAGGAAGCTGGACTCCCACATGGCTGACCACAGTTCAAGTCCTGGACCTGGTGGCTTTCTCTCTCTCTCTCTGTCCTTCTCTGGTCAAATTAAAATAAATAAATACATAAAGTTAAATAAAATCATTCTTTTTTTAAAAAAGTGATTAGTCCTAAGATGCAATACTCCATGGAGAACTTCACCATTTTTATTTTTTGTCGACAAACCAAAACTTTAACACATTAAAATATATATATATTCCTGGGCTGGTTTTGTGGCACAGAGGCAATAGTAACGCGCTGCTCAAGAGAAGCTGGATCTTACAAGAAGACCAAAACTGGAATCCTCAACCTGGGCAGTCTGAAGCATGTGAGGTACAGCAGTGTTCATGATCCATCCAACAGGCTGGAGGACTGGAGAAAGCAGATGTGCTCTGTCTCACTCTCACATACGTATGAATGCACTATCATGAGTAATGATAAAGGATAAAAAATTCATACATATATATATATATATACATATATTCATAACATATTCCTTTTTTTTAGAGATTTTTGCTATAGGGCACATGCACTTGCCAGAGAAATAGAGACAGAGAGACAGAAAGTGAGAAATCACCTTCCGGGGGGTGGTGGTGGGGAGGATGGCCATGCTGCAATCTCTTCTCCATTCGCATCTTGGGATTTTGGGCACACATGCACACGCACCTGGCATGAGTTTAAGCCACTAGGTCTGGGACTCGAACCACAGTTGACTACATGGAAGTACAGCAACATAACCAATACACCATCTGTTGGTCCCTATATATTCTTTTTTACACATTTAAAAATTTCTAGATTTGGTGCCCTGAAGTTTTGAGGATATTTATTAACACTAAGTTTTTTCCATCCTTTGGTTTACTTGGTAAACTCCCATTCATCCTCGAGCACTGATAGGACAACCATCCAGTGAACTTGTTTCTGACACCATTTACTTACTATATTTGTCATCTGCCTTTACTTCTATGAGTTCTAATGTTACACAATGTTTATTATTAGTTTATGTGTCTGTCTTTTTTCTTTCACAATTTTAAGCATGGAGAATGTATATATAATTTGTCTTTGAATCTTAGCAGAAAGATGTTGAAGAAATAATTGTTAGAGAGTGTTCACAGGAGTCATCCCCATAGCATGGTGGTTAAGGGCTGCAGAGAGAAATCCTGATCCCACATGGTCAATAAGTGTTCTAGTCCTGACCCCAGTTGCTTGACAAACACACCAGGGACACATTGTGCACACAGAAAATTGGAGGATAAAGGATTGAGGTGGGACCAGGCTTCATTGGAGGGAGTTCTCTCTCTCTCTGTCTCTCTCTCTCTTGCTCACACACACGCGCGCACACACACACACACACACACACACACACACACACACATCCTACACAGTCTCTAACAGTAAGAGGAGGGGAAAAAAAGAGTATAACTGAAACTCTGCAGTTCCTAGGTACATATGACACTTGTTTCATCCTCTACTAAGATGTTCCCCAAATCATAAGATTTCAAACATTGGGAAAAATAACTAAAACAGATGCCTTACTTTTGGTGTTCTGCAGGTTATCTTATTCAAATCTCCTTCAATTACATTGCAGGTTTCATTTCCAACCAATACCTTTGACTGTTCATTAAAGCCAAATCCAGATATAGTCAGTAGAGTACCACCTTTATGGGAAAACAAAACAAATAAACAAAATAAAATAAAAATACAGACCAAGTATAACCAAAAACAAACAAACAAACAAAAAAAAACTTTGTCAAAAATCTAACTCCTCATTCAATAACCAATCATCTAAGAAATAAATCAGGGGAACCAGCAATTAGTGTAATGGCTATGTCACTGGACTCCCACATAGTTGACCACGGTTCGCGTCCCAGACCCGGTGGCTTAAAACTCACACCGGGCGTGTGTGTGTGCGTGCCCAAGATCCCGAGAGGAGAATGGAGGAGAAGGGATTGCTGCGTGACCATCCCCCCTGGGGGGTGATTTCTTGCTTTCTGTCTCTGTGTCTCTCTCTGTCTGTCTGGCGAGCGCACGCGCCCTATAGCAAAAATCTCTCCAAAAAAAAAAAAAAAAAAAGAAAGAAATCAGCAAATCAAGAGCCAGACTGAAGATGTGTACAATCACCAGCACACATGACCTCTGAAGCCTGGTGGTCCCATAAAGGTGCTGAGCTAAGTGATTTTATGAAATCACGTGGATTTTCAGCTCATGTTTGCTTTGGGGCATTGCTAACAGCAATTGCTATTTTATTCACAGTGCTTTCTTCATCCTAAAGAGAAATTACGCTGTTTCTCCTTCCTCAACCCTGTCATGGGTGAGAAATAGGGGTGAATTAATACTCTCACCAAATCCCAAATTTTAATGCCTCTAAGTAAAGGAAAAACTTAGAAAATAAACACATTAAAAAGATAAAAACTAAAGCACAAAATCCAAAACTAAGTATAGTAAAACAAACAAACAAAAAAGAAGACGAAAAGAAACACAAAAGAAATGAAGGGCAGGAAAAAGTGTGTTATTTTCTTTCCATCTCTGTGTCAGACTTCTTTTCCCCAATTTGTTCCCAGAACTTTTTCTGGGTCAAGTAGCTCCACTGAGACTGTGGTTACAAATGGAGCAGCTGGTAAGCAGAATAATAACTAATAAATCTTAACTTGACATAATTGATGAGCTTGTTATAGAAACATGTAATAATTGATGATATTAATTCAATAACCTAAGATGTAAGTAGAAGCAGTCACCCTGACTCATGTTTCATAGGAAACAAAGGAATCAGTCAGCCATTTAATCACTGTGGCTTTTTTTATTCTAATTTTAATTTTTATAAAGCAAAAATTACAGAACATTTTTTTTCCAACAGAAAACTTACATCTTTCATATGTTAAATATGTCTTTCCTTTACCCCTAATACCCACTCTCTACTACCCACTCCTTCTTTACAGTCTCTGATATACTTATTTGTTCTACTAACATATTTTTGGATCTTTCAATTTATTCCATAGAGTACAGACATTTGGTATTATTAAGGAGGAATATACTAAATAAGCCAGCCATTGAAAGATACACATTGTATATCCCTAATCACTGTGGCTTTTAAAAGGAGGTAAGTTTAGGTTCATCTTCCTTGGCCCTGTATTGGAAACAGCTCATTGTAAATGATGAAAATTTTTGCAATTTTCTGTTTAGAACTATCAGCTCTTACCTGCTAGGCTTCCAGAAGCAGGCCAGGTGTGTGAGATCTGACTCTGATAGAGAAAGCGGACTTGCTCACCCTCCACATTCTGTGCTAGTCCAACATCGGCTATGGACACAGCAACCGGGACGTGCCCAGCACTTCCATTCAGAATCTGGCACTTGATCTCATTTCCTTGCGATAACAAAGGAAGTGATAAAACAAAATGGTTTTGTGAGATAAAATGACTGAAAATTTTTATTTGTGGATATTAACATTAGTCTATATTTTTATGCCCCGAGAAATAGATCTATCTAAAGAAAACTACACATATGTAATCGGAGGGAGCAATGTCTAGGGAAAAATTCTGAACAAAGTACCTGATGCTATGAATGAGACACTCCTAAAAAAATGCTTAGTTGAACCAGTAATAAATGAAAGGTAAACAATTTGCTCTGATTGCTTTTGTAGCCCCCAGAAAGGGACATATACTCAGTTTTTAAATGAACTTAACAGCTCATTTATATCAGGAATTCTAAACTTTTGAGTTCTACATATTATCCAAAATTGAATAAAATACCAGATTTTATGAAGAAAGGTGATCAAAAAGTAAACAAACACTTTTTTTTTTAGAACAGTCAGTGTATCCTCATAATAATGGGTATTGACTTCTAGATCTTAAAAATGCATAGATCTAAATTAAAAACAATATAAATGATTTGGTAAATAAATTTAGTTAAGTAATTCTGATCTATTAACATTTAAAAAAAACAGGATTATGAAAGTTGACTTTTAGGGAAATAAATAATTAAGGCTCTTACTATTTCAAGAGGTAGAAAATATAAGTGGTCTTTAAATTCTATGTCAATAGACAGAAGTTCCATTGGACTATAAGTCGGGGAAGACAGCATATACTCTTGCCATGGTACTAATGTGGCCCTGTCTAGGCATGAACAGAGGGGATGAAGGAATACTAGAGGAGTAATTTATACTGTGTCCCAAAGATACCCTAATGTGGGAAAGATTTCATGCAACTAATTTATGAAGGAAAACTAAAACAAATATCAATTCTTATGGGATGAAGACACCATATATAAATGACATGATTAGTCCATGTTTATAAAGATTAATAAGATAAAGCATTATTCAAACTAAACTGCCAATTTCATGGCTCCATAGAGTCTTCTATAGGATAATCATAACTGTGATACCGTTCTTTGATTCTACGTTCTCTTAGAGAAAAGCTGTTAGAGCTAATAATTTTAACAAAGACCTACCATCCACAGAAAGCAGAGTACAGTCTTCTGATCCAACTGACACTGATATTGCTGAAGCAGGAGAAAATCCAGAGCCTACTATGGTTAGAATTGTGTTTTCATGATAGGAACCTAAAAGTGATAAATTTAAATAACATTATTAAAATGACAAAAAAGAATCTATTGTAATGAAATCAGATATTCCTCAGAGAAAAACAAGCTTATCTTCTAAAAGGTATAGACAAACCAATAAATCAGCAGGGAAGAATAAACCACAGTTACTTGGTAATAGTATTTTTCAATGATATTTAATTCAATGGTATTAAATTTAGTCTACATTGCTTTTTGCTTTTTTTTTTTCCAGTTTTTGCTGTAGAGCACGTATGCTCATGAGAGAGAAAGTAAGAAATCATCCCGCATGGAAGATGGCTGTGCTTCAATCCTTTCTCCACTCTCCTCTCAGAATTGGGGCATGCATGCACATACCTCTCGTGTGATTCTTAGGCTGCCAGGTCTGAGACTTGAACCACAAAGCTAAGCCAAGGATCTAGTACCTTAACCTCAATGTCACCCACTGTCCCCAATACTTCATATTTTGAGTCTATGTATTGACAGAGATTAGTAGAAAGAATTATCTGACCGAAAGTATGAAATGAGGTAATAAGGGAAAATTAATCTTAGAATAAATAAATTAAATAGACATCTCTACATAGTAACTTGGCAGACAGACTTGCCATCACAAAATCATGAGGAAAAGATAAAATGTACAGTGTATATAGCAGGCACATCATTTGAAAAGTAAGATTTTTCTTACCAGTGGCATGTATATCCTGAGTGCCTGTAATAGTTCTGGCTTATACCTACTCTCCCAATATCTTTATATTTCATGGCTTTTCATTTCTTCTTGAAAGTGCCTACGTTTGACCAATAAATGATATGACCACCCTTTTATCTAACGTCATACATAATATAGATTCCACATGGACTTAAATAGCCAAGAATGAAAAACAAAGCTCTAACATTTTATAAGGAAATAGAGCAAAACATCTTAATGACTTTGAGGTAGAGATGGATTTCTTAAATAAGAGACAAAAAGCTATGGTTAACCACAAAGGAAATGACACATACATGAGAATAGATCAGTGATTTAAATATTTCTCTGAACAAGATTCTAAACCAAAATACATGTGGCATACTGAGAACAAACATGTGCAAACATATAATAAACAGTCACCAGTCAATAAGAGAAAGACAATCCAATAAAAATAAGTAAAATGTGAAGCAATGAGTAGAAAGAAAAGTAATCTATCTGAAAGTTAAAAAAATTTTGAGAACATACACACTGCACTACCAATTGAGGAATAGACAAATTAAAACAATTATAGATAACTTCTTCCACCTATCAGATTGGTCAAAATTAGGAAGCTGAAAAATTAAAATACTGGCAGGGATATGGGGAAGATGATGTTCTGCTGATGGTAGAGCCACTTTAGAGACCAGTTTGCTCATTCAGGAAACTGAACACATACACACCAAATTATTCAAATTATTATCCAGCAATTCTAAGTCCAGGCACGTAGCCTAAGGGAGTCCTAGCACATATGCAATAAGAAAGTTGTAAAAGAAATCCAAATATAGTCTTATTTTAACACCAAAACATTGTAAATACTAAATATCTATCAATAAATAAATTAATAAATTGGTATATTCATGAATTACTTTCATGAATTGAATGTACATAAAACTATAAAATATATATTAAAATGAATGCTGAATAACAGAATATAAACTGATATTTACATTTACATTCTAATATTTCATTCCTAAGCTTAAAAAACTGACAAAATTGTGATGAATGTGTCATATACAAAAATTACTAAAAAGGGCATGAAAGAATACCCACAAAATGAATTATGATTTCCCCTGATAAACTTTATAGAGGACTACGACTAGGATGGTGCTTAAGCTTTAACTGTTCCCATAACACTTTGTTTCTTAAATTGCTAATTGGAAGTAAATATAACAAAATGTTCATAGCTATTAATTTTCAGTGAAGAGATTTTTTTTTTGGAGAGGTTTTTGCTATAGGGCACGTGCACTCACCAGAAAGACAGAGAGAGACAGAAAGCGAGAAATCACACCCCAGGGGGGACGGCCACACTGCAATCCCTTCTTCTCCATTCTCCTCTAGGGATCTTGGGCACACACGCACATGTGCCTGGTATGAGTTTAAGTCACCAGGTCCGGGACTCGAACCATGGTCAACTACATGGGAGTTCAGCAGCATAGCCATTATGGTAACTGCTGGTCCTCAGTGAAGAGATTTAAAAAAAAAAAATTTAGTAGTATCCTTCACAATTATATTTTCATTATTTTAAAATTGATTGAAATATGGCAAAAGACAATTCAGGTTGTTAATTATTTTGAACCAGAAATATTTTTCAGGCCAGCAGGTGGCATGGAGTATAAGATGCTGGCTCCCACATGGCCAACTGCACAGTTCAAGTCCTAGCCCTGGCAGCCTGAAAATCACAATAGGCATGTGTTTGTGTGTGTGTGTGTGTGTGTGTGTGTGTGCCCTAAAGCAAAGAAAATTGGAGGAGAAGCGGCTGCAGCATGGCTATCCTTCTTGGGGATTGATTTCTCACTTTCTCTCATCTGTCTTTCTCTCTCTCTGGTGAGTGTCCTATAACAAAAAAATTTTTTAAAAAAAGTAAGAAATATTTCTTTCAGGAAGTTCATGTAAAAGTGAGAATTCATCACAAACTACAAAAATATATGAAAATATAAAGGTACCAAATGACTATAATCAAGGCTCAAGTCTCTATTCTTGAGTTTTGATTCATGTAACATGAATTATCCCAAAGTCAATAGCACTATTGTAAAAGAGTCTGAACAACATATTATTTCAGCACAAAGATGCACTATTTAAAATTTTTCAATGCTGATTTTAAATTAGCAGGTGAATTTTCCTACTAAGATTAAATATGTGATTACAATATTTAAGTTTTCATTTGTGATTTTGAAAAAGACCACACTTTACAATCTGTATACCTCCTGTTTATTTCCATCCTTGGGTTCTCAGACACAAAGCATAATCATATTTTTAAGCAATAACATACTACAAAGGTACACTATAATATGTTCCATAGAGGAGTTCTTGACAGTTTTCCTCCCTCTTATTCTCAGATCTAGGACTTAACTATTTTCTTTTATTAAACAGCAGCTGTCTTGTTACCAACCTTTTAATATTAAATCTTCTAGAAGAAATGTTCTCATATGATGAAAGATTCCAATAAATATCCTAGCTAGTAGAGTTGAACCAAAATGCCTCCAAATCTAATTGTAGAGAATGATTCTAACTAGTAAGAAATAGAAGAACTGGAGATTGGAGAACTGGTGAGTCCTCTACTTTAAAGATTTGTTTGTGGCTCTAGAGTGTCTGTGGTCACCAGAGAAAGAGAGAGAGACCTGGAAAGAGGGAGAGGAAAAAGCAATCCCCCTCCCCGTATGGGAATGGTTGTAACACAACTGCTTCTCTTTTCCTCCTTTTGGGATTTTGGGTATGCACACACACATACTTGGCATGTTTCTCAAGCACCAGGTCCAAGACTCGAACCATGCAGTTGGTAATGTGAGATCTTGCTTTAACCACCAGGCCACTGAGCCAGCCCAAAGGTGGCTTTTTCCCCAAAATAAATGCTTTGTGCTTTTCCCATAGCTTTCTTATCTGAAGGAAATGTTCCCACTATGTAAACTATCTGCTTGCCTTAGTAACATTAGCATAAATATGTTTTCCAAAACACTTTTTAAAAATGTCTACATTTTGCTAGTTATTTCCCACTTCATATTCCAAGTTTAAAAAGTGGAAGATTACCTTGAGAAGGGCTTGTGGCCAAGACTAGGGGAGTTTTCCTAGGATCCCAGGTAAACCCACAGTCACCTGAACATTTAGCTGGAATTCCATTGACATAGACTTCAACCTGCAGACAAAGAAACAGAACTAGAGAACAGGGGTAAGGGAGAAGCATGATCCGGCCGACTACGCACAGGATTTAGAACTAATAATGACATTTGGTATGTTTTCTTGGTTTTGTGGTCCACAAAAATTAGTTTGTTTATATTTTAACATTTCATTCATCTACTCATTCAGCAAATATGCCCACCATGTGTCAGGTACAGTTATAAATGTTAGGAATATATTAATAAAACATTAAGGAAAAAAGATGACAGCCCTGCTGTTACCCAACTTAGATTTAAGTAGATGGGAAAGAGAGTAGCTTAAAACTATAAATTTAAAAAAAGCAAATGCACATTATGCCTAGAGTTGATTAGTTCTACAAAGAAAATTGGAAACGTCGCCTAAACTCTTTACACATTCCTTTCCTCTTTATAAAAGGGGAGTCATTAATAATTATGTCACAGAGTTACTGTAATGATTAAAGAATATATTCTCAAATTCTAGCAGTAATAGAGCCTAAAAGTTCATAATTCTATCAGAAAGAAGAAAATTTTTCCCAAAGTCATAAAGTAATATTATTAAGTGGGTTAACTATTAACACAAATATTTACATGAAAATAGAAAAGTCAACTCTACTGTTTGCCAGGCAGTTAGCCTATTACATTTTAATTATGCACTTAAAATTATATCAAACATCCCGAGAAAAGTTCCAAAAGGTACCTGTGGCTGTTGGCTGGGTGTACGAAGCAGGTCTCCAAGTATGCGTTGTCTGAATAAACCACCTTCTTTTATCTTGGTAACTGTCATATTAGCCTTTTCTCCAGTAATGTTGGAATCATTAATCTATTTTCACACAAAATCATTTTACTAGAAAGACTATAATAAATGTAACTCTAATAGTTTTTCTTTTTTAAATTTAGGCACGGTGAAAGTGAATAAAAGACAGAGGATGTTAAAAAAAATTCAAAAGTCACTCTAGTCATTCTTTTTTGAAAAATGGGCCTCTTCAAAAATGAACATAATGTACTCATGAAAAATATGCTAAGACCATTGCATTATCAAACATTGCATCATTTACAACTTAAACGACTAAATTCAATTAAATTTTTAGAATTAATGAAATAAGTCAAAAGAAAATGAATTCACTTGATTTGATATTCTCAAAATAGTCTGTGCTTTTTCTAAATATGACCATTTTGATAAATGACTATGGAATAATTAAAAAATTGAGTCTTCTTTTCATCTGATAGTCATCTTACCTCTTTGGCATTTTTCTCCTATGACTATCCTGATTTTTCATCTACTTCAGGAATTATACTTTCTTTCAGTGATAAATACAAAATCAAATTGGGACCAGCAGTTGGCGTAATGGCTATGTAAATGGACTCTCACGCAGTCGACCCACAGTCCGAGTCCCGGACCTGGTGACTTAAATTCATACTGGGCGCATGTGTGTGTTCGTGCATGCCCAAGATCCGGAGAGGAGAATGGAGGAGAAGGGACTGCAGCATGGCCATCTCCCCCTGGGGGGTGATTTCTCACTTTCTGTCTCTCTGTCTCTCTCTTTCTGGCAAGCGCACACGCCATATAGCAAAAACCTCTCAAAAAAATAAAAATAAAAATAAATATATATATATATATATATATACATATATATATATATATATATATATAAAACCAAATCAAATCAATATATACAATTTGTTCATTCTAAAATCATTTTGCCAATATGGCAACCTGCTAATGTACACAGGGACTAGCAGAGAGGTAGGTGTTTCCATGTTGAGCCATGTACGAGCCAATGGGATAAAGAACAAACACGATGAATCAGGAGAGGAGATTGGTCAGAAAAGAAAGAGTAGATACACAGACACCAGCAGAGACATCAAGAGGGAGACCTGGTCACTAGCACTGTCTCAGTTGTGGGATTTTCTAATTCCAGTTTCAGGATGTGTTTCCTTAAAGTAACCCCCATATCTTTATGACTGTTACCGTTGTGTACCTCGGACAGACTTGTATTCTATATTTACATAAATTTTCTGTCTCCTCTTTCCTTACTTTTCTTCTTCTTCTGTCCAAGTGGTTTCATAAGCAAAGGTCTGCAGTTTTTCCCCACGTTATGTCATGGGCGTCTTTCCAAGAGAATCGATGTGGTCCTACATACGGTTACATGGCAGTTACATAAGGTTATGCCTTAGACAAGCATTCGCCTACTGATGGGGATTTTGGTTTCTAGGTTTAGTCTTACAAGGAAGGTTGCAGTGACTACCTTTGTGCCTGTTTCATTTCACATTTATGTTATCGGTTCAGCAGGATAGAGTTATATAACTTACTTTGCTGAATCATAAGGTATCTATATTCAGATACTACTACATTATCCTCCCAAAAGGTTGTACTAATTTAGACTGTCACCAACAGTGCTTGGGAGAGACTGTTTCCTCTCTGTCAGCATCAATAAAGCACCATCTCTAGTATTTGACAATCTAAGTCCCCAGTCTCCTTTAGACCCTTCTTCTTCATGTACGCTGTGTCTGAACCTTCTCCCCATTCCACACTCTAAGCTAAGGTAAGTTAATGGGTACATAAGCTATCATCCCTTATTTATTTTTTAAAGATCACCTTTATAGTCACAAACATATCAAAGACTCCAGAATACAACTTGGTAGTAGAATTACAGATAGTGAGGCTTAATCTCCTTGGCCCTCCCTTAAGGGAGATCTGGATCTAGTTCTGTGACCACCTTCTTTCTCTCATTTTCTTTTAACATTTTGAGGGTGTAGTTTTATTTTGTTAATATACATGGTATCCAGTTCTTTTAGAGTAAGTCAGGGTGCAAAGAAGCAAACAACACACTTAAGAAAACAGAAGTCAATCAGAAGGAAGAACCTGTAGGAGATTCTGCTTTCCACATGCGCTTTTCCACTTGATGTTCCATGAGTACCCAGCACAGGTTCCCTCCCGGGTGACCGAGACTTGTCCCATTTCTTCCAGACTCTGAAGAGCAAACTGCAAATCTGAAGCTGACACAGCAGCAGGGAGGCCTGCACTCACAGAGGGACGACAAACAGCAGGAGTCAAAACTTCACAAAACAAGTTCATCTTTAAAGTACGTGAAATATGTTCTGTATTAGCACACAATAACCTACATGGTCTTCTCCAATATAATGAATTGAAATTTGCATCTTATTTTGCCGAGAAGTTACATATTTCTTGGAAACAAAATTACATGAGTAATGTACCTCAGACTGTGAACTTGGCGCAAATATTTTTATTTTTAATATCAAGTTACTTTTTTTTTTTTTTTCCAGAGAGAGATTTTTGCTATAGGGCACGTGCGTTTGCCAGAGAGACAGAGAGGCAGAAAGTAAGAAATTACACTCCAGGGGGCATGGCCACACCACAATCCCTTTTCCTCCATTCTCCCCTCAGGATTTTGGGCATGCACACACATGCGCCTAGTGTGGTTTTAAGCCATGAGGTCCAGGACTTGAACCTTAGTCACTACACAGGAATCCAGTGATGCCATCTGCTGGTCCCTCAAATTACTTTAAAAAAATTTTTTTAAGTTTATTTTATTCATGATAAGAGTGTGAGTGAGTGTGGATAATAAGAGAGAGCCCTTTGACAAAGTCATGTCAAGATCCCCTTTCCTCATCCCTCCAGCTTCTCAGGGTGCTGGCTAGGTGCCTGGTGTATTTCTAGGTTGACTCAGATCTGAACCCAACATTGGTTGACCATGTGACTTCCAGCTCTGAGGTTCAATGTGTACTGACTGCCACCAGGATGGGCTCTCAATTCCCTTTGTAGATAGCATACAAATCAGGAATATAAAAGAGAAACAAGCTTTGGGGAATTAAACCTGGAATATCAGATGTGGCAGTGAATAATATAAACAAATGTCATTTGTTCTACATAATTTAACTCTATGTTATTGATACATAATCTCAACTATATAAATTATGTAGGGAACTGCTACTAGAAAAAAAGTGCACCAAAATTATGCACATATGCAATTTTTAAAAATTTGTAGTTATATTTAATAGTCAAAATCAATAGGTAAAATTATTTTAATGAAAATTTTATATAATCCAAGATATTAAAAATGTGGTGCTTCAACAAATGGCATTGGTCACATTCATGTGGCTACATGTCACTACATGTGGCTCACATCTACCAGGTTGGACAGAACAGGTCTAGATGATTCAGTTATAGTTGTGTTTGTTTGCTTGTTTTAGGTTTTTCCCACAGGGTGTGAGCTCTCACTGGAGAGAGACAGAGAAAGGAAAGTGAGATATCAACACCCCACCCCACATCCCAGGGAAGGTGGCCACACCACAATCTCTTCTCCATTCTCTTCTCTGAATTTTGGGCACACACACACACATTCATGAGGCATAATTTTCAAGCCACTGGGACCACGACTCGAACCATAGTGGGCCATGGGAGAGTCCAATGCCTTAACCATCATGACACCTATTGGTCCCATGGTTATTTTTTTAAAAAAATAATATTCCAAGGCCAATAGGTGACATGGTGGTTAAGGCACTGGACTCCCACATGGCCAACCACAGTTCAAGTCTTCGATGTGGTGGCTTGGTTTCTCACTCTCCCTCTCTCTCATTATATTAAAAAATAATGATAATAAACAAGGTTAAATAAATGATTATTAAATAGGACCAGCAGTTGGTGTAATGGCTATGTTGCTGGACTCCCACGTAGTCAACCACGATTTGAGTCCTGGACCCAGTGGCTTAAACTCATGTCAGGCATGTGTGCATGCGTGCCCAAGATCCCGAGAGGAAAATGGAGGAGAAGGGATTGCGGTGTGGCCATCTCCTCTGGGGGGAGTGATTTCTCACTTTCTGTCTCTCTGTCTGTCTCTGTCTTTCTGGCAAGCGCACACATCCTATAGCAAAAATCTCTCAAAAAATTATTAAATAATAATAATAATACTCCAATCCCAATTTTTGTAGTACTTTAACATTATCATTATGTTTCTGGCTACCATTGTAATGCATGCTTATTTAAGAAAATGTATCTATTATGTAAAACCATGCCCGAAGAAACTGATAATTCCAACATCTTCAGAAAAATGACCAAGCTTATGCTAGATATTTTCATAGTTTTTTTTTTCTTATATTACTTTCAAATAAAAAGAATCATTACTAATAATGTTGACTTTGGATAAGTTCTAATCTATTAAAAGAAGCATTTAAAGCAAAAACATTATGATTGGCTGTTAATTAACCATAAATGGTTTATATTGATATATGGAGAGACTTTAAAAGTCTACGGAAAAATGAAAGTAAACTATGAATTTTTTCTGGTACAAAATATTTAAAATCCATATGTAGTTTTCTCATAATACTTTCTAGAAACTTTTGAAGAACCCTCAGATATATATGCACCTGTGTGACTCGACATTTAATGTAAAAATAATTAGTGATTTTCCAGTGAAATAACACAACATTTGATAGCACTATACAGATGTGCATGAGTATACATACTGATGTTCTGAACATTCTTCATATACCTTTGAGAATATGTCCATAAGCTTGAATGTCAAAGCTGCCACTTATAGGTGGAGATGCTTCTTGGATTCTTTGAATACGAATCTTTGACTCCCCTGGCCAATTATTTGCTCTGTACACAGACTCATTCTTGGTCTCGTTTGCAATTATCTAATTTCCAAAATAAATATTGATAACATGGTTAAACTTCACAACGGCTAACATGATTTCTATTTCACCATGGTATAATCCTGTGATGACATGACATAAATGAGCCTCATGTATTCAAGATTCTTTAGAACATTAAGGAGAGTCACATAAATCAACAAAAGCCATGCCTACAGAGCTGCAATAATGAGGCCAAAGTCAATTCTGTCATCTGTGCAGCAATCAACTGGAACCACAGTAATACCTCATTAATTCAGAATGTACCCTCCATCACTCAAGGAACAAATATTTACCAAGCAGGCACTCTGTTCAAGGTACACAGCTAATCACTATGAGAAGGCAAATAAGCACAAGATACAATCTTGCCTATCCAAAAACTAAAAAGCTTTTTGGAGAGATAGCATTGGGGGATTTGAAACTTAACCAACAATATAAGGAAGAATATGGTCAGGACAAAGAGTGATTCAGACTCAGGAAACATTTATCATTGAGTGGCAAGTAGCAGAGGCGATACATGCTACAGATATTCATGGGTTGGAACTCATAACAAAAATGATACGCTCCTGCTTCTCAACCCTCAGTTATCTGTTGATCTTGTAGAATTTAAATAACCCATCCAGACACAGAAATGAGTACATAAGGGCAAAAGATATATTCAAGAATGTTCATAGCAGGTTTATTCATAATAGCCCCAAACTGAAAAGAACGCAAAAGCCCATCAACATAACTGATAAATTGTGATATATTCACACCATGGAATACTTCATAGCAATGAAGAATAATAGACTTCTGCTACAAGCAGCAACATGAATTTCACGATATTGAATAAGAGGAGGTAGATATAAATTAGTACGTATTATAGGATTTCATTGATGTGAAGTTTCAAAACAGCCAAAATGAATTAGTGCTGGTGAAAATGAAAATAGTGGTTATCTAAGGGTGAAGAGTGAGTAGCGTAATGACAAGGAATAAAGAACGAAGGAGGTTCTTAGGGAGCTAAAGATTTTCTTCATCTTCATCTGGATTTTAATTACATGAATGTATTTACTTTCTAAAAATTTACTGAGCTCAGCAAGATTTTAGGATACAAGATCAACACAAAAATCCCAATCACATTTCTATGTATAAATAACATGCACGTAGAAACCAAAACTTAAAGCATAGGACCATTAACAATTGCTTCAAAGAAAACTACACGCTTATATATAAACTTAACAAAACATGCACTGGATCCAACCTAATAATTGCAAGATGCTGACAAAATTAATCCAAAAAGACCTAAATAGGCTGATAAAAGAAAGCACAAGAAGAGGGGCGACATGTTGTTTTCAAGGATTGGAAGACTCAATAAAATAAAGATGCCAATTCTCTCCAAAATGGTCTATAGGTTTAATACAGTTCTTATCAAAATACTACCAATGTCTTCTGTAGACACAAAATGTCTTATTTAAGCTCATTAAGTAAGCTTAAAATATCTTGAGCCTATTCTAAAATTTAGTTGGAAAAACATAGGACTTAGAACACAAAAGCAATTTTTCACAAGAATAAAGGGAGAAGGACAACCACTCTACTCAAGGTTGAGGCTGACTATAGAGCTACAGTAAGCCAGAAAGAATACTATTGGTGGAAGGGATGACACACAGAATAAAAGAACAGAATAGATGATTGAGACATATACACACATGAATATGCCCAATGGAGGAAACAGCCTTTTGAGTGAAGGGTATTATTAGAGCAATTGGAGCCATAGCAAAGAAATGCACCTCAACCTAAAACTGTATCTTGTATCAAAATTAACTTAAAATAATTAACTGCCTTTGAATGGAAAAATGTAAATCTGTAAGAATTTTAGGAAAAGCCTCTAAATCTTCATTTAACTTTAAAATAACTTTGTGTAGGGACCAGCAGTTAGCGTAATGGCTATGTCACTGGACTCCCACGTAGTCGACTGCAGTTCGAGTCCCGGACCCGGCGGCTTAAACTCATGCCGGGCACGTGTGCGTGCGTGCCCAAGGTCCTGAGAGGAGAATGGAGAAGGGATTGCGGTGTGACCATCCCCCCTGGGGGGTGATTTCTCGTTTTCTGTCTCTCTGTCTCTCTCTGTCTGTCTGGCGAGTGCACACGCCCTATAGCAAAAACCTCTCCAAAAAAAGAAAAAAATAAATAAATAACTTGTGTACTATTAAAAGATATTCAATCTTAATTTGTTGGCTATTTTTTAATTAAAATAAAGTTAATTATATTAAAATGCATCAAAACTTGGGCCAGCAGGTGGCGCAGTGGTTAAGGCACTGGATTCCCACGTGGCCAATCATGGTTTGAGTCACGGACCTGGCAGCTTGAAAATCATGCTGGGCGCGTATGCATGAGTGCCTCAAATCCTGAGAGGAGGATGGAGAAGGGACTGTGGCATGGCCATTCCCATTGGGGGATAATTTCTTACTTTCCATTTCTGTCTCTCTTGGGTGAGTGCACATACCATATGTTAAACTTTAAAACAAACAAACAACAATGAATCATCCAAACTCAAATGCTCAGAATGTCAAAACTAACGCATATTCTAGGCTTACCTTTCCAAAGCTCACAGCCATCATGGGTATACTGCAACTGCAATTATATGAAGTCATGGTGACAGAATATTGGTTTGTGATAGTTGACCCATTAACTTTGGTCTGATTCACCTGGAAGTGCTTTAAAAATATTCCTTTATTTGCTAATGCTGGAAGTCTTCTCTTTGGCAGGTCTAAAGAACATAAATGAAGTAAATGGTAAATAAAACTTCATACCTTCCACTGCTAAGAAGAAAACCATCAGGGGCCTAGTGGTCAAGGAAGCTGGGTCCCACATGACTAACCAAGTGCTTCAAATCCTGGCCCTGACAACTTGAAAAACATATTAGGCACTTGTGCATGTGTACCCCAAATACAAATAGGATGGAGTAATGGAGGAAAATGGATTACAGGGTGACTGCACCCCACTGAGATGTACTTTCTCCATCTCTTGTACTCTCTCTCTCTTATCTCTGGTAAGTGCTCATACCCTCTAGTGCTTAAAAAAAAAAAAATTCAGATTCAAAAAAAGTCTGTGGAAGGTAAATTAAAGTACAAGTTTGTTTTGGTTTGAAAAGTTTGGAAATCCACACATAGCTTTTTCATAATATACATTTTCTGTGAACTTTTTGAAGTCCATGTAATATCAATATGTCATGGAACCAATTATTTAAAATAAAATTTAGAAAGACTTTAAGACAAGTAATTTGAGAAGCTTGGTAAACATTCACTTCTAGAATAGAAAGCTTTAATGTCTTTGACATAAGAGCCTCATTAGATAAAACCAAGTACTTAAAAGTGACCAAGTCCTGGGTTCCATGGGCCCACTAGCTTTGCTCTATCTGTGCCCCCCACCCGACCACATTCCTCACTGTGTTTGTACTGCATAAAAGCAGGACGAGGACTGACTTGTCTACTGCTCTGTCCTTAGTACCCACCCAACACAGTGCCAGCCACATGGTAGGTACCAAACAAATGTTGTTTAATGAACTGCAACAATTACCCCTGCAAAATTCAGCTGCCTTAAACAGTGAAAATGTGTTCCACCAATCAAAATGTAAGGCCCGGTAAGAACAGATTTAAAGGAATGACTTGAATCATTTAGCTTTAGGTGCATTAATTCATGACCTTGCCTTTGAAAATGGTTCCAAAGGAAAAGATTTCAACACGAAAAATGGGAAGAGTCATTTTGTAAGGTGACTGGCATCAGTTGATTTTTTTAAAAACAAATCACAGAGTTTGATTTTTATTATTTTACTATCTGATCTCATATATGTCTGACTTTATTAATATGCTCAGAAAAATAAAAACAAGACTAAAAAAGTAATGCTTTTATTTTTAGCATTATTATCACTCTTAAATTCATAGAAAGTTTTTGCTCAACCTTTCTTGAAGTCAATGTCAGTGGTTGGATTTTAGTATCCAATCTCCCTCTTTGTAGTTGGTATCTCGAAGTTAGAACAAAGGAAATTGAAAATGTTTGCTGTGGTTCATTTATCTCTAAACAAAATCTAGGACTATAAACTATTCTTGTTGTAATGATAAATTTTACATTGAGGATACACTTATCCTTAAAATAATCATCTTACCTTGTTTATTAAGAAATAAAGGTAAATCATTATATTGAGATGAACAACTCATTAAATACTTAGAGATTAATGTTCTTATTTATACTGCAGAATTCAAAAATAGTGTCCATGGTAAGAGTTTTACTGAAAGTAAGATTTAGAAAATTACAGTAAGTATGAAATGACCCAATATACCACTCAATGTTGAGATTGTAGGTGTCTGCCCAATGTATACTGCATCCACGTAGAAGGACTGTGATTCTGATGCTCTCTGTAAACTAATCCTTTGAAGGAAAAAATCTGTCCCAGCGTATTTGGTTTGTATGAGATCCAGAAGGTCTATGCAAGTGTAGGTCCAGCTGAAATACAGTCGATTAATGTGTATATACATCAGTTATGTTCACTGGAAACAAATACACCATAAGAAAACAGATTTTAAAGAGTAAAAGAGTTTTCTCTTTTCTCCACAAGCACACCATCAAGTGTAAGTTATTAGCACCAAAATGCAGCACAGGGCATGGCCAGCAGAAACTTCCATTGGCAGTAAACGATGTCAAGACCCATACAAATATGTTTTCTATTATTTGTAGCCTTGGCAGTAGCCATAGTAATGTAAAATAACATGTGTAACAAGGAAGGAAACAAAGTAGCACACACCTGGTACATCACAAAATGTACCTGGAGTACATTAACAAAAACAATACTCAAGAATGGGGTCAACTACATTAGGAAAGAATGTCAGGGACACTAAAATAAATTCAGTCCAACACTGAAAAACAAAACTGGAACTCAATATTAACTTCCAGAGGAGCTCACTGGAGTATCTTGTCCACTACTGAAATGACAAAAGCTGCTAAGTTATTTATAAATATAAATGGTTGCATAGCACCTTTAAATGTACAACTTAGTTATTAAAATATTTACTACACTGAAATCCCATAAATTATAATTAAGTAATTAAGCTAGGAGAATCTGTAACAAAGAGAAAAGTACTGCCATCCAAACAATATATAGCTTAACACTAATCTTCACATCAGCTATGATTGTATTGATAGTTAATAACCAACTGATACATGTACCCATCTAAGTGGACTGTGGGACCTACATAAAAGCATATCTAGAAATACCCACTGGAAGCAGAAGATTTCACTTGGCCTTGACTTATAATCATTTTAATGAGAGAACCATACTCTTCTTAAAAACCATGATATTCTCAGTGAAATATCTTATAACATTTAGGGTAAATAAAACTCATTGGCTTCATCAAATGTTATGCATCTTCAAATAACTGCACAGCAGAATAACTGCAAGCTATAAGGACAGACCTATTTACTGATGTGGTAAGTGATGACTTGATTAATATGGAAGAACTGGTATCTGTAAGGATGTTCCAAAATCTTGTGGCAGTGGGTGGTGGCATGAAATGAAAATTTTGATTCTTCTATTCGGTTTGAACATGCAGCACCACTGTAGGAAAGTGTACTTTCAGATATCCCTTCAAGAAGGACTTCTGCTTCACAATGATCCATCATGAGATTACTACAACTTGAAGCAAACTGGGCATGCATTAGTGGCATGCAATCATCCTATTCATAGACTTTTAAGCTGTGTAGTGGCCTCAAAGACATATATTTGTCACTGGGGTAATCGATACATTTAAAAATACTAATATCTACCTATGTCTATTTTTTTCATCTTTTGCAGAAACCAAAAAAATGCATCTAATGTTTTAAAAATGCCAAATCTGTAGGAAAATGGCACACACAGGAGTCTTAGGTGTTTAATCAACTGCTATCGGGGGTTAAATTTGAAAAGTCAGACAAAAGACATTTCTTAAGCGTTTGTTCAAAAATATCTACTCTTTTTTTTGGGGGGGGGGGGGAGGGAATGGATTTGACTGCTTATTTTAAGTTTTCATTAAAAATAACCCATGCGTGTCCTGCACCTCTCTCAAAGGACACGGTCCTATACTTCGAGGTAAAGAGCCTGCAGCACAGGCAGAGGGTAAGCAATGTCCTCTCTCATTTAACATCCTCCTCAAGTTCTACCCAACCTCAGTGCCTAATAAGCTTTCTGATTCATATAACATTTTTCTTTCTTTAGACCCTAAGTGAACATGTGTAGATCTTATTCCTGAGGCAAGATCACCCCCCAAAAAATCATTGTCTTTTTAATGCTTATTTTATCAATCTAAAGATACCAGCGTCCAAATTTGTGTGTCCTAAAAATTCTTTGAAATACCTAGTGTCCTTATTGAAGATTTTCTCTCTGATAATACCTGCTGGATGACTCTATTTGAACTGTGGCTGCCTCCCTCATGGCTAAAGAGATTCTGACACCTGAATTTAAACTTGGTCTCTAGCTGCCCCCGTTGCATTCATTGATCAGAGTACCTAAAGGCATTAGGTTGACATGCTCAGGACATACCAGAGACGACTCATCAAATATGATGTCTTATTTTGAAAACTAAAAACTATTACTTCTTTTTTTTTTTTAAAGAGGTTTTTGCTATAGGGCACATGTGCTCACCAGAAAGCAAGAAATCACCACCCAGGGGGCTGGCCACACTGCAATCTCTTCTCCTCTACTTTCCTCTTGGGATCTTGGGCACTCATGCACACGTGCCCAGCAAGAGTTTAAGCCACTGGGTCCAGAACTCGAACCACAATCGAGTACATGAGGGTCCAGCAACATAGCCATTACGCCATCTGCTGTACCCAACTTCTCTTATTTTCTTTTATATTTTTGGAGAGGTTTTTGCTATAGGGCACGTGCACTCACCAGACAGAGAGAGAGATAGAGAGATAGAAAGTGAGAAATCTCCCCCAGGGGGTATGGCCATGCCGCAATTCCTTCTTCTCCATTCTCCTCTCGGGATCTTGGGCACACACGCACACGCGCCCGGTGTGAGTTTTAAGCCACCGGGTCCGGGACGTGAACTGCGGTCGACTATATGGGAGTGCAGCGACATAGCCATTACGCTAACTGCTGGTCCCCCAACTTCTCTTATTTTCTTAACATAAGGTACTCTTACTTTCATGAGAAAGAAAACTACATGCTGGCAAAACCTGTTAAAAAGTTCCAGGGGGAACCAGCAGTTAGCGTAATGGCTATGTCGCTGGACTCCCATGTAGTCGACCGCGGTTCGTGTCCCAGACCTGGTGGCTTAAAACTCACGCCGGGCGCGTGTGCGTGCGTCCCCAAGATCCCGAGAGGAGAAGGGATTGCGGCGTGACCATCCCCTCTGGGGGATGATTTCTCGCTTTCTGTCTGTCTCTCTCTGTCTGTCTGGCGAGCGCAGGCTCCCTATAGCGAAAAAAACTCTCAAAAAAAAAAAAAAGTTCCAGGTAAAAGGTGGGTTTCAGTGTGGGTGGGAGCATATTTTGGGCACCTGTGTGTAGCCCTGAAGGTGTCAACTGACTAGTATGTTTCTCCCTACATGCACAATCCCGTGCCTGGTAATGTTCCTGTCACTGCCCAGTGAATACATTTGTTTCCTCCTGACAGAGCTAGGACCTTGGCTCCACCAGGCTCTCACCTTGTCTATCTCACACTTCATCCTTTTTGCCAAATCCATTGAAGATCCATCTAAATCCTTTTTAAGGGGCCAGCAGGTGGCATGGTGGTTAAGGCACTGGATTCCTACATTGTCAACTGCCATTAGAGACCTGGAGCTGGTGGCTTGAAACTCACACCAGGTGCATGTGTGTGCATGCTCAAAATCCCGAGAGAAGAATGGAGGAGAAGGGATTGTGGCGTGGCCATCCTCCCTTGGAGGGGCGGGATGGGGATGATTTCTCACTTTCTGTCTCTGTATCTCTTTGTCTCTCCGGCAACTGCACATGTCCTATAGCAAAAATTTCTCTCAAAACAACTAAATAAATAATTAATAAATAAATCAGTTTCAAAAACCTTTTAAAAAAAGCCTCCCTTTCCAATCCAATATATTTCAATAAATCTCAGAGTACACACATTTCCAAAGGTATGAATTAGAAGCTGGCATTTTGAAAATAGTGTCAAGATGATGTAGAACATAGGACACTTAAAATTACAGGGCTGGGGACCAGCAGTTAGTGTAATGGCTATGTCGCTGGACTCCCACATAGTCGACCATGGTTCGTGTCCCAAACCCGGTGGCTTAAAACTCGCACCAGGTGCGTGTGCGTGCGTGCCCAAGATCCTGAGAGGAGAATGGAGGAGAAGGGATTGCGGCATGGCCATCCCCCCTGGGGGGTGATTTCTCACTTTCTGTCTCTCTGTCTCTCTCTGTCTGGCAAGCGCACACGCCCTATAGCAAAAACCTCTCCAAAAAAAAAAAAAAAAAAAAAAAATTACAGGGCTGGGCAGCAGTTCTTTACCAGAATCTTCATCCAGAAACTAATCTGCCCACCAAACTGACTCTTCCCATCTCACTATTCTACTCTCCCTTATCTTGACTTTAGAAAAAATCTTATCTTTGTTTGGTTTTGTTTATAGTTAGCAAGGTGTTATATTTAAAATTTGAGGTCAGTCTCCTGCCTTCTCTGAGTGTCAGTAGGCTGTGATTCTGCCCCACTTAGGCTCCACACATGGCAGTTCTGAGTAATCATGGTCCCATTCCTGAGATAAGAATGAAAGCGTTCTCCTACATATTAAAAAATGATGGAACTTTAAATGACACGTGTTAAAGTATGATACATACTTTATACAAAATAGAGGAAATGTTGATTTGGCAATGACAGAAAAACATATTACAAATCTTATCAAGATATGGGGATTATACCACGGTTATTTTTAAATGACATAAATTTTATATAAGAGGGAAAAACTTCAGGCCAGCTTGTGGCCCTGGGATTACCTGAGTTGGATCCCACATGGCAGACTATGCTGTTTGAATTTGGACCCAGTGGGCTCAAAAACATGAAATTTAAAATAAATTTAAGAGTAAAATAAAATAGAAAAATAAAACAAAACATGCTGGGCACATGTGAGTACATGTCCAAAAGTACAAAAGAAGGGAGAAATAGAGAAGGGATAGCTACATGACTGTACCCATGGGGGAAGGGGTATGCTTTCTCACTTATCCTCTCTCTTTCTCTCTTTCTGTCTCTCTCTGACAGGCACATACATCCTCTGACCAAAAGAACAAAAAAGGGGGGAGGGATTTTTTAAATTGTAAAGGCAATGGTTACATGGCTGTATATATATTTGTTAAAATTCACTAAATTGAGGGACCACCAGGTGGTGTGGTGGTTAAGGTGCTGGACACTCCCACATGGCTGACCATGGTTTGAGTCCTGAACCTGGTGGTTTGCTTTCTCACTTTTCCTCTCTCTCTCTCTATCTCTATCTCTGTGTGTGTCTCTCTCTGGCCAAATTAAAATATAAAAATGAATGAATAAATAAAATAAAATAATTTTTTTAAAAAATTCACTAAATTGATGGGGCCAGCAGCTGGCATGGTGATTAAGGCATTTGATTCCCACAAGGCCAGTCCTAGGCCTGGTGGCTTGCTTTCTAACTTTTCCTTTCTCTCTTTTTCTTTCTGTCTCTCTGTGGTCAAATTAAAAATAAGTAAATTAATTAAATTAAATAAATAATTTTTTTAAATAAAAAAGTCACTGAATCAGGACCAGCAGATTGCATAATGGTTATGCTGCTGGACTCCCATGTAGTCAACCACAGTTCAAGTTATGGCCTGGAAGCTTAAAACTCATGCCAGGTGCATGTGCATGCATTCCCAAAATCCTGAGAGGAGAATGGAGGAGAAGGGATTGCAGTGTGGCCATTCCCTCTGGGGGGTGATTTCTTGATTTCTGTTTCTGTGTCTCTGTCTCTCTGGAGAGCTCACGCACCTTATAGCAAAAATTTCTCTTAAAAAAATGTTCACTGAATCGTGTGCTTAAGTTATAAATTTTACTTTATGGAAATTATACCTCTATATACATGACTAAAATTTATAGTAAATACTCTGTAAAATAGAAAAGTTGTGTGTGAATGTCTTTCTTTTTCTATTGCAAATGAAATGCTTGTATGTATTGCATACAAAAATGCTAAGATGGAATTGATACAATTTCAGAAGATATAATAAGAACCAAGAAATAGTCATACAGGATAGAACTATGCTTAAGGAAATGACAATTACAATCACTAAGTTAACTTTCTCTATACTCCTTTAGTTTCTCCTGTTAGATTTCTTTATTTGGGTGTTGATGCTGGATGTGGCAAAGCAAATATCATTTCAAAATACTGTCCCTTCTTTAATTTTGGTATAATCGTCAAATGGTTTATTTTCTCTACTAACATTTAGCTAGCACTTTTTGTCATTGATCAAAGTCTAATGACAAGATTGTGATAAGCCAGTTTCTTTCTTCCTTCTCTCAGTAACTAGGAACAGTTTTAGCTGTCATAGTATATAATTTAAACTCTCAAGTTTACCACGTTTTTATCTTTTAAATAAATGGTCATGGGTGATGATGACACTGGATCAATTTTATGTCTCATGATAGATGTATTTCTTTTTGACAAAGCTACTTCTGTTACAGGAAGCATATGAAGAAACCAGGAAAAACGCAGTTAGATTCACTGTGCGTGAGATATACCCCCAAAACAAAACAAAACAAACAAAAAAACCCCAAGGCACGAGTTTGTTGTAGCTTCATAATTTATATGCCATAATATAATTTAAGTTTTCAAATTTGTAGTTGACTTACTTGTTTCCATAAACAAAGATATATGTAAATTTTGCTTCAGTGCTTCTAGTAATCTTGCCATTGCCTTGATACCAGAATTTTAAACCAATATAATTTGCTAGAAATCCTTTGTATGCTAGGCAAAACTACATGAAAAATAGGAAAAAAGAAAAAAAATAGGAAAAAAGATCAGTAACAATATATTGCTATTAAACTATTCTGTAACAATTCAAATTAATTTGATCCATTTTAGTAAGTATTTATTAAGTGTTTTCTATATAAAGTGTACCAGACCACAGAGAAAAGCAAGATTAATTTCAGTCAGTTAGCTGTAGAAGAATTGGGGAAGATTTTATAGATGAGGAAGTGGAATGGCAGAGTCGAAGTGACCTTACAATTAATGATTAATTCTTCACTGTTTTCTTAGGTATAGTTTCCTTTGTAAATGGAGATCATTCACTCCCCATGGAGATGAGCGATGAACTAACTCTAACTAAACTATTCAGCATATTTAAAATCCCAGTGCGTGTACAGAGAGAAGAGACCTAAACATTCAGGTAGATTAATTGGGATGTGATTGCAAGACAATATTTAGAGCTAGAGATAAATGTCACTGTAAAATAGTAATTAAATATATATTTTAATAAGCAACAACCCCTTAAATGTACCAACTGCATTAAGAATTTAGAACTTTAGAAGATATGTCTCAATTTGAGAATTTTAAAACAAGAGAAAGGATAATTCTATGACTAACTAGTCTTAAATTGTTATACTAAAACTGCCGCTTCCTCTGCTCGTGGTTTTCTTTCATTCTTTCCTGATTTGATATTCAAGATTATGCTATGATGACAATCTATTTTTGTCTCTTCTAATGAGTGAATAAAATGGAGCAGATTGCATATTTATAACTGTTTTCATATTTAAATGTGTGTGCAATTTTACCTCAAGACTATAATAAAGCACTCATGACACATTATGCTATATATATATCTTTCATTCTTTTCTTTTTCTCTCCTTCTCTCGCTTTCTTTCTCTCTCTCTCTCTCTTTTTTTCCTTTGTAACGTAAGTGGAAATCACAAGCACCCGGAATATGACCCGCAGCGCCTGTCCAACATGACATGACTTCACATGGCAGGCACTTTTCCTTGTCTTAAAATTCCATGAAATTGTATTACCAAGGTATTTTCCACATTCAATTAGCATATCATTTTGTAGAGTTTACCTGATTATAAGGAAATAATAAAATGTCTCCATATGGTGGTCTGTTTGGTTTAACATCTGCTGAGTCAAAAAGGACAGCTGGGTTTTTCAGGGAATAGCGACCACAGTAAGCATCGGTTTCAGCTGTCTTCTGCCCTCTATTAACAAGTTCCTATGGAAGCAATAATATTTCAGACGAAAATACGTGATTTATTGTTCCAATTTTCCCAACACCTCCACCCAAACTATTCAATGTCCAACTCAGCACCCAGTGTGTTGCAAAGCATTTTATCTTGAAATATTCTCTCCCTCCCTGAAATTCTGAAGCTCTCATTTGGATCCCTATTTGCCAAGCTTCTCTCTCTCTTTTTTTTTTTTTTCTTGTTTTATGAGCTCTTTAAGGATATCTGTCCATTCTTCCCATGAATATTTATTCAGTGCTTACTGTGTGCCAAGTTTTGTTTGTTTGCCTTTCTTAATCTCCAGGATTCAAATTATGAAGAATGCTAGCCTTACACATAGGGTCCACCAGTCTAGGACAAAGGAACTAGTGATTACAATAATCAGGTTGAAGGGAGGCATCTGACAACTCACATAAAAATATCAAAAAGCAAAAAAGAAGGTTCAGAAGAAGTGACAAATCAGTTATATCTTAGAAAATAAATAGGAGCTGTGCAAATGAGAAAATAGAGCCAAGGGGTTTTAAGAGAGAGGGTGAAATTTATGTTTATAAAAAGAGGGAACAGCAGTTGGCATAATAGCTATGTCACTGCACTCCCATGTAGTCAACCACGGATCGAGTCTCAGACCCGGCAGCTTAAACTCATGCCAGGTGCGTGTGCATGTGTGCCAAAGACCCCAAGAGGAGAATGGAGGAGAAGGGATTGCGACGTGGCCATCCCCCCAGGGGGTGATATCTCTCTTTCTGTCTCTCTGTCTCTCTCTGTCTTTCTGGTGAGCGCACGCACCCTATAGCAAAATCCTCTCCAAAAAGAGAGAGAGAGAGAGAGAGAGAGAGAGAGAGTCTGTTGCTGGAAAACATAAGGTGAGGTGGAGCATAGAAATGCGTGTTCAGTGGTGATGGGAGATGAAGTGGCAAAGTAGAATGTACATTACTTGTGTAATCCTCATGACTGCCAGTGTTCAGTATATTTCAGAATAAAGGACTCAAGTACATGTATATTTATTAAGTTGAAAAGGCCACCCATTATATGGAAGGATTTTCCTTTTTTTCTCACTAATAAAACTGTTTACATAAAGTATCATGCCGTGTGTGTGTGCGCATTTAAGGGTTGATACTTATTTCTAGGGTATCGATTCAAATTAAATAATTAGGGTATAGATTTCTAATTCTTAAAGTATTCAATTGGACATGGTGAATATCTGGCTTCCTCAAATCTTCAAAGTGAGAATTAGAAAGTATCTATTTAGGGATTAGCAGGTGGTATAGCAGTTAAGTCTCTGGACACTCTCACATGACCGGCCATTGTTCGAATCCCGGACCTGGTGACTTGCTTTCTCACTTTCTCTTTTTCTTTCTCTCTCCCTCTCTCTCTCTCTCTTTGTGTCTCTCTCTCTGATCACATAATTCATAACAAAGGAAAATATTTAGATCTCATGAAGTACTAAATAATAAATAGATGTTTCACTAATTGGCCAGAGTGTGATCTCAGAAAGCAAGGGAAGCAATTTCTAATATATGCTACAAACTATATTCTCTGAAGCTAATGAAGAAAAGCAGACACTGTGCAACCCTGTGAAGAAAGCAAACAATCAAAAACCCGGTAGATCTAACTTACATGTACCCATTCTGCCTACTTTCTATTGATCAAGAAAATTCACCTATGGTGGAAATACTGCCTTTATAAAGAAAAGATGCTAGAACAGACCTTACCAATAAATGTATAACAAAATTATTTTCATAATTTACTTAGAATGATAAGGGAATTATAGCTAGCTCAACAAAAGAATCTATAGCATTCCAAACATTTGTATGACTCCTTATTCGCTTTCATAGTACAGTCAATATTCCATACCAAGTCAAAGTCAGTTTCGTAGTCTCTGAAGTATTTAACAACAAATCCTTCTTCCAAACCTGCTATTTGTGGTGGACACTTAGTGCTGACCATTTCTTCTACTGCTGCCTGAAACTAAATTCACAACATGAATTTCATTAGCTTATTGTCATGAAGAGTTAGAGCTTTAGTGATTCTACTATTTCTAACAGAATATTTTATGAGATAATGTCCATGTTTCAGCCATTAATTATGAGATCATTTCTGACATAATTTTAAGGTCACCTGTGATAACTTCAGTGTCCAGTGATTTTTCCAAGTATTGTATTTTAGAATGAAAATAGTTACATTCAATTAGTTAATATTCGCTTACTTATTACATAAGGTAGACATATTAGTTTAGGCGGCTTTTTAAAGCAATCATTGAAGCAAACCTAAATTAGTTAATAGCTAATTAAACAGATATCAAGCAAATCAGTTTTTGAACTAATTCAAAATTAACCGGAAAAAATCCAGACATTCCAATGTATTCTGTTTTTCAAAAGAAGAGATGCATATATTGCAAGTCTGTGTTTATGACTGTTCAAAAATAATAAGGATTTGGGATTATATAGAAATCGGTACAGATTCATGACTCTTTTCTAACTTCTGCATGTATCTCTCTGGTAAAGCATAGATATTATTGTTTACAAGTAAAGGCTTGAGGCAATGTTCCATTTTTAATCATCACACAAATATTAAACTCATTGCATGGATAGTTGTCACAATTCAGTAACTGACAAGCACTCTTTATTTATGAACAGCTGCCCCCTATGGAGATATGTTTAGCCCTGTTGGCCTAGTCCTAAGAATTCCTCTTTCTTTATCTCTGTCATTAATATTTCCTCCCTTCTCTCCACACTATGGGTTGGTTCCACCATGCCAATTAGGAGAATTTATTACCACTCCTGGAAGTGTTCTTTATAGAATATTGACACCTCAATGGCTTCCTGTTTAATAAAATAACAAGATACTTCAACCAACCAGCACTTTATAGTTAAGCTTTTACTGTGCTACATTTCTCAAGGATTTCCTGACTTTCACTTAATGACAAATTGTATTGTGAATGAAGAACAATACTAGGGTGGGTTCAAGGACACAGAGGCTCTTTGCAGAAGTAGCACAAGGCTTTCAAGTCTTTGCAATGTCTTGTCTAGAAAAAGGGGTGCTTGCACAAGATTGCCTCTGAGTTCCCTTTCAGACAAAAGTGTCCATGATATGTAAATTGCAATAAGTCACTCAGGGGCTCAATGAGGTGTAGCAACTTTGGGAGAAGTAATGTATTTCTCATCTGTCTACAAATGGCCAGTGACTGCAGCATCCTCCTGCAGGAGGAGGTAGGGAAAACGTGCGATAAGAGCAATCCTAGAGCATACTTCGGCTTCTGATGACCACGTGGAAAGAGGCTTAGAAGCGATCCCATCCCAATTCAGTGTGAACGTCTCCAAGTTGGGTTTCCCCTTGGTTTGTTCTATAATATTCAGTGTGACATTATTCCCTTCAAATACTTGATAACTGAGCAGATCAAAGTCACCTGTAATGATGTAACAAACAGGACATAAAAAGTTTATAAAGTATCTATAAGCACTAGAATTTAACAAATCGATTTTATTTGGGGTTCCATTATCATAAAAGAGGGATGGATGCCAAAGACACAGATCTTTTAATTTGAATCAATAGCGGAAACAGCAGAACAGTAAAGTGCTATCTAAGGTTCTGTTTCTGTCATTTAAAATAAATATTAGAAGATAAACAGAAGGCCCACCAGGTGGTATAGTAGTTAGGGCAATGAACTCCTACATGGCCGACCATGGTTTGAGTCCCAGATCTGGCGACCTGCCTTCTCATTTTTCTCTCTCTCTCTCTCTCTCTCTCTCTCTCTCTCTCTCTCTCTGATGAGCACATCTTCCTATAGAAAATTGGAAAATAATAATAATAATAATAATAATAATAAATAAATTTGATAATTCTCAAATTAAAAAAAAATAAGATGAACAGAGAAATGTACTAGTACAATAAGGTACAAATCAAAAGGCAATAGAATATACCATTTAAATTTTTGTGTGTGTGCATGCCAGTACCATTATTTTAGTGGAAAGGCTTGGCTGGGATGTTGCTATCTTCTTATACATGAACAGGCCACATAGCTGAGTTCTAAGACACAGCCCAACGCCTGTGAGGATTGTTCATACAGTGTCACTTTGAGAGAAATAAGCCTTGTCCTTAGATGTCTCTCCTCTTTGGAAGGATGCTTTACTATCGGAATGCTCTTAACTCTCTCTACTGGGTTGTTGGGTAAAGTCTTAAGATCTGCCCAATGATTAGTTGGGTACAATATTTCTTCTGCTGAAGCTTTAAAATTTCTCTCTGAGCTATAAGTAGACCAAGAAGGATAAACCATATCTTTTAAATGCAATATTTAGACTATCTAACTTTTGGCAAAATTTTAGAACTTTGATTTATGTTAAAATTCTTCAACCTTCATTTAATGATCGAATTAACAATGTTTTTAAATGAGACATAAATATTGAAGAAACACTTACATTACATGAATTAAATAGTCATTTCCCCCAAAAAAGTAAATGTGCACACACACATATACACACATACAACGAGAGACATATACACACATACAACGAGAGAAGAGAGAGAGAGAGAGAGAGATTGATTTACTTTGTGGGCTAGAGAGCCAAACTGGTTGTTAAACTTGATTTTAAGATAGAATTAGGTGCCAGCAGGTGGCATGGTAGTTATGGGCGCTGGACTCCCACATGGCCGACCATGGTTCAAGTCCCGGACCTGGTGGCTTGCTTTCTCACTATTCTCTTTTTCTCTCTCTGTGTCTCTCTCCAGTCAAATTAAAATAAATTAATGAATAAATAAAAAAATAAATAATTCTTTAAAAAAGACAGAGTATGTACCTCAATATTTTCAAAAGTGACTTGTATAATACACCAGTAAAACGCTGATAGTTATTAATTTGTGAAAAAAGAGGTGACAAGAGCAAATAAGTTTGCATTAATCATAGGTAATTTTTGTTTTTCATGCAGGACTCTTCAGGGATTTTACTTTTCTAAAGAGGTCTGTCAATCTTTAAGAAGGAGCCATAGTATGCATGTTTCCCATGTGATTTTGATTACAGAATCCTTTCATCAAGCAAAATTTGGTCAGTGTAGGGGCAGTAGGTGGTGTGGAGATTAGGATGCTGGACCCCCACATGGCCCACCGCAGTTCAAGTCCCAAACCTGGTGACTCGAAAATTATGCCAGGCACATGCGCATGTGTGCTCAAAATCCTGAGTGGAGGCTGAAAGTGAAGGAACTGTGGCATGATTTCTTATTGTCCCTCTTTCTTCTGTCTCTCTCCAGTGAACACACAAGCCCTGGGGCAAAAATCTAAAAAATAAATAAATACATACATACATACATACATAAATTTGGTCAGTCTGGTGTCTCTTGGAGAAATTTCATTTTCAGGATGAATATCTTCATGAATTTTTACTAATTTATAAAGCAGGTTATTATACTGATAATGCATTAGGGGTGTAGACAGTGCATTTCTCATGCATCAGAATTATAAAATTCTTTGAACTAAAATTAAATTTTAAATAGCCATAGAAAACTATTAACAATTTAATTTTTATTTCTCTGGACATTGATCAAGGCTCTGAATTCAATTTTTCTCCTCTACAATTTTACAACAGGGTTACACAAGTTCAAGTTTGTTTCCTAAGGAATGGCAAAATGAAATACATGCTTACCTCTAGTTGACATAAAAGTTATTATGTAGCTATAACTCTGAAGATTCTCTGCTGTTCTTATTACTTGAACTGTATCCGGTTCTATAGACCAGAGGTCATTTAAGGCTGATTGCAGTGTGAAGTCTGAAGCATCAGCAGGTATCCAGACTTTTAGGTATTTAAAACAAAAACAAAAAAGAGTAGTTCAAATTTTTCTGCACTTCTGCAGCCAACAGTGATGCCTTGTACTTAAACTACCCATATCTTCTACCATAAAAATATTACACTATTTAACAAGATATAAATGTTAAATTGGATCAAAGCTAAGTAACACTAATTGATATGTGATCTCTTTGAGGACAGGGCTCATGTTTGATCATTTTAATATCCTCATGTCCCAACCCAGGGGACAGTCGAACAGGTTCCCTGGGGGAGGGAGTGAGAGATGGGACAAACACACGCACACACAATACGAGGTGCTGATCAAGTCTTCTTCTTCCTCCGTTTATTGAGGAGAAACGGCGACTTATATACAGGCTGGTGGGCACCGATTGGTTGCCCGAAATGCAAATGAGATAGAACAGCATGAACCAATCATTGGTGTTGGTGGATCTCTCCTGTTGCCTAGAAACCCAACCACTTCCGGGGAGAATGGTTGGTCACATGATTTCTGAGAAACGGTTTGCTCAGTGAGGAAGTAAAACCTAATGGTTTCCAAGATGGTGGATAGCTCAAGATGGCTTCCATATGCAGTGCTCTCCACATCCTCATAGTAATGAACATTGTATTTGACAAACAGTAAGCACTTACCAGTATTTACTAATTGAAACAACAGCATTTATTGTTATTTAAAGAGAGATTTTGGTTTATTAATCAATAGTAATTAGTACTAATTACTACTTAGTACAAATGATATAAATTAGTGAAACATTAATGTTTAATAGATCTATCACTTAATTTGAGAAACTGTAACATGTTTACTTTTCTGCAATGATCATTTTAATTCTAATTTTCTTAACTTACATGTTAGTCACAAATGTATAAAATTCTTATATGTATTTAGATATGCATTCATTGTTAGTCTTATAAGAGAAATGACAGAAAATATCAGAGAGTTGTTTGTATTGATGCTATATTTTATCCCATTCTGAAGGCTTTTCTTCATAATGTTTTCTGTGTCTTTGCCTAGCATACTATTAAAACTATATTTTCCACAGAATAGAATTTGACTACAGCAAATACTTTATAGCTATATCCATACATGAAGAGAAATAACATCTTCCATATTGTTTATAACTTACCAGTTTTTTCCATCTTATAAATTAATCTGTATTGGTAAAGTGAGCATGAGTTAGCTTCTATACATGGGCTGGTTACTGTGATCTTCTGAACTTCATTAGTTGCATTAGCTGTTTCCCAGTTTTCCAGTGTTATAATCTATTTTATGATTTGAAAAACATATTTTTAATACATAGAAAATACATTCTAGGAGCATCATAATTTGGTTATTCAATGCTTCTTTAATACTTTTATTGCAGATAATAAAGCAATATTTTAAATTACTTCAAAAATTGTGTTAACAACTAACAGCCTATTTGTTCTATAATCCAGATACTTCAAACCACAATTCAATAATTGTCCCTGACTGCTTCCCCCAAAACAGCAGTATCTTACCTAGTGAAATCAACAACCAAATAGAACTCTTAGCCAGAATGTAGATCTATAATCGTAGCAAACCTGCACTTCCTGGACGACTGTTGACTGGGATTTGATAACTTGTTCCTCATTTACTGCATCTCCTGTTTGTTGTTCGGTATAGACATTTGTATACTGGTACAGTCCGACATCCACAAAAGCACTTAATCTATACTCCTGCAGCAAGATCTCAATATAATATCTAGAAAATAGAGTGACTGGTGAGTATAATATTTTTTTACTCAGAACAGTTGTCATGAATTTTTTTTCAAGAAATAAAATATCAACATTATCTAAAAAGCCTACCTGCTAAATAATTTATATTTTAGTATCCCTCATTTTAAATATTAAAATATCAAAAGTTTTATAACAATTTTTTAATAGCAAATGAATTATGTAAGATATGCATAAGTTTTGTTCTCATTTATGAGCAATTCATTCAACTTAATACATATTTATTGAAGATGATACTATTCCCTATTCTCAAGAAGCTTAAAACAAAATAGCACTATAGATTATGATAATTCCTTGGCATACAACAGAGAGGATATGCAGTGGTTAAATCCCTTAACTTATTCAAGAAAATACATGTATGATCTATTTTGTACCTGAGTGGTTGTATGTGTCAGATACGAAAATTCCTACTCTCACATTCCTTAAATTTGGCCCATTGGTAACTTGGAGATTAAAAACTTACCCCAGGAAGCTTGTACTGATTAGATTGTGACTATGACCTTCCAACAAACTGTAAGGGACTCATGCCTGATATTGGGAATTTTCGATTCTTGAGGATCCCTGTCCATCAATGAAGTGTTTGTCATGGATAAGGTGTTCACCATCCAGCTGTTACAGGAAGTGCACCACTACTGATTCTCTGCCTAAATCACTGTCAATATCATCATCACTTCCTCTTTGGAGAGGCCTGCAGGGAGTTCCTACAAATTACCTCACAACCAGATATTCTTATGTATGAAGAATAAGTATCCACAGTGCATGGAAGGCTCTGAATGAGGGACATTTATCATCTCTTATATTTCTAAGATGCTGGAGCTCTGGATAGTCCCCCTGAGAAAACTGACATTGGGGGATTACATCAGTCTTTTAGCTGCTCTGCGAACAACACTGAGATGGCTAATGCTAATTATAAAGTACGACTCAGAAAGGAACTCTTCTGCATACTATCTGTAGCTTAACGTGTTAATTTGGCACTTTCGATGTGCTGGACACTAAACTAAGCACTTTGCAATCATTGTTATACTAAATCTTCACAAAAGGCCCATAAAATAGACTTTAATATTCCCATTCATATGAATAACACAGACCAAGAGGACTTTAAGAATTTAAATTTTTTTAATTAATAACTGCGATAGAATTCAAAGCAGAACAAGGAGACCAAAATGGCATACATTTGGGGACAGAACTATACTCTTTGATTAGAATAAAACAGCAAAATGAGCTACCTTTGGAAAGGCCCTGGGAGTTTCTGTGCAATAAACCAGCCAGAGTGGCCTCAATTTCAGAATTTATGTCCATCATTTAAGTGCAGTGTGTAAATCCATGCCGGTTTGCAGAAGCACAGATACCATGCAGCAGATATATGAGATTTAGAAGTTGCTTTCATTCAAGCTCTGTGCTTCTGCTAAGCAGGAGACTGAACTCATTTTCTAAGACAAAGCTAAAGTCTAAAGGTATATTGACACTTAACCACAGTAGGAATGAATCAGGCACTCCACTTACCTGAACTGACCCAGCAGTAATCTTGGTTAAAAAAGAAAATGGGCCAGCAGGTGGTGTGGTGGTAAAGAGGCTGAATTCCCACATGGTCTACTAAGTTGCAGTAATGGACCTGGTGACTTGAAAATGAAAATGATGCCGGACACACGTGTGTACACACCCAGACACATGTGTGTACATACCGAAAATCCTGAAAGGAGAATGGAGGAAATACCAGTGGCTATCTCCCGCCCCCGGGGGCGGGGGGGAATGATTTCTCACTTTTCCTCTCTTGGTCTCTCTACTGAGGGACCATGTGCCCTATGGCAAAAACATAAGAGAGAGAGAGAGAGAGAGAGAGAGAGAGAGAGAGAGAGAGAGAGAGAGAGAGAGAGAGAGAGAGAGAGAGAGAGAGAGAGAGAGAGATGGTTTAATCATATAAACAAGTGGAAGAGGAGAAAATTGAATACTTTCCTCACATCATAATTTCTTTTTTTGGGTTTTTGTCATAGGATGCACACTCCTGCTGAAGAGAGAGAGAGGGTCAGAGAAAGGGTAAGTGATAAATCACTCTTCCCAGGGGAGGTGGCCACACAACAATTCTTTCTCCTCTTGGGGTTTTTGGCACACACACATGCCCAACATGATTTTTCAAGCCGCCAGGTCCAGGATTCGAATCACAGTCAGCTATGTAGTAGACCAGTGCCTTAACCACTAAGCCACCTGCTGGCCCATATCATAATTTCTAAGACCTTAGTAAGAACATTAAATGATTGCTCCTAGGTTTTCCCGATGCCAACCTTTTCTGACCAATTCCATCAGATCTTCATAATGATGCTTCTTGGCCAAAACTCCTCAATATCTAGAAGGGCAATGTAACGACTGGGGGGGATGGAGGAGAAGAAGAAGAAGAAACTTTTTCCCAAGAAGAAGCAAAGTCTATTTCCTCACCCCTTGAACCTGGGTCTTGACCATTTTGCTTTGACCAGTGGAATATGAGCAGATGTGACACAATCTGGGTTACTGAAAAATGTGTGTACTTTAGGAACTGTACTCTTTACTGCTGGGAACCCATCCACTACTATGGCAAACCTATTTACCCTACTGAGAGGTGAGAGACCATGTTGAATACGATGCTGTAGATATTAAGTACCAACCAAGTCAGCTGAGCCTCCAGATACATGAATGAGTACATTTTAGACCATCAATCCCCAACTACACTGGGCAGAACCTCCCAGACAGCCACAAAATTGTGCTCAATAACGGGCATTTGCTTGTCTGAAGCTACTGAATTCTGAAGTGGTTTGTTATTTAAATAAGTAAGTAAATAAATAAAGCCTAACAAATACAAATGATAAATGGAAGATATTTCAATGCATCTTTTGATGTTCTCCATGTAACTAAGCCATTTTGAATATATTATGTCTTTCATCTTCCTATTTTCTAAGAATCCTCAGTGACTTTTTGAGTAAGATTATCTGCTCTTTGGATGATACTCTCATCTGCTTTTTTGACTAGACTTTTCAGCACAAATTTGAGAGTGTATTTAATATCATTCGTATTAAACTTTCAGGACCTGGGACAGGGCCTAAAATAAATCAGTGAATAATAAGTATATATTAACAGTGGCACCAATCCATGTGGTTTTGTGATTTTTCTCTATCAATTTCAAGAGCTCATCTGTAGGAACAGAGAAATTAGATGGGTGGATTGACTGAAAAGTCCTAACAAAAAAGCTAAAAATAAGATTAAGCAAATTTCACAAAATTATCATTTCTGCAGCAGTTAATTTAGATTTCAAGTGTCCCTGGTTAACTTAATTCCAATATTCTTGAAACAAAATAATAATATGAAACAAAATAATAAAATTATTTAAAACGATTAATTATAAATTAAACCAGTAAACCAATATCATCTCCACCAATAAAAACTAATTGAAGTATTTTTTATATATAAACTTAGAATTTTTAAATATCACATAGCAATTTAAAGATATGAAAAAATCTTACTCTTTTCCTTTCTGAAGATAAATATCATCGGATTTTTGGGTAGGACTAGAAAAATAACTGTTGGCATTGGCAGAATGATATGCAATCTTCACCTTATATGAGCAAGATAGAGAGAGAGATAATTTGTTAATAAACATCTTCAACATTTATTTATTATTTATTATTTCTGTGAGTCTTAGAACCTCTCTGAGTAGAAAAATGCAAAACAACTTCATTCTTTTCTTCTAATATCTATTATCCATGATGAAATGGATTTTTGGAAAAATTATCAAAGCTCACTTCCTTCCAAATGTGCTACACAGATCATGACTTTTATGTAATTCAAATTGCCATGAAAACTAAGAAGATACATTCCAGAAAGAAGGTTGTTATTGTTAAATACAGTAGTCTTTGGTTCTGTGAAGAACTTTGAGGGATTTAATCTAATTAGATCATTAGGGCCTGAAATAATGCCAAAGATTCCTAATGGTCCTACATACTAGAGTGAGAGCACTTTGGGTTTCCCATTAAGAATAGTTATAATGGGGCCAGCAGTTGGTATGGTGGTTAAGGTGCTGGACTTCCATATGGTTGACTGAAGTTCAAATCCCAGATCCAGTGCTTGAAATCTTCATCAAGTACCTATGCTCCTGAGCCCAAAATTCCAGAGAATGGGGGAGAAGGGATGGCAGCATGGTCATTCCTTGTGGGAAGTAATTTCTCACTTTCTTTTACTCTGTCTCTCTGGTAAGTGCATGTGTCCTATGGCAAAAAGTTTTTAAAAAAAATGGCTATACCACCTTTAGAATCAACATGCTGTGTTAATTTAAACTGATGCAACTAGTTCGAAAAGAAATCCTGCCATATAAATTGAGTCATAAAATGTACTGATTTGATCTAATAGTTTCACATTCAGGAAGCTGTCCTAAGGAAACAATCCAAAATACACAAAAAATAATAAACACAAATGTCCAGTAGGTATTATATGTAGTCATAAAAAATCAGAAGTTAAGTTAAAAGCTTATTAGTAAAGATAACTATTTAAATCTAGTAACCCATATAATAACATCCCCATCTGTTTATTAACGTGATTGTATAAATTATTTAACAATATTACTATTTAACACTAATATATAACAAAAGATGACCATGGAATTAGATACATGATCTTATTTGTGTAAAAAACAAATGAGATATATAGAAAGTAGAAAACCCAAAGCATAAACGAAAATCATTTCCTGTATCTAAATTTTCTCTGCTAAAGACAAACACGTATATTTCCTATAAAATTGAAGTTTCCTAATTATGAAAGAATTATAACTGTGACATATGAAATTTTGGAAAAAGGAAAATATTTCACTCTTCTGCTTTTATTCAGTCACGTTTTCCCCTTATATCTCTAATTCGTTCTTTACTACTTTATAGGTAGTATCACATGTGCTAAAATAGCCAAGAACCACACCAGCGGTGGTGTGGTTATTAAGGCACGTGTGGTTATTAAGGCACTGTTTCCTACATGGTCAACTCAGAGGTTTGAGTCCCAAACCTCGCAAACTGAAAAGCACACCAGGCACGTGTGCATGTTTGCCCCAAATTCCAAGAGGACAATGCAGGAGAAGGGACGACAGCATGTCATCCCCCTGTGGGGGCAGGTGATTTCTCACTTTCCCTCTCTCTCTGAATCTGTTCTACAAACACAGATGCCCTAAAGCAAAATAAATTGTACAAAAAAATTTTTAAATAACCAAGAACCCACATAAAAATAATTTCTCATAAATTTTAATATATTTCTTGGTGATGATTTGAAATAAGTGTGATACATATGATGATCCCCATGCTGTTTTCATCATTTCAAAGAGTATTTCCTACCTTATCTTCTGGAAGTCCAGTCTGACTGAAATAAATAGCATAACGATCATCACCTTTGATGTAGAATCTATAGACATCAGAATCTGGAGCCACCAAGAATCCACTCAATCGTGCAACAAATTTATCTTGTTCCACAGGCCAAATATAAGAAGCCGAATCTACCCAACTGGCACCCATATACCCTGGTGTTGTTTCATTGTATTCAAGTATCTCTTCGAGATGTACTGGCTGAGTATTATTCCATACCTCAAGCTTTAGGCCTCTCCCACCTGCATGTAATAAAATAAGCCTTTCATCAGAATTATGGCACAGTCTCAACCACCTTCTATTTGGGTGGTAATTACAGATGCTCTATTTCAACTCATGTTTTTAGAGCAATGTTTAAAAACAAAACTACGTATAGCCCTACATGTACCTGTGTCGAAAGAACAGTCTGCAATTTATTATCACTTTTCTGAATCTCAGTTTCTGTATATATAAAACAAAAGTAATATTTAAGTGGTTGCTATAGGGATTATATGTCATATGTATATCTACATATATATATATATAGATAGATAGATAGATGTACATATATAGATATATATGTAAATCACCTGGAATTTAATAAGTACTTAAGATAACAACAGTTAGGAATTATTTTCTATGATATGACTGATATTGCTTTATGTAGTTTCAAAACTTCAAGATCCAGATCATTTGATTATAAAAACTTGGCTTCAATTAGTCTAACACAAGGTACTCAATGGCTTACAGTAGATACTGTTGGCTTTAACATTTTTCTCGGTATTTCTTTTCTTTTCCTTTCTTCTTCTTTTTTTACTTTTTATGACATCATTTCTGTTCCAAGATTTCATCTCCTTCTTGGACAGAATCAAAAGGAGACTATACCCAATAAGGTGTACCTACTCTTGCCAGTGTAAACCCTGAGATTAAATTTTTTCTTGCTCTAAAAGAAGTCATCCAACTCATCTTTCCCTTTTTCTTTTTTTCTTTTTTTTCTTTTCTTTTCTCTTCTCTTTTCTTCTCTTTTTTTCCCTTTCTCTCTTAAAATGCAACAATTAATCTCATTCCTTTCTCCATCATTAGTCTTAAACTAGTGTAGATCTAGAAAATAACGGCTACTCTCCACTTGAATTTGGCTGCAGAAAAGCATGAGCACTTCGAACTTTGAGTAATCACCTACACATACAATTTTTTTAGGTCATTAATTTATAAATTTTCTTAAATTTATCATTGTTTTCTAATATCATTCAAAGCAAAGGAATTTTAGAGGTTAGAAACGGAATTTATTTGACTTCAAATATCAACCAATGACACAATTATATACAGATTTCCCATGTGCACAGATGTGAGCTACACACCACTCTCAAACATGCAGAACATTTCAATGCTATTAGTGTGGCTATGATAGTCATCAGCTGAATTCCACCGGGCCACAAGGTAAAAGTCTGGAAAGAATTTTGAGTCACATATTTCTTATTGCCTGTCTTCACTACCAAATCATTCTAGACAAGTAAGAACTTGACTTGCCCCATTTATTTATTCACCAGGAAAAGGCATTTCAAAAATGTCTATGAAAAAAGGTCAGCAGGTATCGTGGAGGTTGGGGTGCTGCTCCCACCTGGTTGATTGCTTATTTCAAATCCCAGACCCAGTGGCTTGAAAAACACTCTGGGTGTGTGTGGGCATGCCTAAAATCTTTTTTTTTTTTTTTTTTTTGGAGAGGTTTTTGCTATAGGGCGCGTGCGCTCTCCAGACAGACAGAGAGAGACATAGAAACCGAAAGCGAGAAATCACCCCCCCAGGGGGGATGGCCACGCCGCAATCCCTTCTCCTCCATTCTCCTCTCGGGATCTTGAGCACGCACGCACACGCGCCCGGCGTGAGTTTTAAGCCACCGGGCCCGGGACGCGAACTGCAGTCGACTACGTGGGAGTCCAGAGACATAGCCATTATGCTAACTGCTGGTTCCCATGCATGCCTAAAATCTTGAGAGGGGCCTGGAGAAAGGAATGCAGCATTCCCACCCCTCAGGGGAGGTTGATTTATCACTTTCCCTCTCATTGTCTTTCTCCAGCAAGCCCACACACCCTATGTCAAAAAACAACAAAAAAGTAATTGTAGGTCCAGCCCACCTGCCCATGAGATGATGGTCAACATGGCTGACCAAGTACGAGGTTTGAGTCCCAGACCTGGTGGCTTGAAAAACACACTGGACACATGGGCATGTGTATTTGTGTGCCCAAAATATGGAAAGAAAAATTGGATAAGGTTTTGTGGCATGGCCATCTCTATGGTCAGTGCTTTCTCACTTCCTTTCTCTCTGTTTCTGTTTCTCTCTGGCAAAAGTATGTGCCCTCTAGCAAAAAAAAAGTCTATGTAGATTCATCTGTGGTAGTGTAAGCAATAGGGAACTGCTGCACAAATCTGGAGCCACATGGAAGGCCCAAGTTCAGATGCTGGGTTGACCTGAACACACTGAGTGAGCCTGCACATGCTTGTGATCCTGGCTGGCTGAAAGGCCCGAAGGAGGACTGTGGCATGGAGAGACCCTGTCAAGAGTCTATCTCCAAATAAATACATTAAAAACAAAAACAAAAACTGGTCTTTGTTTTCCAATTAATTTTTAAAAATTCTATGTAGCCTATGCCAAGATTTAATAATTATAATTTAATTTGAAATAAAGACACTATTTTACTCCATCAATAGAGAAGTATGTTTTTCAATATGGTGTCTGAAGAATTTAGGGCTTATCTCCACTGGTAAAGCTTTCTTTGAGTTTACTTACTTTTTAATTTATTTTTTCCAAAAGAGTGGATAGAGACATATACACATAAATAGAATCTTAATGCCATGATTCATACTCTGTCAGCCCAGTTCATGGGCATGTGCATACACTGTTTGGACAGGGAAGCCTGAGGGCATGAACTTGAGACCTTCTGATATGGGCACAGCATCACAGAGTATTGTTTTACCACTGTACAGCCACTGGGCCATCCGCTTGTATAGTTTTGGTATTTTAAGATAAATATTTTCTAGTCTAGAAAATGTATATTTAAGGGACCACCAGTTAGTTTAATGGCTATGTCACTGGACTCCCATGTAGTCAACCGTAGTTTGAGTCCCAGACCCGGTGGCTTAAACTCATGCCGGGAGCATGTGCGTGCGTGCCCAAGATCCCGAGAGGAGAGTGGAGGAGAAGGGATTGTGGCGTGGCCATCCCCCATGGGGGGTGATTTCTCGCTTTCTGTCTCTCTGTCTCTCTCTGTCTTTCTGGCGAGTGCACATGCCCTATAGCAAAAAAACTCTCCAAAAAAAAAAGAAAATGTATATTTAAGTATGTGGAGGAAATTTAATACAATTTTTGTCAAAAATCCTAAAAAAGTTCAAATTTTTTTTTACTCATGATAAATATCAGTAATATTCTTTTCAATGAAAATATAAAAATAGCCACTCTCGAGTCAGCAGGTGGTGTGGTGGTTAAGGGGTTAAGGTGCTGGACTCCCACATGGGTGAATGCAGTTTGAGTCCCAGAACTGGTGACTTGCTTTCTCACTTTCCCTCTCTCTCTCTCTTTATCTCTCTCTCTCTCTCTGTCTCTTTCTGGTGAGCACATGTTCTCTGTAGCAAAATAAAATCATAATAATAAATAAATAAAATTCAATAAGTAATTATTTTTTAAATAAAATAAAATAGCCATTCTCCCTTATGGTAACTTACCTGGATATACAGACTTGAGAATATGAGGTTTGGGAGGTGTCTTGCAAAATATCCTATTTTCTGTGACATTCAAAATATCACAGGCTTGACCTACAGAGAAGTAAGATGCAGAACCATTACTACTGATACTTCAGCATACAAGTTCCACTAGTCCATCTTCAAGTATGTTTACAATGAAAACGAAGTTGCACGAGCAAGAGACCAAGCTGCAGCCCTCATCTCCTTTCCATATTTCCCAAGAAAACTTATCGCTCACGAATTGCCATCCTTCCACCAGTCAGCACTTCCCTGGTATGGTATATTTCACAATTTCTTAGGAAAAAAAAGAAACTTGATAAAAACCTAAACTGTTTTTAAAAGATGTCACTTCCAGAGACCAGCAGATGGCATAATGGTTACATCACTTGACTCCCACATGGTTGATTGTGGTTTGAGTCCCAGACCCAGCAGCTTAAACTCATGCCAGGCATGTGTGCGTGTGTGCCCAAAATCCCGAGAGGAGAATGGAGAAGGGATTGCAAGATGGCTGTCCCACTTGGAGGTGATTTCTTGCTTTCTGTCTGTCTCTGTCTCTGGAGAGTGCATGCGCTATATAGCAAAAACTCTTTCTCTCTCAAAAAAAAAAAAAAAAAAAAAAAAAAGATCTCTTAAAAAAAATAAAAAGTCACTTCCAGGTCTGACATGAAGTATTCCTTGGAGAAAAGCTGCTGAGTAAACTATGATATTCAGAATTTGCAAAGTTAGATGATCCTAACCTCTTAAGTAAGAAAAATGGTTCTTTAGTCTGAGTTCTTCCAATGAAAACAAAAAGGATAGAAATTATTAAATGATACTTTCACAGCAGAATGAAACCAAAACAGATAATGGTGCAAAAGAGAATGATTATGACTTCTGCATAAATACAATTAGACATTAGGGAAGTCTGTGTTTAAATCCCTCACAGTGCCTCATGAGAGAGCAGCCCTTAGCAAGTATTTAATGAAATGGTAACTGTGCCCCAAGAAAAGTGAGGGCAAAGAAAATGCAGGGAGAGAACTTCGCCAAGTTTTGTTTGGTGGCCTGGGAAACAGCTTGAACACTACCTTCACTGCTTTGAGTGCCATATAGATGCAAGAAAATTCAAGAAAATGTGCTAAAAATGGTACATTTAAACAGCATATGAAATCAACCACCAATTCTACTGGGAACAAAGGAAAAATACATAAATAAATCATTATTATTGACAAATCATTAACAATGTTAAAGTTTGGATGTGGTTGCCACATGACCAGTGTCAGTTTCTAAATATTAATAACAAGGAAGCAGAAAAACTTTAAAAGAAAAATGATATTTATTTTGGAATAGGCATTGTAATGTGGAATATGCCTACCATGGTAAACTATGGGCATATTTAAGGTAAGTAAAGACAAGTTTTTAAAAGAAGAAATGAGGAAGAATTGTGTTAGTTGTTTTGGGACAATTACTCTTTTCTACTGGGATCAATAACAAGGATGCTACCATTCCAAAGTTGGACAGGTTGTTTCTGGGCTACTGTCTTGGTAGAAGTATTATTTTTTGCTTAAGGTTGCAGTAGCCTTTGCACAAGTTTGTGGTTCTGGTAGAGAATTTTTTTGAACAGTTCTTGTTATACAACACACATGCATGAGAACCAACCCCCTTCAGGGCTTCCCTGGCTCCATGTAGTCAGGACTTCAAGGAGTGAACCTCACTGAAAAATTACATCAGGAAGAGCATCAAGCCCAGAACCAAATACCTACATGAAAATACTGTGGCAAAACCAAAGTGACTCCATCTTGAAGCTCGCCCACAATCTCTGTGTACCCTCAAGGTCCTTGGCTGTACTTCTAAGGCTGAAATGTAGCCTCAGGTATAATAGTAAACATGTCCATTATCCTTATCCATGGAGTTGTGCACCCACAGACACATCAAAACCACTCTATATAGTCCTCAATGCCTTCCTGCATGTATTCTCTTTTATACCCTCATCCTGCACAAGCTATAGCAGTATGTACTTTGGCGGGTGAAAATGTGGAGATCTATCCATCTTGCAGCTGCCCAAGACTTCTGTCAGTAAGTTCCCTTACTGAACTCTTCACAAGCAAGCTGGGCTTGTCCCCTTCATTCTTTGATCTCTGGGCTCCTCTGGCTTTTGGAGGTTAATTCACCTGCATGACCTCACCTCAAAAAAAAAAAAAAAAAAAAAAATCCCCAACTCTAAATTCAAGACAAAATTGAGATTATAATTATTACAAATTATTGAAGTACAAGCAGCATTTGTTCATATAAAGTAATACAGTAAAAATCATGAACATACCTCCAACCAGAACTCGGACTTGGAAGTCTGTCTGGTCAAAGAACCTCCCATGTATTGTCAGTGTGGTACCACCTTGAGTGCTTCCATGTGAAGGCGAAATCAGAGTGACTTCTGGAGGAGAAAGCGCATTAAATAGAATGTAATGAATATTACACATAAACCCAACACTCGATGTTTTTAAACATTTCCAAATTAGGTAGCTGTACCACCTATTATTATAAGTAGTGGTTTATTGAATGAAAGAATTAAGTGGTTCATTATTTTGCCTCTGGTGCAAGCCTGTAAAGAGAATAATAAACAATGGCTTTCACAGAGACCTACATTCCACAGGGACCAGGATTTAGTGGAAACTAGTACTAAAGAGACATGTTAACGTAACAGGAGGATCAAGGTATTACAGTAAGGAAAGGGTGAGCTGAGCATAGATACTTAGTTCTAAATGAAAATATAAAAAGGCATATAAAATTGCCTCTTTGCCCATATATTCTTGAGGAATTCATTTTTATTATGTTTCCAGGGTAACATATTTTTCTCATATAAAAATATATTTAAGTATGACTGGACTTCTTGTAGCGTTATGTAAAAGTTTTAGGTATATTGGTAAAATAGCCACGTGTATGACATATTGCAGACTTTTACTAAAATTTTTTCTGATTAATACTATCAAAGTTCTATGTATTCTTACATGCAGAGTTTCACATTAAATAAAATTTTAGAAAAAGCCAAGATACACCATATATGACTGATTCTACAAATGTCTTTTCATCACTCCTGACTTGGAATGCGTTATAATTCTTCCAGGAAGATTTGTGTTTGCTTGATGCTCTTCAAGAGATATTATCAACCTGAGACCTGAGACCTCTTTAAATTAAATTATTACCTGTTCAAGGATTCTTTTGGATCACACTGAGAGTATAAATCAGAGTACAAGTTTAAATTGATAGGAAAGATTTTCTTCCCTTTCTTCACTAATAGACAAAGTTGAGACATGCAAGTTTCCCTGCTGTCTCTGTTAGCATGGTAAGGTATTTCAAATTGATCTTACACTGAGTGTAGATTTTGAGGTCTTAGCTGAATGTCGAAGCTTCCTATTAGACTCCTCATCTTACATTTTTTTCCTTTCCTTGCAGTATATAAAATAATATAGGATAACATAATGTTTGATTTGATCAAATGAAATAAAGTCTACACCACCTTCCCCACTCCTGTCTCTCACACCTACACACACACAAACACACACGCACACACATGCGGAATGGAAAAAAGTCACGTACCTGCATATGTTTGAAACATTGAAATTTTATTGAGAGAAGAAATAAAATATGTCATTTTCTCTGGGAAACTCCTGTTTAAAAAGAAAATCTGCTTTTAAAAATGACCTTTTATTTTAGGAAGAATTTTCCATTAATGATAAAAATCATATTATAATTTGCAAAGGAGCATGATGGGTGAAATAAAAATATTCTCTATCTTGATTTAGTTGATTATATATTACACACACACACACACACTTATCTACATTGGTCAGAACTTACTGCACTGAACTGAACACTTCAAATATAAGCAGTTTAGGGGCCAGGCCGTGGTACAGCAGTAACACAACAGGACCTGCATGGGAAATGCCCTGGGTTCTCATCCTTGAACATGCCAGATTTACCTGTGTTTGCCCATAATCTGGGTCTGCTGAGGCTGGGGGTAGATTGTGGTATAAAGACCTTTTTGGTGGGCATCTTTCTCCCCCTCTATGTCTCTTGCTCTCCCCGTGTGTCATGGAAGAAATAAATAAACCCCAAATGTGCATTGTATTATGTGCAAATATACTTCAATGAAACTGGTTTTAAGAAATTATGTGCATTTATATATGTATATAAAACAGACAAACAAAAACAACCAGAAGGACAACTCTCACAAAACCTGGACTGTTCTGTGAACCACCTCCCTCTCTTAGAATCCATACTAAGAGAAGGTATTGTGCTAAGAGCTTTCAATTTATTTTGCCATTTGATCTTTACATTGACCACACGAGGTAGGTGAAATTCAGAGGGTTTACTTACTGACAATAAAGTAAGTGGCAGAAACAGAATTGGAGCCCAGCAGTTTGAGCCCAGAGCCCTGGCTCAAACCTATGTACTATAAGGTACTCTTTCCCTGCCCCATGATTGTGTAAGAGTGCAGATAGATGAGAGCAAATTAACAACAACCTACCAGGTTTAAATCATCTTTCAAAAGCACAGAAATATTCATATTTTTTGATAGATATATACTTGCCCTTCAATTAGTATAACTTGGAACAGTTGGAAAGAATCCTAGAAATTAAATTCTGTTTCCTTAATTACTTCAAAGCAATTTACAATCAGAAACGGTAAGCACTTCAAATAGTAAGTCTCAAAACCCATTTATCAAAATTGTGATACAATGAACTAGAATCTAAAAGGATAACGCAAATTTTGTAGTTGAGACCAACAATGAACTCTCCTGCAAATCTAACCCAGGCATTACAAATTCATTCGCAAGTCAAAGACTCTCTGAAAATATTTTATGCTAAAATAGTTATTTAAGAAATTTATTCTGGATTTTATATTTTAATGTTATAAGCTTTTTCTCAGTCCATTTCTCAAAGATCAGAAACCATGCTAGCTCCAACAGTATTTTGTCTGGTTGGATCCTGTGTCTTAAAAATCAACTAATCAACTCTGCTTCTTAAGTTGTTGGGAAAATAGCCTCCTGAAATAAAATTTGAATGTAATTTATTTTGGATGACACTGAGGTGATTTTCACTAATTCATTGATAATGACTAGGCATTTCTCAATTAAGACAGCCTCATCTGAACCTTATCAGTTAGGAACAGCTGTTGTTTGAACTTGGGGTAATAGAGGAGAGAAGGTGGCTATTAAAAATAAATACAGAATGGGTGCCACAATGGTTTTAATTGGTTCATTTGATATTCAAGAATAATCCTGAAATTTGTACAGTATGAATTTTATAATTTATAAAATGATTTAACATTTTAAAAACGGCATGGGATCTTGAAACTAGGCTTTTAAATAGTAGAGTTATCTTAAATTTCTAAGAATATTTTACATAGAATAGAATTTCTTTAATCCTGAGGCATTAATACAAAAGGATTGCCATTGTCTTCAAAAGGAAATAAAAGGAATTATAAATCAAGGTCATAAAATCAAGACTGAATGAAGTATTTTTGCCAACATTATCTTTTAATTTGCTGGCATTTTTAAATAAAAAATTTCTAGACATGTTAATGTAGCATATTGATTTATATGTACTTACCAATCACATCCCTCCTTGATCATTCAAACCTTCTACTTCTGGATAATTATTTCTCTCAGAGACATGTGATGGATTTGGCAATTAATACCTTTCATGCAGACTCTGACTAAAAAAAATTTTTTTTTTCACCTCAAGATGAGTAGTACTGAGAGAACTGAAGGACCATGTATAGTTTGGGAAATTATTTAAAATTCAGTAATTATGGCTTCTAACATGGTTTTCTGATATTTTCAATAAATCTCATTGTCCTTTCTTATCAAGTTTTATGTAAGTAGGCCATGTCCTTGTGGAAAATAATGGTTATGTCATGGGACTCCAAGTCATTTGCCTCAAGTCCAATCACAAAGTATATCTGAGAGCACCATTTACATATCTTCCACTCTGATTACTCTGGAATTATACAACTTTTCATGGTTTGGGCCTGGACTATACTGGCCTATAATAAAATATCCAGCACAAATATCACTTTGCCATAAGCCTATTTATTGCCTCTGGATAGCTAAGGACTAGATGAGCTCAAAATACAATGATTATGGGTTTGATCTTTTCTTCTTCTTTTTTTTTTTTTTTTTGTCGTTGTTTTTTTAAAGGGACATTTATTCCTTTTCCAAATGTTACAATAAAACCAGGTGGAAGAGAATGTTTTTAGCAGTTAGAAAAAAAAGTACAAATCTGGGGTTTGGCCATTAAAAGTTATTTACATCAATGGGAGAAAAAAAGACAAGAAGTTGTTTCACATTACAGACCTCCCCCTCCTCCAAAGCCTAACACTCGCTTACCAAGTCAGAAAGACGCAGTTGATTCACAAGCTGGAGGTTTGAACTTGAGTAAGACATTTATAAAAACCCAGACAGGGGCAGTGTCCTCCCCAGCCCAGGTGCCACTAGGCACAGCACAACAGACTAAAACTCAAAGCGGGGGAAGGCTGGACACTCAGGGTTTGGGAGTATAAGCACCCTACTTCTGGCAAGTGATTTGGGGAGCAGGGTAAACAAAACCTACTTGGAAAAGAACTGGGGAAGAAAACCAGCAACTGCCCTCTGCAGCGGTGGGTGGGGACAAGGGAGGCGGCAGGGCAGGGCAGGAGCATGCCACATCACTAACCTAACTTGGAAAACTGTAAGGGACCATCTTAGACTGGCCATAGAGAAAGGCCAGATGGCTGATGCGCAAATCCACAGGAGGGAACGTGGCTGGGAGGGGGCGACAGCCCCTCCCTCTCTGGGCACAGGAAGGCAGCCAGGGCACCAGGTCCAGGCAGTGACCTCACCCACCTGCCCTCACCCAGCTACTCATTCTGCTCTGGGGCTGTTGGCTCTCGGGGGCGGCCTTCCCTTCCTGGGCTGTGCCCTCGTCGCTGCGGGCGCCCAGCTCACCCTGCTCCACTTCCTCGGTGCGCAAGGAGGCAGAAGGATCGCCCTCGCCCTCCTTCCGATTTCTCTCGAAGGACAGGCCGCTCAACTTGAAAGGCTTCTTGAAAGAGAGTTTCTTCTTCTTAGGGGTCTCCTTGGAGGAAGCCTCCCCTTTGGCCTGCGCGCCCTGGCTAGGAGGTGCCGGCTCGATGGCGTCGCCAGCGGCCCCAGCTGCCTCTTCTGTTCGGATCACGGGGGGGGTGGGGGGGGGGGCTCCCCTTCCCTTTGGGGGGCTAAGTCTCCATTGCTTTTCACGTGACCGTTCTCCTGTCCGTTGGCATTCTCGGGGGAAGCGCCCGCTGCCTCCTCGGCGGTCCCGTTGCCCCGGGGAGCCTTGGAGCTCAGACCGCCCAAGATGCGGGTCTGCAGTGGGGCGCCCCGAGCCGCCCCGGGCTCGCGCTGCGGGGGTAGTTCGGCGGGGTCAGTCGGGTCGGCGGAGGGGTGGGGCTGGCGCCTGAAGGGGAGGGGTGTGGGGGAAACCGAGCAGCACCCCCGCTCCGCCGCCGACCCGCTCGCTACTTCTGCCGCCGCTCCGCTCCGGGCCAGAATGCCCGATAATGGGTTTGATCTTAAACTCAATTGCAGTTCCATGCGTGGAGGAACTGTCTCTCTTGCAGTTTGTGAGTACTGACCAGTAATAATATCTACTTTCTTTGTAGTATTGCCATTCTTTTCCAACTTCTAACCATTAAGTCTTCCTTCAGTCAAAAAAGAAATCAACATACTTATCCTATCGTTGATCTACTATTGCTATTTATTAGTGTTAGATGCTAAAAATGTAATTTATTTGGATTTCTGCCAACTGGTTCGTTTTCTCAATGGTAAACTCTATGAGAGAAAAACACTTCATTTAGCTTTGAAATATCACGGTCTTGACCACTAAAGGCCATTAACATATCTAATTACTATGACAGCCATAAAGAGCCCACACACATTTGCAAACTCTCTCCAAGTGGGGTAACCCTGCCCTAGTAGAGAGTCCTGGATCGGCATGTTAGGTGGTGGTAAGATGTGGTGCTGGAGGCTGACACCTTCCATCAGTTTTGGCAGAGTACTGGGATGAGAGAGCTCAGGCTCTGACGTTAGACTTGGTGTGGTCACACACTGGTGCTGCTTCTTAGTAGCTGAATATACTTGGGCAAATCATTTAACATCCCTAAGTCTCATAGTCTCATTTTCCCAGAGGGTAACAAGGGGTGGATGAAGGCACTAAGTGTATAGGTTCTTTGGGAGGATTAAACTAAATAATGCATGTGCAATGCTTAACACTGTGCCTGCCAACACACGTTCACTATGGTTATTACCTATAATAGGGAGTTCATATCATGTGTTGAGATTCACATATTCTGATATTTCTTTCTTCCTGAATTAGGATATAGGCTATCTGGAAATGAGTTCTCATTTTATCAAAAGTCATAGAGTTAACATTAGTATAAGATGCACAACTAAAAGCTATAACTACCATCTTTCACAGCTCTATGTTTTGATAACTTAGAAGAAAACCTTTCCTAGGTAATATTAACCATGAGGTTTTATTTATTCTCACATTAGTTCAAGTCAAGGTTTAATTATTTTAGTTATCAAAAGAATTACTGGAAGAGCTGCAAGACATAAAATAACACTTTTCTATATCACAATCAAAGATTTTTTTTTGCTTATTCTTATTCTTATAGTTAATACTGGATTCCCGACAACTGAAAGATTATGTATGAGACACAAATTGTGAGTGAAAGGAAATTATGAACTCAAAGTGTTAATTTTGGGAAAGGAAATGATTAACTTTTAATTTTTGTACCTATAGCACAAAGTAAATATACACTTTATCCAGTTAAATCAATTATGAAAATTATTTACAAAATGGCCTACCTTCCATAATCACTATCTAAGATGAAGCTGACATTGTGGTGACCTGGAATTAATTAAAACACGCAATCAATTAAATTCCTAATCACAAGAGAACAATATGCTATATTGCTGACTTTAAAGCAGAGAAAACAATAAAATCATAATAAAATCATACTTATACAATTACCTGTTAATCCTCGAAGAAATGAACACTGAACTATCTTAAAAGTATCTACAATTAAAAATATGCATAATAAAGTACCTTAGATTATAACTAAATAGACCTTGGAAAACGTAAACACAAATGAAGAATAACAAAGAACATATATGTAACCATGTTGTCTTGAAAGTTTTCCTGCTCTTTCAACAGTTATTTAATTGTTTAGACATCCTGCTAGGGGTTGAGAAATGCATGGTGAGCACATAACCTGTGTGCTCCAAGTAGAACGTATTGTTTAGTGCAGGGTCAGCAAAACTGATACAAACAGAGAACTAAAATTTGTGATAAGGCTATCAAGGAAAAGTAGAGTGAGCTTTGGGTATGTAAGAGTCAGCAGAGGCTTTTTTGAGGACATGACATTTTATCTGAAATTTCCAGTATGGAAAGCTTACAAAGGCTCTGAGACAAGTAGGTAAGTTTGGTTGAATAATTTTTAAAAAGGAAAAAAAAAAAAAAAAAAAAACCCTATGGCTAGCTTTGTGGTACAGCAGTAATGGGCTACTCAAGAGAAGCCAGATCCCACATAGCCACTCCAGTTCAAACCCCAAGCTGGTCACCCTGAAACATGTCAGGCATGTGTGTCAATACCCAGGATCCAAAAGGCTAGAGGACAGTGAAGAAGGGAGTTGAAGCATGATCACACCCTGTGTAGGGTGCTCCCCAACATGCTCATCTCACATGCATGCACACAACTATCAGGAATAAGGAAGAAGAAAAAAAAACTATGTATCTGAAATACACAGAGGAAGAGGAAAAAATTGAGTATATTTAAGGCAAAAGGTAGAATAGCTAAATAAGTCATGGAATTCTCTGGAAGAAGGAAGAATAAAAAGGAACTTGAAGTTTACATTATATGCAAACCTGAAGAAAAATTAATTTATGTATGCTCACATGAAAGTGAAAAGAAGCCAAAGAAAAGAAACACTAATAGAAGAACACAAAAAAGGGTGGAGTAGCAGCGAGAGAATACAGAACAGGAAAATAGAGTCAAGCATCTATGACATCTAAAATCTGTCATCTATGACAGTGATGAAGAAAGAAGGAAAGATGATCAAAACTTACCAATGTAAGTTCCAGTCATCTTACAAGTCATGGAACCCATATCTCCATTTGAATGATCTAGTTTTAGACCATACCTAATAAAAAAATTACGTTCACATCAAAGTTTATATTGACACTAAGTGTTTTCTTTTTTTTTAATTTGTCAAAGGGTGTGTTGGTTCTCTGCAGAGAGAAAGTATGTGAGAAAGCACGAGAAAGCACCCCCCATTGGGCATAGTTACATCACAATCTCTTCTCCATTTCTCCCTCCTTTTGAGATTCTGGGAACGCACGTACATGTACTTGGCGTGTTTTTCAAACCACCAGGTCTGGGACTCCAGCTGCACAGTTGGCTATGTGGGATCCAGTGCCTTAACCACCAGGCCACACTCTGGCCCAGCACTAAGTCTTAAAATAGATCACATTGATTTATGGATAAGTACGAGGAGATAGCCCCATAGCACAGTGGTTAAGCACTATATGTGGCGGGGGGGTCGGGGGGGGATCTGGATTCCACATGACCATCCACAATTTAAATTCCAGTACTGACAACTTGAAAAACATGCCTGATATGTGTGCAGGCCCCCCGCAGGATCCCAAAGGGAAGAAGGAATGGAGGAAAAGAGATTGTGGCTTAACCAGGCTCCACTAGGGGTCTCTCTTTCACTCTCTCATACACATATGCATGCACATGTGTGCACTCACACTGTCTGACATTTCATTTAAGAAAGATAAAGAATAAATATCAGAATAGAAACTGTTGCTGTAACTAAGATTTCTATAAAATCAAAGTATTTATCAAAAGTATTTTATCAAAGTATTTTTTGAGAATATTTTAATAAAATTCTATTAAATAAAATGTTTTGTAATTAATTCAGCTATTGTTAATAGTCTCTGAAGAGTTTTAAATACTACTAAGTAAAACACTTATTTCATAAAGATATTTCTCAAAATATATCCTCATAATAATCTAAGTAGTAGTTCATACTATATTGGAAACAGAAAGAGAAATATGGTAGCACCCGACTATATAAATGATTGCTAATTTACTACATAAAATAGTCCAATTTATACTGTTTTAAAATACTACATTAGTGATACAGTATGGCTAGCAATTACTGTTTAAATTAAGTATGTTTATACCTGCTATTTTATAATAAAAATTATTTGAATTACTTACAAATTATCAGATCGTGGAAGGAGAAGCTCACAGGGCATTCCTCCAATATAAACTCTGTATGAAGATTTTTATCAGAAAATGTCAAGTTATATCAATAAATTGCTTCAAAATGCTCTCCTCCCACCAAATTCACTGGCCACTGCATACTTTTTTTTTCCTCAATCACTTATTATTGTCCATCATCCATTTATTCAATAAAAACCTATTGAAATCTATTATATGGGAGACTCTGCTCTAAGTACCAGGACTGGCATTTTAACTGGAAGAAGCAAATAAACATGATAATCATAACATTTTGGTGTGTTAGACAGTATTAAGTAATATATTAAACATAATAACATAATGGGGATGCATCCCATAATAATTTAATGGGGACACATCCCTCTGAATATTATGTAATTCAAATAAAAACATAATTTTGTAGGGCATTTCATAATATAGGAATTCAGGTAAATAGCAGAAACACCACAACGTTATCAAGACGGAGAGGATAGCTAATGGCGTAGTGGACATCAAATAGCATCAAGAAGCTGAGAAGCAGCAGATTCGGTAGGCTATGAAGAAAACTGCCTTCACATTGTCCCAGCTGATCAGATCGGATCTATTACTCAAAGACACATAGAACAGGCCCTGCTGCCTTTGGCAGCTCATGGATGACTAACTGGTATTAAAATCTTTGCAGTGACAAAACCAACCACTCAGCTCCTGTGACGGCTAATCCAGGTTTCAAAATAAGGCTAAACACAAACCTGAGTTCCGAAAGATAAAAATTTTGCTTGAAAGAAAAATTTTAATTTACTTTTATTATACTTTTAATATAGCTGCTTTCATTTGGTCATTACATTAGGTGTGTACAGTTTGTAAACTCAATTATTATCCTCATTATAGAGATCTGTTGATTTAAATTCTCCTACTAATCTCCTGCCTTATTCCAACTAAATAATAAAATTGGCAGCTAACGTATACAGGATCTTACTACATTTTATTCTTGCAACCGTCTTATGAGTTATAAATTGCCAATGAACTATTTTACAGATGAAAAAACTGAGACAGGACGTTAGATGGTTTGTCCAAACCACAGACAATGAGGCGCAGAGCAGGAATTCAAACCCAGATGGTCTGACTACAGTCTGTGGTCTTGACCATGCTCAGAAATCCCCACAGTTGTCTGGGCATGTGTGTCAATGATAACACTATCCTATTTAGCCTTAAATATATATTTAAATTTTTTGCATGCCTGATCTTGTACACTAAAATCTCCTATCCTTTGTAATTTACAGTTTATCTAATTTTGGAAATCTAGCCCAGTGGATAAGATTCATGAGAAGCAGAAAGTCTTCCAGACTTCTCGCCCAATACACTGCCCACTGCTCTCCACTCCCTCCCTGCCAATGGAATTCAGGAGCAATAAAATGCTCTGGGAGCACTACTATCATAATGAATGTGGCGCAAATGAGATAAATGCATCTCCTAGAACTTCTCATCTTCCCATTAATAGGTGAGCAAAAAACAAAAATCTACATTTTTATCTCAGGCTTCCCAGAGTACAAGATTGGGCAGGATGACCTCTGATGTCCCTTCTGAATAGGAGTCTGTGCTTTTAAGAAATAATTTCTATTAATTCCTTGATATTAAAAAGCATATAAATTCCAGCTACTATGGAGAAAAAGCAGGTCATTTCTTAAAAAAAATTAGATTTTCTACTTCCTAACAACATGGGAAAAGGTGTCTTAGAAAAGGTGTCTTATCTAAAAATAAGAATATAAGCCATTCATAATATGAACGATATTAAAGCAGACAAAATCTTTACACATGCTAAATTGTATATATAAAGTGTTTGATATTTTTGTTTATAGTTCTTTTATTACGTATACAAAATCAGTAGGAATATTTTCAGAACATTAGAGATACAAACAAATGTGATTGAATTGAGAGCTCTGCCTCATAGAATCCAAGAAAGCACTTTATTTCATTTATAAAAACCTTTGCCTACTTTACCAATTACATATGTGTGAGCATGCATACATCTCTATGATATTTAAAAAAACTGTAGAAATCCTATTAAAAATTATCTTTAATTCTCTGAATTGGTTATTCCATTTATCCACTTTATCTTTTTTATACATGTTCAATAAGCATGAAAGATCTTGAAAGTCATAATACAGAGTTTATACTTCTTCCCTCTGCAGCAAATAAGCAGGCCTTATAGTTTTTTTTTAAAGACAAAACTGGGGTAACTCCACCCATGCTACAGGAAGACACATTAGTGACAATGCTAGGTTCTGGTCCACAATTGTAGAACTGTAGAAATAAATATATCTTCTTAATAATCTAAATAGTAATCCGCACTATACTGGAAACAGAGGAAGAAATATAGTAGCACCCAACTATATAAATGATCACTTATTTACTACATAAAATATTACAATTTATACTGTGTTAAAAACATTAAGTGATGCAGTATAGCTATTAATTACTGTTTAAATTTAGTATGTTTATATCTGTTATAATCTGCCAGAATCCCAAAAGGAGGGAGACATGTAGAAAAACAATACTCGTCAGACGTTAGTTATATAGACATTGTTAGCACCTGGTTCACAGCTGGTGAATGGAGAAACCAAATTCCATCCCTATCCTGTAGGTGAGTTATTGACCATTTTTAGTTTTAGCATTCTTTTGTACACCACAGTGCAGTAGGAAACAAGCCAAATTGGGTATTAGGAGACTTGAATTCTATTCCTGACTGTGACTAAGCTATGTGACCTCCAGACCAATTTCTTTATTAGCAAAATGAGGCAGTTTGATTAAATAACAAAGTCCGCCATTTATAAAGTTCTATGACTCAATTACTATCAGACTTGTGGCCATGTGCCCTCTATGAATAACGTCCATCACAGAACTGGAAGGAATTACATCAGACCAAAAGGAAGGCATACTGAGCATGGTTTCCATGGCAATGATTCATTCAATAATCTATTTTTCTTCCTATAATATGGCTGAAAATAGTGGTTAGTCCTATCACATTGTGGTAGTGTTTAATATAATAGAACCTATTGGGTCCAGGAGGAGGCAAAGGGGTTAAAGTGCTGGAATCCCACATGGCCAGACCCTGCAGCCTGAAACTCACACTGGGCGTGTGTGCATTGTGTGCTCAAAATCCAGAGAGGCGAATGAAGAAGGGATTGCAGTATGGCTATCCCCCCTGCGGGGTGATTTCTTGCTTTCTCTCTGTCTTTCTAGAGAGTGCACACACCTTATAGCAAAAAATCTCTCTCTAAAAAAAAAAAAAAAAAAGTAATAATAGAACCCATCATTTTTTTCAAGTAACACATCCCTAACACAAGTTATAAAAATACATTTCCACATTTAAAAATCACCTCAAAATCCGCACATTTTTCCCATTTGAGCTTAGTGCAGTATTACTCCCATAGACATCAGTGAAGATTCTGCCTTGAATTGTTATTAGTGAACCTGAAGAAAAAAAGGAAAGAAGAAGCATAAGAATATCTATCCATATACATAAGATCAAAACTCTAAAGGTTTTCTCAGTATTTATTGAGAAATGACAGGATGAATTATTCCATAAATATTGCTTGGGTGGACGTGTGATTTATTTTTAAAATTTTCTACTTTATATCAAAAAGTAAAATAACTCCTAGGTAAAACAAAATTTAAATACACAAAACTATAAAAACTCTAAAAATGTATGTAATATTTATGTAACCAGGGTAGTGGGATCTTCTATAATATACAAATGAAAAAATAAATAACAAAGGTTAAGATCTATAGACTTGATAATAAAAATTAAAATTTGTCTGTATAACAGAAAAATCACTAATATTGAGTCATCAGAAAAGTCATGATGTATTTTTGCAGATAAAAAAAATGCATCATGATTTTTCCAATAACCTAAAAGATTTTTAAAGCAAATAACAAATTTTAAAAATATTTCCTACATAGATGGTATATAAATGCTGAACATCCTTGAAGTACAGTTTTTTGTAACTTAATATGAAAAATGATGACTAGTTTTAAACCAAGGAGATGAGCATGTAATATACAAAATGAAAAATATGCATGGTCAGCAAGCATAAATTTAATCACATAAGGGGACCAGCAGTTGGCATAATGGTTATGTTGCTGGACTTCCACCTAGTCAACCGTGGTTCAAGTTCTGGACCCAGCAGCTTAAAACACACACAGGATGCGTGTGCAGCATGGCCATTTCCTTTTTGGGGGTGATTTCTTGTTTTCTTTCTCTCTGGTGAACATAGATGTCCTATAGCAAAAATCTCTTTTAAAAAACATAAAGTTTGGGAAAATGTAAAAACCTACTTTATTTTTCATGTAAATACTTAAAAATAGTATCTAGAATTGTTAAAATTACAGAAAAAGATATTCTCATATTGCTATCAGGATTACATAATTATACTTATTTTAACAAATGCTGAAAGCAAGCCTAATGTCCAATAGAGGAGAAAGTTAAATACAGTGTAGTATATTAAATACAGTAGTTAAATATAGTATAGTAGATTAAGATTCAGTCATTGAAAATCATTGTTAAAACTTTCAGTAATGTTTATAATCAGAAAAGTGTTATAAGTTTTCTGGTATTATAATAAGTTCACATACTGAAAAGTAAATAAACTAATAATCACAAAACTTAATGGTATTTTAACTGTCCTATAACAGACCTGGAGTTCCGGATAAAGGTGTGATGCTCCTTATTGTCGGGGTTCTGAAACTTTTTGCCTGTAAAATAGTAATATCAATAAGTTGTCTTATCTCTATTTTGTTCCTGGTTGTTTTAACGTGTTGTTTTTAACAACAGAAGTACCTGTGTCTTGGTAAGTTATTAAAGATAGAGGTTTCCTTAGGTTTACTCCCTTTTGGGAGGTCAAAAGGCCACATCTCATGAGGCTTTCTTGTAAAAATGGTGTAGGGCAACACACAGCAAGAGATTAAGCAAGCATGTCCATGTCCCCTCAGAAACCCACACATATTCAATCATGAAGAACTCATCCTGATATTTACATTAATTTTCTTCCTAAGGCCCCACCTTTCAACATCATAGTCACAGTAACTTTACACCCTCTTAATTCTGTCATAGCCAAATTTCAATACATAAATTTTGGGGGTACACATTTAAACCATAGCACTAGTATTATGGAATGGGTCTGTTTCTTACATTACTTATATTTCAGCTGCATTTATAACTGTCAAAATATTTCATTTACAGACAAGAAATAAAGCTTAGAACACTTTCAGATTATTCTGGATCTTTTCCTTCTCTCCTAAAAGTTCCCTTCCAGTTCAAAATAGCCTGGAATTTTACAATGTATTCTTCCTTTTGGTAACAGTGTAAACCAAGCTACAGTGATGGTGCTCTCTTGTAAAGACTTTTAAGATTTGGTGGAATAAAATCAAAGAGAGCTTACTTTTGGTTAAGCTCATGAAGAAAAAAAATAACACGGCAAAACATAGAAGCAAAATGTGAGGGGGAAAAAAAAAAAAAAGACCCAGCAAAGTAATCTTCACTAGCAACACTACTGATAATATTCTTGAACAACCCAGGAATAATTCTTGAGAAATGTTACACTAAATAAGAAATGAAAGAGAGAAAAATTCCAGGGACGTCACCATAGAAACTCTAATACCTATAGTAGAGCAAATAATGGCTCTCCAAAGATGATCATGCCCTCATCTCTGCAAATATATTAGGTTCTATGGCAGGTGGTTGCAGATAGAATTAAGTTTGCTAATGAGTTGAACTTAAAATATAGGGAGATTATTCTGGATTATTCAGGGGTATGATGAGGAGTTGGCCACCACTGCGGCTTTGAAGACAGAGGAAGGGGACCATAAGTCAAGGAATGTGGGCAGCCTCTAGAAGCTAGAAAAGGCAAGGTAACAGATTTTCCCCTGGAGTCTCCAAAAGGAATGAGTCCCTCCTAGATACCTTGATTTTAGTCTGGTGAGACCTATGTCAAACTTTTGACCTATAGATCTATATGATAATAAATGTTGCCGCTGTGAGCCACTAAACTCATGATAATTTCTCATGATACCACATAAGAAACCAATACATACCTGTTAGGGATACTCAGGTACATACATGAAACAGAAAGTTAAGAGCAGATTCTGGAGTCAGGTTGTCTGAATTCAAACTTGATCTCTACAATTTCCTATGTGCATGACTTTTTATAAGTAATAAAATTTCTCAGTGCCTCAGTTTTATCATCCATAAAATACAGGTGATAATATTAGTATACTGTTAGAAAAGTGTTATGAGAATCAAGAGTTAACAATTATAAAATATTTAGAATACTACCTGGCACGTAGTAAATACTATATTATTAGCTATTATTTTTTCAAAGAAATATATGCCAATGTCTTTTACATATTTATTTATTTATTTATTTATTTATTTATTTATTTATTTTTGCCAGAGAGCATGTGTGCTTGCCAGAGAGAGAGAGAGAGACAGAGAGAGAGAGAGAGAAAGGAAGAGAGAGGCCAAACACTTTCCATGAGGTCCCTCCATTTTCAGGATTTGGGGCATGCATACAACTCTACTGTGTTTCTCAAACCACCAGGTCTGGGACTCCAACTGTGCGTAGGCCATGTGGGGACCCCACTCTTTTAATCATAAGGCACAGGCTGGCCTACCAATGCCTTTTTAAATGGCAAAATGAGAATTAGCTACTGTGAAAGGGAAAATATGACCCTAACCAAGAGAAAAGGTAAGATTAGGGTCAAAACAAAGGCCACATAGGAGAAAGGATAGGAAAAAGATGGCTTAGAGAGTAGGAACATCATGATTTGGTTTCTGAGTTAGTATGGAACTGAAATAAAAGGCAAAGAAGAAGCCAACAGGTTTCTGGCTTGATTAGTGACAATCAGAGAAATAAGAAGGTTTAAGGAGGAATCCAAAATGTTTAGTTTGAGATATTCTGAATTTAGGTGGTTTTGAGGCCATTTAAGTATGATGCATTAGGAAACAAAACATGGCTTCATATAGAAATCATATTGAGCAATATATTTGTGAATCATGTGAAATTCTTGAGGACAGATGTCATTATTGTTTTCCTAAGCACTTCATCTTACACTGTAGTACTCAGTAATTGAGAACTTAAAACATAAATATTTTTAGAGTTTTTTTTTTTTTTTTTTTTTTTGCTATAGAGCACATGCGCTCGCCAGAAAGACAGAGAGAGAGAAAGCGAGAAATCACCCTCCAGGAGGGATGGCCACGCCGCTATCCCTTCTCCTCCATTCTTCTCTCGGGACCTTTGGCATGCACGCACACGTGCCCAGTATGAGTTTAAGCCACTGGGTCCAGGACTTGAACTGCAGTTGACTACATGAGAGTCCAGCGACATAGCCATTACACTAACTGCTGGTCCCCATAAATACAATTTTTAAAAAATATATTGGATAATGCTTACAAGAAAATATATTAGGCAACTAAATTTCAAGTGTTTCGTATGCTATATGGAGGCATATTTCATATCATTACATTAGAAATTACATAGAAAGGAAAATTAATTATGTTTCTACTTAAAATAGAGTGGTAGACCAGCCAGTGGCATGGCGGTGAAAGCAGGTGGATCCCACGTGGTTGACTGTGTGGTTTGAGTCCCAGACCCGGCAACTCAAGAAACATGTTGACACATGTGCAAGCCTGTATAAATCCTGAAAGGATGAAGAGATGGGGAAAAAAAGGATTATGGTGTGACTACCCCCACGGGGGTTGCTTTCTCAGTTTCCCTCTTTTTCTCTCTTTGTTTCTCTCCAGTGAGTACACATGCCCTTTAGCAAATATAAAAGATAAAATAAAATGAAATGAATTGGTAAGTCTGATGACAATAGGGAAAAGGAGGATCAAACTAAAAGCAGACATGAGGAAAGAAGGGGAAATATGTGAACAAGAAAATAATTTAATTTGAAGGTATAAAACTAAGAAAATTAACATAAAGGAGGGGGAAATCAGAAACAAAAGAGATTCAGTTACTACAGAAGATAATTAAAATAAGAAAATTATTCTTAGCTATATATTAATATATTTTAATGTGGAAATAGATAACAATGTGTAAAAATAACACAGTTCTCCAAGAAACAAAACAAAATTAAGTATACGTAAATTAAAGAGGAGAGCCCCACATACATTGAAGCTGCATGCCCAGCTATCGAGGTGACCTTTGCAGGTGTTATTTTCTGTGATAGGAACCCCATCCACACTGACTCTAACAGTGTAGGAATCTTCTGGCATTGGTCTGAAAGGTAAGTAAATAAATATGAGGAATATGGTAATTCTGTTATTTAATGTATAGCATTAGTGAAAAAGATTGCCCTGGACCGCAGATCATTTTTTGGAAAAAAAAAAAAAAAAAGTATTTAGTCGAGGCCAGTAGGTGGTGTGGTGGTGAAGGAGCTAGATTCCCATGTGATCAACCCCAGTTGGAATCCCAGATCCAGTGACTTGAAAATCATGTGGGATGTGTGTGTGTATGCCCAAAATTCCAAGAGGAGACCACAGGAGAAAGGATTTGGGCATGGCCATCCCCGGGGTGGGGGGAAGGATTTCTCACTTTCCCTCTCTCTGTCTCCCTCAAGCAAGCACACACAACCTATGGCAAAAACAAAACAAAACAAAACAAAACAAAAAGTAGCTAGAATCTGATCAATATAGAGTTAAATTCAATTTTATATTATGGAAAGATGAGCTTCATCCTGAATCACCCTATATTGCAAATTCTGGTATAATGAAACTCAGGCTAATGCCTATTCTGACTACACACACTGCTGCTTCATACAAAGGACAGCAGGCCCAGCTGCAGTGGCACAGGTGGCAGCATAGCACTCTGCAATGCTGGACCAAGTGGAAGACCAGGCTTTAGATCCTAGGTCAACCTGAAACACACTGGGCTGCAGCCCATGATCCTGGCTGTGTGGAAGGCGAGGCAACAAAATTGCCATGTGACAAGAACCTGTTGAGGTTCTCTCATGAATTAAATAAAATAAACTTTTATTTAAAAAATAGAACAAATGCAATAACAACTAATGTAACAGTAATCATTTAAAACAGTAACGTTTCAACTTGATACTTTATGTTTTATTTTTAAAATGGATCAATTAATCAAGTTTCTCCCTAACTAAGTTTTTGCTTCTGAAAAACAGCCAACAAGCCTACTGTAAATGTAATCCTTTGGAATATATGCTACCTGTTTCTGAGGTCAGTATTAAAAGTTACAATTTAAAATGATTTAAGTTTTTTTCTAAGTTGCTAATTAATACACATACATTTGGACTGATAGTAAGGGACTTGAAATGTCACTCTGTAAAATGATTATCTTTACTTTTAATGATTATGTGGAGATTTTGGACAAAATGAATCAAACTGGATAGGAAAGCATAATTTTGCTATTTTTGAGGCATACCGTTGTAATATAATAGTGTCATTTATCTTCCAAAAGAGCTCAAGAAGTATAACAGCTTTAATAATATGTAAAAGGACATAGAATACATTTAAGCATGCCATTATGTGGAGAAAGTATTATAATCAAATTTAATAAAGGTATAAAGTATTATTAGAAGTGTGGAATCAAAAATACTGATACTCAGAAATACATTACTTATGCTAAAACTATTCTAATACTAATCTATATCATTGTGATTTCTGATATGATTCAAATGAAGTTTAAGAAATACCTAGTATAGCATGTAATTTGAGTCGAATGACTTGCATCTTTTTCTACATCACAAGTAATTGACTGGAAAGAAGAAACTAATTGCACACTGTTTCCCAACTCAGCATCATCAACTCCATAGTTAAACTGGTTTGCTTGAGAAAAACCTGGAAAAATAAAGAAAGAAAGCAAATATCAGTCCTATTTTCAGAGATCTAACAACTCTCACTCAATAATGAATCACTCAGGAAATAAAAATAAATAGTCCTGAAGAAAACATTTAACCTATTTCCTATTTGCCCTTATGATTGTAATACTCTTGAGAAGCACCATTGTTTAATTAATATATTTGAAAAAATTATCGCTTTAATGTGTGCATATATTACTGGATACTCTATCTAGTAGAAATAACGGAGGTAGAAAAAAGGCAGGCAAAGTGGAGCTAGAGAGTAGGGGAGGGAAACACTATTTTATGAAAGATGAAATCTTCACCTCGAGCTCCTATAAAGCAACATCTGAAGTGTGTTCTTACAAATAGATAGTTTATTTTGTAGGTGATCCCTTAGGGATGAAGGAGAATAAAATTTGAGAAAATAAATTTCAGGTACCACTGAGGGTGATAGAACTCAACCTTGGTGAGAATTTCTAAAGAAAATATAGAATGCTTCATTGAATCGGAGAATCAATGGCAAAATACATTTATTCATGAAACCTGTCCTCACTGGTTGAGGGTTCCCCACGGCGGAAATAACTTCCTGTACACAGGAGCATGCAATATGGGTTCCAGCATTCTAAGTCACTACATCAGAGAAGTCCTTAGACAGTTGACAAAAATATGCCATGGCAACTTTGGGCATGAAACTGGATGCATAGATTCAGTCAAATGTCACAGCTGTGGCTAGAATTAGAGATAAGATCAAGAGGATGTGAGGTTAAGAACAAAAGGCATCTGATAGAGTCTACCTCTTACACCACACGAAACTGCTTGTGTCCTACCCTTTAAGCAAAAAATCATCACCGAGTCTTCAAGGCAGTCTCCAGCTAAGAGTTCTGCTATAGATATAATAGATTTAGTGGGACAAGCCACAGGTCATACTGCCATGACTGGTCCTGAGTTTATAATTAATATTGAATAGGCTCCTCTCTATCATCCATTGTAGATTTCCCTTACCCTGAGCCAGCACTTCAACTAATGGGTGATACTAAGCTTCATCCTTGCGAGTTCTGAGCCTTTAGTTTTCTTGGCCTTTTAAGGTTGTGGTTGCTGCAATTGCCCATTTATAGTTTCCTATCACATTGACCATGGAAGCCAAGAGGTACCCCCATGAATGCCCTGAACTCTAGACATAAATCTCCCCATCTGCAATAAGTGACAACAATCCTACTTCTTCATGATAATCAGAATTAATCATCTCTACTAGTCTACTAAATGTGCTTTGTGAACTCAAACAGATCAGTAGTAGTGGTAGTTTTAGTTCCATGGAACCATATTGGGACCTTTGGTGAAAGCATTTGTTTTCTACCTGGAGACTCAGACCACAACTCCAGGAGAACTTAATGCTGAAAGAATAGAAAGTACAAATCCATTTCTTGGTCATTGGGAGTGATACTAAAGAGCAACTATTTCCAGTTCCATGCATTCTATCTATTGAAAAACCACAGCATACATCTGCCATTGGTTCAGTGCATATACCATATAATGGAGGACAGCATCCCATTCCACAGGAAGTTGTTCCCAAGCTGGCATTTCAGACAGGGTTTCAACAGGCTGTTCTATCATTCCATTTTTCTAGATGTGTCAGAGTAACACAGGTTTCATGGCATGGTCATGTGCCCAACATCACAACTGTTACATTGTAAAATACTTTCATTATTCTAAGGCAATATATTATGGAATCCCATGGCTGTTAACTTTGCAGATTCTCAGAAGATGGTGCTGGCAGAAGGAATGTGGATAGAAAAAGCAAAATCCTTATCTCAAGTAGGTGTCAGTGGTAGGGACAATGAATCAATGCTATTCCCATGAGAGGTGGGGAATAATGCAATTGGTTGTCACTAGGCAGCTGGGTAGACATTCTGAGTGGTGGTATCCTATTGAGACCATAGTGTTGGTCCCTGCTCTCTTGGGTCAGGCATTGAGCACTATCAATAGGTAGTTTAGCCTTGGTGGAAGGAAGTGCATGGTGCTGGACCATTTGTAGCCTCCGCCATGGCTACTCTTCATGGGCCCATTGCACAAGCACTGAGTCAGCAGGAAGAGAAGCTCCTGGATGAGTCTTCCAATCTGTTTGTTTCAGCTTCTCTGTGAGTTAACCTGAGACATGTAGATTTGCATGCTTAGTTTTCATTATCATCAGTCCTTTAACATGCCTCCTTCTTGCTTCTAATCTCTCAGCACTGTTGCCACCCGCCCCTAACCAATCAAACAAATCGTCTACCACTTTCTAGGAGTGCATGTGTATCCTTACCCTGGATGCCCTTCTCTCCATGTAAAGCCACTGATGGCCATGTATACTGATCACAACTCTGCCTATCAGGAAGGCTGACAGTGGAAAGTGAGTGAAAAGAGCCCAGGAACCACCCTGCAGCATTTCCAAGTGAAATCGGAAATGATGTTATAGGGATGTGAAGTGGGATACAGGAGGCACACGATATAGACAATCATGGTAGTGTTATTCAGAGGGAGCAAGCCATGGAAATATCCATGATAAGTGTATTTTAGATAAAGGGGACAGAAAATGCCAAGGTCCTGTGGCGGGAGCACATTTGTGGATTCAAATAATAGCAGGTATGGCTGAAGCACATGAGTGAGGAGAAGTGGCAGGAGAGGAGACCAGAAATGAGGAGTTTAGATTAATTTTATAAGAGAGAAGCACTGAAAACTTTGAAACAGAAGAGTGGAATGACCTGACTTACGTTCTTCCAGATCAATCACTAGCTAATGTCCTAAGAGTAGACTGGAGGCAGGAGTAAAGATGCTTCTCAGAGAGCCATTGGATAAATGATGGGATAAATGTTTGGAATGGTTTTAACAGAAAGGTGGAGGACAATAAGCGAAGACAACAAATATGAGTAATTTTTTTTTTTTATGAGTTTTACTATATAGGGAAGCAGATAAATGGGTGGTAGCTGGGAAGGAGTATGGAGCAAGGAGAATGTTGGTGATTTTGCTTTTGCTTTTTTTCAGGTGGGTAAAGTCACAGTATGTTTGTAGGCTAATGGGTAAAGCCAAAAGAAAGAGATGAATGACAATGTGAAACAGAGTGGAAAGTTACTTTAACCTTATTATAAATTTATGTAAATTCAAAACTATATTTGGAAGTAATTAAACATAGATTTAGTATTTTATGCCACATAAAAACATTTTATATTGTTAAAACAAGATTTTATTGTGAAATTAACCCAATAAACAATGCCTATAAAGAAGATTAATTGGATAATTTGTTATCAATAATTAAAGCTTATAATTAGACATTCTTCTTATAAAAGCATTGAAAAGTACTTAGACTGTTCTTGTATGCAAAGTGCAGCCATCTCTGATGTTGTCTATATTCTAATATTTTTTGAATAATGTTAATTTAGTAAATAAACAGTTTTTGCCTAGATTAACACCTAAAATTCCCAAGTTCTGAGTTCTAAAAATATGTACATTTAAAAATAGTGTTTTTCTTCTAATATCACAGTTACTTAACATTAAAACAGCCAAGTTGATAGTGTTATATTTGAAATTATAAAACCTTTTCTTTTATATGAAAACATTTACACCCATGTTATATGTAAATTTATGAGCTATTTAACTATCAGAACTTAACTGCCTGTAGACTACACCATCCCTCAAATGATAATAAACTTAACATTGAAAAGAACAAAATGGTAAACCCAGAGATGTAGACTTAACTCCTTTAAATCTTGTGTATAACACTATTTATAATACTATAAATAATATTATAATTTAGATGTATTATTTATAATACTAGTCCTATCCTCTCCTCTCCTTTCCTCTGCATATAGGAAAGCAAGCATAAACTCAATAAAAGGTAGCCATTGTAATAAATACCACTTTATTTCTCTGAACTTAAATTTTAACCAAATGATTCATGCAGCAGAGACTAAAGTACAAACATCAAGTTTACATATGAAAAGATATTAGCACTGGATTTTCAGTTTTGCATCTAGAAAAACAGTTACTACTAAAGAGGAATTGTGAGAAGACACACGAAAATATACCAAAGCAAGCTAGTTATAAACCACTCCTTCCTTTTGCAAACTTCTGCTTATCTCTAGAGTTCACATTGAATTTGGGAAGCATGTGAGGGTTGTTGGCAACTAACTAAAGAATGGAAAGTTTTACTTGTGGTGTGGTTCAGGATGTGATAATACACATATTTATTTTTTATAAGGTACATGCCATATCAACAATAAGGTAACATCTCTTCTTCAGCATTTTAAGACAACTACTACAATTCTGAAAAATAATGCCAACAAAAGATGAAACCATCTTTAACTTAGAAGTTGCTATAATATCAAATATATACATGTGAAAGTGTCCTAAGAGAACAAGTTATGGAAAAATAGGAACCCAGAGAGGACTCATAAATATTTTCATTTTAACTTTTGCTTACAAAAATACAAGTTTAGGAATATTTCTCATTTTTAAGCTGATTCAAAAGAGTTAAAAAGAAATACAAGAGAGTCATTCTTTAAAAAATTTAATTTAGAGCGTAATTCTAAACAACTAATTAGGCATAAAGAAGACACCACTGGAAGTACTCCAAAGCACAGAGATTACAGGAAGGGTTGGGTGCACCCTGGAAACATAAAAGGTTGAGGCTTGGAATGGAAATTCCTGATAGTTGGTGTATATTTTTTTTCTTCTGCAGAAAAACTGGAGACAGGAATTGCCAGGCACGAAAACCTGGGTCTCCTGATAGCAGCAATCCAAAAGTAACGCCTGTGCTGCTCTCATGGAAAATGTCAGAGCTGTTAAAGCCAGCTGTTGTCATGTAAAAGGAGGCTGTTTTGGTTTCTCTAGTAAAGAAAAAATAAGATGGAGAAGTTAACCTATTTAAAAGTTGTAACATTCAAAGCAATGTGACAGATGGAAGATAAGTTCTAAAGAATGAAGCCAAGACTATAACGGAAATGCAAAAAATAATAATAAGTGGCTCTAACTTTTAGGATGTATATATAGAGAGAGAAAGAAAGAGAGAGAGAGAAAGAGAGAGGGAGAGAGACCCAATAATGGGCACTTTAGACACATCATCTTTTTCAATATTTGCAGTTGTTCCAAGAGGCACTTTGTTTGTTTGTTTCTTTGTCTGCTAGGGCACGTGTGCTTGCCAGAGAAAAAGAAATCATCCCTCAAGGGAGATAGACACACCACAATCCCTTCTCCTTCATTCTTCTCTTGGAATTCTGGGCATGCACAAGCAGGTCCCTGGCATGTTTTTCAAGCCACCTGAGGGGGAGTGAACCACTCAGTCAGCCAGGTAGGATCCAGCTGCTTTAACCTCCACACCATTGTTGACCCTATAGGTGCATTTTAGCGAGGAGGAAGTTAAGACTCAGAGACATAGGATACAAAATGGCAAAGATGGAACAGAATGCCATTCAGACTGGACTAAAGGGCATCTGCTTTGCACAATATTGTAAAAAGTACATAATCCTTTATTTTAACAAAATGTGTATGCCAGATATTATAACAGGGAAATAGCTTTCAAAAAAAGAAAAAGGAAAAAGGAGCCAAAGGTAAAATGCTACTTTTCTCATCCTACTGATTTTTTTAATAAAAAGGAACATGATATCAAGACAATTGAGAAATGTGAGGTATAATTATAAAATAACAGCAGTATAGTTATAAACATTTCAGAACTTTTCAGGATGGCAATGCTCTTCATCAGATCAGTTATCTTAGAAATAGATACAATTATTTCTACAATAATGACATTGCTAAAAACATCTTTACTTGGGTAATATAACTGTAAAATCTTTGGCTCTTAAAGTATAGCTTTTTGAGAAAAGTAATGCATTAAACTCTTGCTTTTAAGAGTCAATATCACATGTGGAAATAGACAAAAGTCACTTGGATATCTCACAATGCTAAGAGTAGAACTTTCAGAGAACTCATTTCCATTTTTTGTTTTTAATAGAGATTTTTACTGTAGGGAACATGTGCTCACTGGAGACACAGAGACAGAAAGCAAGCAATCACACACACACACACACACACACACACACACACACAAACCCCAGGAGATGGCCATACAATATCCCCTTCTCCTCCATTCTCCTCTCAGGATTTCGGGCACACATATACATATGCCGGGTGTGAATTTCAAACCACTGGTCTGGTCCAGGACTGGTACTGCTGTCAACTATGTGAGAGTTCAGCGCATAACCATTACTCCATCTACTGGTCTCATTTTCTACGTGAAGCATTTCTGTATTTTGCTTTCTTATAACTTTTACAAAAATAAAACATTAAAAAGTCATATGGGACCAACATTTAGGTAATCATTTGGAATTTACAATTTCATTTAGAAAATGTTCTTGTGTGATTTAATAAATTAGTGCCACCTGCAATTAAAAAATGGAGTATCTACTAATCAGAGACAGTATTGGAGAGTTATATGAATGTGATCCTTTCAAATAGAATTTGTTTAAGTTCATTCATGTAGCTATTGGAGCTCTGGTGTGTTTTGCAAACTTATTAGCAATGCTTTATACAATTTCTGTATACAAGGACAGTATATATAGTAAAACAGTATTTGGTTATTTTTGTTTTAAACCACTTTACTGAGATATGATTGACACATAAAAAGCTATAGATATTTAACATATACAACTTGATAAATTTGGAGATAAGTATACAGTAAAAAAATAACACAAGCAATGCCATAAACATCACTTCCAAAAATTTCTCCTAATACTATCATTTTTTTAACTTTCTTATGATAAAACTACTTAACATAACATCTACCCTCTCAGGAAAATTTTAATGATATGGTCCACTACTATGAATTACAGATACTCTGTTATACTGTAGATCTCCAAATGTATTCATTTTGCATAACTGAAATTGTATACCTTTTGACCAATACCTCTTCGTTTCTCTTTACCCCAGTACCTGACAACCACCATTCTATTTTCTGATTCAATAAAACAGGAAATCAGTATTTAGAGTAAGCCTCTGAGAAATACACATGAAAACACATTTTTAGTCACCTCTAGGGTGGAGTTAATGCAGGTAGAGGGAAGACAAAGGTGAGGACAAAAGTATAAGCAATTAAAGTCAGATTTAATTTTTCTATCAGTCCCTGCCCAATACAGAAATTGGGATTGAAGGAAAAAGTAGAAATTTACCATGACACTTCATGTTTCATTAATTTAGAGTCCTAAGTGTAACTACCCCAGAATGTCTGCAAAATAGCAAAAGTAATAGTTATATTAACCAGAGTGCCCCTCTAAAATGTCTTAAGAATAGAATGTTTTGTTTTTTCTCTATGTCTAACTTCTATGTTTCATGGCAAGGAGAAAACAAATCATACATAACCCATGCTACAATAAAACATATGATAGAGGTTGGATGGCAGGAGATGGGGTCCAAAGTTTTGCTTTCTATCATCTTTCCTTTTTCATTAATATTTTATTTCTGTCATATCTTCTTAGTCACATTCTATCCCAACAACCTAAAATGTTTCATTTAATATAAGAATAAATTAAATGGTATTGCAGTCTTTAAGAATAAAGCAAATGATTGCAGAGTGAACTTAAAGATGTTTCTTTCAAAACACCTGCAAAAGCTATGCCTTCATCTTCAGACCATGGCTGAAGATGAAGATGAAGAGGATGATGAAGATGAGGAAGAAGAAGAGTCTGTCAAAGAAGCTCCTGGAAAATGAAGGAAGGAAATGACCAAACAGAAAGTATCTCCTGAGGCCAAGAAACAGAAGGTGGAAGCCACAGAACCAAGTACATCCCTCCATCGGTTTATTGGAAACCTGAACAATAACAAATCTACTCCTGAATTAAAAACTGGTATTAGTGATGTTTTTGCTAAAAATAATCTTGTTGTCGTGGATGTCAGAATCAGTACATCTAGGATGTTTGGTTATGTGGACTTTGAATCTGCTGAGGATCTAGAAAAAACTTTGGGACTCACTGGTTTAAAAGACTTTGGCAATGAAATTAAACTAGAGAAACCAAAAGGAAAAGGCAATAAGAAAGATTGAGATGGAAGAGAGATGGAAGAACACTTTTGTCCAAAAATCTCCCCTACAAAGTTACTCAGGATGAATTAAAAGAAGTATTTGAAGATGCCATGGAGATGAGAATAGTCAGCAAAGATGGAAAAAGTAAATGGATTGCTTATATTGAATTTAAGACAGAAGCTGATGCAGGGAAAACCTTTGAAGAAAAGCAGGGAACAGAGATTGAAGGGCTGTCCATTTCCCTGTACTACACTGGAAAGAAAGGTCAAAATCAAGACTACGGAGGAGGAAAGAATAGCACTTGGAGCGGTAAATCAAAAACTCTGGTTTTGAGCTATCTCTCCTACAATGTAAAACACTTCAGGGAGTATTTGAGAAGGCAACTTTTATCAAAGTGCCTCAGAGCCAAAATGGCAAATCTAAAGGATATGCATTTATAGAATTTGCTTCACTTGAAAATGCTAAAGAAGTTTTAAATTCCTGTAACAAAAGAGAAATTGAAGGCAGAGCAATTGGACTGGAGTCCAAGGACCCAGGGGATCAATTAATGCAAGAAGTCAACCCTCCAAAACTGTCAAAGATCTGTCTGAGGTTATCACCAAAGAGATGTTAAAGTTTACGGTTTTATTCATGCAAAGATAGTCACTGACCCAGAAACAGGATCCTCCAAAGGGCTTGGTTTTATAGACTTCAACAGTGAAGAAGATGCCAAAGCTGGCAAGAAGGCCATGGAAGATGGTGAAATCGATGGAAGCAAAGTTATCCTGTGCTGGGCCAAGCCGAAGGATGAAGGTGGGTGGCTTCTGGGGTAGTGGTGGAGGCAAAGGCTTTGCAGGCCAAGGTGGGGGCAGAGGAGGCAGAGGTGGATTTGGTGGCAGAGGACGAGGAGGCTTTGGAGGGTGAGGTGGCTTCCGAAGAGACAGAGGAGGAAGAGGAGGAGGCCATAAGCCACAGAAAGAAGACGAAGTTGAATAGTTTCTCTGTCCCTCCGACTTCCCTTTACCATTTGAAATAAAGGAGTCTGGGGTTTTTACTCTGTTACTGATCACCGATAGAGCCTTCTGAGGACATTACAAGACAGTGTGCAGTCCTTGGTCTACTTGGAAAGCTGCAGAAATAATGTTTCAAGGGAAATATTCTTGTTGGTTTTGACTGGATATTCATATACACTTTTTAAAGAGAAGAGTGATAGAGCTAACTCTTATCTGTAAGTTCTGAATTTATATTATATCATCCCATGTACAAAACCATTTTTTTGTACAAATAGGTTTTTTGTTTGTTTTTGTTTTGTTTGCGTTGAGGAATTATAAAGGAAAGCAGAATGTTTTTTGCTTTAATGACTTAAGGACTAATTTTAAAAAGTCCTAAAATTTGGAGAGAAAAAAGATATTTCTTTCAGTTCAGTCATTAAACCCAGATCTTGGTATTAAGCAAATGATTATAATAATTCAGATAATCATGTTGTTATTGACCCTTGAAGATTTCAGTACCTATCAAAGGGGATAGAGTTTTATTACCCTGGCCAAGTGAAGAATACCAGTTGGGATTTTCTTTAACCATAAAGCTCTAAACGTAAAATATTCTTGAAAATACATTGACTTTGGCAAAAACAACAACAACAAAACAGGCATACCTTCTCCTTTGATAGTCAGCCTTGTTGCTCCATTTATGCTCCCATATTTAGGTATTATTTCTGTGACTTTGGGGGTTATTTTAGAGCCATCTGGAAAATATTAAAGTACGAAAATGGTAGAATCATCAAGTTCTTCATTTTAAGAATCAAAATTTTGTACCAAATTTCATGACACTGTAAAAAAAAATTTAGGATATTTTACATCCAGGTTTTATTTTGGACTCTATTACTGATCAATGAGTCATCAACTTAGTACACACTGGCTTTGTGAAAAGCACTATTTTAGGTGTTACAAAAAAGCAGAGATACTATATCATCATTCTACCTATCATAATATAAAACACTCAATAAACTGCTAAATTCACTAGGTCTCTGCTAAGGGCAGATCCATCCCTACGCTTAGCAGCCCACATGGCAAAAGATAACACACACATAGAAACAAATCATTATGAAAACTCGTAAGTTCAGTGTTGGGTAGGTTGAAAGGACAGTCCAGATACAAGAAAGAATATTATCTTTTAAGAAGAAATTGTTTCCCATCACAGAGTGAGACTTCAGGAAAGATCATTTCTGGGATCTTTTCTAGCCTCCTGACAATAATAAGTTCTTTTTCTCCCTCACTCCCTCCCTCCATTCCTTCCTTCTACTGATTTTTGTTATAGGGCTTGTGCACTCTCCAGAGAGACACAGCAAGACAGAAAGTGAGACATCACCCCCCAGGGGGTATAACCATGCTGCAATCCCTTCTCCGCCATTCTCCTGTCAGGATTTGGGGCAAGCACTGCACACGTGCCCAGCATGAGTTTCAGGTCAGCAGTCCAGACTCCGATCTGCAGAAAGCCACGTGGGAGTCCAGTGCCTTAACCACTATGCCATCTGCTGGCCCAATCATAAGATCTTAGTGCAAAGGTCACTAATTTCATTCAAAAAACTGTTAGGCTCCTGAAGCTACAGAAATGAGCAACAGTTTAAACTTTCCAAAAGCTTAGAGTGTACAGGATGACAGAAGAGAGTCCAGGGAATATGGGTGATTCACAGGGGAAATTTCACTCACTCGGCATGAGCCACACCAGCTTCTCGAAAAATGGGCTACCTGTCCCACGTCTGGAAGGGTAAATAGAAAACTAGCCTGGACTGTTTCTAATGGAGCTACTGTTAGAAAGGTAAAATGATTTCTAGACAAAGGGAACTGCCTAGTCAGGGATGAGCAAGCCGCTCCTTTGGAGAACTGCAAGTAATTCTTTAAAACAATGAAAAAATATGCAGTGGCTAGAAATTTTTCTTTTCTTCTTAAACTGTATGGATCTGGTAAGGGTTAAGGTCCTAAAACAAATTCCCAAAGTAGAGAGAAAAATTTAAGTGGACACACACACATACACACACTTAAAAAAAATACAAAGTATTGTTTGAGATGAATGTATGAGAAAAGGTTAAGGGAATTATGATCGCATAATTTATTCTTGCCTGAAGAATGTCTAGCATGGGTTTCATTTACAATGGCAAAGGCTCTCCAGCATGAAGGACACAGCTCCCAGCCCCCAGACCCAAAGCCTCTGTTTCTGGTCTGTCTTTGCCAAGAGCTCCAAGATGTTCCTGCTTCCCGCACATTCATAACCTGGGCCCCAGACAGCCCAGGATAGGAAACTCCAGCCAGGGAGTTGGATCCTATCTCCAGACAATGCTGCTCCTCACCTATCTCAAGTTCATCCTCCCGTTTTATCTCCCCGGACAACTCCAATTTCTTGTCTTATCAGTCTCTCCCGACCCTCTCCTGGGTATTATTTTGAAGTCCCAGGGCAGCTGCCGCAGGAAGTGACTGACACTTGCCAAGAACACCCCTTCCTGTCCTACTAGGGGACCTTCCCTCCCTGCTGTGGGGAAAAGGACCCAAGAAGAGTGAGGGGAGGGAGAACGCAGGTGTCGTCCTCTCCCACCTGATTGGTCCTCCAGCCAAATGTCAGTCTCTTCAGTGGTGACACTTGAGGATGGGGAGGGTGGGAGGAGAGAGTACCATAATTCAAGCAGCAGCACTGGTGAATTTAAAGCAATCGCTCTGTCTCTGTCTCTTTCTGTCTCTGTTAGGCCTGCCTTCCAGGTCCCCAGTCTCCAGGATTGCCATGTAACCTCACCCACAGCTCCCGCCAAGGGCAAGTGCTGGTGGCGCGTCTAGCCTCTCCTGCTACCCCGGGAGCAGAGGTAGTGTCTACGCGGACCTCTCCTGGCTTGCCTCCCTGGCGCCTCGACAGAGTTACCTGTGCGGGCATCCGCGGCACACAGCAGCAGACCCCAGAGGCCCCAGATCCTCAAGAGACACAGGTGTCCCATCGCAGGGGCAGTTCCGGGGAGTCCGCCCGTGCTCGCAGCTGCTGCCAGCTCTGGAGCTGGGCTCCGGGGCCGCCACTTGCTCGCGCCGACTGGCCCCAGGAGCACAGGCGAACTTGGCCACCGAGGCCCGCCCCGCCCCGCCCCCGGCTCCTGTGCTGCGCCTGTAGGATTTGCGCACCCCCCCCCCCCCCAGCCCCCCTCAATACACCTAGAACCTCCGCGGGAGAACGTCGCTGACCCGGGTCAGGTCTGTAATACTGAGTCCTCCACACTCAAACCTGGGTACTGATGTCCCAAGCTGTCCCATGGATACAGGGGACTTACTACTCTGGCGAGGATCAATGGCCAAATAATTTCTCCGTCGATTTTGGCGCCTTTTCCTTTTCCTTTTTCCTTCTATTACCTGAAATTCGAATTTAACTCAGCTTTCTGTATTTCTTTAATTTTTTTTTATTAATTTGCTACAGGGCACGTGCACTCACTAGAGAGGAACACACACACACAGAGAGAGAGAGAGAGAGAGAGAGAGAGAGAGAGAGAGAGAGAGAGAGAAAAGGAAAGTGAGAAAGCATCCCCTGTGAGGAACGGTCAGTCCTCAATCACTTCTCTCATTTCTCCCTCCTTTCGGGATTTTGGGTATGTAGACACATGTGCCTGGTATGTTTTTGCAAGCCTGGTCCAGACTCCAACCATGCTGTTGGCTATGGGATCCAGGCACCTTAAGGCCTATACCACCGGCCGGCCTCATGTCTGACAGCTCTAGCCTGGAGGGAAGGACAAAGAAATGGAAGAAATGATCCTAAAATAAGTAAAATAAATAAAATCAGGTCCTTGTTCTTGAGGAGTTTATATATAACTGTAGTTAAGAAAATTATTTTGTTACAGTTTAATAATATTAATCTCATACTGTTTTGGAAACTGCCTTCCTAAGTCACCTCTCTACTAAAAATAGTGTCTACAAAGGTAGCAGTGACCTTACTTATCTTAGAACTGTCTGTAGCACTTGAATTGTGAACATCTTTCTTGAAATTCCATTCCTCTGGATAGTCTTAGGTTTCTACTTAGTTCTCTAATCAGTCTATCTCATATTTTTCTCTCCTATCTTCATGAAAGTAGTATTCCTGCAGGCTCTAGTCTTCCTTTCATTTCTTCTATCTGGAAGCAGGCCAACTGAAAGAAGCAGTTGTTTGAATATCAATTTGCCAATTAATTATTTGCCAAATTTACTAAATTTAAAAACTGTAAAATCAAATAGCAAAACTTAGCAACTTTACCAACAATAATTTAGCAGCATTAACAAAAATATTCAAGTTATGACATATGAAATGTGTAAATATATATTTTAACATTAATAAACAAAACAAAATTTAATGTGGAAATTTTTATATGAAATTGTCTTGAATAATGTTGACTTCTTTCTGATGCTTTCAAATTAAAATTAAATTAATTTAACTTAGCTTAAATTGGGAAGGATTTCATTAAAATATATTTTGAATGCAATTTCAGTCAAAGGTCTGATTTTTTTTTCAGAAGATTTTGAATTTATAAATTAAAATGGAATTGAGGAATAGGCTGAGTGATACAGAATATGAAAATGCTCTGGGCATTCAAAAGTAGGAAATACCATTTGAAAGACTATAAAATAAATGAGAACTAATTGAAAATTTTTTATCCCATATTATGCACTGAAATGATTTCTTATGAGAAATAATTGAAATAGACTTTCCTATAGAAAGATTCCATATATCAATAGTTTATAGCAAAGAATACTAATCTGATTTTTGTTTTTCTGTTTTCACAAAACTTAACATTTTTGAGCAAATTTTTCACCAAATTTTCAGATGGTATATCAGCCAGAAACTAGCATACAATATTCAATAAATAGTATGGTTATTCTTATTGCATCTTATTTTATTTCTTGCTGTAACCCATACTAATCATGTGACCCATTATAGAGTCCCTTCCAGAAAGTTCCACTTTCTTTCATACCAAGTCTTCTTGGAACAAGCTGAACACATATGCAAGTATGTGAAAGTATGTGTACACATGTTGACAGGAAAGTCAACTTTCTCAGTGACCCAACATACGTATTATATGTGTACATAATATACACATACACAATATGTGATATTCAATATTATCTATTCACGTATAATTTTTTCTATATATATTACTGTAGTAACAAAAATTAAACAATCCTCTTAATACTGATAAGTATTACTGCTAAACTATGGTTATTTAATTTGGCAATTTAAGCAAATTGGTCATCTAGCAGATTGATCATTTGGCTAACCAGCTTCAGGAAAGTTTATTTCTAGTAAAATTAACCCTTTTCCTGTCTTATAATGTCTAAATATCTTAATGAGCCATGCACTGTAATTTGCATATGTAAATTTTTAATAAAGTCTCATAGAATGAATGAGCATCTTTAACTTATTTTGTCCTTTAAATAGTGCTTATTTATATGATAAATAAATGTCCTAAAAATGAGCACACCAGTGAGACTTTAAATCGTGAATTATTAAAATAATTGAATGGGATAATGTGACAATAAATAACTAGATGGAAATTTATATGACCAAAAGGTCAACTTGGAACCAGAAAAAGGGGTTTATAGTTTGCATAATTTATTAATTAAATTGTATTCATCTTTAGCATCTTCAAACCTTTATAATACAGATTCATCATGGGATTTGAATAGGAGGAAACATAAAAGGAAAATCCTGATCATTACACCCATGTTTCTTTTGTAATATTTCAGAAATCTAACAAAGACCCCCTATTGGGGTGGTATTGTGGGCGTGTGACCTGTGCATTTGCCTGGGGCCCCGTGCTTGGTTTAATGCTGTGTTGTCATGATCTTGAAATCCTTAATATTCTTTTGGACAAAAGGCATCCCATTTTTATTTTTTCAATTTGTGTGGGGCCTCACAAATTATGTAACCTGTCTGGTCTGGCCATATGGTTAAAAAAATTTTTTTTAAAGACATTGATTAATCTTATTGATTTCTTGACTTATAAGCAAAAAGAAAATGGTAAGGGGTCGGTTGGTAGGAATGCTTACATAGCTAGAGGGAATAAGGCATTCAGCTGTGACTGTTTCACCTAATTTGGAAAACCAGCTGTGCTGGAGCCTGATTTTGAAACTTAATTGTAAGATATGTGAACAAAATGAAGTACTTAAAAAATAATAGACTTTCAACAAATATTAGGCATCCTAAGCATTAAGAATATGGCACTGATTTTTTTTTTTTTTTAAAGTCTCTATCCTTATAAAGCTTAACTTCTTGGTGGAATAGCTAGATCATTTGGTAGTTCCATTTTTAATGGTTTGAGGAAACTTCCTGCTGTTTTTCATAATGGCTGAACTAATTTACAGCAGTGTACCCGGGTTCCTATTTCTCCACACCCTTACCAGCACTATCTTTTTACTTTGAAAAACAGCCATTCTAACATGTTCAAGATGGTATGTCACTGTGATTTTACTTTGCATTTTTCTGATGTTTAGTTTTATTAAGCACTGTGTCATATACCTGTTGGCTATTTGTATGTTTTCTTTGGAGTAATGTCTATTGAGTGCCTTTCCCAGTTAAAATTAGATTGTCTTCTTACTACTGAGTTCTAGGAGTCCTTATATATTTTGCCTGTTAACTCCTTATTAGATGTATGTTTGTAAATATATTCTCTCATTCTGTAGGCTATCTTTTTGCTCTGTTTACTGTGCAGAAGCTTTTCCATTTGATGTAATCACATTTGTTTATTTTAGCTTTCGTTGTCTGTGGTTTTGGAGTCATATCCAAAAAATTACTGTCCATAGCAGGCTTTCTAGTGCAGCAGTTAAGAACTGCACAGAGGAAGCTGGATTCCATATAACTGACCAGGGTTCAAGTTTCAGCCTGGGTGGTTGACATTCTAGGGATGCTCACATGCATGTGCCCCAGATCCTGATGGGATGGTGAATTGGAGGAAAAAGAACTGTAGCATGACCAGGACCTGTTAGAGAGTGCTTTCGCTCTTTCTTATTCACTCCAACCCAGCCATTGTACACACGCTTTGACATTAAAAATATAAATCTGTTACCAAAAAATCATTGCTAAGATCAATGCCATGGCTTTTCCTTGTGTTTTCTGCCAGTAATTTTATAGGTTCAAGTCTTATGTTAAACTGTTTAATGCATTTTGAATTAATTTTTGAATATGGTAGAATATGAGAATATGATTTCAAACTTCTGCATGTGAATATATCCATTTTTTTCCAGCACTATTTATTGTTAAGACTGTACTTTCCCATTTTGTATTCTTAGCATATTGTTGGAAATCAACTGACCATAGGCCCAGATTAGATAGCACCATTTCTAGCAAAATGGACTGCAGTACTGGAAGTCACATAACAACTGGGCATTTGGATCCTTGGGTCTACCTGAGAACTTATCAGGCATACACACAGGTGCCCAAGATCCTGAGGATTTGGAAGGCATGGGAAAAGGGATCATAACTTGACAATCCCCTGTAGAGGATTCTCTCTCTCTCTCTTCTCTCTCTGTCTCATGTGTACACACCCTAATATAGAAAAATGAATTGGTCATAATTATGTGGATTTTTTTTCCTGAGGAAGAAGCAAGAATGTTTGAATTAAAGCTACTACTTTAAATTTTTGAAATAAAGAATTGTATTCAGAATATTTTGAAAAAAGTGATTAATGCATAGAATGACTTGCCTGGCAATTTTTGTCTTTAATTTTGCCAGAGGTTCATGTGCTCAGCTGGGGGCAGGGAAGAGAAAGTCAGAAAGCACACCCATAGGGAATGGTCACTTTGCAGTCTCTTCCCCATCTGTTTCTCCTTTTGGGATTTGGGCATGCATGTACATGTACCCAGTATTTCAAGCTACCAGGTCTAGGACTTGAACTGTACAGTTCAGTGTAGGATCCAGCTACCTTAACCACAAGGTCACAGGCTGGCCTGGCATTTTTTCTTTCTTTTTTTTTTTTTTTTTTTATTATGTCTTTTACTTCAAAAGAAAAAAAAAAAGATAGGCAGCTAATTTAGAAGACCAAAATAAAGACTGACCTGGTTGACAGTCTCTGAAATACTTTGCCTCTATATGACTATCACTTCTTTCTGAAAAAAACAATCTGTGAACACCTGCAATCTACTTAAAACTTTCAGAAGTTACTGCCATCTTGATAAAAGTTCTTTTCCTTCTGGTGTGGACATATTAAATATATTGTCCTAGCCATCAAGCCCAGCCTTTAAACTGGACTGGGAATTTAACCTGGCTTTATGTGGTCCCAACCTACAGAGCACAGCATCTTAGCAGTGCGTGCCACTGAAGCTGGGCTATGTATGTACAGCTTTTTAGATTTCTATTATAGTTCGATAAACTGGTGTTTTAATTTTTTAATAAAGGCAAGTTATAGAACTATTTAAGCAATATAGGAAGTTCTCTATTGTAAATTTTGGTCACACCTTCCAAAGCAATACTAATAATCTTCATATTTTATACTGCCATTGTCTATAGCAAATAGATACATTGTTGATGGGCAACATGAAACTCTTCAGTAATTAATGAAGTCATTAAGCACATTAATTGTAGAACTGACAAAAGAACCAGAGCACTCACTCACATACTGTCCGTATCTCAGCCAAAGTGAGTGCTCAAGTCACACGATGTATACTGCTATGTGAATCATCAGCACATCAGACATGCTGCAGTTTCATGGACATTTCTATTTCAGTTTTTCTATTTTATGAGTCTTGCACTGTCAAACCCCAACTTTGATATAAGTTGCTATCTAGCAAGGATACATTCTCAAGGATGTGCCCTCAACAACAACAAAAAATTAGGGTAAGAACCAAGATTACTCAGTTGGTGTTAAGGAAATGGCAATTAAAAGTCATTTATTACCACTTAATTTTGGTGGTCCCAGGCACAAAGCTGAAGCATTTATGTATGTGAAATCTGGCATCAGCTCTTGCGCTCAAAACTACTTTATGAGCAGTACTGCACCATGGGTGCTGATTCTATCAGTACATGGTTTTGTTCATTGACTTTCTTTACCATTGTCATCGTAAGCCAGCATTCATTGAATGTCCACAGGGTTTGGCACTATATGTTTTATTTAACCCTCTTTACCATAACAAAATGACATAAGATGAAAAGCAAAATATAAATATTACCTTTAAAAGTCTATGAATAGGAGCATGTCAAGAAAATTATTTTTCTTTCATTTTGTACTAAGACTCACTCTTCTTCTCCTTTCTTTCTCCTGCCCCTTCTTCATCTTACAAATTAGTGAAATAGAACTATTTCAGTAGTGTCATGCCCTGTCTAAGTCAACTTCCTGTCTAAATAAGTGAAATTGGCTTCAAAAAGTGATCCCAGCAAAATATCTACATCTCATTGTAACTCCATCTGAAGCACATTCATAAGTCCTCACATTGTTTTAATTTAATAACACTTACATCTTGAAAAAATGGGCTGACCTAAATTGGAATAGAGCCTGTTGAAACAATACACGACACAGTTGCAGAGCCTTAGGGAGGACCAAAATATAGGCTTCAAGTGCCCCCTTGTGGCTGCTGAAAAAAAACACAACAAAAGAAATACAATGTGAAGTCTAGAACAAACAGGCATACGTTAAATTTCTTTATCTCCACTTATTTATCCAAAATAAGTTATCAAAATTCACTCCGTTAGACAGTGAGGATCAAAAGATAAGTGGGATGCATTACATGTCACAAAAGAGTTCCTAGTAGAATAAGGATAAAAATGACTACAAATAATTTCAACTCTCCCTAACTCCTATTACAGTGACATTTATTTTATTTCAAATTATGCTGGTCACCTTTATTTTTGTAGTCTCATGATAATTAATATTAACTAAAATTTCCTGAAAAAACATTTTCTACCCAAGTGTCATTCATGTACAATATATAAAAATAGAAAACACAGAATAAGTACAAATTTTTAGTTATTTCTAGGATAACAAGTCAATGTTGCTTTTTTGATTATTCTGTGATAATAGTTAAGGTCCTATTTATTATTTTAATTCTTTTCAGATCATCATTATTAGGCCTATTATAAGGAAATAGAGGCAAGAGAGTCAGTCTTACCTGGTAATTTAGTGTTATAGACGAGACTAGAATCTGAATTCTGATTGCACACATGCAGTTTTCATGTGGTTTTCTTGTAGTTCATGCAGTTACTTGTGTGGTTTCTAATGGTAAATATGAAGGGTTTTATAAAGTCACTGAGTAATGTGAGATACCCATTTACAAGGGTTAAAAACACACACACACACACACACTGGATCATTTCCAAGATCAGCTACCCAGCAGCTGTCACCATTCTCATAAGTTGGATGGAGCTTTTTATCAAGTTATGAAAAGTCCCGTATCCAATTACCAATCCTCAGCATAAGCCAGTTCCTGGCTTGGCACTGTTCAACCAAATGATATACTTGCGATGCCAAAGCAAAGTGATTACATAAATAATTTAGCTGGGTCTTCTTTAATCCTATACAAGAGCTTACAATAATCCTAATTAGTATTTTACTCACCCAGTGCAACCACATAACAGTAATCCTATTAATTAAGTTTCCAACACTGAGCATGAAGGGGTGCAAGACTTTTAAAGAATGTATTCCTAGTTTCCATAAGTCAATGATGTAAGTCAAGATGTTCACAAAATTGGTTTATTTGAAAGATATCAGTGGTTTTAGATGCACACTACAAGATATCCAAGAAACCTAATGGCCATGGGGAGAGAGGTGGGGGAGAGTTCTCAGCACTATCATATTAAATCTAAGTTCTTTAGTACTTTAAATTGCTATGAAGTGTTTTCAACTGAGTTATTTTTTCTCATTTCAAAAATTTTTTCTAACTTGTTTTCATTTTCTCATATTTTCTTTTGAGCTATTAAAATATATCTTTATGAAGAACTTTTGGCTTGTTTCCATATACAGTACTATGAAGTAAAAACTACCTATTTCTGACATTTCCTATGTACCATTTAAGTTTGCTTACTTTCAGATAACCAATAACAGAAGAAACATCCCCATTATTCTTTAGAACATCGTTTCGTAAGATGAAGGGAAACAAAAGCTCTTTGGGTAGGTTTTGTGGTTGTGTGGAGGCCAAGGGTTTAAAAAACTTACATAATTAAGTCCAGTTGTTTCAAAAACTAGATTTGAAAATCAGAAAGTTGAAATTGTTCTCTCTGCCACAATCAACCAAAAATTAATGTGAAGCCTTTCCTCAATTACATCCAAATTTTTATGTTCTCATATATTCATGAATTCATTCATCCACAGCTAAGTATACAATGGTAAAGAAGTCATGTTTCCTCCCTGCTAGAATATGCATGCAAAAGCTCATGAATCGCTGTGTTGAAGAGACATATGCATAACTGCTTAATAAAGTGGTGGAGAATCTAAATCAGAGAGGAATATCAAAATGTTTCAGCAACTCAAGCTGAATTTGGAAGGGTACATAGGAATGAAATAAGTAGAAGGGAAGGGCTTTCCAGCCTGATGATTTTCTAAAGCATTTAGGAATGAAACAACTTGATACTTTTGGGGACTCAAAACAAGCCAATGTTAGATCAAAAAAGCCTGATGCTGATTGAATTTCAACCTGTACTGAGTTTTAACCAGGGGGAATAAAATGACCCAACTTCAATTTTATTAGTAAGGTCACTTAGGCAAGTGTGGAAAAGATAATTGAAGGCATAGAATAGCTAGAGCAAGGAAATATTTGAAATCTACTGCAACAATCTGGATTGAACTAGGAGTTAGGAGGGCAAGTAGTAGACAACTTATAGCCTTGCTATACTCAAAGTGGTCCTTAATCAGCAGCAGGACCACTAGGAATTGTCAAAAATACGGAATCTTGTGTCATAACCCTTACCTTCTGAATCGGCATTTTAACATAATCCTCAAGGTAACCTGCATGTCTGGGAAGTACCATTCACAGATGACAGCAAGGGCAGTTATTGGGGGAAAAAAATCACATGGTCAGTTTGAATTGTTTGTGGAATATCCAAAGATGATGATCCATAGCAGTTGGGTATATAGGTCTGGAGGCTGGCATGAAGTCTGGCTTTGAGATGCAATTTATCAACCTGCTGGTATTTAAAGTCATGGTCTGACTCGAGTTTTTGGGGATTTACCCAGAAAAAAAGTATATCCAGTTAGCTGGTGGGCCCGAGAGGGAGCCCTAAAAAACACCATAATTTAAAAGTCTCATACAGCAAAAAGTACTTCACAAGAAACAGAAGAAACTTCCAGTGGTAGGGAGAAACAATATGAGGAAAGAGTTCCAAGTGGCAGGATGGTCAACTTTGTTTTCCCAGCAGATGTCACATAATAAATGCGTCCATTGGATTTGGTAATCTTGATGTCAGAGTAAAGCTAATGGGTAGAGGTTATTTCCCATGAAATTCTTTCTTGACCTTAGTATGTGGGGCTGCAATTAAAAGATTCTGCTTTCAAAGTTCAGTCGAGTAGAGTATGCAGAGGAGCTTGGTGTGGAGCCAGCTTGCAAATGTTCTCTCTTCCACTAGATGATAAATTCATTGAAGCGTAAGGAAGGCACATAAAGATGAGTAAGACCCAGTCCTAACCCTCAGAATTTATAACAAATAATAATAATAATTTTTAAAAAGACAAATAATGGAACACAAGATGGACCATTACAATTTATAAAATATTATGGGGATTCAAAGGAGAATACACTATATGCAGATGATCAAGAAAGGCAGCTTACTTCTTTGTTGTTACAGAGACTTGCAAGTACGTACACTGTATTAATTGCTGACTTTTTCCTAATAAACTTGGTGAATTTGTAGTAAAGACAAAGTCCTATTTCAAAATCCAAGCAAACTTCAAACTCATTCATGAGATATTTATTAAAATAACACATTTAGGGAAAAAAATCAATACAATGTATACATCATTACTGAAAACTGTATACCATCATACAAAAAAGGATTTTATTTTGGGAAATTGATTTCTAATTTATGGCAAGTTTTACTTTCAGAATAAACCACAGAACAACACAATCTAATTCAATCTTAAAGGCTGGCATGCTGAGCAAGGAATGTTCTTATTCTTTGTAGGAGCTCCTTCTTTACACTGTCAGGTACCAGGGCTGAAATACAAAAATAAAAATGTGACAGTAAGAAGATTATAATATGTATATGTCAATTTAAGATGTCAAACTATTCAGAATTACCAATATAAAAATCGTAACTACTACTCATGGTGCAATAAAAAAATAGGTAAAGATTCTGGGAAAAAATGGTATACTTGCAATTCATTACTTTAATGAACTATCCAATGCCTAATGAAGACTAAGAACACAAAAGGAAAGATCTGCTTTTACCTCTCTTCTTTATTTGCTCTTTCTCTAACAGGGGAAGAACAAGAGACTGATATATCCAAGGTACAAGTGTTGAAGGAGAAGCAACGGATAATTTCTACATGTATAACCAGTTCCTAAATAATGTTAACAGATTAAATATAAATTACAAAAGAAAACAGAAAAAAAACAGAGAAAATTATTTTAAAATATAATTCATAAGGGGAACAATAAATATTACTTTTTTTTTTTCTTTCTCTCAGACATACTTGGAAAAAAAAGTCATATTTTAAGCTGTAAACAGTTCTAAAGAGATGGCCAAAGAGAATCATGAGATTCTATAGCTTCTTCTCAGCTGGTAGCCATTTAGGGAATGAGATTTCTATAGTTAATAATTTTCAAAATTACTTTTTCTTTTTTTTTCAGGTTTTTGCCATAGGGTTCAAAAGACAGAAACAGTGAGAGGGAAAGTGAGAAATCACCCCTGAGGGGTGATGGCCAAGCCACAATACCCTTTTCTCCATTTTCCTCTTGGGATTTTGGGCATGTACACACACAGCTGACGTGATTTTCAAGCCAATGGGTCCAAGACTCCAACTGCAGTCAGCCATGTAGAAGTCCAGTGCCTTAATGACCACGACACCTGCTGGCCCCCAAACTTACTTTTTAAACTCAAATTTTTTACTTTTCTGTGAGAAAACTGTTTATGGGCCATCTAATTTATAAGTACAAAAGAAAACTAACTTTCTAAAAATAAATGAAAATAACATAGGCACATCTGAGATAATGATAGTTTGTTACTCAATATTTGTTACCCTTCATCAGTGTTATTATTTCTCATCTTTCCTTTCTGCTCTGTAAACAAGGCACTACAGGGAGAAATTAGGAAGGTGGTTGTGAATCTTAAATATGGATTTCTCTGAACATGAAATTATGTAGCTACCCAATTCCTAATTAGACATTCAAGAAGACAAACCTTCATTTATTTTTAATAAGGAAAGAGAGTGAAGTAATGACTCAGGGGCTAGAGTAAAACCATTAATTATGAAATATTTAGGTACAGACAGGCCACATCTGATAAAGTTTATAAATCCAAACTTCAGGTAATATTTACCTCTATAAAATCCCACATTTTAAAAATAATGTCTTAATAACCTTATCAACTTAAGTCAGTACACTGTTTTAGAGTGGTCAAATATTTCACACTTATTTGGTCTGTTACTCAAAACTAAGCTAGAGAGCCAGGTAGGCAATTGTAACTCTTCCCACATAAAACAGAATTACTCCAGTAATTTCAGAAAAGATACTTTTCCTTCTGTAAAGAAATTCAAATCCACAAGAGGAAAGAAAACCATGTCTGCAGCACATTTCCTTTGACACAATTTGTATCCCTTACCTCTGCCTTTTGGAGTGATTTCAGCCACCAAGTCATCAACAGTAACGTGTTCTAGTCCTTTTTCTTTAATTACCTCTTATGCAAAAGCAAAAAACAAATCATATCATTTAAAATCATTATCTGTAAGAAAGATTTTCATAGAGGAAGGGTTAAGATCATGTTTTTAGAGTGCAGACTGGTCTTTAAAAAAAAAAAAGAGGGCGCTTTTTTCCCTAATAAAAATTCAGTTCAATTTTACGAACAATAATTATTCTCCAGATAGATCAGAATAAAGTCTGTTCTTAGCTACATAATCTGTGACTTAGAAAATAACTAACACTCAAGAATGAATTTGAACTACAATGTTCAAATCCAACATTTGTAAAAAGCTAGATACTTAAAACTGCACAGATCTTACTTCATTACCATCATATTGGCTCTTACATGTATGGAGGGGGAAAAACTCTATTATTATTTGAATCTAACTCGTAATTTCATAGTCAAAATTAAAATGTAGAACAACTCTCTTGCTATCCTATTTTTCCTTAGCTGGACCAAAGTAAGCATGAGGAAATATAACTAACATTTACTGAATCAGTATTAGATGTTTTATACTACTTAACATGGGCAATATTCTAATAGACCAGGCATTCTTCCCCCTTCACAGATGAGGCAACTGAGGCTTAAAGATTAAATAGCTCATTCAAACCTGAGTTGAAATCTAGCTCCAGTCTCTTACCAGCAATGTCTGGATGACCTCCAAGTCTATGCTTTTACTGATTTGCCACACTGGCTTCCTATAGCTAATGTATAAACGGTCTCTGATTTTTCATTTGTAGAAGCCATTATAATACAATGGGATTCATTATAAATACCCAGAATTCTATTATACCAAAAACTAAGCCAGAAGGAGGTGGTGGTGGTGGGGATCGTCATCTTAGTGACATGTGTAATCTACCAAGTAATATCATCATCAATAACCAGCTATTTAATAAGCTTCCATTCTACAGTTGCTTTGTCTGTTTTTTTAGTCTCTAACAGCTTTCATGTGAATTTTTCGAAATAACACTATTAATAAAAGGAGTGATATAATTCTCTAAGTCTGCCACCTTAAAATGCTCAATATGTATTAAGTTCAAATATATTAGGAATACTAATGTTACTGTAAATATGGGATGCCATACTCTGATGTCAGAAAATCTTGTATAACTACTCTTACCTCACTAATGTAAAGAGAAACCCAAAAGAAATTCCTAAAAAATTATGAATCCTTCTGCATATATCGTTGAGAGGAGGAAACCATTACTAAAAGACTGAATTTTCTATTTGTTTAAAATTATGTTTGAGCACTCAATATATCTTAGAATACTTTTTCCCCCCTTAGTAGATCCCAAACCAACCCAGGCCAGAACAATGAAATTAGTTTATCTTCTAAATGAAACTGATTACCTTTACAGTGTGCCTTCAATTGATCCTTCCAGCCACATTCAATTAATTTAGCTCTCAGCAACTCTTTGAGGCTGTTGAAAAGAAATGTTTTCAAATTAAACAACAATGTTTAGAAAAGAATGTCTGAAGAACAGACTGAGCTGAACTAAAAATTCTCTGCATTGTAATCACAAAACTGTGTCCTAATCTTGTTTCTATCACTAAATAGTTCTTTGATCTTATATGAGCCATTTAAACCCTGGGCCCTGTATTTCATCCGTGCCTCATTTGATGAAAAAATAAAGTGAAAAGTGATAAAATACTATCCAAGAAGCTTTAGTCCCTGGTCTTTTCACATACTTTCTATTTCCATCCACCAACAGGAATATCATGGGTTTTGTACAATTTCTAGAGGGTATTATTGAACTTACAGTTGCTATATCTCCAAAATCTTCAAATTCCAAAATCCATTCTTACCCTTTACTTCTCATACTTCTTGCAGTATTTCTCTCTCTAATCTGACACACCACCATTTCCTTTAATCCCAGCCTATTAAGGTCTTTCATTGATTCTAGGACCGTTTATCCCCCCTACATTTGAACAATTCAGTAACTGACCTGCCTATCATAATTAGCAATACCATATTTTATCATTTTGTCATACCCATTCTTACAAATCCTCCACCTAAATCATTTAATAACTCAGTTTAAACATGTCACATCTCAAAGCAAATGAATTATCTTTCTGTGAAAACCACTTGTCTTTTGATATTCCTAGATACCTACTACATCACATTTTTAGCTTGATACCCTATTAGATATTTTGATCTTAACAGGGCCAAAACCCGACTCTGGATCTTTTCCCACTCCATCCTGTTCTCCTCCACAGAATGGCAACTCCACACTTCTGGTTCTTCAGATCAGGAACCGTAGCAGCATCTTTCCCTCAGTTCCATGTTAGCACTATATTTCTTAGCTATGAGCAAATCTGACTGGTTTCAGTTGTAAAATACATACTTAAAATGCAAATGTTTCTCTTCATCTCTACCATTACTATCCTAGTTTGGCCATCTTTTGTCTAAGTTGCCTCCCTGCTTCCTTCCTTATACACTTCATTCTCCTTCCACTTTTCAAAACCCTCTAATGCCCTCCCAATTTTCTCACTACAATTTCAAGACTTTAGCCTAAATGATCCTCCATGAACTGTCTTCTCCCCAGCTAGGCCTTCACCTTTGTCTTCTATGCCCCTCACCCAATTTGCTCCTTAGCTTCCATGTGCTCCTCAAAAATACTAGGCAAGTTCATGTCTCAGGACCTAGGCTGCTGAAGTCTTCTTTCTTCCTTCATACTCTCCTGATCTCTTATCAGTGAAGACTTCTCTCTCTCTCTTTTCAATCCAAAATATCACCCCTTCCCATTATTCTCTATTTTGGTTCCAGCACTCATCACCATCTTACATATTATGCACTTACTATCTGTCTTTTCCAGTTATATGCAAACACCATGGAATTCAGATTTAAGTTTGTTTTACTAAAATTCTATCACTTTAATTGGGCGTGATGCACGACAGAAACTCAGTAACTATAAGCTGCATGAATTAAAAGGTAAACCAATAAACAAAAAATAGGAATAATACATAGTCTCCAATGATCATTACTGGCAGCACTATTTGCTCAAGTAACCCAAGGCACTGTTAGATGCTTCCTTCCTCAATTTCAGAACTGTTTCTACTTTTTAAGAAAATTATAAGTTCTCCTTTCTCCAGTTTTGCATTTTTGACTAATCTCATTTTTCTGTCTTGACCATTTCAAGTCTACCATCCACAAAGTCAGAATAAGAGTCCTAAAGTATAAATGTGATCTAGTTATTCCCTTTCTTGAAATCTTTTAACGCCTCTCATTATGCAAGGATAAAGATATTTCTGTAAATCCCGCGGCCCATTTTCCTGCTCTCTGACAACACAAACAAGCAAGCAAACCAACCAACAACTGTGCTACTCTCAGTGTACGACTACTGGTAAGGTTCTAGCAAAGGAAACATGGCCTTGGCAAAGCTAATCATAACTGACTTCATACCTAAGTAAGATGGAAATCAAGGTAAGTCTTTTGCCGAGAAAGGTAGTCTGAACTGGTATCATATGAATTTTGAACTGTTAATCTCTGCCATCAAAGAGTAGAGCCTGCTTGAAAACAGAGCCAACACAGAAAAGAAGGGCTGAGAAAGAAAAAGACAGACATGTTCTTGCAACAATTTTTTGAGTGCCTGTATCTTCTAGTGTTTGAACCAACCTCAAACTCAACATTTTAGTTAGATGAACTTCCATATTTCTATTCATTATGCCAGTTTCCAAGTTCATTTTCTATCATTGCAACTAAAAGAACTCGTACACAAACCACACACATCTCCTGTTCACTATACCAGCTACACAGTATTCACACTTTTTTAAAAGTAAGAATAACGTTATTTAACTTTATTATTATTATTAGTTTTAATATGACCAGAGAAAAAGAGAAAGCAAACAAACTACCAGGTCCGAGACTTGAACCGCAGCCAGCCATGTGGGAGTCCAGCATCTTTAACCACTACTCCACCTGCTGGCCCCCATGCTATTTTTTTTAAGAGAGATTTTTTGCTATAGGGTATGTGTGTGCTCACTGGAGAGATAGAGACAGAAAGACAGAAAGCAAGAAATCACCCCCTGCAGGGATGGCCATGCCGCAATCCTGTCTCCCCTCAGGATTTTGGACACTCATGTACAATCGCCCAGCCTGAGTTTTAAGCTGCTGGGTCTGGGTCTCGAACCATGGTCAACTATGTGGGAGTCCAGAAACATAACCATTATACCATCTGCTGGTCCTGACAGTATTCACACTTTACCCTATAGATTTCTCTTATTATTTTGCAATTCCTAGAAAATCATCAAATTGTACCAAAGCTCTGTGACTTAGCACATTCCATTCTATCTGCCTAGAATGTCTTCTCCTTTACTAGCCTGGAGAACTGCTAATTCCTTTTTTCTGTAAGATCTCACCTGATCATCTTAACCCCCACATAGAGGTGAAAGGTTCCTCTTTTTCTTACATACACAGACATATGCACACCCTTTTCTTACATATTTTGTCACACTGCCTCTAGGAACCTTTGATTACTTGGCCCTTTCTTTGTACTTTCGAACCTGTTCATCCTCCAAATATTTACTTGGCCAATTACCCCCCAGGCATAGCATCAGATGTTGGATATGCAATGGTGTTTCTGTTGTCAAAGAACTTAAAGTACATTGGATGATACAAATGAGCCAAGTAGAGAATTAGAATACGATGTGATTAAATACTATGGTGGAACAAGGTATTTGTGATTTAACAAACAGACTCATCGATGAAGCAATATTTAAAGCATGACCTGACAGAAGAGCTAGAATTAGCAAAAAAATCAAAGAAGTCTCACAGAGTAGGACTAGTACTGCTACTAGTAGCAGTAGCATGCTGCCCCAACAGCCTGGTAAATTAAATTGGTTCTACCATGTTTTCTCTATATTAAAACCTGGGTAATATTATGTCTTAAATTAGTTATTTTGGTATATATCTTTTCTTCTCCATTGGAGTACACATTCTTTGAGAGGGAACTGTTTCTTGCTTATCTTTCTACATCACCCACTTCCTTCGAAGTCTTGCAAGAATGACTAGACCTAAATTTATTTTTTATAGATATTAGGAACAGAATTTTGATCATTTCAATTTCCTGTAATTCTATTTACTGATATGTTTCATTCCTTAATATTTACACTTACATGATGTAACTATTCAAGATGACAAAAATGTAATTTAGTAAGAGAATCTATTACTTACCGTTCTCTTTCTCCAGTTTCTATCAACTTTTGGTTAATCGCTGCTCTCATCTGCGCATCTTTGTTCATCTTGCTAACCTGGACATCAACATGTATTTTCAGATACAGAATATTTACAAAGACTTTTCTTCTAAATCCTCTAGGTAAGCATCCTAACATGTTTAATATTCTGTCTATCCAATGAATGGGTAATAAATTTCAATAGCATGTTAACAATATCATTACTTTTAATTTTAATGTATCCAAGGAGTTAAACTGATGAAGTAATTTCACAATCTCCTTCCCCCATATACCCTTTATTAATGAGTCTTTGGATCCCAATAATTATATAAACATGTATTAAATACTTATATGCCTAATACTGAGCTAATGCTTTGTGTATTTTATCACATCTAATTCCCAGAACTTATTTTTTGTTATACATTATTAACCTAATTTTATTTTACAGATGAGGAAACTGAGGCACTGAGATCTGAAGTGGTGAAAGTAGAATTTGAAATCAGGTACTTTGACCCCAGACACCTCCCCCCCATATACTTTAACTGCAAGTAACTCATTGCTGATCATTTCTGCACCTTAACTGCATTCAAAATTTGAGGGAAGCCATATAAGCTAAGTATCAGTAGAAGATTAAACACTCTTAATAAAAAATGAAATAAACAGATAAGGATCTAAGTAAGTACTTTACTCTTAACTAGGATGTATCCTGAAGTACAACTGTTAAACAAGACGTAAGTGTCAGACTGTATGTACGTACACTGCTGGTGGGACAAGGGGAAGACAAATATAAAACTCATTCCTAACTTAGAAAATTTTCAATTTTCAGCAAAAGCAGGCAACCAAAACCAAAATGATTTTAGAAAGTATATTAGGTTTGGGGACCAGCAGTTAGCGTAATGGTTATGTCGCTGAACTCCCATGTAGTTGACCAAGGTTCGAGTCTTGGACCCGGTGGCTTAAACTCACGCTGGCCGCGTGGGCGTGCGTGCCCAAGATCCCAGAGGAGAATGGAGGAGAAGGGATTGCGGCGTGGCCATACCCACTGGGGGATGATTTCTTGCATTCTGTCTCTTTGTCTCTGTCTGGCGAGCGCAGGCACCCAATGGCAATAACATCTCAAAAAAAAAAAATTAATAAATAAATAAGTAATTAGGTTTTTACGGCATTCAAGCCATTTAAAAGTTTAAATAAAATAAAACTCGGAATGAGTTAACATTTCCTCACTTCATGTGTCACTAACTTGAAAGACTACTTTTGTTGTCTCCCATCTCACTTACATGAAAACTCAGACCGGCAATGAGTTGTCAGTTAGATTTTTATTTTCTTTGAAAGGAACCGGGGAAAGGAGGAATTGAGAAAGAACTAGGAAATGCTTGCTTTTGTAGTTGGAGGTCAATGTTTTCGAGTATAACTAAGTCTAAGCAGTATCATTTATGGCATTGTGAACTTAAATCACACCTTGGCTCCTAAAATACGGATAGTGACCTTGGACAAATCACTTAATTTTTAAAGGCCTCAGTTTTCTCACTGGTAAAACAAGGGCGCTAGGGGATTCCCTCCCAGTTCAGACATTCTTTTGGAAAATGGAATGGGGCGGAGACAGAGGGAGAGGCGGGAGGGGAGGAGCTAGAAAACAAAGCGAAGACTGGCTTCAGGCCAACTCCGGTAGCACGCCCTGTCGGAGAGCCCTACAGGCCCGCGAGCGCGGGTCGGGGAAGCTAACGAGAGACAGTACATCGAAAGGAGCCTGGGCTGGGCCCGGGTCCCGGCCCTGAGGACCACGGGCATAGCTCACCACCATCACCGCGGGCGAGGGCCGTCCCTTCCCAGCGACGAAATGACCCTTGCGCTGACGACCGTTACCTACCACACTCTTCGGCTGCCCAGACTTAGACCCTCAGTAGCTCGGGCACCTAAGCACACAGAAAGCTAGAACACGCATTTCCGGGGCGGGGTCTCGCCACCCTGCCTATAATGTGAGAATTTAACTAGCGCGGGCCGCCTCCTGGTCGCTTAGCCTTCTGGGTAAGAGAGTTCAGACTCGGCTGTCAAGCAGGCATTAGGTCCCAGGAAAAACTACCTGGACCAGCATGCAACGGGGTCAACTTTCTCACGAGTACTACATTTCCCAGAAGGCATTCTGCACCGCAGTGTTTTCTGGGATGGGAACCACGCCGCTTCCCAGTCTCCGTAAGAAGAGTAAAGCGCGGACCTTTCAACAAGAGCTTTATTAATTTAACACTAGGACCGTGGAAAGTGATGGAGGTGGCGGCTAATTACTCCCTGCGAGTCAAGAGACCTCTGTTGGATCCCCGCTTCGAGGGTTACAAGCTGTCTCTCGAGCCGCTGCCTTGTTACCAGCTGGAGCTTGACGCAGGTGGGAAGCGGCGGCGACACCCCGCACTCAGTTTCTTTACCCTTTCGGCTGTCTTGGCGGGATTCTCTCTTATTTTCTTTCTGCTTAGGGCAGATAGATGACCGTGGCCTTCCTCACGGCCCCTCCAGGTGGGGGTGGACCCTGGCTGGCCGCTACTGGAGGATGATGCCCATTCCCGAACCCTGTGGGAGCGGCATTTCCATAGGGGCACCCTGGGCCAGCCCTCAACCCAGGCTCAAAGGTCTGGCACGCGGGTACTGCCTAGGCTCTTTCCGCCTGTCGGTCCCCGGCCTGGCTTCTGGGGCAGGGACAGCTCAAGACGTTATTTTGTTCTGGAGCATCGCCTGCAAACGTGTGCGTTGAGAAACGGCATCTCCTTGGGAGGACCCCCAGCTCCTGTTTCCTCTGACAGAGAGCCATTTCTCAAGAGGAACTATTGTACATTCCAGGCAGAGCATTTTCAGTTGCCCAGGTCCTGGCACCGTTAGAACTCTGATAAAAAACATCTCTAGAAATATTTGAGGAAATATTCATTTGGTACTTATACCGCTCCTTGTCTTGTTCATCTGTAGTTGGCCAGAATATTCTCATCCTTGATTTCATAACTTAAAGAGTAGCGTTTTCGTAGTGACATAGCCCAGAAGTCTGCATTTTTTAATACACACCCTTGCTGAGTCTGGCGTATGTTGTCTGTGGCTCACACTTTGAGAAATACTGAACTAGAGTTCATTAATAGACAATACAGTATCAAACTCTTTGTTTAGTCATTTATTAAATTCAAAATTATCTATCAAGAGCCTGTTTTGTGACATGCTGATGGTATCAAGATGAATAAGACACAGCCTATGATATACAGGTGCTATTATCTTGTCAAGAAGAAAAGTATAAATAGATAATTATGAAAACAATGTGAGAAAGTAGTGATAGGAATGTGTACAAAATACAGGAGTAGATGCTTGATTATCATCTTTTATAAACCAGTCTGGGGAATCTGGGCAAACGTTTTGGAGAAATTGATTATCTCAGTTGAGCTTTAAAGGATTGGTAGGAGTTGACTAGAGTTAAAGGTGAGATTTTTCTTTTCACTTGCTTCCTTTTCCAATTTCCCACGTCTGTGCTTCTTCTATTCGCCCATGTTAGTAAATAGTACCGCTATGTTTTGTTAGCTAATGTATTAACAAAACTCAGTGACAGATATTCTTGCTCACAGGTTTGTAGGTCTGCTAGGTGGCTCTTCTAATCCTGGCTAGGTTCATTCTTGTACCTTTTGTTCAGTTGTGTGTCTAGACAGCTCTGTTCATCTTGGCTGGACTCCGTTGGTGTATTTGGAGGTTCTGTGCTATAGGCTGGTTTAAGATTGTATCAGATACCTCCACTTGACTTGCCTCTATATGTTCTCTCATCTTTCAGCAAATACCATAGTTTGAATATGTCACCCTAAAATCTATGTTTTTTAAAAATTATTTTTATTTTTTATTTATTTATTTAAATTTGACCAGAGTGGGTGGGTGTGTTTGTGTTTGTGTGTGGGTGTGGGTGTGTGGAGGTGAGAGAGAGAGAGAGAGAGAGGGGAAGAGAAAAGTGAGAAAGTAAGCCGCCAGGTCCGGGACTCAAACTGTGGTCAGCCATATGGAAGTCCTGTGCCCTTGACCACCACACCACCTTCTGGCCCCCAAAATCCACGTTTTGAGCCACTTTAATGGGATTAAAAGGACTAAAACTTGATCTAATTATTTTGTTGAAGGGTGGAGGTCTTTGGGAAGACATTAGTGATTGGTTGGTTGGAGTGAGCATAACTGGGTTCTGTGAGTCTATTGTGAGAGGAAATGAGACTAGGAAACTCACATGCAACACAAGAGTAGACAGCGTTCTCTGTATTCCCGTGCTACTCTCTCTGCTTCTGTCAGCTTCTCTGCTTTTGTCAGCTGTGTTGTGACATACTTGGCTTGATCCCAGCCTCATGCCTTTGGACTTTCCAGCCATCAAAATCCTAAATCAAATTAACCCCTATTCTTTACCAATTACCCAGTCTCAGGTATCTCTGTAAGCAGCACGGTAACTGAGACAGCAGGCTAGCCCAGCTTATTCCAGGAGACAGCAATGTGTAAAGTGCTGTATTTCTTCTATTTAGCTCCTGTCCATATTTTTCAGCATACCCGGTCAACTCCAGATTTTGACATCCCCATGCCTCCACCCTAGTCCAGATTACCTGGACTAGAGTAGCCTCCTGACTAGCCTTCTTGCCTTCACTTTGATTGCATTCTCCTAAGGCACTACTTACCTTGTTTAAAATCTATGTTGATTTGTTTTCCGTTTTTTTCCACTGGATTGTAAGCTCCTTGAAAACAGTGATGTTTCTCTTTCGCTCACTACTCTATCCCTAGTGTTTGGCACATAGTAGGTACTATGGAGAAAAGGAATTGTTGAGGTCAGTCATTCCATTCATGGAAAAGACTGAGCAAAGGGAAAGTAAAAAGGGGAAGGGCTAGTATGTTGTATGCAGGACACTGTTGCAGTCCTGAATCACTGAAGCAAAAAATCTCCTGGGAAAGTGAAAGGAGTTAGAGAGATCAGTGAGAGCTTTGTCTTGTGGACTTTATCCTGTCAATCATTGTTTCCCAGCCTTTTTGTAGTGAGCCAGTACAATAAAAAATAAAACTCAGCTCTTGTAGTTTTGTCAGCTTTTTAATTTGCTGAGTGGAGATGTTTCTTGAAAACTATCATGCACCCATCAGTGGTTTCCTGAACAAAAAGATATTTTAACAGCACAAAAGCAGGTGACAAAATCTTACAACAGTCCTCTAAATTGAAAACATTAACTTTACAGAAAAGAACTAAAGATTTCACTTTTCACCCTTCTTTTATCAGTTTTGGTCTTAGATTCTGTGTTTGGGATGCACAACTGGAGGTAATGAGGTGCCAATTAGAGGTTTTAAACATAGAAGAGAAATGAGCATTGGAATTTGAATAGTTTACTGTCAATTTCCATCAAGCTTGAGTTTAAAAAATGTGAAGGATGGAGACAGAACACTTGGAAGGCTTTTGCTTCCATGTGAGGGGCTTTCATTAAGAATAACTTGAGGGTGATGAAGAAGTTAATTATCCTAGAAATTTTCATTTCTAGAGATAGTGAGGTATAATTGAGAAGCTCTCACGGTTCAATTTCTTTTATCCTAATTCAAGGAGTTCACTTTAATTCAGCAAATCTGCGGTGGATACCTCAGGTGTGTGAAATGCTGCATTTAGGAAGCAAGGGTTAAGAGATACTATATGGGGGACCAGCAGTTGGAATAATGACTGTGTCACTGGACTCCCACGTAGTCGACTGCGGTTCAAGTCCCGGACCCAGTGGCTTAAACTCACTCTGGGCACGTGTGCGTGCGTGCCCAAGATCCTGAGAGGAGAATGGAGGAGAAGGGATTGTGGCATGGCCATCCCCCTGGGTGGTGATTTCTCACTTTCTGTCTCTCTGTCTCTCTCTGTCTCTCTGGCAAGCGCACGCACCCTATAGCAAAAGCCTCTCCAAGAAAAGATAAAGAAAAAAAAAGAGAGACAGATGCTATATGGTCTCAAAGTGCTTAGCACACTGAGGCTTATTCTCTTGTCTTAAACAGTGATATTGGCCCAGGTGAGTGGAGAACCCTGTTAAGACACTGTGCTCAACAAAGACTACTTGTGAGGCCTAGTTTTGATTCCTGGTCCAACCTTAAGACTGGATGTAGTAGCATGCACCTGTAATCCTGATGACTTGGGCTGAGGCTGGCCTGGGCAACATGGTGAGACTGTATCTAAAACACTGCCAGGCATGGTAGTATGTACCTATAGTCCCAAATAGGAGACTGAGGCAGGAGGATCCTGACACAGGGAGACCCTGGGAAAAAAAAAAAAAAAAAAATTGCTGAAAATTCCCTCTGCTACATAAATAGTAAGGATCTTTTTCCTTTTCTATCCCAAAGAACTAAGCAAAAAGCTTTTTAAATAAAATTGTAGTGGCCCTTTGATCCAGCATTTTCCTTTCTGGGCATTTATCTTATGTAGAAGTTTATTCCTAGAAACTTTATTTTACATTACTTTTTATGTATTTCCCATGTAGTTTACTTAGCTAATTCATACTTCATTTTTATGTTCTAGTTTACCTGTTAGGTCCTTGGAGGTTCTTTTCTTAATAATCTCATTTGAAGGTGTACTACAGAATCTGTATATGTTAGAATACCGCACAGTTCTTTTCCATAGTACCCTACTTCCTTGGTCTTTAGACACACTTTTTAGTATTCAGTATCTCTTTCTTTGTTAGGACTGTTAGTTTTGTATCAATGGGTCCCCATACAGTACATCTTTTTCTGTGCTTTGTGCAGGAGCATGATTTTGTATCACATACACACTAAAACAGCTTTTCTGAGTCATGATTGGCAATAAACTGCACATATGTAAAGTATGCAGTTTAACAAGTTTTGATGTATGTATACACGCAGGAACTCATCACCATAATTGAGATACTAAACTGAGTCATCATCCCTGAAAGTTTCTTCATTCCCTCTGTAACCGTTATCTATTCCACCTGCATCCCACCACTTCCAAGCAACTATTGATCTGTCTTTTGTCACTACAAGTTAGGATGCACTCTCTAGAATGCATACAACATGTGCTTTTTAAAAATCTGTCTTTTATTCAGCATAATTATTTTGAGCTTTTCCTTATTGCATGAAAGATGGGTATTGAAATATCTGACTATAGGGACCAGCAGATGGCATAATGGTTACGTTGCTCGACTCCCATGTAGTTGACTGCAGTTCTAGTCCTGGACTCGGTGGCTTAAACTCATGTCGGGCACATGTGCATGCATACCCAAGATCCCAAGAGGAGAATGGAGGAGAAGGGAATATTATTGATATTTTAATAGGGATTACATTAGATGGCTTTTAAAAGAAGTTTGAGAAGTACAGGATAGGGAAGAACTCTGCTTTGAGCATAGGACAGAAAGGAGGAAACTTTCTGTCCTGTGCATTTTGTGAGTGCGGAAGTTTTCGATGTAAGTAAGTGGAGAGGAAGGGGTCAGTAGAGAGGGCATAACTTCTGGCAATAGGAATGGAATTGTAAATACCTGTGTGGAAGTTAGTCTTAAAAGTAAGAACAGGAATTCAACATTTCTTCTTATGTGCCATATAGCAAATATTTTGCATGTTTTTAATTTAGATTTGCCAGTAAGTTTATAAGACAAGTACTATTAACCCCTTATTAGTGGTAAAGCTGACTTTAAAGCTCACACATTTTTTTTCTTTTTTGCTAGGGGGCATATGTGCTGTCCAGACAGAGACATAGGAGGAGAGGAAAAGCACCCATTGTGGAGAATGGTCACTCCACAATCCCTTTTCATCCCTCTCTCCATGCTTTTGGGATTCTGGGCACACATGTATCTGTGCCCAATGAAGCTCACACTTTTTCTAATGATCTGTGTGGTCTCTTTGGGCTATTTCTTCCTTCAAAGCATGTAGAAGAATGGTAAAGATTTAGGCCATGGTCAGAGGAAAAGGAAAGAAGAGCCATGTAGCCAATATATTTATGTAGAGTTTATTATAAAACTCATGTCTACTATTAGGGAGGAAATCTAGGGGAGACAGCTGATGAATATATTATGATCTCAGAAGCACTGTATAAAATACGTTCATGGGCACAGTGCTCTGAGTTCTGGCCTTGCCCTGTTCTGTAAGTCTTGCTTCGGAACATGATACACAGACTTAGGCTCTACTTTTTGTGTCTTTGTACACAAACAGCATACAGTAACTAGGTGAAAGGAAAACTTATCTCATATGGTTGATTCCAGAAGATGTGTTCAAGAAGTGACCTTTGTAAGTTAATGTTCTTAGCTTCTCCCACCATTTTTCTACAAACTGTACTTCTTTGCTTATATAAATATCAGATTGAATTATGTGTAATTGGTATGAAAAGAGTTAATTATTGCCAATATCATGTGGTTCAACATAATATGATTTTAGAGGACAAGAAGCATTCATAAATATGATTATTAGCACCCTTAATGCAAGAATTAGATTGGTTTTATCCACTAGTTCATACTCAGTGCCAAGTACAGGGTGTGACACATAGTAGCCATTTAGTAAATATATAAATGGAAAATTATAGGTTTTGAGGGTTCGGGTTTTGTGGTTTTATAAGGATTTGAGGGAAAAATTAAGGGAGGCTCTTCTTGTCTGACTCTAAGTTCTTTTTAAACTAAAAGATAAGGATTACTTACCAAAGCTCTTTTATTTCCAATGCAAGATAATATTACAGAATAAAAAGCCAGCAGGTGGCATGGTGGTTGGGGCACTGGACTCCAACATGGCCCACCGTGGGTCAAGTCATGAGCCTGATGGGTTTCTAACTTTCTCTCTCTTTATGTTTCTGATGACTATAGAGAGTTAAAAAATAATAATAATAAATAAAATAAAAATTTCTTAAAAACAAACATTACAGAGTATAGTATTTACTATGGTGACTTCTCTGTGAAAGGGTTCCTTCTCTTTGAAAGATCCAAGCAGATATTACACCCTTCCCAACCCCCAACTCCTGTTCTTGGGAAGGCTCTACGAAAGAGCTCTGCCAGCAGTTGAGCTCTGTCACATTCTAGATACTGCTTTTCTTCTTTTAGTTGCTTTGCCTCTCTCTCTTACATATAAGATGATTGACATGATGGATACAATTATAATTTTTCCTTTCTCATTTGGGGCCAGAGGCAGCCTTTTTCTATGCACTAACAGAGTTTTACAAATTAGTAAGCATGTAATGTGCCCTGTAGTCACTGTTATGTTTGGACAGCTTATACATTTTCTTGTTAAGTGGCAACTAAAACCCTACCATATATCTGCAGTACAGCTGTTACAGAGTCATATGTTTGCACATAAGGTGTTGTAATAATGCAAATAGTTAAGAACTTCCTGACTTGATCAGGATTACCCAGGGGTCTTTGTACAAATATGAAGAAGAAAGTATACGTGTTGTATCATTGTCTAATATTACTCTTTTGAGCTGTCATGTTCTGTGCACATTTTCTGCACTATCAAGTTTCATCCACATAGTGGTGCTAGAAAACCAAGAATTGATCATTATTTCCTTCCTAATTAGTGTATTTATTCCTAAATGTTCTTTATAATTGTGTGTGTGTGTGTGTGTGTGTGTGTACATGTATATATAAATTTATGTTTCCTCGACCTTTATCAACTCTATTTAGCTAAAATTACAATTTGACCTCTGAAATATATTCGTGTTTCAATTATCCCTCATCTGGATGACTACTGTAGATTCTTAATTGATATTCCTGAATTTACCCCGCCTTTGCTCATCTTTTTCCATATTGTATAAGTACTCTTTTATAAACTCAAATCTGAACTTTATTTTCTGGCTTTAAAACTGTTAGTTAATTTTTATTACTGAGTTTATTAACAAAGATATAATCAAAGACAAGGCCTCTCTCCAGCTTCTGCCCAGTTATGTAGCTTCCGTCTTGTTCCTGTATAAGGTAGTCTTCCGTATTTGTGATGTAGCTTTTCTCAGTTCAGTACAGTAAGGTAATTTGCGCAAGACACCAGATTCACTCAGCTTTTATTATAGTATATTGTTATTTGTTCTATGTTGTTATTTTGTTGTGAATCTCTTACTGTGCTTAATTTATAAATTAAACCTCATTATAGGTATGTATGCATAGGAAAATCCAGTATATATAGAGTTTGATACTAACCACTGGTTCAGGCTTCCACTGGGACTCTTAGAATATATTCTCTTCAGATGAGAAGAAATGATCATACTTCTGCTAGTGTAGCCTTTTTTTTTGTTCTTTGAACACAAATTTTTCCTCCTCATCTTGCCTGTTTTTCATTTGCCTGAAATAGTGGGGTGTGTGTGTGTGTGTGTGTGTGTGTGTTTTCTTCATTCTTCCTTGTTTTTGTTACTTGACTGAAACCTTGGAAAGCTTTCATTAATCTCAAGTAGACCAGCCTTCTGTGTTATGTGTTCTCATGGTACCCAGTAGTTTTTCTTTGTATATCATAGTTTAATTATATAAAAATGTCAATTCTGTACTCTGCTCATCACTATGACCTTGGTGCTTATTAAAATATTTGCTAAATAAAGTAGTGAATGAATGTAAGTCAGCTATTGCTCAAGCAGATATTGAAAGTGGGAACAGGTAGGTATTCTGGAAAAGAAGAAAATAGTTGCAGTCAGAATGTCGTGAAGTAGGTTTTGTATTACAGTAACGTATTGGCCCAGTGTAGTTCTCTTCTGTGTTTGCTGTTGGGGCAAAAATTAATTCTAGGTCATGGGCAGCCTTGAACTGTGAAGGCTATTATCTGCCTGGAAAGACTGGAGAAATGGGAGGGAGAAATCACATTTAGTAGGTTACAATTAGTGAAGAAGGTAATACTTTAGTGAAGAAAGCCCAGTTCTCTAGGAGACATTGTTTCTACTCCACTTATGATACTGTTTTGTTCTATACCCTTTGGAAAGATGTGGTATGACTATGGAGAAGTCACCACTTATGTTTATATTTATTTATATAGCTGCCTAGTGAGATGATAAAAACACTCTCTTTATTTCTTGATGTGTGGTAAAAATGATTGAGTTAGTAGAGGTATGAACATTTTAAAAGTATAAAAGACTTTATTGGTTGGGCTTAATATTTTCCCAGAAAACAGGGAAATTTTTGTTTTTGAGAATTTCTGTTTTATTTCTTAATGATAAATATGAGGTACCTAGAAGAAAAGAGGGTGATAGCGTGAAAAGCAGTGTGTCCTATGGTCACTGTGTTCTAAGTTCTGTAAGGGCATGACTGTCCGTTTTACCTACTGTCTACCTTCTGCACACAGTGCCTACTAAGTACTCAGAAGTTATTTTTAATAAATGGCATAGTAGATTGCTCTTAAGGCCTTTGTGACTGGCATTCTGTAGAAAGGAACAGCCTGAGGTAAAATTCTTGATGTTTATATTTATTTTTCTTGTGTATTTCAGCTGTGGCAGAAGTAAAACTTCGAGATGATCAATATACACTGGAACACATGCATGCATTTGGAATGTATAATTACCTACACTGTGATTCATGGTATCAAGACAGTGTCTACTACATTGATACTCTTGGAAGAATTATGAATTTAACAGTGATGCTGGTAAGGAAAACATGCATAATACAATTTTCTGATAAATTTGATCTTTACTTTTCTCCTTGAGTGTGATGTCCAGAGGACTGAGATAATAAACCTTTAAATATAATTAGTCTACGTAAGGCTCTATTTCTGCTTAACTCAGTTTTAGATTTTCCTTTTGTTTCTATTCCTTACACTTATTTATTCCCCCTCACCCGCACTCTAATAGCTTTTATGCACTAATATTGATGTAATCCTTTCATGTCTGCTTTTTCTGTGCAAGGGATTATCTATCCCTAATAATAGTGGATTTTATCTATTTTCTTTTAGTGTTTGCTTTTAGTTCATGTATTTTTAAATTACTCTTAATTAGGTGCAAACCAGGATTCTTTGGCTTCTTTGAATTGATCCTTTCAGCATTACAAAATGTCCCTCCTTATCTCTAAGTTCTGGGGATAACTTTTTTCTTTTAAAGACAGTGTCTTGCTATATTAGTCTCTTGCCTCAGCCTCCAAGCTGGTACTGCAGGTGTAAATCCACCACACCCAGCTCTTTCTTAGATAGGACCTCTGTTGCCCCAGGCCATGATCCTCCCCCCTCAGCATCCCAACTATGTGGGATTACAGGTACACACCACTGTAACTGGTCTTTAGATTGGGCTAGGAATCAAACCTGGGCCTCTCATGTGGTTCCAGTCTGTGGAACAGCAAAATGTTGGCAGTGCCACCACAGCTGGGCATGGGAATAATTTTTGTCTAGAAATCTTTGTCTGCTGTTAATATGATCATCATTAGCTTTTTTGCTACTAATATCTATTCTTTTTGTACCCTCTTTCTTTTAGTTTATTGATTTCTTAAATTTAAAGTGTGTCTCTTATGAGAAACACATTGTTGAGTCTTGTTTTTAGCCACTATGGATAAAAATTGAGGGTTTAGTACAGTGGTCCCCAACCTTTTTGGCACCAGGGACAGGTTTGATGAGAGACAACTTTTCATGAACAGGGAAGGTGTGGATGGGACAGATTCTTACTTAAAGCCTGCCACCAGATATTGTTCAACTGAAATGCATCCAACTCACTTGGCATTCTGCCATCAGACGCAACTTAATTTTCACTTGCCTTGACCAGCAGTTGGCGTAATGGTTATGTCGCTGGACTCCCACGTAGTCAACCATGGTTTGAGTCCTGGACCCAGTGGCGTAAAACTCACGCTGAGCTTGTGTGTATGCATGCCCAAAATCCCAAGAGGAGAATGGAGGAGAAGGGGTTGCAGTATGGCCAACCTCCTGGGGGTGGTGATTTCTCACTTTTTATCTCTCTGACAAGTGCATGCATGTTATAGCAAACATCTCTCTATAACAAATTTTTTCTTGCTTGCCACTAACAGGGTTTTTATATGAGTCCGCAAGCAATTGATTATTATGGTCTCTGTGCAGTCATGTCTCTGCTAATGTTAATCAGTATTTGCAGCCTCTTTCCAGTGCTAGCATCACCACCTCAACTCTACCTCCAATCATCAGGCATTAGATTCTAATAGGTGCATGAACCCTGTTGTGAACTGCACTCGTGAGGGAACCAGGTCACGTGAACTCTGTTGTGAACTACACATGTGAAGAATCTATGTCGTCGGAGAAGTTATGTATTTTTCTTTGTGTGTCTATGCTAAAATACGTGATGACTTTTCTGATAAAAATTGCATGCTCCTTATAAGGATCTAATGTCGCTACTGGTCTGATGGGAGGTGGAGCTCACAGACAATAATATGTGCAGTGGAGAGTCGCCATAAATACAGATGAAGTTTGCTAGTTCACTCACATGCCCACTGTTCACCTCCTGTGCAACCCAGTTCCAAACAGGCCATGGACCAGTACCAGTTCGTGCCCAGGGGCTGAGGACTCTTCAACATTCATATTTAATTTAATGTAATTACTAATATTCTTGGGTTAATTTTAACACCTTGCTGTTTCTTTTCAGTTTGTCTTGTCTGTTTTTTGTTTCTTGGTGTTTCTGTGCCTATCTTTTTAGGGGGATTAATAAAGTTTTTTTTTTATTAAAATTAAAAATTTATTTAAATTTCTCTTTTGGTTTTATCTAAACCTGCTAATATTATTTTTAATGGTTAATGTAGAGATTATAATTTTTATTCTTAAATGATCATTCTCTGCCTCTAATTAATACTGTTTTCCTTTGCAGTGTAAAAACCTTAATAATATTCCTTTTACTTTTCCTCTGTTTGAGTGATTTTTGTCATTTCTTTTGCTTGTGCAAACTTTAGAGTACATATTTCTTTAAACAGCCAACAGTCTACTAATAGCTTCCTAACTGCTCTGCTCTCCCCAGACCTCCTGTACTCTGCACAGTAGTCTAATTTGCTTGTATAATTTCATCACCACTTAAATTAATTTAATAATTTCTTCATGACAAAATCCACATGTTTAAATATGTAATTTTAGAATAGATAGGGTGTTGGGGCCAGCAGGTGACATAAAGGTTAAGGCTCTGGCCTCCCACAAGGCCTACTATGGTTCCAATCCTGGGCCTGGTGGCTTGAAACTCAAACTGGGCTTGCGTTCATATGTGCCCAAAATCTGGTAAGGAGAATGGACGAGAGGGGATTGCAGTGTGGCCATTCCCTAATAGGGGAGTGATTTCTCATATTTCTTCTCTTTGTCTCTTTCTCTCTCCATCAAACACACCCACCCTATGGCAAAAACCTTAATTTAAAAGAAGAAAAAGATAGTGTGTTTATCTGACTTGAAAACAAACAAAAATTGTAAAAGGCAGTTACTGAAGTCTCCCTAACCCTATATTTTATCTGTCCTGCTTTCAGTAACTGTTTCCATTGCAACTTCTTTTAGCTTCTTTATGTCATTCCAGAGATGGTGGTGGTTTTTTGTTGTTTGTTGTTGTTGTTGCAGGTATTAAGTGTATATGTTCTTAAATTACAAAGTTTTCATCTCGTATATACAGTTTATAATACTCTCTCTTCCACCTGTCTTCCCCCACTTTGTATACTATACTCTAGTAATACTAACTGCTGGAGTACTGAGACATACTCTATATCCTGTTGCCCCTGAGCTTTTTCCCGCGTTATTAACGCTACCTGGAACATACTCTTAGTTCTGTGACAGGCTGTTTCCTAATCTTCACTTACGTCCCAGTTAACCATTTGTTCATCTAAGAAGCTTGCCTTGACATCCAACCTCTGTTTCCCTAAGAATAATCATATCATTGACTTGATTGATTGATTGATTGATTGATTGAGAGAGTTTTGTATAAAACATGTGCAATCACCAGAGAGATAGAGACAGAATGTGAGAAGTCACCCCCAAGGGGGACTGGCCATACTGCAGTCCCTTGTCCTCCCTTCTCCCCTTGGGATTTTGGGCACACATGCCTGGCGTGAGTTTTAAGTCACCGGGTCTGGGACTCAAACTGCAGTCGACTCTGTGGGAGTCCAGCAATGTAACCATTATGCCATCTGCTATTCCAAAATCCACATGTTTAAATATGTAATTTTAGAATAGATAGGGTGTTGGGGCCAGCAGGTGACATAAAGGTTAAGGCTCTGGCCTCCCACAAGGCCTACTATGGTTCCAATCCTGGGCCTGGTGGCTTGAAACTCAAACTGGGCTTGTGTTCATATGTGCCCAAAATCTGGTAGATCTACTTGGTTTAGATCTACTTGGTTTGTAAACTCTGTAGGCTACAGGTTGGAAATTTTATTCTGAGGTGGGCCAGTCTCTTGTCATTGCTAGTCACTTTTCCTGTTGCAGGGTGAAATCAGACATAGACAGTTCATAAGCAAACGAGTATGGCTGTGTTCCAGTAAACCTTTATTTACAAAAACAGGCAGTGATTCAGAACTAGGTTGAGGACTGCCATTTGGTCATCCTTGGTCTAGACCATGAATCTTTCTTTTGTTTCTATAATCCTAACACTCTGCAGAAAGCTTGGTCATTATTTTTTGTGGGCGAATAATATCTGTTCAGGCTTGTTACAATTCTTGAGAGTTGGCATTGCATTTTTGATTGGATGTTCCTCCTATTATTTCTGGTTCAGGTACAGATATGAGAGCTGTATTGATGCAGTGTTTAACTCAAAATATTAGGAAAGAAAAGTTAGGTTTTCCCTGATAATGATAAAATTTTTTTAAGGTAGTCTCTAAGAAATCAATGGACAGGGGCTGACATGTGGCATGGTGGTTAAGGGTGTTGGACTCCCACATGGCCTACCACAGTTTAAGTTCCAGACCTGGTGGCTTTCTCTCTCTTACTCTGTCCCTCTCTGGTCAAATGTAGATCAATAAATAAAGTCAAATAAAATAATTGTTTTAAAAAAAGAAATTAATGAACAGGGTCAGAGGTGATGTGATAGGTAAGGCACTTGACTCCCATGTGGTCGACCACAGTTCAAGTCCGGAACCTGATGGCTTGCTTTCTTGTTTTCCTTTTTTCACTCTCTCTGGACAAATTAAAAAATAATATTGGGTTGTTGGAAAAGTTATAGCCCATTTTTGCATAGAAAGACATAGAAAAAATATGACTTTTCTGACAACATAATAATAACAAATGGATTTCAATGATTTTAAAAAAACAATCAATGGACAAATGAATTCTGATTGTTTCTTGCTGCTGCAGAGGAGATACAGTCTGGCTTCTTGTTCCCTTAAATATTAGTTCCTTTTTCTTGTCAGGTTCATGCCAATACCCAGGCCCAGTGTATTTATAGACCAACCAAAGTAATTGGACAAGTATTTTTATTAGGGGCTAGACTCTCATCTTCCTGAACAAATAGATTTGTGTGTGTGTATAAGAAAGTTTTCCTTTTAACACTTAAAACAATTGTTAGTGGGAATGTGTTGTACTATAAAGTTGCCAATTAAATTTATTCTAACAGTTTTCTGAGTTTGTAAATCTGAAAATGTTATCTTTGTAGTGCCATATACATGATTTTATTTTACTTTTCCATTAGTATCTTTGTGGCACTTATGATACAGTTCTAACATCTGTGATTAGGGAGATAGGGTAGTTAGTAGAAAGGCAGCTAGACAGGGTCAATTTTGTAGTATAGTGGTTAAGCCCATTGTTTAGGGAACCAGATACCACATGACTGACTGTGGTGCAAATCCAGCCCTGTCAGCTTGAAAAACAAGCTGAGCACAAGGGAATACATTCCCCAAGTCCTGATGGGATGGAGAAATGGAGAAATGGGATTATAGCAAGACCAGGCCTCAATAGGGAGGGATGTCTCTCTCTCCCTTCCTCTGGCAAGTGCACACACCCTCTGGCAATAAAAAAAAAAAAAAAAAAAGTAAGGAAATAAATGGAACTAGTCACTTAAGACATGCATTCTAACATGTTTATTGAGAACCTACTCTTTGCAGGTCACAACGATACATATTTTAGTACTTACATGTTACACTTTTTAGATACTAAGATAAGATGAATGTACAGGTAACTATTAACAGTACTGTGTAAAGGCTGTCAGAAAGGGTATAATGTACTCATCTATCCATGACTTTAGTTTCCTCTTCAGATTGAGCATCCTTAATCCAAATCTGATTAAGTATATCAGGTTTGGTTGTGGTCTGAGAACTAGTGATTTTACTTGTGCGAGAAACCTTGCACTTGTAAGAAGCATACCACACTTACTTTTTTTTTTTCTGATCAACATCAAAGGAAATCTACTTTTTGAGCTTCTATGTTGGGAGCAGGTGGAAAATTTTGGCTATTAAGTTACTACTGGCTTCTTCTGTAGCAGAAAACATCTATTCCAGTATCTGTTTTATTGCCTTTTGTTTGTTTGTTTGTTTTTTGATTCTTTTAGTTAAAGACACACATATAGATATCTCAGACAGGCTTTTTTTTTTCCTGTGGTTGATTTACAAATGACTACTATCCCCGCTACTCCCAGGTAAATCTGAAGTAACGCTGTGATTCAGTATGAAAGGCCTAATAAGTCCAGGTTACTTGGCCTTCAGGTTTTGTAAGCAGCCACCAGGTGGCAGTAAATCAGCATGCAGGTATATAAAGGCATTGTACTGCCACAGAAATACTTACCTTGAGTTTAAAATCCTTAATTTTAGAAAAATGTCAATTGGGAAGAAATGTGCTTAGAAGTAAAAAATGGCTTTAGAAAGAGTGTTTAAAATTTGGTTCTTTGTTCTATCATCATCATTTTATATGGTATTGTGTCTCACTTTAAAGTAATGTCTTCAGTTCCTTAGTATTTATGGAATTTGCTTTGGTCAAAAATATATACCTTTTTTTGCCATTTACCTGAAAATCTAGTTTGTTTCTACTATTAAAGAATATCGTCTAATAGTATCTGTTTAAACTGCACTCAAGGTTCAGAGGACAGATACCAGATTCCATTCGTAAGCCTGTGTTGTGAGGCTGCATCTTTAAATGACAGGTTGCAACTACTTATTGGTCCAGCTCAGCTGTATGCCAGAATGTTCATCTCTAGGCATGAATCTGAGCTTTTTTCTTCATTGATTGCCTGAGGGCACATGCACTGGCCAGAGAGAGAGAGAGAACACGTCCTCCTCTCCCAAAGGGATCTTGGTTACACCATAATCTGTAGTCCTCCTTTTCTTCATCCCATCAGAACTGTAGACATACGTGTACCTGCCGGTTTTTTTTTTTTTTTTTCCTTAAAGAGTTTTGCTATAGGGGATATGCACTCACCAGACAGACAGAAGGCAAGAAATCATACCCTGGGGTCATGGGCATGCCTCAGTTCCTTTTCTTCCATTCTCCTCTTTGGATTTTGGGCACACACACATGCATTCATGAGTTTCAAGCCATGGGTCTGGAACTCGAACTGTGGCCGACTAGGTGGGAGCATACTGACCTAACTATTATGACATCAGCTGGACCCTGCCATGTATTTAGAAAAAAGTTACTTAAAACATTTGTAATTATATATGAAATGATGATAACGGGTTTAATCTTCTACTTTTCCTAGTAATATTGATTTACTGCTTTAGCTACTGTAAGGGACATGTAGTAGAGACTACTAGAAAAGCCTTTATTATGAAACAACTGTTTTGAGAAAGAAGTTCCATTTTTATCTTTTACCTTATGTGTATTGTACTAAATTGCTACATGTAAAAGAATTTTTAAAGCGGTGTATTTGAAGCAAAAGAGAATTTTCCTTTACTCCCAATCTACCACTATTAATCCCTTACTATTAAGTTGATTTACTACCACCTGGTGACTGCTACATCTTATTTTCTAAATGTAAACGATATTAACAGATCAGCCTATGTCTTCTGCACTGAACTCTGCTGTGCTATCATATCAAAACATTTGTTTCAGCATAAATAGATTCACACTGTATATAATCTGCCTTTTTAAAAAGATTACTCTTAGATATCTTTTTATTTTAATATTATAAATTCGTTTTTTTTTTTTTAATTACTTTATTTATTTTTGTATATACTTTCAATCATATTGTTTGGCTTACAATGAGACCATTTCGATATGTGAACATTTCTCCCCAGACCCGTTGATCGAAATATCTTCAGCAGATAACACCACACCTCCCCATCCCGTCAATGCTCTACCTCTGTATCCCTTCTCTAAATGTCTTTCGTTGGGCCCCACTCCTCCACATACACCTCATCTGACATTCACACCCATCTCTTGTGTTTGTTCAACTGTTAGTCAATCAGTTTCCGACATAGAATGTAGACAAACGGTATATGTTAAGTGGGGACATACAATGTCTCAAATGGCAATTCTACCCAAATTAATCTACCTATTTAATGCAATGCCAATCAAAGTACCAGACACATTCTTCACAGATCTAGAAAAGACAATCTTAAAATTTGTCTGGAATCATAAAAGACCCCGTATAAATTCGTTTTTAATGAGTATTGAGTGTTCCATCAAGTAGATGTTCCATGATTTACTGTTTCCTGACAGTGCTCTTCAGAAGAAGACAGTAGAAACACATCTGGTTGAAGAACTTGGATTTTTATTACTTTTTGCAGCAAGAGAGAGGCATACCATGAGGAGGCACAAGCTGTTTCAATAAGAGGATTTAGAAACAGGATGATATTACAGGATTAGGTTCGAGTTAGGTGATGTTGAGAGAAGGCTTCAGTAAGTGGGGGCTTTACTCTTAGATCGGATACTATGAGGAAATTGACTAATTCTGTGAAGGGTATCTTAAGTATTATTTAGAAGAGAATACTAGACTGAAGCTCAAAGTAATAAGTAAGGAAACTGTAGCTGCTTATATTGACCTGGATTAGGGTTACATTTGTATTTTGAAAATGTTCATGTTTTGTCTGTGTTCAGGTATCGTTATGGGGTGATGTCCTTTCATTCTTGCTGTAATGATCACACAGTGGCCCTGTCTGATACTACATTTGGCAGGAGCAGAGTCAGTGCTGGTCCAGCTTATAGCAAAGCCAAGACTTGGCTTATACTACCAGGCCGGTGCTATGTCAGAAGCTGCTTTTTCCTACTCACTCTACAACTCATGTAAACAACTAGATTCTTCCTTGGTTGTTATTGTTACAGTTTTTCATATTCATTGTTAAAACAAGCATTTCATTACATGGATCTTTGTACCCTTATTTTATAAATCCCCAAGAGTACAGTTGTATCAAATAGTATATAAAACACAATATAATTTAATTTATACCCATTTCCAAAAGCCTGTATTTATCTCTAATCCTATCATTAGAATATCTTAGCCAAAAATAGGTATCACTAGTCTAAATTTTTTTCTAGGCTAACGGGGGGGACTATGGTTCCAATCCCAGCCTGGTAGCTTGAAAGTCACTCCAGGTATGTGTGAACGCGTACCCCAAATCCCGAAAGGATAGAGAAATGAAAGAGAAGGGATTGCACTGTGACCACTCTCCATTGGGTGGTGCTTTCTCCCTCTTTCTCTTTCCTCCCTTCATTTCTCTCTCTCTCCCTCTCTCACTGTCTATCTCTGTCTGGCAAGTGCACATGCCCTCTGGTTTGTACACAAAAGAAAAAAATTGGATTACCAAAAAATTGTAGTTAATAAGGGTACTATTTATAGTTTATTTAAATTTTGTTTAATACCTACATAGATCTCACTAATTCTAGGAGCCAAGAATGAAACTTATGAATCAAGGATCGCTGGTATCCTACAGGGAAACCTGTTACCTGACAACTAAAACGTAAACAACAATAAGTATTGAATTGAGTAGTTTGATGTATGAGAGGAACTTTTTTTCAATTGTTTTTATATATTCTCCTATAAAACATTTTAATGATGCAACCCATCTTATATCTCAAACACAAGAACATAGACACAATAAAAATTTGTCAACAAAACTTAAATTGGTAGTAGTTTATGCTTAGTATTTTCATACTGTAGAATGATGTCTCTGTAGGCATTTAGAACATGATGTGGTATTTCTAATTAGTGAGTTAAAAGTAACTCTAAGAGAATGAAAACTAGATTACTGCATTGTATGAGCTACCTGTTACATTGTAACAACTTCAAACTTAGTGATTTGAAATAATAAACATTTATTTCACACATTACTTGTGTTTAGTAATCAGAGTGAGCTCAGTGGTCTGGCTTAAGGTTTGTCCTGAAGTGATAGTCAAGATGCCAGCCAGGACTGCTGTCATCTGAAGGAGTGATTAGGGATAAAGCATACATTTCCCAAATTATCACTAGTCAGGTGCTGGGTATTGGCGTGAGCCTTCAGTTCCTTCCCATGTGGGTCTTTGTACAGGCTACTTAAGCTTTATCTTCACAACAAGGTAGCTCGCTTTCCCCACAGTGCACAACCCAAGACAGAGCAAAGTAGACAGTGTAAAACTTTTGTGACCTAGACCTAGAAATTGTATACCACCCGTTACACCTATCATATTTCACTTTTTAGGAGTGAATCAGTAGTACAGCCCTTACTCAGAGGGAGCGAAATATGGCTCTAATTCTTGATGAGTGGAGAAGCTACTGTACTACAGATAAATATTTTCTGTGTGTGTGTGTGGATCAGGGAAGGGACTTGTTTATACTATTTGGCTTCTTTTTAGGATACTGCCCTAGGAAAGCCACGAGAGGTGTTTCGACTGCCTACAGATTTGACAGCGTGTGATAATCGCCTTTGTGCATCCATCCATTTCACATCTCCTGCCTGGGTTACCTTGTCAGATGGCACTGGAAGATTATATATTATTGGAACAGCTGAACGTGGAAACAGTGCTTCTGAAAAATGGGAGGTGAGAGTTCTTTTTTCTTTTTAGACTGTGCAAGGTAAAAAAAAAATGTCAATTAGACCTTACCTATTTTAAAGTAACACTTTTTAAGGAGAGTTTACATGTGATTTCTTGTGTGTGTATCGTTTTTTTTCTAGCATGTAATGTTTTGGCTCTCTTTTGAATTAAATTATAAAATACGCACTGTATATATGTTGATAGTTAACCACTAGTTAACTGTTAGCATCAACCATTCCTGTTTTGATCTCAGATCACTGCAGTTGTCCAGAATTGCATTAATTTTTCAGCAAATATTTCTTGAGTGCCTTATCTGTGTAAAACACTTCACTAGACCTTGACCTGATTCCTACTTCTTGGAGAGGCATTGACAAAAAACTTAATATATCAGATGTTTTTCTTCTCTGCACTCAGCTTTGCTGATGTCTTTACATTGGTCAAATAATTTACCAACCTATTATCTATTTAGAAAACATTATCATAACATAAATAGAGTTATGTGCCAATCACTAACAAGTCATTTTTACTTCTCTTTTTTTTTTTTTTTTTAATGGAGCATATTTAATCTGAGGTGTGGGTTAAGATTGCATTGGTAATAAATAATTAATTTCTCCAGGGTCACAGTTTTATTATTTAATTTAATTTAATTTTATTTTATTATTATTTAATAATTATTTTATTTAACTTTGTTTATTCATTTATTTAAATTTGACCAGAGAGAGACAGAGTGTGTGTGTGTGTGTGTGTGTGTGTATGTGTGTGTGAAAGCCATCCACCAAGTCTGGGACTTGAACTGCGGTAGGCCATGTAGGAGGCCAGCACCCTTAACCACCATGCCACCTGATGACCCTGGAGAGCCACAGTTTTTAAAGGAAGGAACGATGCTGGGTAGCTAATTGAAGGATTTACTGATCCATTTCCTTTGAGTTATACTAATAAGTATATTGTAATATTGTTGATGTCTGAATCTCAGTGGGCAGCATTTAGTTCTAGGTAAATAAAGTGAAACAATCTTAATGTATGTACATCTTGTGAAATATTTTTATTAGATCAACAGATGCCTGCAAAGAGTAGACTTTAATTATATAAGAAAAGATAGGGAGGCCTCAGAACTAAGTGGTTGTACCTGTCTTATACATTACAATAAGTGGTAATATTGCCAGATTATAGGATGTTCAAAAAACTAAACAGAAACACAAATTCATAGTTTCAAAAACTCATTAGACATTGTGACGTTTTCTATTCTGGCCCCAGTAATAACTGAATAAGATCAATTTCCAAGGTCTACTACTAGCATAATTTTGGCAGAGGTGCTCAAATCCATAGGGAACTTGATGGAATTAAAGCATACTTTTCTATATGAAGTTTCCAAGTAGTAGCAGACATGAGGAGATTCAAGATAAAGGTTTATGAAAAAAAAAAAAAGCTTTTTTCAGTTAGATACTTTTGCCAACTATCTTTTTTTCCCCCCAGCTATTTAGGAAACTTGTATAAGAATTAATCTTAAAACCTCTCCAATTTAGTATTCACTGTAACAAATTATAATAGTGTCTTAGATCATGTACCTGTGGTATAAGAAAATAATTTGGGGGCCAGCAGGTGGCATGGTGGTTAAGGTGCTGGACTCCCACATGGATGACGGCGATTTGAGTTCCAGACCAGGCATCTTGAAAGTCGCTTTGGGTGTGTGTGCCTGTGTGCCCAAAATCCTAGGAGAAGGATGAAGGAGAGGGGCCAAGCCCCCCACCCCCGGGGCAGGGAGGAGTGAGTTCTCATATTCTCCCTCAGTGTCTGTTTCTCTCCAGCGAGTACACATGCCCTATGGCAAAAAACTAAAAACAACAACAAAAAAATGTGGTAGGATTTTGTGCTTTATATGGTGCATAGATTTGCTTTAGGAAAAAAAAAAAAAAAAAAACTTTTAGGGGCCAGCAGATGTTGTTAGTTACGTTGCTGGACTCCCACATGGCTGACCATGGTTCAAGTCCCAGCCTCAGTGGCTTGAAACTCATGTAGGGTATATGTGCGTGTGTTCCCCGAGATCCCAAGAGGAGAATGGAGGAGGGATTGCTTTCTATCTCTCTATCTTTGTAGCTCTGGCGAGTGCACATGCCCTATAGCAAAAATCTCTCTCTCTAAAAATAAACAAAAACAAAACAGAAACAAAAAATAACTTTGGGTTGTCAGAAGTAGCATGGTGGTTAAGGTGCTGGTTTCCCACATGGCCGACCATGGTTGAAGTCCTTGACCCTGCGGCTTGAAAATCACACCAGATATGTGTGTGCCCAAGAATCCAGCGTGAGCATGGAGAGGGAATTTTGGCCTCACCATCCCCCTATGAAGAGCAGTTTCTCAGTTTCCCTCTCTCTCTCTCTCTCCAAATACATGTACCCTATGGCAAAAACCTAAAAAATGAAACAAAACAGAAAACAAATAGCGAACCTCAGGATTATATTTTCTTTTTTTCGGAGAGGTTTTTGCTATAGGGCACATGTGCTCACCAGACAGATAGAGACAGAGAGACAGAAAGCAAGAAATCACCCCCCGGGGGGATGGCCACACTGCAATCCCTTCTCTTCCATTCTCCTCTCGGGATTTTGGGCACGCGCACACACGTGCCCGGCGTGAGTTTTAAGCCACCTGGTCCGGGACTTGAACTGTGGTCAACTACATGAGAGTCCAGCGACATAGCCATTACGCTAACTGCTGGTCCCAGGATTATATTTTAAAGTTTGTTTAATTATCATTTAAGTGTAAATGGACTTACTTGTTTTTGAGAAATAAGAAAATTTGAATGATTTGTTCTCTAACACCTTTGACTCCTACCTTTGTAAACTTCCAGGAAATTAACAGAAAACACACACACACACACACACACACACACACACACACACAACAAAAGCAGTAGGAAAAGAGCAGAGCATTTGGATACACCTGTTTACGCCCATAGTATTCAGAAACCAAGAAGAAGAAATCTGAAAGAGATCATATATGAGACGGGAAGGGGTGGAAGAGTGAACACTGACCACCTATGTCCTCTCTTTTTTGTGTAGAGCACTTTTTTTAATGCTTATCTTGGAGAGAAAAAACATTTTCTTTTTTTGAATGCTCTGTTGTTTTCAGTATTTAAGCCAATAATACTGATCAGTTTTCTCTGTTATACAAATAGGCTTTTTTCTTCTTCTTCTTCTTCTAGGAACATTACTTAAAGACCTTTTATTTTTTTCATTCCTTATAGTAGGTAGTACCAAAATATCTGTTGGATTGTCAGAATTCTTTATGGGATATCTGTATTCATGTATATGTACATTTTTACGTGCGTGTAACTTTTTTTCTAGATAATGTTTAATGAAGAGCTTGGGAATCCATTTATCATAATCCATAGTATCTCATTGCTAAAAGCTGAAGAACATTCCATAGCAACTCTACTTCTTCGAATAGAAAAAGAGGAATTGGATCTGAAAGGAAGCGGTTTCTATGTTTCTTTAGAATGGGTCACTATCAGTAAGAAAAATAAAGGTAAAATAAATTCTGAATCCCACTCTAGTGGTTGCCATCCTTTAGTAGGTTTTGAAATAATGCTGTTTGCTTTTTCTTGGACGTTGTTGTGATTCTAGTACCTGCCACCCCAGTGGAATGTGTATCTGTAATTCTTCTCCAAGTTACGCATTTTTGAAAAAAATCAGAATGTGCTTCCATAGCAATTAGGCCTTTTGTATAAAAGGAGACATTACTATATAATTTTTGAAGAATTTAGTGTATATTTTTAATATATACAAGAGTGATCAAGTACATAGATTCTTGTGAAACACAAAATTTAAATATAAAACTAAATTCAAATCAATGATAAGTTACAGTGTGATTTAAATATAAATAAATATAAATACCTAGATGGAAATGAATACCTATATTTCATACAATCACAAGTATGATATATTTTAAATTGACTCAAACTTTGTATTTGTTTCTGGGGTCAGGAAAACTTATTTTTTTCTCACCTGATGTATAAGACAGTTCTGAACCTTGGTCTGTTTCAGTCTTTTAATGTGACATTAAAAATTACTTCCTTGGGAACCAGCAGTTAGCGTAACGGCTATGTCACTGGACTCCCACGTAGTCGACTGCGGTTCGTGTCCCGGACCCGGTGGCTTAAAACTCACACCGGGCACGTGTGCGTGCGTGCCCAAGATCCCGAGAGGAGAATGGAGGAGAAGGGATTGCGGCGTGACCATCCCCTCTGGGGGGTGATTTCTCGCTTTCTGTCTCTATGTCTCTCTCTATCTGTCTGGCGAGCGCACACGCTCAATAGCGAAAACCTCTCCAAAAATAAAAAAAAAAAATTACTTCCTCATGTGTTAATTAGGAATTTGTCAATGGCGTGAGTTTATTCCTTGCTGATGCTTAGTTCTTACTGAGTCACCAATTTTTTTCCCCTTATATTTGATAACCTGTGGAGCTCGTTTTTCTGATGTCTGCTATTTTTCTCAATAATTTTTGTTGCTTAACTCATTTATAATTAAGTTAATTTTACTTCAGTTTTACCATAGCTGCTGGGCTACTCATTTCCAATCTGATAAAGGCTCTATATAATTTTTTCTTAAGAGGGCTTTCCCTTTGAGTCCATAATAGATGACAGTTGAAAAGAACTTCAGTATTTTTGCACCAAAATAAACTTGTATTTAAATTCCATATTTCCATACAGGTTTTGAAGTCCCCTCATATATGTTTATATATATGTGTGTGTATGTGTAAACAACTTACATATGTGAATAGCTTATAAGTAAGAAAATACTTTGTAAGTAAGCTGATTAAACCCCTTAGGTTTGTTCTTTAAAGTATTTAATGTAAATTAAATCTGTTCTGCTTATTTTTTCTTTTTCCCAGTGTTATAGTTTCATCTCTGGAAGAACACATTAATTTAAAAGTTTATGTTAGGTATTGGGGAACTTTCTGTGAAGGGCCAGGTGATAACCACTTGATCTATATTAAGGCTCTTCAGCCATGCTGTTGTGGTGTATAAGCGGCCGTAGACAATACAGAAATGAATGAACGTGGCTGTGTTCCAATAATACTTTATTTACATACATTAAAATTTGAGTTTCATGTAATTTTTACACCTATTTAAATATTTATCTTTTTAACCACTTAAAAATACAAAATTCATGTCAGCTCACAGGCTCTAGAAAAATAGGCCTAGATTCATCTTTGACTCTTAGTATGTAGTTTTCAGACTCCTTCTGTACATAATAGAAGTTTTAATTTTTCTTAAGTATAATTCAATATCTTATAGGAGCAATCAGGGTATTCCTGATTCCCTTCCCCAAGGCACTTGGTTCTGTCATAGCCTTGGTAGCTCAGTCCTCAGTAATCTCTCAGATTGTCTCAAAATAACACTCTCCATCATTTCTACCCCCATAAACTTTGTTTTCTGGCCTCAACTGGACCGATCTATTTAGATTCACCCTTCTTTTTCTCTCCCAGGATTATAATTGTAAAAATATTAATGATCTTTGTGGTGTCAGCTATTTTATTCCTTCTTAATGTCTCACTGCTTTTCCCTCATAGCTATTACTAATATAGTGGTGTCAACTTAATTTTGATTTGTCAGTTAATACAACAGAGCAGTACTTTTCCAAACTGTGTTGAGTGAAACCTTTGATAAATTTTATTTTGAGGTCAGATAAATTTGAAATTGTGGATACACAATATTCCCATTACACATAAAGCATATTAAAGTTTCTAAAACCTTTGAGTAAAAACCAAAATGTAGGTTGGCAGGTAGTGTGGTGGCTAGAGTTGACTGGACTCCCACATGGCTGACCACGGTTTGAGTCCTGAACCTGGAAGCTTGCTTTCTCAATTTCCATCTCTCTCCAGTCAACTTCAAAAATATAAAATAATGACAATGACTGAATTTTTTTAAAAAATACAATTTTTAACCCAAGTCATTTAACCATATAATCCACTTTTTGAGACTGCTCGTTATTTTCTGTTCCACATGTTAGGAAAACCCTCTATATAAAATATAGATAGCGTTAGGCCAGCTCGTGGCTTTAATGCTGCTAGATCCCGCATGGCCAGCTAGGCAGTTTGCATCCCAAACCTAGTAGCTTGAGAAACATGCCAGGTGCATGTGCATACATGCCCAAATTCTCAAAAGGAGGAGGGGGAAGAGAAGAGAGTACAATGTGATAGTTCCCCGTGGTGGGGGGGGTGCTACCTCAATTTCCCTCCCTTTTCCTCCCTCTCTTTATCTGTTACTCTCTGATGAATGCACATGTCCTCTGGCAAAAGTTAAAAAAAAAAAAAAAAAGTATCTTAACTTTGGCTTTTAAAAGGCAGGTAATATTGTTTGCCATACATAGACCTGTGGAGGAAGTGTAGAAGTTTTTAAATCATTCATGAAATTACCATCTTTTTCCTTAAGTATGTATGAATTAAATGTATGACTGTAGGTTAGGAATTAGTGTAAAAACAATGACAAGACATTTTAGAGTAGATTGTATTATTATATCTTACTCATAATAATGTGATGTTGAATTATGTTTTTGACCACTCAGGATGAAGTTTACAAGTACAGCCCACTTTAATAGAGTAACAATATAAGTATAGATATGAACTCAGCTGAAATAGTTGAGTACTTTTGTTTTGTTTTTCTTTTTTTTTTTTAGTTTGCTATAGGGCATGTACACTCACCAGAGAGAGAAAAACTACCACTATTTATGTTTGACGATAATAGGCATGTAATTCTTTCTCTGAGTATTACAAAAATCAGTTCTATATATTTTTTTATTTTCAGAAAACCCTTCATCCATATTTATAATAGCCATAAAGATAGTCTACATCATACTTTTTCTCTTATCTTCAATTTATGGCTCTTTTCAGAAGATACCTGTCATTTACCTGCTGGGAAGGTAGACAGTCTGTAGTCAAGGGGAAGGTAGGTCCTTCAGAGGCTGATGTTCCAGGTAAATCAGTCACTTTGAAGGTCTAGAGCACTATTATCCAATAGAAATATCTGCAAGGCGAACATGTTTTATACATGTTATTCACTGCAATAGCTGTTAGCCATGTGTTACTATGTATGTGGCCAGTGGACTGAGGAATTGAATTTTGAATGTTGCTTAATTATAATCTGTAGGCAATTGTGGCCAGTGGCTACTACAATGGACAACACAATGTAGCATAAACTTATAGGACCCAGTATTTTAAAGTAGAGACTTATTCACAGAAAATTAGGTTGTAAATTTTTATCCTTATGAAAAGCCTTCTAGGGACCAGCAGTTCGCGTAATGGCTATGTCGCTGGACTCCCATATAGTCGACCGCGGTTCACGTCCTGGACCTGGTGGCTTAAAACTCACGCCGGGCTCGTGTCTATGCATGCCCAAGATCCCAAGAGGAGAATGGAGGAGAAGGGATTGCGGCGTGGCCATCCCCTCGGGGGGGTGATTTCTCGCTTTCTGTTGTCTGGCGAGTGCATGCGCCCTATAGCAAAAACCTCTTAAAAAAAAAAAAAAAAAAAAGAAAAGCCTTCTAATAGTGTGCCTTTTAGAAGTATATTTAAATATTTACTTATTTTAGCTATAATTAATATGTAAATATTTTCAGAATGTTTTTATATTGTAGTTTTCTTTGTAATATGATAGTCTAAAATGTCTTATTTTGTTACAGATAATACAAAATATGAAATTAGTAAGCGTGATATTCTCCGCGGAAAGTCCGTGCCACATTATGCTGCTATCGAGCCTGATGGAAATGGTCTAATGGTTGTCTCCTATAAGTCCTTCAACTGTGTACAGGTAGACCAAGATGTTGAAGAAAATATGGAAAAAGACATGCCAGAGGAAATCAAAGGTAATTGTACTTTAAATCTTCAGAGTTTGCATATATTTATGTATATTCATATTTATATATCTGTTTTGTTTTCCCAGTTTGGTTATAAGTTCTTTGAGGGCAAGATAGATAATTAATTTTTCTTTATTTTATATTTTCCACAAGAGCCTTTTGTCAAGTACCTCACCCAAATAGTATAAACTGGTTTAATTTAATAATTCAGCAATTATCAAAAATGTTTTTTAAAAATGTTATTAGCTTACTTTGATTAGATGTTTTATAAGTACTTATTGAATAAGTAAATAATATCTATTTGTGTTTGAGAAGCCAGTGTGATAAGTACTGAAGCTGTTACTTCTTATAAAATAAGCTAGTGGACATTAATGTATATGTTCTTATCTGTCAGACTAAACGGAAAGCAAGTTTCTTGTGTGCAAACTCCCTGTTGTCTCAATGTTGAATGAATGGATAAAGGTCATGTTTTAGAATGAAACAATTAACAAGGTATTTTTTTTGGGGGTGGGAGAGGTTTTTACTATAGGACGCGTGCGCTCGCCAGACAGACAGTGAGAGACATAGAGACAGAAAGTGAGAAATCACCCCCCAGAGGGGATGGTCACGCCGCAATCCCTTCTCCTCCATTCTCCTCTCGGGATCTTGGGCACGCATGCACATGCGCCCCGTGTGAGTTTTAAGCCACCGGGTCCGGGACGCGAACCGCGGTCGACTACGTGGGAGTCCAGCGACATAGCCATTACGCTAATTGCTGGTTCCTTTAACAAGGTTTTTTTTTAAAAAAAATTTTCTCATTTTTTCTTTGAATTTATTCTTGGTAGAGCTCATGTACACATGAAAGAGAGACAGAGAGACAGAGAGACAGAGACAGAGAGAGAGAGAGAGAGAGAGAAGCACTTCCCATGGGGTCCATCATGCCAAGATCCACACCAGGATCCGGGCCATGTGTGAGTGCCAACTTGGCCTGGGACAGTGGTCCACGTGTGGCTTCCTGTTTTACATAGTCTTGTTTGCTATCAGCTGGGCCAAGAAATTTATATGTGTGACAGATTTGTACTCTTTCAAAGTTATCATATTCTGACGTTTATAGCCAAGGAATTGAATATTTTGCTTAACAGATTTTTACAGTATTTAACAATTACCCTCCTAATGTTTGAATCTACACTGTTAAACAACTTAGTAATTTAAAATAAAAATTAGTTTTGCTATTTTCATAAGCTTGTTACGAACTGAATTCTTTGAAAAGTATATGGAAATATTAAGGTAGTCAAAATTTGAAAACAATGTTCTCCCAAGTTTATGAATGTATGAATACAGAAAAAAATAGTACTTGGTGGCAAGTACTTTTTTATTTAGCCTAAGATCTTGGTTTACTCATTTGTGATGTGTTTTTTGTTAGATTCGCTAAGATTCCTTTCTGAATAAATTTCACTGTTGTCCCCATTGTAATGTTAAATTCTGTTATAGCTCAGCCAGAGTAGCTGTTGATATACCCAGACTATGTGACATTTAAAACTCCTTAGGTGAAATTGGGAAAGAATGAATGAATGTCTTACTCTTTGGAACCATTCTGCTTTGATAGCTAGAACCAAGTAGTTCTTTATTTTTTTAAGAATTATTTTATCTTGTTTAACTTTATTTATTATTATTATTTGCTTGAATTTGACCAGAGAAAGACAGAGAGAGAGAGAAAGTGAGACAGCAAGCTGCCAAGTCTGAGAATTGAACCACAGTCAGCCACATGGGAGTCCAGCGTTTTTAACTACATGCCACCTGCCGGCCCCATAGGACCATGTAGTTCTAAGACAGATTGCAGCATAAATGGGACACAGCATGTTTAAATCACTAGCTACTAGTCCAGGTATTATTTTTCTTGTTTTTCAATTCAAGAATTCTTCCCGAATTTATTAATTTATTTTGTCATAGGATTGTCACAAAAAGAAACAAAAAATGTTATAATTTAAAAGAAAATCATAGTTAATTAGCATGTTTAACACTTCTTTTTTTTGGGGGGGGGGGGGAGGTTTTTGCTATAGGGCTCTTGTGATCGCCAGACAGACAGAGACAGAGAGACAGAAAGTGAGAAATCACCTCCCAGGGAGGATGGCCACGCCGCAATCTCTTCTCCTCCATTCTCTTCTTGGGATCTTGGATGCACACACTTGCTCCTGGCGTGAGTTTAAGCCACCAGATCTGGGACTCGAAGCACGGTCGACTACATGGGAGTCCAGCGATGTAACCATTACGCCAATTGCTGGTCTCAACACTTCTGTATATGGACATTGGTTTCATTTTCTGTAAACCTCATAAAGACTTGTATTGTCTGTTGACTACTTGATATTGTCTTAATAATATGAATAATATATATTTTTAAATACCTACAATACAATCTCTAAAGGCATAAAAAGGCACTTCAAAGCAGTCAACAGTACAGAAATTTAGCTGTGTAGTTTTAGTGAGGACATGATCAGAAAACACTCGCTTGCGTTTTAGTCTCCTTCTATGAACTTACTAAAACATTTTTTAAAATTCTGTAGTTTATTTACATTTAATTATTGTACATCTTTGTGGGGTAAATGGTCTTTGTACTGAAAGACATGTTATTCTGAAAATTCCTTTTATTCCTATTATTTGTAAAAGTTACCATTGACTTATTTGTATATAAAGGGCTTTGCTAGATTTTGTGTGAGAGACATGTTTTATATTCTTCAGATCTAGGAATCTACTCTGTGTGTGTGTGCATCTGTGTTTATGTGCATGTATACGTGTATGGGGGGTATGTAAAAAGGGAGTAAGGGTAGGAAAGAGGGAAGGAATGGGAATAAAGGATTGCTCTCATTAGTATTTTATGTGTTTATTTCCTAGAGCATTAGGTAAGTCTTAAAGAGGAAATTCCATGTCAAGTGCTATTGCTGCAATTCTTTGATTAAAAATTTCCCAAAGAAATCTGTTTGTTTATAAGTAAATTTACAATGTTTTGGTGAGATGAACACTAAAAACCATGCTAAGATTCTTTTAGATAGGTATTTTGTATGTTCTGGTCTCTAATTTCTTATTACATAATTCATTTTTCTTTTCCCAGTAGAACCTCTGTATTATTGGCAACAGACGGAAGAAGATTTGACAGTAACAATACAGCTTCCAGAAGGCTGTAGTAAGGAAGACATCCAAGTACAGTTTTCTCCTGATCATATCAATATCGTTCTGAAAAATCACCAGTTTTTGGAAGGAAAGCTTTATTCCTCTATTGATCATGAAAGCAGTACATGGATAATTAAAGACAATAATAGGTATTTTTAGTCTTTTACATATATATAAAATTTTGTTTTTTTAATTGCCAGAGGACGTGATTATTTTTAAGATAAAATAAAATGGAATTACTTTGTCAAACAGCATAATTGCTGTTAAGGTTAAAGATACTGGAATAGGGGCAGGCAAGTGGCGTGGTGGTCAAAGGTGTTGGACTCACATAGCCAACTGGATCGAGTCCTGGACTGGGCAGCTTGCTTTCTTGCTTCCCCTCTCTATTTCACTCTGTTCCTCTCTGGTCAAATCAAAATAAGTAAATAAATAAATAAACAAAAAATAAAGACTTAAAAAAAGATACTAGTATAAATGTCACTTACAGTATGCGGTAATACTTTTTATTACCAACTTTAGATATAATGATAGCAATAATAACAGGTAAAAATGTTTATTTTAATTTGTACTTTTAAAGTTTTTTTTTTTTTTTTTTGGAGAGGTTTTTGCTATAAGGCACGTGCACTCGCCAGACAGACAGAGAGACAGAAAGCGAGAAATCACCCCCCAGGGGGAATGGCCACGCCTCAATCCCTTCTCCTCCATTCTCCTCTCGGGACCTTAGGCACGCACGCACATGCACCCAGCGTGAGTTTAAGCCGCCGGGTCCGGGACTTGAACCGCAGTCGACTACGTGGGAGTCCAGCAACATAGCCATTACGCTAACTGCTGGTCCCTAAAGTTTTTTTTTTAATAGAAATAATATTTTTGTTACCTTTAATTTACTGACTAGATAATACATTCCCATCCTTTTTTTGGGGGCGGGGGGAGAGGATTTTGCTATAGGGCACGTGCGCTCGCCAGACAGACAGAGACAGAGAGACAGAAAACGAGAAATCACCCCCCAGGGGGTATGGCCACACCACAGTCCCTTCTCCTCCATTCTCCTCTCGGGATCTTGGGCATGCACGCACACGCGCCCGGTGTGAGTTTTAAGCCACTGGGTACAAGACGCGAACTGCGGTCAACTACATTGGAGTCCAGTGACATAGCCATTACGCTAACTGCTGGCCCCTAAATAATACATTCCCATTCTTTTAAAATTTTAAATTTCTAAAAGGTTAGTGAGAATTCTCTTTTCACTCATTCCCACTGTCATCCAAGATTTTTAACACAAAGACACTATTCAGCTTGCATTTGTTTACCTTCAGCAATAAATCTTGGAGATCTAACCATAAGGGAATACATTAAGTGATTTTTTTAATCCTTTCTTATGACTTTATATATTTTACTCTCTGATATGTACCATCATTTTAACTTTTTTTTTTTTTCCTTTGGAGAGGTTTTTGCTATAGGGCGCGTGTGCTTGCCAGACAGAGAGAAACAGAGACAGAAAGCGAGAAATCACCCCCCAGGGGGGATGGTCACGCTGCAATCCCTTCTCCTCCATTCTCTTCTTGGGATCTTGGGCACGCACGCACACGCGCCTGTTGTGAGTTCTAAGTCACCAGGTCCGGGACGTGAACCGCGGCCGACTACGTGGGAGTCCTGCGACGTAGCCATTACGCTAACTGCTGGTCCCTGTACCATCATTTTAAAACATTGATCCTCTCTTATTGGACATTTACATTGTTTCCAATCTTTTGCTATAGTGAATAACTTTTATGTGTACTCGTGGGTTTGTATGTGTATGTATGAAATTTCACATGTAGAAATATTTATAAAGGATAAATTCTTATAAGTAGAATAATATTTCTTTGAAAATTTTATGTTGAATAAATTTTGTTTCTTATCTAAGTTGGCCATTTACATTTCCTCTGTAGATTGTGTGTTCAACATACACACAAACAAAAATGAAAATAAATACACAGTAAGTTGCACGCTAATCAAAACAAACATTTTATGCACATCAAAATTAAATTTTCTGCTTTTCTAAAGATACTAAGTGTAAAAAGGCAAGCTGTGAATTGGGAAAAGTCCTGAGATCAAATTATTTGCATTGTCAATGTATAATAGAACCCCTGACAGCCCAATTTTAAAAATGGTCAAATGATTTGAATAGACATATCACAGTAGAAAACATATAAATAGCTGATAAGCACATGAAAAAGCAATCATCATTAGTGATTTGGAAAATTAAAGCTATAATGAGATACCAATGTATGGCTAAAACTTAAAATATATTAAATGTTAGTGAGGATGTGGACCAGCAGCTTGTGCTCTGCTAATATAAAATGATACAGTCCAAGCTGGCAAGCTACTCAGCAGCTTTTTATTACTTAAACATATACCTACTTGTAACCTAACCATTTTATTCCACATCTTTACCCAAGAGAAATGAAAATACATGTTTAAACAACAAACAAAGAAAAAAGAGCCAAAAAAATAGTAGAGGTATATTTATGCAGCTTAATTTATAAAAGCCAAAACTGGAAACAACTCTAATACTGATGAAAAACTGAATAATAATGTAATAATAAATATATGTGATTTATTTGTACAATAGAATACTGTTCTACCCAAAAAAAAGAAAGAAAGAACGAATGAACTATTAATAAACACAGTAGTAAATCAGTGAATCAGAAATGTGGAGTGTGGGGCCAGCCCATAGCATGGTAGTTACATGGCTGGATCCTAGACGGCCCATTGTACAGGTCAAGTCCCGGAGACCTAGTGGCTTGAGAAACACACTGGGCACTTACGTGTGAGTACCCAAAATCCTGAAAGGAGGGAGAAAATGGACAAGGGATTATGGTGTGCCCAGCCCCATGGGGGTTTGCTTTCTTACTCCCATCCTTTCCCCACCTCCCTTCTCTTTCCCATAAGCAGAAGCACCCTTTGGCCAAAAAAACATGGTGTGAAAGAAACTACAGACAAAAAAAATATATGCTGTGTAATTCCATCACATGGAATGTAGAGTTCTAAAACTATCAAGCTAGTCCGTGTGATGCAAATTAGAACAGTGTAGAACAATGGTTACCTCTAGGGTGTTGAGGTTACAAGGGTATTTTCTGAATGGTGGAAATACTTTGTAGCTTCATTCAGTTACACAGGTATATGCAGTGTGAATTCTATGCTTAAACTCTGCAAAGTTTTGTTTATAAAGTACACCTCAATCAAAGGAGTAAAGATAGGAAGAAAAAAGTAAACAAATTAAGCATATAACACTATAATTTTCTATCATATAATTACTACCATGTTTCTTTCAAATTTATTATTCCAGATACTTTACTCACCAATCATTTAGATTAATAAAATTACTTTCTTTTATTATATTCAGTAGATCAAGTCTAAGTAATTATTTTATTCAGTAGAGGATTAATGAATACTGTTCAGTACTTAATTCTTTAAAAAGTCAGATTTGGTTAGAAATCAGAATTTAGCTTATTTATAGTGCAACTCAAACCTTCCAATTTAAGTTAATATTGCATAAAAGATAAATTAGCTATTTTTCCACAAAGTAGTTCTTGATTAGTGGTATATGACTCCTACAAAGACTTACATACGAATCGAAATCATGAGAGTCTAAAAAACATACTTATTTCAAAGAAAGTTTTAAAGCACACAGCGTTTTATTTATAAAGATATTTGGTACTTTGGCGATACTTTTTAGTATATTAGAAACAAATATCTGAAATATCCTTTAAAAATATTTTATATTTTCACATATTCTGTTTAATTATATTCATGTATGTGAAAGATTTGAGAGTAGTATTTGTAAGTTGTCCAACCAACCAGATCATATAAATAACCTGTTAAATATATCACTAAGTCATCAAGCAGTAATATAGCAAAGGTCTAGGGAAATAGCTAGATATACTTTCTGTACATAGTTTCAGTATTTAATGCACAGACTAGTATTGTTCTTCCATTGAATTTGTTGCATTTAATTACCATTTTGTGTTTCAAGAGATAATTATAGTTTGGTGTAGGTAGTGTCATTGGTTTAAAAACAGGACTTTTTTGTACTTGATTAAACGATCTCTTTTTTGAATAATGTTCTCAGTCCCTTTGGAAAGATTTGTTATCTAGTCTGTGGTGTATTATGTATGGCTTTGTATGTTTCTTATCCTCGCTTGGATGGTAAAATGTGCTAATTTTAAAACGTAAAAATGCATTTGTGCCGAAAGGGTTATCTTGACCAGGTATGTAAATGGTGGTTTGGAAATTATTTTATAACTGAAATTGTATGAGTTCTTTCTCTTTAGGTAGCAGCTAAGAACGGTATTTATATATTCTGGTCACTGGGTAAAAGTCCTTTACATGTATTTTTTTCAGACAGACAGAATAGTGTAGTAGTGAAGAACACGGACAGAGCCAGACAGCCTTACTAGCTTGTGACCTTGGCAAGTTACTTAACTTCTCAGTGCTTTTTCCCCCTACTTTAAAAATGGGAATGATAATAGCACTTCTTTTATTTGGTTGTGGTGAACAATAAATGAATTAAAATATGTAAAGTGCTTAAACCAACACTTGGCATATGGGAAGGATTAAGTAAGTGTAAGATGCTGCCATTATTATAATTATTATTTTCTTCACCAGCATCATCATCAAAATTGCTTTTCCTAAGAAAATGGAACTAAATCTTGGTGTTATTGATTATGTTGGTAATTTTGAAAGCTAATCACAGGAACTCATAGTATGTAAGAAAGATAATATTTTGTATAGCCTCTTAAAGTAAGTGGTTGTAGAAAAATTTTAAATGCTGTAATTAATTCATGAGGTGGTGATAATAACAGTCCTGAAAAAGAATAGCTGATAAGTTTTCATGTTCTGTTTGATAATCATGATAATGATTATTATATTCTTTCAATTGTTTGCTTGCAGTTGTGTTCCAGGGCATGGGTTAGTATGGCTCACGTGTAGGGAAGGAAGACAGCACATGGAAGAGGTTGCTTGCTGAGGAATAGCTACCGTTACCCTTACTCCACTTTTCTCTGTATTAGAGCAATGACTGGTCCCAAAGCATCTTACTCGGTTTTTCCTTTTTATTCCAGAGGAGAATGGAGGGCCAACTTCCCTGGCCTCCAGTGTCTATAATCTGCTCTGACTCAGCTCTTCTCTTTCCTGCTGACCTTCAGGTTACCTAACAAGCCTTTTTTATTGCATTTGGAATTTGTTTTTAATGATATAAATGTACAGAATTTAATTTTTAATAATAGAGGCCATGTTATCATCTTTTTTCCTTCTCTATTACCACAGTTAATTTTTTTTCTTAATTCCTACATTTCGTTTCACTTGTTTAAAAGCAGAATTGTTAAAATGAATATTTTTCAGCCTGACTGATGTTTAGATTTATAATCATGTAATATAGTTAATTACTTTTGTGAAAATAAAGTTATCGTTGGTTCCAAACACACAGAGACACCGTTCAGTTACAGTCCCTTTATAATGTGCCATTCCTCCCCACCACCATTCTTCAACAAATGGGTCATAGGTCCACATGCTCCTGTTTCTGTTACTCAAGTTCAGTAACACAGTACTTTCCACATAGTCTCTTTCCAGTCACTCTTCAAGCCATTTGATACACTTTGAAAGTACTTTCTTTAATCTAAATTGTTTATCCTTATATTACAGGTTTTCATCATGTGCAAAACTAAAATGAATTAAGAGTTGATGAAACATACTCTGAATACTAGAAGGGTAATTTGTGTAGATGATTGCTCTGTTTAGTATTGGTCATATAATTTATATAGTTGCCTAATGTCATAACCTCTTTTTCTCATTTAAACGTTTAGCTTAGAGATTTCCTTGATTAAGAAAAATGAAGGACTGACCTGGCCAGAAGTAGTAGTCGGTGATAAGCGAGGGGAGCTTGTAAGAGACTCTGCCCAGTGTGCTGCAATAGCTGAGCGCTTGATGCATTTGACCTCTGAAGAACTGGTAAGCAGTTGCAATAGTAGTGGGGTTTTCCCAAGGGCTAGAAATATGCTAGGTGAGGATTATGTCATGTCTTTCAAACATCATTTTGCCTTTCCAAACAGGACAGACACAAATCAGGTACTGCTGACCTGACTGATGTTTGACTGTGGCTGAACGTTCTGTTGTTCACTTCTTACCATATGTGAATACCGTCATGTGTTTCTTACTAATGGGGATACGTTCTGAGAAATACATCATTAGGCAGTTTCATTCTTGTGTGAACATCACAGAGGGTACTTACACATATCTAGATGGCATAGGCTACTGCTCACCTAGGCTACGTGGTATAGCCTTTGGTAATCTGGGGGGACTACTGTCATGTATGCATATATGTATGTATTACTCTCTACATATATTCTCCTTTGAAAGAAACAATGAGTCACTGCTTGTAGAGGCAAAATTTATAGTTTTACAGTTTATTTCCTAATAATCTTCTCATCATTGTAATTTTCTAGGTGATTTTTAGAATATGTATTATAGGGGCCAACAGGTGACATGGAGGTTAAGGCGTTGGATGTCACATGGCTGACTCTTGGACCTGGTGGCTTAAAAATCACACTGGGTGCTTGTGTGTGTGTGTTCAAGATTGGAGTGGAGGATGGAAGAAAAGGGATTGCAGCATGGCCAGATTGGAGTGGAGAATGGAAGAAAAGGGATTGCAGCATGGCCATCCCCCTTGGGGAGTGATTACTTACTTTCCCTCCCTCTCTCTCTCTGGCAAGTGCATGCTCTCTATAGCAAAAACTTAAAAAAAGTACAGTTGTTTTTGAATGATAAAGTACAATAATAGTGACAATGCACTACTCATTTTGTTGTTTTTTTTTTTTTTTTTTTTTTTTTGGAGAGATTTTTGCTATAGGGCGCGTGCGCTCGCCAGACAGAGACAGAGAGACAGAAAGCGAGAAATCACCCCCCCCACGGGGGATGGCCACGCCACAATCCCTTCTCCTCCATTCTCCTCTCGGGATCTTGGGCATGCACACACACACGCCCGGCGTGAGTTTAAGCCACCGGGTCCGGGACTCAAACTGCGGTCGACTACGTGGGAGTCCAGCGACATAGCCATTACGCCAACTGCTGGTCCCCTTTCATTTTTGAAGTTAAATATGTTTCCACTCTAATGACTGATAAACTCTTGTTAAGAATTTGAACAGAGACCAGCAGGTGTCGTGCTGGATGAGTCACTGGACTCCCATGTAACCAACCGCAGTTTTGAGTCCCAGATCTGTTGGCTTGCTTTTCCTCTTTCTCTCTGTCTGTCTCTGTCTCTCTCTCTTCTCCACCCTCCGCTTGGAATCTTGGGATTTTCCCCATCCACACAGACATGTGCCTCATGTAGTCCTCAAGCTGCAGGGTCTGGGACTTGAACTGTCCAGTCAGCACAAGGAATCCAGCCACCCTGACTACCACAGTACTGACTGGCCCTTTTTTTTTTTTTCTTTTCTATTTTTGAAGGTAATAACTTAGATGGTTGACTTTTTAATTTTCATTTCTAATGAAAACATTTAATGTTATATACTTCCTTCTAAACACTACTTCAGCTACATTCTTCAATTTTTCAGGCTATCTTCTGAATGCCGTTAGGGATTGATTGTGAAACTGGTCTTTTGTCTTTCTGGTGGCTGATTTGTACTTTGTTTACTCTTAGGGCAAAACTTTTCTTGTATCTCAACTGATAACCTAGAATGTTCACTAGGGCTTCTCCCCATGTGTGAATGTTGAGCTCTTCATTTTCGTATCCCAAGCATTTTGATAAAGCCCAAACTTAGTCACAACTCCTTATTTGCTGCTTCCCACTTAGCATTTTCAACTCGGCTTGGAAATCAGTAGATGGTCTTGGAAAGCAGCATTGAGTGTTTGGCTCTCTTCTATGCTATTCTTTTCTCTCTTTGATCTTGTCTTGTTAAATACTACCTGCCTGAACTTTAAATTTTTCTGTCTTCTCTAACATGGATAATTAGAAAGGGTAAGGAGGGAGGAATGTGGAAGGTGCCCTGTGTGTTCTGCCGGACATTCCCCTGAATCACTGTGACAGAACGGCTCCCACTAGCCAGGAGGCTGCTGGAATTGCCCTTGAGCCAGCCACAGGAACCACAATTGTTCCCACCGATATTTAGACTACAGCCAATCTCCCACAACTCGTAGCTCCTTATCCTGCCTGGAACATGGGCAGATTTTGATTATACAGATTCACTAGACCCATTTAGTTTCACAGATTCCCCCAGATCATTTTCTTAAATTCTCAGTAACATAGCTCTATTTTGGCAAACTAGGTGTGTATACATTTGACCAGTTGTTGTAGAATTATATTTCTGTTACATGCAAGTGTATCTATAATGTATTGCTTAATGAGATACTGTTATTCTGTGAGGATTATAAGACCAGACAGTGATCCTTGCCTTTAGCAGGCGAACATATTAAAATTCCTTTTTTTTAAAACGTTGAATCATTATATATCTTTACAGCATACAGCATGGTTTTTCAAAGCATGCATGTGGTTCATATCAGTAATGTCAAAGATACTACTGTATACAACATTCTCAACAGATAACTTTCCATTTTTGTGTCTGCTAAATGTTTTTTTTTTTTTTTCATGAGCCTCTCCCTCCCACTCTCTTAAAATAGTTTCTTTTAAGAGATATTTTTGTTATAGTACATGTGTACTTGCCAGAGACGTAGAGACAGAAAAAGTAATAAATCACCCCCTAGGGGGTGGCCACACTTCATTCAATCCCTTCTCCTCTGTTCTCCTCTCAGGATTTAGGGCATGCACGTGCATACGCCCGGTGTGAGTTTCAAGCAATTGGGTCTGGAAGTTGAATCATGATCAGCCATGTGGGAGTCTAGAACCTCAACCACTATAGCACATGCTGGCCCCTTAAAATTGCTTTTATGATTCTTGTTTATCCTTACTTTTAGCTTATTATTAACTATACCTCTGTATTTCTGTTTAGGGGTGTGTGTGTGTGTGTGTGTGTGTGTGTGTATTTCTGTTGAGGGGTATGTGTGTGTAATTCTAGTATGTAGTTCTTCTTAGATGTGTGTGTGTGTGTGTGTGCGTGCGTGCGTGTGCGCATATGTGTATACATTGTGTATCTTTAGAGGTTGTTCTAAAGTTTATAATTTTTTCTTTTTTAGGTTTTTGCCAAAGGGCACATACACTTACCAGAAAGAACAGAGAGAAATAACAAATCACTCTCCCCAGGGGGACAGCCATTTGTTCTCCATTTTCCTCTAGGAATTTTGGGCATATACACACATTCCCAGCATTTTTAAGCCACTGTGGGTCTGGACCTCAAACTGAGGTCAGCCATGTGGGAGTCCAAAACTTGAACCACCACGCCCCCTCCTGGCCCCTACAGTATACATATTTATTTAACTTATCATCATTTATCTTCAAAATTATATCACTTCACACGTAAGAACTCTTTACTTCTGCTCCTCTATTTTTTTTGTATTATAGTTGTTTGACATAAACTTTAATTTTCTACTTGTTTATAGGCCTTATGGTTCATTATTTTAGCTTTAGTCAGTTAATTCTCTTTTAAAGAGGTTAAAAATGTGGGGGGAAAAATGTCTTTCACTTACCAAACATTAGCCATTTCCTGTGTTCTACGTTCTTTAGTGTTGATTCAAAGTTTCATATGATGCAATTTATTTTTTTCTGGTTGAAGAACTTCCTTCAGCATTTAAGTGTGCTGGTAAATTCTCCCAACTTCTGGTTATCTGTAAAAATGTTTATCATCTCTTCCTTTTTTCAAAGTTATTTTTGGTACACATATAATTTACTGCTTACAGGTTTAGGTTTTTTCCTTCAGAACTTCAGGTATACTCAGTTTTATTCTGGCTCACATAATTTCTGAGTCAGCTGTCTTTTAGTAATCCTTGCTCCTGAGTACATAATTTTTCTTCTTCTTGTACTTTTAGGATTTTCTCTTCATTCTACTTTTCAGAAATTTCATCATAATGTGACCTGCTATAATTTGATATTTTTTTTTAAAGTTCTGCTTGAGATTCTTTGAACTTGGATCTATGATTGTAATTCTTATTAAATTTGAAAAAAATTTGCCATATTTCTTGATAATTTTTTAATTTTAGTTTAAAGTATTTATATTTATTCTGTTTACAATCAGAATGGAACATCTCCTAAGTCATTAGTATCCTGAGGAGAAAAAATCAAACACAAAGCAAGTGATTTTCCTGTCCCATCTCCTCCACGGCACCGCTGAGGAAATTCCCACTTCACAGAGCTGTGGAAGTCCTTGCTAGTTCCGAAGGGTGGTAGGAACAACATATTCATCTTAACAATGGAATGGATGGTCCTTCGTTAAAGTCTTTTCCATTTTCCAAGTCTCTTTACCCCAACCTGGGAGGCAACAGGCAGTGTCAGAGGTCCAAGGGTACCATCTGCATCCCACCAGTCTGCATGGCCTCTGAGCAGAAAGAAGCTTGACCAGGGTGGAGGACCAGAGTTCAGCTGTCTGGGTCACTGTGGAGTCGACCATACAACTTTTTTAACATTAATTACAACCATAGATGTGCCCTTTTCTCGGTATTCTGATCCCACTGGAGACTTTTCATTAAGACCTTGTTCCTTTGCACACGTTTCAGGAACAACATATTGTCCTCCAGGTGCGGGGTTTGGAAACTGCAGGCTGGAAGGAGGAAGAGCGCACACACTCTCCCTTTTTGCTTCTCAGGAACCTAGGTTTGCCCAGCATGAACCTGCAGGTGAACCCAACCACCTGTGTTTGCAGGGAGACTTCTCCCATGGACCACACACCACCTGACACCATAGGCCTCTTGTGGGGATTCCACAGTCTCTGTTTCTGCTGACTCCATCTTCCCAGCCACAGATGCAATTCTAGCCCAGGAGGCCAGCACAGCCTCTAGGGCAGAGGTTGTCACCTCAATTGTATTAACTCCCTCTAGGAGAGCTGCAGACTCTTCGGGGTTAGACAGAGCCTCTTCAGGTATAGGAGCCATTTCCGAGGATTAGTCCTTTCAGAACACATCCCTTCTTGAGGACTTTCTGCAGATGCTTTTCCGCTGTCCATCTTTAATTTTCTTCATAATGATGACTCAATCCTGGCCTCTTTTGCTGTGGTAGGAATGTCCTTTTGATTCGAATAAGCATAGGTACAGTCTCCTATATGCATCTAATTTCTGGCCTTTGGAGCTGATCTTTAATTGTTGGCACCAAGCCCACAGGATGTCTTGGTGAAACCGGTTGACTGGTGGCAGTTTAGAGGGCAGTGGGGGAATTGGTATCTTTTTCTGAGGCTGTAGGCTGTCATTGCTTTGTGCCTTCTCCTTTGGACAGGAAGCTTCGTCATCCTTCACAGATCTTAATACATTTTTTTCCCCGTTGCTGAGGTTGCCAGTAAACCTGTAGATGTGCTTGGTTGAGTGGAAGCCCACTGTTGCTTTTTCAGTCTCAGACACTTGTTCACACTTAGAATTTCCATACTCTTCTCTTGACTTCTCTGTGGATTTCCACTCCTTGCCCCTTGTGTGCTCCATACTCTGAAAGTAGATTGGGTTGATAAAGGAAAAATTCTTCTCACTTCCCAACCAGCCTGTGGCCCTCGATTGCTTTGGAAAGTGTCCTCCCATAATTTATTTTCATTCTTCCTGCCCTCTTCAAATAGACTCTTAGATACTGTTCTTTAGTAACCTAGAATTTAGGGTTATTTTTTTTTTGTCTTTGTGCTTCAGTTTGGATGATCTTTATTTCTGTTTCAAGTTCTCTGGTGTTTTTATCTGCAATGTCTAATTAGCTGTCAATCTCAGTTTTTTCCATTCCAAATACTGTATTTTCATACCTCAAAGTTTGATTCTTTTTTATATCTTCCATCTCCCTCTGTTTTATATCTTCTATCTCCCTCTGTTTCTTCATATCTGCCATGAAATCTTTGAGTATATAGAACATGTTTATTATACCTTTTTAAATTTTTTTCTGATTCTGTCATAATGTAATTTCTGTATTTTTGTTGCTGATGTTTTTATTGTATGAGTTTGAAATTAGTTTTGAATTATTACTGTAAACTTAACATTTTTAAGGATGAACAAATACATTCCCTTACTATTATTTGTTTTACTTAATTTTTTAATTTTCTGTTCTAAGAATCCAAATCCAGATAAAGAAAAACCTCCTTGTAATGCTCAAGAGTTAGAAGAATGTGATATTTTCTTCGAAGAAAGCTCAAGTTTATGCAGATTTGATGCCAATACGTTAAAAACTACCCATGTGGTAAGTTCTTAATTCTAGTATTTCTAGTATTTTGTGAATAAAATAGAAGTTACTGACATGATAAAGGATAAGCAGTGTTCTCAATCAGATTATCATGTTCAATGTGGTGCTGATCTAAAGCAGGTAATCAAAGCTGTTTTGATTTTTAATTTTGAATGACAGATATTCCAAAAGATAAATTTATCTGAAAGGAATGATTAGTAGGCTTAGAGTTGGCCATTTGGGAAAATACAATGTTAAATGGATGTAAGAAGCAGCACAAAAAAAAGGAAATAGTAAATATCAAAACTAAATTAAGAAAAGTAGTAATATCTGGTCACTGAAGTGCAAAACTCAAACCAGAAATCAGATAGATTTGAAGATCTATTATTTTTGTTTCTACCTAGAGCTGTGCTATTTACAGTATTAGCCACTAGCTGTGTAGTGACTATTAGTGCTTGAAATGTGGCTAGCCTGAATTGAGATGTGTTCTAAATGTAAAATATGCAGTTAATTGTTTTTCCCTTTAAATTTATTGTAAATTATGATTTATATATAATTGTTACACATCTTTCTAGGATACAGAAGAGTCTTAAAACATGGATGTAGTGCATGAACAGATTGAGAATATAAACATATTTACCACCTTCAGCATTTAACATTATGTTGTGAACATTCAAAACCTTCAATATAAATTTGGTTATTTATTGGTTATTCTCCAATGTCTGTGACATTCTTTACTGTGAGGTACAGTTCTTAGAAAAAAAAATGTTGATTAAAAATCAGGCAATAGGGGCCGGCAGGTGGCATGGTGGTTGAGAACACTGGACTTCCATGTGGCTGACCATGGTTCAAGTCCCAGACCTGGCAGCTTGCTGTCTCACTTTCCCTCTCCCTCTTTCTGTCTCTCTGATCAAATTCAAATAAATAAATAAAGTTAAATAAAATAATTCTTAAAAAAATTAGGCGACAAACAATCTCATAAATTAACAACAATAATCTTAACATAGCCAATAAAGAATTTATAATTTCCCTGTAGAGGACTGTGGGAGATAAGAGTTTATAATATGAAAAATATCTGTGGGTATCGATCATTGGTCCAGTTAGAGATAGGTAATAATGTACTTAACAATAGCTCAATAGGAAGTCATAGAAAAAGAATACTTTAACTCATGCACTGTGAGTTCTTGTAAGACCATAGTACTGTACTATGCATAAAGAAATAAGTCCTCGGGAATCAGCAGTTAGCGTAATGGCTATGTCGCTGGACTCCCACGTAGTCGACCACGGTTCGTGTCCTGTCCTTAAAACTCACGCTGGGTGCATGTGCGTGCATGCCCAAGATCCCAAGAGGAGAATGGAGAAGGGATTGCGGCATGACCATCCCCCCTGGGAGGTGATTTCTCGCTTTCTGTCTCTATGTTTCTCTCTGTCTGTCTGGCGAGCGCACGCGCCCTATAGCGAAAACCTCGCAAAAAAAAAAAAAAAGAAAGAAAGAAAGAAATAAGTCCTTGAAAAAGCAAAAATAAAACAAAATTAGAAGGAGTGTTTTAAAGTGAAGACATTAAAGCTAGTGATCTGGTCGTTTATAGGCTTTATAAAATTCTAGATTTTAGACTTTTTTTAAATTCATTCCAAAGAAAGACTCAGCCTAATATTTAGACTTTCTCTATTATCTAGTTTTATACAATGGTTAATGATTATAATAAATGTATAAATTGAATCCTGTGGAGCTAGCTACATGTCAAATAATTGGTGGATTTGTATTTAAATCTGCTTGTGTGTAAAATTGTTGAAGCTACATTTAATCCCAACACTCAATGTTATTATCAATATGTGTGGACTTAATCCCTTTTTTCTAGTTTTTATGTGTTCTCTTACTTCTATTTGTCTCTCTTTTGCTTTCCTGATTCAGAAGTCCCTTAAATAGTTGCTGAAGAGCCGGTGAATTGTTTTGGTGAATTCTTTCAGGATTCATCTAAGAATGGTTTTATTTTTCCTTCCCATTTGAAAGATACAGTACTTTTGCCTGAAATTGCTTTTCTTTTAGAGTTTTAAATATGTTGTCCCATTCTTTCCTTGCTTGCACTATTTCAGCTGAGAGATCCGATGTTGGTCTAATGGGATAAACTTCGTAAGTAACTTGGTGTTCCTGTCTTGCTATTTTTAGAATTTTCTCTTCGTCTTTGATTTTCTACCAGTTTGACTCTAGTATGCCTTGGAGAGGATCATCTTAGGTTGTATCTATTTGGTGTCCTTCGTATCTGCTAAATTTAAATGTCTGCATTCTTCTCCAACTTTGGAAAGTTTTCAGCTAGTACATTATGAAAGATATTTTCTGTGCCTTTACCTGTCTCTTCACCTTCTGGAATACCTATTATGCAGATATTTGGCTGTTTAATGGTGTCTAGTATTTCCAGCATATTGTCCTCATTTTTAATGCTTTTTCTACTCATCTTTTCAGTGGCTTGGACTAAATTGGAGATTTTTTTTTCAAGGTCAGGGATTCTTTCTTCTACTTGGTCTGATCTGCTGTTGATGTTTTGAGCGAGGGTTTGATTTCCTGAAACATATTATTTATCTCCAGAAGTTCTGTTTGATTCTTTTTCATTATATCTCTTCTTATGGCGTCCCCTCTTTCATGTCATGGAATGATTTTCTAATCTTCTACAGTTGGTTCTTTTTTTTTTTCCCCTGCAACTTTAGTATTGTTAAAGTAAATATTCTTAATTCTTTTTCTGACTATTCTGTGATCTCTTATATTTTATTCATTGTTGATAAAGAGTTACTTTGTCTTGTTTTTTAGGTATTTTTGCTATAGAACACATGCACTCACCAGAGAGACAGAGAGACAGAGAATGAGAAATCACCTCCCAAGCGAGGAATGGCCACGCCACAATCCCTTTTCCTCTCAGGCTTTTTGGCACACATGTACACATACTTGGCATGAGTTTCAAGCCAACAGGTACAGTACTCAAATCATGGTGGACCACAGAGTCCAGTGCCATAACCACTACACCACCGACTGGCCTCAGAGTTATGAACTTTTGAGGGAAAAGTATTTCCTGATTTTCTCCTATTTCTTTGGGCTCTGCTTTTATTTTTAGTCATCTGGTGTTATACTCACTTCTTCCTACGTCTTTGGAATATGTTCCTGTAGCTATGTGCTTCTATAATTCTTTATGATATACATAAGTTGCGTGCCAATTTCCCTCCTCTGCTGTGGGCAGGAATGTGGAATGCTTGTTAGGAGTGTAGGGTTTAGGTATTAAGAGGGGAGTGTCTCTGCTTCTACTGCTAAGATAGTTATGGGGAAAGAATTCCTCCAGAGTCTCCTATTTTCAGGTGTTTGGTTCTTATATACCCAAACTTAACTGCTCCCAATATGGATGAAAGATGTAAGGTGGTAAACCTTCAAAAAAATAAAATTTTGAAGACCTAATTTTTATGTTGAAATGATAATAATTTGGATATGTTTGGTTATATATTGAGTGGTTGGGAAAGTCTTGACATATTTTCTGTTTTTCTGTGCAAAAAAATGTTGTCATGACTTTCACGACAATCTAATAAAATACATTATCAGGACCAGCAGGTAGCATAGTGGATAAGGTACTGAACTCCTGAACTCCAGGTCCCTGACCCTTGAAAATCATGCTGGTGCACATGTGTGCATGCCCCAAGTCCCAGGAGGAGAGTGGAAGAGGAGAGAATATGGATTATGGTGTGGCCATCCCCACTGGATGGTGATTTCTCACTTTCCCTCTTACTGTCTCTCTCTGGCAAATGCTTGCACCCTATGGCAAAAAACTTTATATATATATATATATATATATATATATATATACACACACACACACACACACACACTCACTCACACACACATACATGCATACATATACACACACGCACATACACACATATACGTGTGTGTGTGTGTGTGTGTGTGTGTGTGTGTATATATAATCAGAGTTAATTTCTTTTTTAAATTTTTGCTAAGGCAACTAGGAAATTTTAAATCACATTTGTGGGTCCCATTTTGTTTCTATTAGACACATTGGCCAAATTAAATATAGACTTGAGTGGCCAAAGGTGATAGGTTTTAAAAATTAGATAACAGCAAATTTCTCAGATCAGATAGTGTGCATCAGGTATTGCTGAAAAGTGTGTTTGCAACAGGGTTTATTTAAAAGCCTATTGAAATAGGAAGCAGAGATGTTACTAACAGGAAATATTTATTTTAAGTTAATATCTATCTACCAAAGGAAGTAGAAATGCATAGTCAATATACTGATTCTTCTGGTCTTAAGGGTAAGACCAGAAGTTAAAAGGAGAGAAATATATTTACAGAGTATCTAAACCAGTGATTATCAAGCTCTTTAGGGTACTTAATTTTTGTATTTGGATAGTATCTGTCAACATTCATATTACAAAATGAATTAAGGCAGGGATCAGCAGGTGGCATAGTGGTTTGGGCGCTGGCTTCCCACATGGCTGACTGCTGTTCAAGTCCCAGATCTGGCAGCTTGCTTTCTCGCTTTCCCTCTTTCTCTTTATCTCTTGCTCTGTCCCTCTCTGGTCAAAATTAAATAAATACATAAATAAATAAATAAAGTTAAAATAAATCTTAAAAAAAAGAACTAAAGCATTGAAAAATATTTATTTACCTAAAATTAATAACTCATTACCTGTTAACATAAATAATATTTTCTTAAGAAAATAAGGACATTTTCTAGAGTCAAAAAAATTTTTTTAGTGTACAGGGAATGACATTATTGTAAGTTTTTCCCTGTGGTAAGGAATACTAAGTTTTGTAAAATTCTAAAATAATCCAAAAGCTCAAATTTCATCAAACACTGGGACCAGCAGTTAGCATAATGACTGTGTCGCTGGACTCCCATGTAGTTGACTGTGGTTCGAGTCCTGGACCCAGTGGCTTAAACTCACGCCGGGCGTGTGTGCGTGTGTGGCCAAGATCCCGGGAGGAGAATGGAGGAGAAGGGATTGCGGCATGACCATCCCTCCTCGGGGGTGATTTCTCCCTTTCTGTCTCTCTGTCTGTATTTCTGGCAAGCACACGTACCCTATAGCAAAAACCTCTTCAAAAAAAAAAGCTAAAAAACTTTTATCAAACACTTGTTGTTTTCCTTAACATGACAACCTCACTTCATTTACTCTTGATTTACTTTTGAGACAGTGTTTGCCAAGTATCTAATTCAGAATAACCATAGTTTGTAAGTTGCTATTTCAGGTAAAAATGATGTTCCATGAAAAAGTGGCCATTTCAGTGTTTTTGACTCAATTGATTACTCAATTTCTTTTCCTTGAGACAGCATGGTACTTTGATATGCAGAACTGCTCTACGTATATTTTCCATTTAGTCATATAGAATACTAAAAAGACGTGTGTTCAAGAGTCAGCATTTAATAAGATTAATAATCCTTTTTTCTCCTTTCTCAAAGTCATTCTAAAGTGAAGTTGGCGTTCTCTTTACTAAGAGCACATAGCAGTGAAGTGTGCAACAGCTAGTTGCAGTGACTGAGAGTAACAGTTTGGTGCTGCTGCCCTAATCTGCTATCAGTCCACAATTTTACTACTTTTCCTTTTGTGCCATCCATACAGGTATCAGATACATTTATATGTATCCTCAATTAGAATAGTCAGTGAAATTTGGTATGAATTGTGATGTACCACAGCTGAAGATCCAATCTAATGATTTCCAAAGATGAAAAAAGTCCATTTTTTTCTTACATTTATAAAGAAAGAATAGTTACTTTCTTAGGGCTATTTGCAAAGTAACAAGGTAAGTACTTCTCCACCAGCTACATTTTACAGTACTTGGCAAAGATCTAGCATCTTCCTGTTCCCCAATCTCTAGTAAAGGTAAAGAGGTTTTTAATTATATAGGTAAATTAAAGAATGGGTGTTAAAGCTAAAATACAACTAAGGATTTTATGACCTCTTTCTTGTTTTTGTTTTTTTAGACATCAATTTTAGGCACATTATGAATGAAAACTTACCTATATGATATAACTGACAAAATTAGCATGTAGACATTTTATAGTATGTATGTTACAGTATCTGAAGTATTGCCCAATCTAAGAATACACAGATGGTTGCTTAATAGTTATTGTAAAATGGGCTTTGGGAGAGCATGGAGTGTGGTGATAAAGAACACGGGCTTTGTTGCACATCTGAATTTAAATTCTTGCTACTAGTTGTTAGATTCTTAAATTTTAATAGTTTGTTCTACATAGAGTATGAATTAAAGTTTCAGTCTGGTATCTCAACAACTTATTTCTGAACAGATGAAACATTTTTCTTAATATTCTTTTTAAATTTAATTTGGCAGTTGCATTAATTATAGCTTGTTTAAGTGTCTTCACTTTGACATTTAATCTTCAGAATGCATTTTTAATTGTTAAGTGTTCTACAAAGAGAATAAAAAGACAACCAACTGACTTCTTGAAATGTGTGTTTCAAGTTTTCTCTAGAGAACCTTTTACTCTAATTGTAGTCTTCATTATATTCCAAAGATAAATAAAACCTGTCATAAACATAAGAATTGAAAAAAATGGAAAATTATATTTTACTGGCCAGAAGGTTTGTGGATATAAGAGTTGTTTTCTTTTTTAAACAATAAGATATTTGGCATTAACAAGGAGTGACTTTTCCAAATAAGTATATTGTCTAGATCAATTAATTTTCACATCTAAATGCCAAAACTGTATTTAAAGCCTCCTAACCCCGACCTTGAAATCTTATTAAAATTTATCATTTGCCTACATCTTATTTAGATTATTCTTCATGAGAAAGTAACAGCTTCATTATGGTTGAATATTATCAGTGTGGAAATTAATTACCATGCTTGTGTATTTCTATGGTAATATCCTTTATAGGCATTTAAAATGTTTTAGTATTTGAAGTATTTAAAATAAGCAGCCTCAGCCTATTCCATTAAAATTTTTTTTTTCTAGTTATACATGGTTTGTTTTTGTTCTTTTCATGGCTAATAAGATAGTGGCTGCTACTTCTTATCTTTGACATTGTGTCTACCCAAGGCAGGCACAAACACTACTTAGCTCTCATTCTCTACTATTTTAAACATGAAGTCCAATATTCAATCAGAAATTACAAAAAAGAAAGTAATAAAACCATCCTATTGTAAAGAAACAAGACAAAGAATTAAATCAGATTCACAGACCCACATTTTGGAACTATCAGGCAGGCGATCTAAAATAAATGTGGTTAATATTTAGTTAAAGGCTTTAGTGGAAAAGATAGATAACATACATGAATAAATGCAGAAATCTAGCAGGGAAGTTATAAAAAAATCAAATGATAATGTTAGAAAACTAACATGTCAGAGCAACAAGAGACAAACTATACTTTGACAAGCTAATTAATATGCTTAATACATCCATAGGGGGGAAAATATCAGTGACATCAAAAATAGGTTAATAAAAATTAGCAAGACTCAGGGACCAGCAGGTGGCGTGGTGGTTAAGGGCGCTGGACTCCCACATGGTTGACCACTGTTCAGGTCCTGAGCCTTGTGGCTTCCTTCTCACTTTCATCACTCCTCCCCCCACCCCCCCCCCACCCCGACTTTCTGGTCAAGTTAAGAATAAATAAATAAATAAAGTTAAATAATTCTTTAAGAAAAGTTAGCAAGACTGGCTGGCCTCATAGCATGGTTATTAAAGGAAGCTGAACCTCATATGACCAACCATGATTCTGATCCTAGCTCCACAGGCTTGAACCCGTCAGGCACATGTGCATGAGTGCCCAAGGTCCTGGCTGGGTAGAGAAATAGAGAAGGGATTTTGTAGTGTTCATGCTTCATTGGGGATTGCTTTCTCTCTCCTCCTTTCTGTCTCTGGCTAGTATATGTGCCCTGGGACAATTAAAGATTTTTAAAAGAAAAGTCTTTATTAAAAATTAGAACCAAGGGGGGCAACAGGTAGCATGCTGGTTAAGTAGCTAGACTCCCATATGGCCAACCAAGGTTTGAGACCTGGAACAGGTGGCTTGAAAAATCACACCAGGTGTGTACGCATGCATGCCCAAAAATCCTAGGAAGAGAGTGGAGGAGAAAGGGATTGTAACATGCCCCTGGAAAGTGATTTCTCACTTTCCCTCTAACTTTCTCTTTCTCTTCATCTCTCGAGCTAGTGCCTACACCCTAGGCAAAATAACCTTTAAAAAGAAAAGAAAAAAAAGAAAGAACTGAAACCAAAGGAGGTACAAGATAAAGGCAAAAAATTTAAAAAGAACATCCAAGAGCTATGGGTCTAACATCTCATTGGAATCCCAAAAGACGGAATATTCATCAAGATAGAAGTTACTCTAGGCCATAAAACAAACTCCAACAAGTTTAAATAAGTAGAAATCATAAACAATGTTCTTTGGCCACAACAAAATTAAATTAGAAATTAACAAAACTCTGAAAAGTCCACAAATATTTACGAATTAAACATACTTCTGAGTAAATTATGGTCAGAATAGAGCTCACAAGGAAAGCTAGAAAATATATTGTACTGAATAAAAATGAAAGACTGCAGATTAAAGGATACAGCTAAAGCAGTGTTTAGAGGGAAACTCATAACATCATATATTACGTAAGAGTGAGAACCAGTGAAATTGAAAACTGAAAATCATAGAGAAAACAAATGAAACCAAAACCTGGTCCTGAAAAAGACTATTAAGTCTACCTAGAATGCTTGAAAAAGATGCAGATTACCCATAAAAGGGATTAAATTAACTTCTGAAGACACCAATGTATACTAAATGTTATACTATGTACAACTTTGTTTTCATGTAAAAACACATTTCTTGGAAGACAAAATTACTAATGTTCTCTCAAGAAAAAATAGGTAACTTTAATTGTCCTGCATAAGTTAAAGAGACGGAGTTTATTATAAAAATCTAACAAATCTCCAGGCCCAGATTGATTCACTGATGTATTCTAGGAAATGAAGAAACGTTACTGATTCTGTATAAACTTCCAAAAAATAAGAGAGAAAATAACACTTCCTAACTTATTTTATGAAGCCAGCATTACCTTAATACTAGACAAAGACATTACATGAGGAAAAAGAACAAAAAAGCCAATATCTTTCATAAATATAAACACAGAAATATTTAACAAATGCTAATAAATCTAGTTCTGCAACAATTGAAAAGGATAACATCATGACAAAGGGTTTATCTTAAGAGTTTAAGACTATTTATTGAATCAAAATATGATTCAACTGAAGTAGAAAAAAAGATCATCTTATATACAGAAAAAAATGTGACAAACTTAACATTCATATATGATAAAAATGCTCAGCAGACTAGGAATTGAAGGTAATTGCCTCCTTGAAGATGCTACAGTTAACTTTCTTTCTTTGAAAGAATTATTTATTTTTAATTTTATTTATTCCTTTATTTATTTTAATTTGACCAGAGAGAGAGAGAAAGTGAGAAAGGAAGTCACCAGGTCCAGGACTTGAACATGGTCAGCCATGTTGGAATGTCCAGTGCCTTAACCACCACGCCACCTGGTTTCTAAATTATGGTAATGAACAAATAATTCCCACTAAGATTGGTACTTGATCAAGATATCTGCTCTCACAATTATCTTTCCACATTAATGTTGTTCATGTTATTTGTTTCTTTTGGAAGGCCAGTATTATGCAAAGAGAATGTGTAAAACCTAGAACGGTAATAGCATTAACATTTATTAAGGTCTAATTGACAAACATCGTACAAGTGCCTAAAACATACTGTGTAATATTACTTGTAACAATTGAAATAGTTACTGTTACTCTCACTGAATTTAAATGGGAATAAAACAGAGGTTAAGAATCTTACTCAAGATATAATTCTCACCCTTCTAGACCATGTATTAGGTCGTAGGGAAAGTCATGACCTATTTTTCTATGTTTTCTGTACAAAAATGTATCATGACTTTTCTGACAACACAGTTAATTAAGTGAAATAAATTCTAAGGAAAGGTATAAGTAAATTTTTATGATATATTTTTTCTTCTTATTAACATGAGAGAAAGCTTCTTGGGAGAGAAGATACTCTGCATATGGACAATGTAATGGGGAGGATATGCAGTGAGAAGAAAAGTCATGAATAAACAAAGGAGTGGGAAAGTAGGGGAGACAGTTTCATAAATTATAATCCAGTTTTGCTAAGTATTTTGTTTTGAGAAAAATAAGAGCAAATATTGAAAAGGTATGTTGGGGTCAACTTTTGAGAAATTTTCAAAAACACTATTCAGGGCAGTTTGGACAGGTTTCTTTAAACATTGGAAAGACATGAGAAAAAATACTGAAAAAGTTGATATCCAGACATGAGAACTATGTACTGGTTAAGTCTAGAAGCTCCTGACCCTAATCACCCTCTAGGGCGTATTTTGTTAAGAATGCAATAGTAATATTTTGCCTTGCAAAGTCTTTAGCCAATTATTGCAACACTTAAGGTAGACTGAAATATTTCCAAATCTAAGGATAGACTTGTCTTTGGAGAAATACTTTTAGATAATCATTCAAAAACAGCTTCCTAGAATATGGAGACAAGACAACAAACTTCTGGTTCTAAAGATACTTAGTTTTGTGAGATGGATAGTGTATTAGTTTGTTATTGCCGCTTTAGTAAATTGGCACAAGGTCAGTGGCCACAATAGTACCTTTGTTTATTCTCCCAACAAGTTTGGACACCCAAAATCCTAAAATAGATTGTCAGGACTGCATTCTTTCTAAGAGGGGAGAAATTCATTTTCATACCTTTTCTAAGTTGTAGAGACTTAGCCTGTTACCCAGTTGGCCATCATCTTCCAAGCTAACAGCGTAGTGTCTTTGAATCTCTATCCCTCTGCTTTTGTTGTCACATTACTTCCTGTGTCTGTGGCCCTCCTTCCGTCCTCTTGTAAGAAACCTTAGTGTAGTACATTGGGCCCAACAGATAACCCAGGATAAGCTCTTCATTTCAGGATTCTAAACTTAACACCACATCTACAAAGTCCCTTTTGCCATGTAAGGTAACTTATTCATAGGTTCCAGGGGACATGATTCAGCCTACTACAGGTGATATACATGTGTATAAATAATCTAACATAGTATGATAAATCATTTGTTAGGAAAAATATACATGGTTCTAGGGGAGGGTCTTCTCAGAGTTCAAATAGCTCATAAAAGAGGACATCAAAAAAATTCTTCACTAAAAGAAGGATTCCTGTAGTTGAATGCAATTATAAGTCTCAATTGGATGATTGTGTACTAAAATGAATTCCTTTAGGCATCAGTATTGCAGTAACAACTATTGATACAATTATTGACATTGATACCATTGTTAAGCAGTGAATAATTTGCAAACAGATCTGAATTTGAATTCCAGCATTATAATTTGTCCATATAGACTAAACCAAGTTACTCAAGCCCTCCAAGTCAATGTTTTTTTAATCTACTAAATGAAGATAACTGCCTTGTGAGATTTTTATAAGACCCATATTTATAATATACCTGGCTTATAAAATATACTCATAAATTCTAGTAGCTGACATTGTTCTTAGTAATTATTACAAGTTAGCATTAGTAAACATGTTTGTATTCTTTTTTTTTTTTTTTTTTTTTTTTGAGAGGTTTTTTGCTATAGGGCGCGTGCGCTCGCCAGACAGACAGAGAGAGACATAGAGACAGAAAGCGAGAAATCACCCCCCAGGGGGGGTGGTCACGCCGCAATCCCTTCTCCTCCATTCTCCTCTCGGGATCTTGGGCACGCACGCACACGCGCCCGGCGTGAGTTGTAAGCCACTGGGTCCGAGACGCGAACCGCGGTCGACTACGTGGGAGTCCAGCGACATAGCCATTACGCTAACTGCTGGTTCCCAACATGTTTGTATTCTTTAGTATAAATATTCTGCTTGTAAAGTTGGTGCTTTTTATGTTTTAAACTACAAGCTGAGCATCCCTAATCTGAATATCTAAAATCTAAAATGCCCCAAAATTTGAAATATTTTAGCACCAGCATGATACCACAAGTGGAAAATTTCACATCTGACCTCATGTGATGGCTTACAGTCAAAGCACTAGCATACAAAAATATTGTATAATATTACCTTCAGGCTCTGAGTGTAATTTTTGCATGAACAGTAAATGAAGGTCATGATTAGACTTAGGGTCCCATACCAAAGATAGCTATTTATATGGTATGCAAGTATTCCCAAATTCAAATCCAAAACACTTCTGGTCCCAAGCATTTTAGATAGGGGATATTCAACCCATAGTTACTGTCAGTTAAAAAGTAATGTAACGGTTAAAAGTAGTATGATGGTCAAGAATTTAGAAGAATCTAGACTCTGGGTCCATATTTTCAGTTCTATAACTATTACCAGGCTGCCCTTGGGCAAGTTACTTAAATCTTTTGCCTTCACTTCCCACAGCTTTAAAATGAACATAACAGCACATCTCTTTTAGGGATATTATAAGAAGTCATTCAGATTACAAATATGGACAGCTTAGGACAGTTGCTGACAGTGCTTTGTGTCTGTTTTTATCATTATTTTTGTTGTTGAGTAATTTACTTTTTCACTTTTTAGGTGAATCTTGGAAGCAACCAGTACCTTTTCTCTGTCATAGTGGATCCCAAAGAAATGCCCTGCTTTTGTTTGCGCCATGACGTTGATGCCCTACTCTGGCAACCACACTGCAGCAAACAAGATGATATGTGGGAGCACATCGCAACTTTCAATGCTTTAGGTATAAAACAAGCTCTTTCATAATTTCCATTATATTAAACATTACAGTGAAGTTCCTTTTTTATTTTAGCTGTCCTAATTACATTTAGATCAATTTTTGCTATAATTTGGTTGTTTTTACTATGTGGTGGATGAATGTTTGTACTTTTGGAACAATAGGATTAATCTGTTTTTATGTTTATGCAGAAGATCAACACAGAATAGAAAAGAAAGTGGGTATCACCACATGAATCATTCTAATTAATTTTCTAATTTTGTAAGCTATGAACAGAGGGCTTGACAATACCTGACATGGAACTTGTATTCAGCTTTCTTCATGGTAATCTTCAAACACATTACACAATAGAATTGATCTAAAATAATGCATATTAGAAAACATTGTGAAACTTAAGTGCAAAAGAGAACCATTATAATAATAACACTTGTGTGGCAATAAACAGAAATTATATTTATTTGGTATGATAAAAGGAAAAATAACTGATTTTAAAACTAAGGCTTGAATATTTTAAACTACATAATTGCAGACTTATGCAATCATTGATTGTATGTCAAAATACATTAGTTATGTGTGAGAGACATTTTTTATGTGCAGTAGCAACCATTATTCCTTTTTGAACATTATTTTTTAAGTGGTAGCAAGTAAAACTATGCCTTTTAATTGGCTATTTGTGAATAACCCAAATCATAAGATTGTCAGTTTATCCCTTATAGTTATTATAAGGGATAACCTGGTTAATTAATTAACCTAGTTATTCAGATTGTAAATTGATTTTTGGATTTGAAATACAAAGTTTGATTGACTAACTACATAATTTCTAGCCTCAGTATATAATTCCTGTTTTTTTAAAATTCTATATACTCTCTCTTCATTAAGAGTAAAGCTCTGTTATATAATTTCTAGTTGCTCAGATTCTCCCTTTGTATTTCCAGCTCCTCTATTATACAGGGATTTTTTGCTTAAGTCTAGATTAAATCAACATTGCATTACATCAGATATGTACTGGGACCGGCAGATGGCCTGATGGTTATATTGCAGGACTCCCATGTGGTTGACTGCGGTTCAAGTCCTAGACCCGGTGGCTTAAAGTATGCTGGGCGTGTGTGCCCAAGATCCCGAGAGGAGAATGGAGTAGAAGAGTACAGTTTGGCCATTCCCCCTAGGGGGTGGTTTCTCGCTTTCTATTTCTCTGTCTCTATGGGGAGTGTATGTGCCCAATAGCAAAAATCTCTCTCTAAAGAAAAAAAAATCAACATTGTATTACATTAGATATGTACTCTTGAGATGCTGGTTTTTTAAATTTCATATGTACATTTAATTGTTATACATCTTGTGGGGTACCATATAAAAACTTTTTCAAAGACTGCATGCAGTGTTCTAGTCACGGATATTACCATATTCATCATCTACAACAATGAACATTATAATTATGTTGTGCATCATCTATTTTTTTTTACATTTTTTAACTTCATTTTCTTTTATACATTCAGTCACATTATTTACCTTACAGAGTGAATATTTCTTTTTGTTTTTGTTTGTTTGTTTGTTTGTTTGTTTGTTTTTTGCTATAGAGCTCGTGCGCTCTCCAGACAGAGAGAGACAGAAAGCAAGAAATCACCCCTGGGGGGGATGGCCATTCCACAGTCCCTTCTCCTCCATTCTCCTCTCGGGATCTCGGGCACGCACGCACACATGCCCGGTGTGAGTTTTAAGCCACCGGGTCCAGGACGCGAACCGCGGTTGACTATGTGGGAGTCCAGCCACATAGCCATTAACGCTAACTGCTCGTCCCCAGAGTGAATATTTCAACAGGTGAACATTTCTCCCTAGTCCAGTTGATAAAACTATAAAATATCTTCAACAGATAATACCACATTTCTTTGTCCCATTAATGCTTTGCCTCCCTATTTTTCTTCTAAATGTCCTTCCTCAGACCCTACTCTTTCACACACACTATATCTGGTATTTACATCCATATACTGTGTTTCTATATCCTTTAGTCAATCAGTTTCAGTCACAGAGTGCAGACACTCAGTATATATTAAGTGAGGACAAACAATGTCTCTCCTTCATAGCCTGGCTTGCTTCACTCAGCAGTAAATCTTCCATATTCTTCCACTTTCTGTCAAAAGCCAGGATTTTGTTTTGTTTTGTTTTTTTATAGCTGAATAGTATTCCATTGAGTATATGTGCCACAGTTTTTCAATCCATTCGTCTGTTCGTGGGCATTTGGGTTGGTTCCATGACTTAGCAATTGTGAATAGTACCGCAAGAAATATCAAAGTACAAGCACTTTTCCGATTAAGTATACTTCTATCCTTTGGGTAGATTCCAAGGAGTGGGATTGATGGATCATTTGGTAGTTCTGTTTGTAGGTTTTTGAGGAATCTCCAAATTGTTCTCCACAGTGGCTGGACCAATTTAAATTCCCACCAGCAGTGTAAGAGAGTTCCCCTTTCACCACATCTCCTCCAGCACTTAACCTTTTTCTTTGTTTTTGACTCTTAGTCATTCTGACTGAGGTTAGATGGTATCTCATTGTTGTTTTGATCTGCATTTCCCTTACAATGAGGGATGTTGAGCATTTTTTCATTTGCCTTTTAGCTATTGTAGAGAGTGGTTTTTTCAACTCTTTCCCCTATCTTTTAATAGGTTTGATCATCTTTTTTCAGAACAGCCGCTTGAGTACCTTGTGAATTCTGGTTATCAGTCCCTTATCTGACACATAGTTTACAAAAATATTTTCCCATTCTGAAGGCTATGGATTCACACTAATTACTGTGTCTTTTGCCATGCAGAAACTTCTTAGTCTGATGTAATCCCACTTGCGTATTTTGGGGATTATGGACTCTGCTTTGGGGGTCTTATTTAAGAAGTCTTTCCCTACTCCAATGTCTCCCAGAGTTTCCTCAGTGTTTTCTACAGCAGTTTTATAGTTTGAGATCTTAGATTTAGATCTTTGATCCACCTTGACTTGATTTTTGTCAAAGGTGAGAGGTAAGGATTTAGATTCATCTTTCTGCAAGTAGAAATTCATTTTTTCTAGCACAGTTTGTTGAAAAGACTTTCCTTTTCCCACTGGATTGACTGGCACCCCAAAAATCAGTTGACTGTATGTTTGGAAATTTATTTCTGGGGACTCTATTTTGTTCCATTGGTCCACATGTCTTTCTGTGCCAGTACCATTTTGTTTTGATTACCACAGCTTTGTAGTATATTTTTGGGTCAGGGAGTGAGATGCCGCCCGCTCCACTCTTCTTGTGCAGAATTGCCTTGGCAATACGGGGTCTTTTATGATTCCAGACAAACTTTATGATTGTCTTTTCTAAATCTGTGAAGAATGTGTCTGGTAGCACATCATCTATTTTTTGTTATTTTGAGATATATGTGTAAGATATACCTATGTATGTAATATATATATATGACTGATAACACTTTTTTTTTTTGGTCTTTTGTGGTATATTGTCAAGGTTAGCCTGGAGAGTTAATTCTGAACTACTTATAAATATTTACCTAGGTGTTCACTTTTCTCACTTCAGCCACTTTTTAATTTTTTTTTTTTTTTTTTTTGGAGAGGTTTTCGCTATAGGGCGCGTGCACTCGCCAGACAGACAGAGAGAGACATAAAGACAGAAAGCGAGAAATCACCCCCCAGAGGGGATGGTCATGCCGCAGTCCCTTCTCCTCCATTCTCCTCTTGGGATCCTGGGCACGCACGCACACGCGCCCAGCGTGAGTTTTAAGCCACCGGTCCGGGATGCAAACCGCGGTCCACTACGTGGGAGTCCAGCGACATAGCAATTATGCTAACTGCTGGTCCCAGCCACTTTTTAATATTAAAAAACTCTTTTGATCTGCCTGTGCACAGTGGTTACTTTGCTCATTCATTGTTTGAAGAGAGGTCATTAGCTTTATATTTATCTCATATGTTATAACATGCACCAAATCTGAATATCCAGATTTATATTCCAGATTATAAATGTCATTTTAATCTGTAAAGATATTTTTAAACATATACACAAATGAGATTAATAGTTTTCAAATTTTAATTCATTTTCAAGGGATATTCTAAATATGTTTTTTTAAATTAGATACTTGAACTTTCTTTAGAGTTTACAAGTGATCTCATGGATACAATTCTGAGAGCTGAAGCACAACAAAATCTTGTTGCAGTATTGGTATTGGTTATAAAACTACCACTAGCATTTTAGGGATAATAAGAGACTGCATTGTGAATATTAGTACTATCAGGGACACACTATTAACAGGCCTTTAGGCTTGCATTATAAACAGATTCCTGAAATAACTTTATAAATGTATCCTATAAACGTTTTCCATTTATTTGGTAAGAGAAAAAAAATGATTTCTGTAATGCCCTATCTGTGATTCATGAATAGTAAACTGGCATTTTTAAATATCTTGGCATGTATTTAGTGTTTTAGATTTTTAGTATTTTAATCATTCATAGAAATGAGATGAAGCTATATTATGCTTTTCTTGAATAGATGAAGCCCTCTTTTGCTCCTTAGGAAATGAAAGTTGTGTTTTTATATCACTTGAAACTGATTGATTATGGCTAATCATTAATGGTTCAGAATTCAACTACTGATGAGTATTTTGGGTATATATTTTACTTAGGCGTTTTCATGTGTAATAAGAATGATGAACTATGATAAATCATGATAGTCTCCCATTTTAATATGTTGTTTTGCTTCTGTTTGTTTCATATCTTTGGCAGGCTATGTTCAAGCATCAAAGAGAGACAAAAAATTTTTTGCCTGTGCTCCAAATTACTCCTATGCAGCCCTTTGTGAGTGCCTTCGCCGAGTATTCATCTACCGTCAGCCTGCTCCCATGTCCACTGTACTCTACAACAGAAAGGAAGGCAGGCAGGTAGGGCAGGTTGCTAAGCAGCAAGTAGCCAGCCTAGAAACCAACGATCCTATTTTAGGCTTTCAGGCAACAAATGAGAGATTATTTGTTCTCACTACCAAAAACCTCTTTTTAATAAAAGTAAATACAGACAATTAATTACTCCCAACATGTTGGCTTCTCTGTTCTGGGAAAGCATTAGTGGTAGCTGGAGGTCTGGACAGTTCTACTATAATCTATCAAGTTTTAAGGTAGTAAAGAAGCCTATCTTATATGAATTTTTTATTTTTTAACAAATTTTGGAAATGTATTGAAGGGATTATGATTCTGTAGAAGCTATGGAATGAAGTTGAAGATTTTAAAAACATTGGGTTGTGTAAAAAATTGTTAAGATGGTATTAGTCAATATAATTATTTTTAAAAACAAAGAGGCTAGAATCTGACCTTTTATATGAAAGATGTACAATTCAGTGTTTAAAAATAAAAAAAAATATTTATCATGTATTCTTTGTTCATTGATTAGTTGTTACATGCAGTCTACCTGTGGAATAGATAGATATAGGTATAGGATAACAGTTAAAATATTGTAAAATATTGAGTCTTGTAAAACTTATTTAAGTGGACTAAACAGCTGAGTATGTAGAGGGAGAAATACAAGTGTACGGAGGTCTGTTATTTGTGAAGACTGCAGAGAGATTTAATTATTTTTTCAAATTCTATGTAGCTTTTTAAAAATCTCCTTTCTGTGCCACAGACATAGAGATAAGGTGCTACATTATCCATTGCTGCATTTGTATAATAAAATCACTCCAAAACATATCCATAAGGATGTGTATTCTTTTTCATAATTCAGTGAGTTAGCTGTCTGTGTTCTACATGGCCTGTCAACCTTCAGTATACTAGACTGGGCTTCATCCCATGATAGAAAAAACATTCTGAGAGGGTGAGCTCCAGTGAGCAAGAGTTTATCTAGCTGGACTTCTGTCACATTTGCTGATGTTCTGTTGGACAGAATGTTATATGGCCAAGGTTAGAGTCATCGTAGGACTACACAGAGATACAGAAGGCAGGAGTGGGAGTTATTGGGAAATATTAATGTAACAATTATAATTTGTCCTCATAGTTCTTATTTTTATAATGGCATAAACAAAATTATCCTGTTTATACGTACATTTTTTTTGCCATAAATTTTAGTTTTTCATACTTACGTTATTTTCCTAGGTTTCTTTTAGTTTGTATTTACATAGAATTTTTTAAAGTATCATTTTAAAATATATATCTTATGTAAACCTTAAGTTGGATTTTTTTTATATTTTAATAAGGGAATTAAGATCTTATTTTAAGAGATAGGAAATAAAGTTAAGAATTAGAGGACAAAACCTTCATTCTAACGTACCTTTCATCTGTCCAGGCAAATTTTTGCCTAAATTAAATTTTAATAGAAGAAGGAAAAATAGGTTTGAGAGGCACAGATAAAGAGAGGTGATCAGTTTCCACAGAGGAAGAAAAAGCTGGGGATTACATACATGTTCTAAGCCCTACATCAGAATGCCATTTCCTAGAGAGAAGTCTTGGGATGCTGGATAAAAAGTTGAGAAAAGTTCTGGAAACCATAATGACAATTGGAGTTCTAATGATATACCATTAGTATTCAGAAATAGACTGGATATCAAGTGTGAAGTTAGTGTCATTGTAAAACTACATGAAATGAAAGACTATTTAAACAGTAAATTATTAAAAACCTTTATTATATAAAATTAGATCTAATGTTTTTTTTCCAAAATTTTCCCCAAAGAAAATAAATAACCTCTTAGGGAATGTAAGATAAGTGTATATTACTGTGATACTTGATTAACCATATGACTGTGTATATCTGCACATTTTCAGTGATCAGTATTTCCACTGTACATGTGATTTTTATATATTTTCTGTTGAAAACTATCAAGAAAATTTATCCTAAATATTGTTGCACGTTAGCTTAAGAGTATAATAGAACTAGAGCAGTGATTTCAAGCTATATTTTCTTAAAATACTTCAGGGATTCCATAAATATTTAACTTGGCTTACACAACATTCTAAACTTTTTAGACACATTTAAATGAGGTATATACTACAAGTACTATGAATGTAGTTTCTTGTAATTTTGACTTTTATTATAAAATTTCAGTAGACATTTATAAAATATTTATGATAGTAATGAAGTAGTACTGTCTCTTCAACATCTTAGGGTCATTTAATATTTATTCTTTCAAAATATATAGGCATCAATTATGTAACATAGCATGATGTTGTTTTCAGTGTTTAGAATAAATAATATGTTACTGGGACCAGCAATGTAATGGTTATGTTGCTGGACTCCCACATGACCAACCATGTTTCAAGTTCTGGACCTGACAGCTATAAACTCATGCCAGACATGTGTGCATGTATGCCCAAAAGGAGAATGGAGGAGAATTGATGGCGGCATGGCCTCTGTCCGGGTGGGGAGGGGAGCGGCGGGGGGCTGATTTCTTCTTTTCTGTCTCTGTCTTTCTATGTCTCTCCAGCAAGTACACGCACCCATAGCAAAGATCTCTCTTAAAGAAAGAAAAAGAAGGGAACCAGCAGTTAGCGTAATGGCTATGTCGCTGGACTCCCACGTAGTCGACCGCGGTTCGCGTCCCGGACCCGGTGGCTTACAACTCACGCCGGGCGCGTGTGCGTGCGTGCCCAAGATCCCGAGAGGAGAATGGAGGAGAAGGGATTGCGGCGTGACCATCCCCCCTGGGGGGTGATTTCTCGCTTTCTGTCTCTATGTCTCTCTCTGTCTGTCTGGCGAGCGCACGCGCCCTATAGCAAAAAAAAAAAAAAAAAACCTCTCCAAGAAAGAAAAAGAATAATGTGTTACTAACAATAACGGTCAGTAAACAAATAGTCTACATTCTGGTGATTTTCAGGTAAAATTTCTCTAGTGAAAAAAGAAGTTGGGGAGGCAGGTGATGTCTAGTTAAGTAGAGTGACTTCTGCAAAAAAAAAAAAAAGAAAAAGAAAAGTATGACCAATAGTGGAACCTTGAAGAGCAGGCAGAAGTATTGACAATGGGAAGGCTTAGAAAAAGGATCAGAGTTTTGAGAAATTAGGAGTGGTTAAGTGTTAAACAGTGCTTTAGAATAATGTACAAGTATCACATTTTTATATAGGCGGGAAATTCTTACACCATCATCGTACAGGGATTAAACCATCATCGTACAGGGATTTGTAACATTTTATGTTATTATCTACAGAGATAAAGACAAAAGATAAGTTTATGTATGTTATATAAAAATTAAACTTGCTGTACTCATTATTGATTGTTAGTGGAAGAATATTTTAATTCTTTGTAGTAAGTGTGTCCTATTGAACAAATTGTAGTTGAGCCAATAAGGTTAAGCTTCATAAAAAGGGCTATAGAAGTAGTAAACCAAAGAGAAGTAAGGCCTTATTCTAAAATTAGTAAGAAAGAGTAAATGCACAATAAGAGCCAAGCTAAAAGATACCCATCCAGATAGCAAGAAGTATTATGAAACATTTATTAAAAGAAGTGGAACTGTTGCATTAGGAAACAAATACACAGTTAATTTTATTTAAATCTTAGAAGGAAATGTATATATTCTCAAGATTGAGAAGAGTTTAAGAACCAGAAAGCAAAAATATAAAGGTAAACATTGATTTTGATCATTACAAAATGCAAAACTTACTGATGTTCTAGTTTTATTAATAGGAGTAAAAGCAACAGATTGAGAGAAGATATAATAGATGAAGATTAAAATCTAGAATGTAAAAATAAATATTTTTATTTAATAAGAAAAAAGATAAGAGCAAAAGCAATTCAATGGATAAAGGATAATCTTTTCAGCAAGTGGTGTTGGAACAACTGGATATCAATTTTTACCTTTGTAATGGACTGAATAATGGGCATCCAGATATATCAAGTTTTAGTAACTAAAACCTTACAAGTGTTAACCTTTCAAAGAAAAAGAAACATGGGGCAGCAAGGTGGTATGGTTAAGGTGGCTGGATTCCACACAGCCAACTGCACTGTTTGACTCTTCAACCTGGTAGCTTGGAAGAACACACAATGTATGCATGTATGCCCAAAATCTGGAGAGGCGAAAGGAGGAAAAAGAACTGGAAGAGTGCTTTCTCACTTTCCCCCTCTCTCTAGTGAGCACACATACCCAATAGCAATTTCTTTTTTTTTTAACAAGTCTTTGCAGAAGTGATTAAGTTAAGGATGTATACATGGAGAGGTTATCCTGCATTCTCTGGGTGGACCCTAAGTTCAGTCAGTGTCTGTAAGAGGTAAATGGAGATAGTAAGCCCACAGAGAAGAAACATATGTGAAGATGGAGATAAAAGTGATGTGGCCACAGTCTAAGGAGTGTCAGAGCATGCTGGTTACCAGAAGCTAGACGAGGCAAGGAACAGATTCTCCCCGGGAGCATCTGGAGGGAATATGGCAGCCCTACTGACTCTTTAATTTTGGTCTTCTGGCCTTAGAACTGTGAGAGAACATTACCACAAATATGTGATAATTTATTACAGAAGCCATAGGAAACTGACACTACAGCGTTATACGAAAATTCACTTAAGATAGTAGATCATAGACCTAAATATAAAACCATGAAACTGTGATACTTCTAGTAGGTAGCATAAAGGTAAACTTTTGTAACCTTGTTTTAGGCAAAGATTTTTTTACATATGTCACCAAAAGCAAATATGACCGACCATGCCAAGTGTTGGCAAAGATGTGGAATTACTGGAGTTTAGCAGTATAGCTACTACATGAGAAATTAAAGTACTCTCCAAAGGCAGTGGCTACTCCTAAATTCGAGCAAGTTTTGAGTACTTTAGTTCATTGATCACATATTTCTTGAGTAGCAATCCTATCCTTCTGTGTAACTGCTAGGTGCTGAGGATGATCAAAATGTAAACACATCTTTTAGGAGTTCTGTTTTATAAAGTGAAGATGATGTAGGAAAGCCAGATTTCCTCCAATACCTACTTTGTAAAATGGGAATAATGATATGTTCATCATAGAATCAATATGAGAGTTGTATGTGTATAGAGTGTTTATTTTAAATACATGCTAGTTTCTTTGAAAGGATTAATCATGCCTTAAAGAATCTATGGCTGTTAGGTGAGAAATGAATTGTACCAGTAAGACATTGAGTTTTAAATGAGATTTCCTCCCCCCCATAATGGACTAGTAAAGCTCACAAGAAAAGAATGAAGTTTGTTAAGAACACCCTACCTTCTAGGCTTAGGGAACCACCAACCACGAGGGTACTAGAGCATGCTGAGAGACCAGTGTTCAAAACCCTGTTACCATCGTTCATATTCCTACCACCTTCAGGTGATTTTAGAGGGCTGTGACAGAGACAGAAATTTATCATTTCATCAAGATGAAAGAGGGAGTGCCTGACTATTTTCCTTTCCCAAAGAAATTCTGACTAAAGAGATTCTTGTAAACCTTAGGGGTGTCAGAATAGCGTAAGCAAATTTATTTCTCAGTTGGATGCTTGCTTGGTCATCATACGTTTCCACCTACCCAGTACTGTTGGAGCAGGGTATAGGGCTGTGTGGATAGAAAGTTTGGTAGTGAACCGCAATGAAGAAAGGGAACAGAAATCCTAGTCATGCCTGAGTTCTGGTGACTGAGAGGTGTGGAGATGGATACTCTTCACACCTTCAGGCACCAGTGTTGGCGATAAAGAGAGTTGATGGATAGGAGGTCAGAGGTGCTCCAAGGACCACCAATGTGTGACAGTGAAGCACTACATCTGAGGGCACCTACAGGGCGTTACTCTATGAAGTAAATTCACTATATGGCTTGGTCTCCCAAGAGCAATTGTGTCAAAGGCAGAAAGCTTCATTCTGAAGACCTAGAGGAGGCAAGATGAAGCAATAAGGCATTTGAGAGTTAATAACAGCAACAGTAGGCAGGCTGTGACATTGTGAGGGAGCACCTGGGTACTACACCCAGAGTACTTAGGCTTATATCACAGCTCTGCCCTTTCCTAACTGTGACGAGTGAACTTTTGTCTACTTCATGCCTGTTTCCTCATCTGTAATGCTTGTTCATCTTTGCATTTACAGGGACTGCCGTACTCAGTAAATGCTAGATAAATGAATAAAGGATAAACTAATATTGAAGAATAAATCAGTTCTAAGCAAGATCAGTATCATTGGCAAAGTAAAGCACAGAAGAGGAAATTAAAGCATGTATGTGAAACAGATGTCATCTTAGTGTGGCAGACACAGGATTTCTCAGCCTTGGTACCGTGGACATTAGGTGCTGGATAATTCCTGGCTGTGAGGCAGAGGTTGTCCTGGGCGTTGTAGGGTCTTTACCAGCATCTTGGCCTCTTACCAGAGATCAATAGAGTACTTACTCAACTTTGACAACCAAAATGTCTTTAGACATTGAAACATGTTCCCTTGGGGGGGAAGATCATTTTAGGTTGAAAACTACTGGGTAAGAGTATTGAGTTTGAGAAGAAAGTAGGGAGAAATAATATTGAAACATTAGGTTGGGGCCAGATTGAGTAAGGCTTTAAATATCAGGTTAAATATCTTGGGAGTTTATTTTGAAAACAATAGAAAATTGTGAGAACTTTTGGTCTGGGAATTAGTGAGATTAACATGGTGTTTTAAAAAGCTTATCTGGAGCTAGCCAGTGGCATCATGGTTAAATTGGCTAGCTCCCACATGTCAGACTGTGTGGTTTGAGTCCTGACCCCAGCATCTTGGAGAACACACCAAGGGTATGTGTGTGCCCCAGATCCTAACAGGATGGAGAAAGGAGAAAGCTTTGCAGCATGAAAGAAAACAAAATAAATAACGAGCTCATCTATAAATATAAGTAAACAACAAAGAAACTAAAGGGACTAGACCAGTATGAGGGCCGTAATTATCCTTGTAATAGCTCACGAGGAAACTGCTGGAGTAATGACAGTGGCAGTCAAAAAGAGAACAGATAATATTAGAAAATAAGGATAAGGAAGGAAGAAAATATAGTAAAAATTTCTCTTTTCATACATTCAAGATTAGAAACAAGTTGTAAAGGAGTATGTTGTCTCTAGTTTTAGACAGTGTTGAAAATTCGAACCTTTAAAAATTCTTTGAAAAATTTCTGCAAGTATAGGGAGAATTCTTAAAACAGAAAAAGAAAAAAAATGAAACACGATTGGTTTTAACAGAGGACTAATACCATCTTACGTTTATATCTTTAATGACAAGATGAAATACTGGATTGTTGGAAAAGTCATCATGTATTTTTCTATGTAAAAATGCATCATGACTTTTCCAAGTCAGTATTTGCTTACAATACATGGAAGCCATAGGCATTTCAAAATTTTACTTCCTAAAGGTAGTAATGATTAAACAAATACATATTTAATACCTACTATGAATCAGTCTGCTCTTATAGCACTTATATTAACTTTTTAAAAAAATATACCAACCCATTATCTTACTGAAGAGGTAAGTGAGACACAGAGAAGTTAAGTAACCTGAGTGGCCGAGCCTAGATTTGAATAAAGGCAGTCAAAATTCCACTAAGCTCTAAGCCACTTTTTTTTTTTTTTTTTAATTGCCAGAAGGAATGTGCTCACCAAAGACAGACAGGAAGAGAGGGAGAAAGCAACTCCCAAAGGAGCATAGTCACACCATAATGCCTTCTCCATTTCTCCATCTTGTCAATAACGAGGACATGTGCACATGCACACACACACTCCTGGCATGTTTTTCAGGCCACTGGGGCCGGGTTTTCAACTGTGATAGGCATATTGGATCCAGCTCCCTTAACCACTAAACTATAGGGTTGGTCCAGCCACTTTTTAAATCTGCTTTGCACACAGGTAGTAACATACTTTTTGATGATTGTGGTGGTGGTGGTAGTAGTGCTGACTTAAATCATGTCTGGCCCAAATTTCTAGATTTTTTTAAGCAATGGAGTTTGGTGTTTTCTTTTGCTACTTGGTTAACTCTTCCTGCTGTTATCAGTATTCAGATAGAGGCTTTGGGAAAGCCTAATAGTTAAAAATGTGAAAATTTGGTTTATGATTTGTGAAGCTCATGATTTCACCCCATGCTTAGTGGGGTGAGTCAGGCTAATCTCCTATGATTTCTATAGCACTGCTTTTGAATTTCTGACAAATGAATGCTTTTAATGGTTTCTCTGGTGATCTGACAGAGACTGACCCAAGCTGTATGATAATTCCTAATTAGGCCTAAATGGGTTGTTATACCTTGGTACAATGAGAAGGAAAATTGCCATTCAGCTGTTCATGAACAACCTTCCTTCAGGCAATGCTGCTTTCAGAGATTTTTAAACTCTTTTCTTGAATTCTTAGCTCCCCTGTTTAAAAAACAACAACTTTATTGATATATTTTTCTTAAGATATCATTTCAACCTTTTTTGAATCCTGGGCTGAGAGTACTCATTTATTTACCCAAAATTCCTGTTTTACAAAGATAGCATCTAGCTAAGCTCCCTGATCTACCCAGTGCCCAGGAGTCCTTAACACAGCAGGAAAGCCCATTGATCTATTCACCAAGTCTGCCCACTGCAGAGACAGTTGTGGTGACAGACTTTTTTAGATTATTGGCCCTCTATGGTATAGGGATTTAACCAGTGGTTGCCACTGTCTTCCTGGTAGGACTTTGGAATGACTATTTGTTAGAATTGACTCCTATAGGGAGTTAAAGAACAGGATGGCACAAGCCATCTGTCCCTTAGCAAATGTGCTCATTTTGTTGTTAATGAGGTTCATTCCATCCTAGATCTGACAGCAGTCTGAAGGCAAGTAATACAAACTTCTTAAACTGAGGTGGAGTTAGAAAATTCCAGTCAGCCCATGACCATCAAGCACCAAATATAATGTGTTGCATTAGAAATGTTGCTTTTAATAAAATAGCAACCCTCGTTTAGGTTTTTAGAAGAGAATTTAGTATTGCCATATGCATTTAAAGTTTTTTAAAGAGAAACTTGACAGTTGCATTTTCTGATTTTCTCCAAGGATCATATTTACTTTTTTAAGAATTATTTTATTTCACTTTATTTATTTATTTATTTATTTATGTATTTATTTTTAATTTTACCAGAGAGGGAGGGAGAGAAGGAGGGAGAGAGAGAGAGAGAAAGAGAAAATGAAAAAGCAAGCTGCCAGGTCTGGGACTTACACCACAGTCGGCCATGTGGGACATGTGGGAGTCCAGCACCCTCAACCACCATGCCCACCTGCTGGTCCCACCAAGGATGATATTTAAAACCACATTAAAAAATAAAAGCTATTATCTGCAGAATACCATTATTCTGCTTCACCCAGAAAGAAGTGCTAAAAGATGGCATTCTGCATGGCCTAGCATGTTTTGTCCATTCTATACTCCAGAATTTTAATTAGAATCAGAATCTTACATCCTTTTGTTTATATTTATTATTGTATTATTTTCTAATTTAACAAATTTCTAAAGTAAATTACCACAAACTTGGTAAACAATGTAAACATATTATCTTATAGTTCTAAAGGTCAAAAGTCCAAAAGGGGTCTGACTGGACTAAAATGAATGTTTTGGCAAACCTGCATTTCTTCTGGATACTTTAGGGGAGAATTTGTTTATTTTTCCAGCAGCTAGAGGTTGCTTGCATTCCTTGGCCCCTGGCCTCCTTCCATCTTTTTAATTTTGCCAGAAAGCATGTGTGCTCACCAGAGAGAGCAAGAGACAGGAGAGAGAATCAGAAAGCACCTCCTATGGGGAATGGCCATTCCACATTCTCCCTCCCCACCAGCATCCTGAGCATACACACACAAGTATGCTCATGCCTAGCATATTCTGGGTCTGAGACTCAAACTGCACAGTAAACCGTGCAGGATCTAGCCACCCCAACCACCATGCCACTGGCTGGTCCCTTCTTCATCTTTTTTTTTTTTTTTTGGAGAGGTTTTTGCTATAGGGCGCGTGCGCTCGCCAGACAGACAGAGAGAGACAGAGAGATAGAAAGCGAGAAATCACCCCCCAGGGGGGATGGCCACGCCGCAATCCCTTCTCCTCCATTCTCCTCTTGGGATCTTGGGCACGCACGCACACACGCCCGGCGTGAGTTTAAGCCGCCGGGTCCGGGACTCGAACCGTGGTCGACTACGTGGGAGTCCAGCGACATAGCCATTACGCTAACTGCTGGTCCCGTCCCTTCTTCATCTTTAAAACCAGCAATGGTGGTCAAGTTTTTTTCATGCTGAGTTATTCTGACATGGACTTTGTTCAGCCTCCATCATCCACTTATTTAAATTTCTATAAAGATAACACTTCAATACATGTGCAAGAGAGAGAAGCTCCCTAGATAGGGTCTCATCACACCATAATCCCTTTTCCCCAGCTTTACAACTCATCAGGATCTGGGGCATGAATGCATGTACCCTGTGCATCTCAGGTCAGCCCAGAGATCTGAACCCACGGTCAGCCATGTGGCTTCCAGCACTGTGGTTCAGCTTACTACCAACTACCCTACCAGTCTGGGTTTTTCTTCTAATGCCTTTTTGATAATACTGGATCCACTCAGACCAGGATGATCTTTCAGTTTTAAAGTTAGCAGATCAGTAATCTTAATTTCATCATCAACCTTATTGTCCTTTGCCACACAATGTTATATTCACAGGGTTTGGGGATTAGGATGTAGTCATTTTTGTGGGGGCATCACTGCCTACTACTGTTCTTTTATTACCTGCTACCTAGAGTATATGTATTCTTTAAATCCATATTATCAGTTGAGGACTTAAAAATTATCTTCACTTTATTATTTACTTTTGTTATCCAAGTGTATGTATCTTGAAAGCAATTTCCACCTTAATCCTGTTTGAAATCATGTGTAAACAAATAAAAACAGATATATTTGCTCTATGTATGACCAAAAGTCATATAAAAATGATCATATAAATGGATAGTAAAAAACAAAAGCTCATCCTTGTAAAAGTAGGAAGGTAGCAAATTAAGCACCTTTCAAATATTGTGGAAGATAAGTGTTGGTCTGTGATGAAACAGGTAGAGAAAACAATAGTTATGATACACTATGAGAGAACACTGAAGAGCAGGAAGGCCATTTTCCAAAAGTGAAACCCCATACAGCCTCTGGACTCAGATTTGTTCAAGTGGGAAAGTAAACTCACTCATTGGCATGCTGACAATATCCACAAAGTGGCTGCCAGTCATTTTGGTTATGGGATAAGAACACATTATGTATGAAATTCTATTGTTAAAGCCTTTGAAATGGAGTTAACCTTGCCAAAGTATAGTCATGAGTAAAAAGCAGGCCTTCCTAGATTTGTGAGCAGGTGAGCTCTAGCACAGGCTATGAGTTGGTTCTGCAGGCAGCAAGGCTCTTCTAACCCAAAATGTCTGAAGTTGTTTTGGAGGGCGTGGATCATCACAGAAATGAAACACAAGCTCCTAAATGTCTTTTTATATGGGTCATCTGTACCTGTCGGCTCTCCTTTTTCTCCTCCACCCTGTTCATGACTCACAAGATGGCATTTGTTCAAGGCATAACATTTGTTGCCTTTTTGTTGTTAAAATTAAAAACAGAGCTGGGGACCAGCAGGTGGTATGGTGGTTAAGGCTTTGGACTCCCACATAACCAACTGTGGTTTCAGTCCTGGGCCTGGCATCTTACTTTCTCACTTTCCCTCTCACTCTCTCATGCTCTTCGTGTGTCTCTTTGTTGAGCACACATGACCTTGAGCCAATTAAATAAGTAAGTTACATATTTAAAAATAAAAGATAATTTAAAATTAAACAGAACTGATTATCTGGAGGCAAGTAGAGTTTCCTCATTAGGGTTTCCACACTTTTATGCTGAAGAAAGACTTGGTCAGAAAGGAGAAAGAGATAACCAATATCAGAAAAATTAACAGTGGCCTCCTGTCCATTTGTATTAAACAAAAACAGATAACTCATGTTGGTGAAAGGCCTTGTGGAGATTAGCCAAACAAGAGAATTTCTGAGAATTTAAGAAGAAAGCCTTTTCAGGCTGAAAAGTCTCACCCACTCTCCCAAAATAAGAATAGAAAGACCCACGCCTGGTGCCATGAACTCTCATAATACCCAGATGAAATGATGATCCTGAAAACTTCAAAGACAAGAGAGAGAAGAAAAAAAAGGAATTGAGTCATACTGCTGTTAGATTTGTTTTAACTGGTGAGTAGAAAGTAATGGCACAGTAAATTCAAAATTCTGTCATAATGTTATTTCCAGTCTAGAAATTTACCAATTTAGTATAAGAGAATAAATACATTTTCTTGCATGTAAGTTTTCAGAAAGTTGAGTATTTTCTGAATGAAGATATAGTCTCCAAAAATATGAGAATGAACCAGGAAGGTGCATGAAATACTAAAAACAGCCCAAACAAAGTGTTAAGAAGGTCTCATGAGGACAGCTGTGTAGTGGATGAAGAGCCACCAGTCCAGGTAGGAACAGGACAGAGGGCTCTAAGAGTGAAGACTTTTTTTTTTTTTCAAAGAGGATCTTGCTATAAGGCACCTGCGCTCACCAGAAAGACAGAGACAGAGACAGAAAATGAGAAATCACCCCCCAGGGGGGATGGCCATGCTGCAATCCCTTCTCCTCCATTCTCCTCTTGGGATCTTGGGCACACATGTACATGCGCCCAGTGTGAGTTTAAGCCACCAGGTCCGGGACTCGAACTGCGGTTGACTACATGGGAGTCCGGCGATACAGTCATTACGCCAACTGCTGGTCCCTGAGAGTGAAAACTTTTAAGAGACAAGGGGACTTGGGGCCAGCAGGAGATGTGGTGGTTAAGGGTGCTGACTCCCACATGGCTGACCAGGGTTTGAGTCCTGGACCTAGAAGCTTGCTTTCTCACTTTCTCTCTCCCTCTTTCTCTCTCTCTCTGTCTTACTCTCTCACTCTGTCCGTCTCTGGTCGAATAAAAAAAAAAAAAGATAAATAAAATAATTCTTAAAAAAAATTTTAAAAAGAGACAAGGGGACTTTATAGAATAAAATCAATGTCTGAACTTAGAAAAAACTCAGAGTATGCTAAATATAATACATGAGAGCAAATTGCAAATAGAATCCCTGGGCAAAATTTAAAATTGGAGCAGGAAGTCATGTTTCTAATACTATATGCCAAGAGCCCTGGCATGAAATTATGCACTTAATTTTCCCTTCAAGTGGCATTGGATCAAGCTTTGGTATTCATAGAGGAGGAAATGCAATCCCCTCAACCGACTTCGCTTTTCAATGAATAATACTTCAATAGTCATAAATATGAGAAAGAGGAGAAGGGAGGGAGAGACCGAGGTGTGAAGAAATAAAGTTTATCCACAGAAGAAATTTCTATACTAAAAAAGTAGAGTCAGAGGACAAAGTGGCCAGTGTTCAGTAGCCTGCTTACTGGCTGCTCTCGGCTGACTGCATGGCTGACTTTCACAAGAGCTTTCTTCTCAAGATAATTGTAACTTGTGCCAGCATGGCAGCCTCCCTTATGACTGACCACTTACTCTGCTGACACAAAGAACTCTGGACACCATCACTACTGCTAATAACCTGATTCAGATAAGTTTTGCTAATGAATTTTACCTAATCCTGTCACTTTCCTCTTCTCCCGAATACCCTCAATTGTTTTTGCCCAGTGTAAACTCTTTCAAAAGAATTCATACAGGGCCAGCAGGTGGTGTGGTGGTGAAGGTGTTGTACTCCCACATGACCAACCATGGTTTGAGTCCTGGCCCTGGCAGTTCTCTCTCTCTCAACCTCTCTCTCTCTCTCAATCTCTCTCTGTTGAGTGTGCATGCCCTATAACCCTCACTTTCTCAGAGCCAACAGACATGATTGTCATTTATATTTGGTTCTACTGCTGATGGTTTTGACTATACGTCCCAAGGTCTAACCTTTGTATTATGCTAGTTGTGAAACCAACAAATTCCAGATGAAACAGAAGGTGTCAGATTCCCCCCATCTCATTTGCATGTTGGCACACATCCATAAAGTGGCTGCCATGCTCCTATATGGAGTTCGATTGTTAAAGCATTCAAGATGGAGTTAACCTTGGCAAAGCATGATCATAGCTTAAAAAGTAGGCCCTTCTAGGTTTGTGAGCAGAGTGGGTTCTAGCACAAACTATGAGTTAATTCTGCAGGAAGCAACCCCCATCTTTTTTTTTTTTTTTTTTGAGGTATTTGCTATAGGGCGTGTGTGCTCGCCAGACAGACAGAGACAGACAGAAAGCGAGAAGTCACCCCCCAGGAGGGATGGCCACACCGCAATCCCTTCTCCATTCTCCTCTCGGGATCTTGGGCACGCACAACACACGCACCCGGTGTGAGTTTTAAGCCACCGGGTCCAGGAGGCGAACCGCGGTCGACTACATGGGAGTCCAACCGCGGTCGACTACATGGGAGTCCAGCAACATAGCCATTACGCTAACTGCTGGTCCCAGCAACCCCCATCTAACGCAGATATCTAAGGTTTTGTAGGGAGCATGACATCACCAAAAAATAAAAATAAATAAACCCCTCCCAGCCTGAACTACTTGACAGAAGAGACCTAGCAGAGACCGATCCTCACTGAACTTTGATGAGCTTTTCCTTTACATAAAACTAAAATCTCTACCCCAGGAGGAGGTACTGCCCCATTTACATAACATGGGACAGACACTTGGAGAAGTCTAACTGGTCAATGTGCCTGTTTCTATGGAGTCTGCCTTTATGTGCTTGACCCCCTAGCCCTGTACACTTTTCCCAAAGAAAAGCCTTAATGCCTCATGTCTTGGGGATACACTGATTCTGGCACAATCCCCTGTTCCCTTGCCAGCTTATAATAAATCTTCCTCTGTGCAAAAAAGATTGAGTGTAGTCTATTGGCCTGACTTCTGTCAGACAGACCGGTGTTGATCACTTACAGATTTAACAAGGATCATAATACTGTAAAATACATATCATATCATGTTCTTTGTCTAAAAAAATCAAAATTCTCCTTGGTTTGACTGTGTCTTTGGATTTACACTTATGGAGAGCCTCAGGAGTGCATGTAACACTAATGAAATACGAATGCTTCTCTCATCAGTCGACCTTGTGTTAATCTGGTTTCTTGACTCACTTTAAAGGGCTCCCATCTAAGAGCCCACAAGATCCAAGGGAATAAAGGAGATGATTAGCCTCCCAGCAGCACACAGTCCCTCTCAGTCCTCTCTCCTTAGTTCATCACTGTCATTGTCTCCTGCTGCTCACTGGATTTCTGCATCTGCTACCAATATGACAGGGTTACATCCTTTCAGTGTCCTGATCTGATTATACTGGAAACATTCCACTGATGGTCCTCAGATGGACCTGACATGGTTCATGTGCCCATTTCTTTGCAATCACAGTAGCTAAAGGACAAAAGCTCTCTAATGGCTCAGCTGTGGCGTGGGGATTAGACCTGTTGCCAGATTGCAAGAGACCAAACAAGATGCATGGGAATTTAAAAATCTGTTACTTGGCTCCAGGGTAAAGACCAAAACCATGATCTGAGGCCTTCTTAACCTTTGGCCTATGGTGATGAGAATAGATGAATACCTGTTCTATTAGCACCTAAGAAAATGAATTTAACTTAAATGTTATTTAACATAAAGAGTCACATACACGTTAGTCACAGGTTAACAGTTTCCTAAAAACAAATCCAATAAACTTCTTAACAAATTGAATAACCTCAAGATAGCCTGTATCTCTGCATGTAACTCCCCTGACGTACTATTTCTTATCATCCGCCATGAAAACTACTTTTCCTGTGTCCTTCTTGTTTTCAGTTCTGATTTTCGCTGGCAACAGCTTATCACATGAACTCATCTTTGCTAATGTGTTACATCTCCCAGGTAACAGAGCTCATTGTTGACTACCAGGGATAAATCTCCCTTGCATTTAAACTCTGTCTCCCTGGGCTGAATTACTTCCCTCTAAAATGCCAGTGTATTTTTCATTAAATTGCTTATAAATCCTTTGGGTTATTAGGTTTATGGCAGCCCCATTAAGCAGAACAATAATGATTTATGTAAGAAGTTAGGTGGAATCTTTGTTTTGTTTAATAAAAAGGTTCACAGTCTACAGACAGGTTCTTGGGTTCTGTAACCTTGCACTGGGGAAGTATCTAGCAAGTGACTTAGACCATCTCCCTATCTTGTTTCCCAAGATGGGTCAGTTCTCCTTGGAATTATTCAGGGTTTGGAAGTATTCAAAAGTAGGATTAGTGAGACAGCTACAATAAAGCACTGCATAAGGGTTTATTATAAACTCACATACAGGAGAGGGTCAGGTGGAAGGCAGGTGTAGCTTCAACCCTACACTCTCTGCTACACTCCACACTCCCATCACTGCCCCAAAGACACTTGTACTGATGCAAGGTGAGACTTTTAAAAGGATTTCAAATAGGCTATACCTGGTGAGAAACGTGTGCTCCCTGATCTCCTGGCATCAGTCTAAAACAACAGTCAGAGGGGTTGGGGGAAATGTAGGGCAAAAAGATATTGCCAGTCTTTAAGAAATAGGGCTGGGGGACCAGCAGTTGGTGTAATGGCTATGTCGCTGGACTCCCACGTAGTCGACCGTGGTTCGAGTCCCGGACCCGGTGACTTAAACTCACGCCGGGCGCGTGTGCATGCATGCCCAAGAGCCCGAGAGGAGAATGGAGGAGAAGGGATTGCGGCGTGACCATCCCCCCGGGGGGTGATTTCTCGCTTTCTATCTCTTTGTCTCTCTCTGTCTGTCTGGCGAGCACACGCGCCCTATAGCAATAACCTCTCAAAAATAAATAAATAAATAAATAAATAAATAAATAAATAAATAAATAAAAGAAAAAAATAGGGCTGGTCAGCCACACTCCTACAGCAAGGCAGAAAGCCAGCTGGGGTGTTCAAGCCTCTGATGAGAAAGCAACAGGGGCTTTGAATTAAGATAGACCTTGGTAAGAGTTTCAGATCTTCCCCTTGTGGGCCTGGGTTGGGACTTGAGGCAAGTCCCTTAACCTCCATCAGCATAAGTTTCCTTGACTATAAAAGTAGGTGAAAAATCCCTTACTGAGTATTAACACAGATTGAATAAGATACTGAATGACTCACTGCCAGGCAGCAGTGTCTCCAGCCTCAGATTCCTTATTCATTGCCTTTTTCCAGCTCTGCTCTGTGTCAGAAGTGGGTGGACCTCTGCAGGCTGCATTTCCCAGGTTCCTAGTTTCCAGATGGAGTCAGTTAATAGGTGACACCAGCAGGGGATTAAAGGTGTGTGTGTTGGGGGAAAAAGCAAGGTACCTCCCCATCTTTCCCACCTTGAGTGGTGTATCTGGCAGCAGTCTGATATTACCTTCTGCTAGGTGTCCCTGGCCTTGGGGTTTTTGTGATTCTGTCTCCTTTCTGTCCCTCTGACCTAAGGATATTAATCCTAATTTCCTCCTTCAGTGATACCTGCCTTGCTGTATGTTCGCACTTTGGCTTCTCATCACTTCTATCACCCATGTTACCAGTCTCCTACATTAAATTAAATCTGTTTGAAATGCTCAAGTGGTTCTGTTTCCTGTTTGGTCCCTGACTGATATAATTAGTTAGCATAATAATACACCTGCTAGGTATTTGTTTGGATTTGTTGAGATTGCTTACCATACTTTAGAATGATATTGTTATAGAAAATCAGAGCTGGGCAGTAATTAATGTAGTAAAACATATTTTATTCAAAAGCTAATATAGTAGAGGAAAAACGACCTCCCTATAGAACTGGGCTGAATTCCAAATATAGCATAAGCAAGTGGGAATTCAGAGCCAGGGAGTAGAGTGAGGGTCAGTGGATGGAAAATTACTAAATGGAAACATGGGTGAGGGATGGGAGTGATCAGATATCAAGGGCAAAGAATGATCAATTTGAGCTGAGAATTCAAGAGTAGGGGGTTTTCTATAAACACACTTAGCAAGACTCTTAAGACAACTGGGAGATTCAGGCCCACCGGGGATGGACACCAAGGCTGAGGCTCAGATAGCTTAGTGGAGTCTGGCTAAAATTAGTCAAGGAGAGTCTCTGTCAGTATCTAAATATTTCACTAATCAATAGAGAAAAGTGTTAGTATTGATATTATAAAGGATATGGTAGCATGTAATAAAAGTTTCTAATTCTTACTTGGTATTACTTTATTCACAGTGGGAACCAAGCTGTAACAACCAGCTGAGCAGAAACAGCATAAACACTATTCATTTTTAATATTAATTAGTGGTATTGCCTATCCTCTCCCTGAATGGAGCATTTAAGTTTTAGCGATTTAATGGCCAATTATTTATTTTCCCCAACAGCGCAAGGAAAAGGTAGTTTATTAAGTTGAAACAAAACTATACTCCTAAGAGGTAGGAGCAGGCTTGAATGGGCAGAGAGAGAGAGAGAGAGAGTAGCTCAAAAGGCCCCAGCAGTTACATTCTGCAAGTTTATAATTTTTTAATCTCGGTTGTGTCCATTTTTCATTGGCTGGTCCCACTGATTGTTCTCATCTCATTGGCTCTAGCAAATGTGGCTGGGTCCACTGATTTAACTCAATGGTTATGTCAAATGTAGCTGGGCCTACCGATTCATCTCAATGGCTATATCAAATATGGCTTTCACAGTTATACATCCCCTACTAATCTCCTACCTACATTACTTAGGTAGGAAATTTTCTGCCTTGATTGGTTTTTCTTTTTTTTTTCTTATTTATTTACATTTAATCATGTCTTCACAGTGTACAGCATTTATTTTTCCAGCACAAATAAGTCAAGACAAACATATTGCTACTATATACATTATCATTAGCAAATAGCTTCTCATTATTTTATCAGTTACATATACTTTTACTTGTTTTTTCCTTCTCCTTGCCCCTCCCCCTCCTTTCCATACTAAATTTTTTTTTTCTCCACATTTTATTGATTCACAAAAGATCTTAAACTAAAAATATGGAAAAAGCTAGAATCTAGTGACAAGTGCACTGTAATTTTCTACTAAAACATTTTTTCTCTCTCCATTCCCCCTTTTACTAGAGAGAGGTATGAACTAACTTAATGGCAAAAAAAAAAAAAAAAAAATTAATCTTAATTAGGTCTGTTATTTGCAGAAAGCCCCATAAGAATTCAATTTCTGATGCAAGATACTATTTTTGTTATTGAACTTATGCAAATAACCATTCTGCGACAAAATAAGAATGCTCATAAATATTTTCCAATTGCAAAGCTGTCAGGAAGAGAGAAAAGTTTTTCAATTATATATATATATATATATATATATATATATATATATATCTGTGTGTATATATATATACACACACACACACACACACACACACACACACACACACATTTATTTATTTATTTATTTATTTTTACAAATTGCTAAACCTATCAACAACTCAAAAGAAAACCAAAATTCTTAAATCTGGAAGACAAATCAAAGAAGAAAATCAGTAATATTTTAGACAAAAGTCATAGAATTCTATTTCAACACTTCAGTCTTATATAACCCCTCTTTTGTTGAAATTGTAGTGTTACTGTGATCTGATCTCTTCATTTAAATCTCAGAAGTTAACATTCAACATTTTTATTGATATTTCCGAACTTGTCCTACCATTAAGCTGGCCTTTTTCTTAGTCATTTTTTTTCTCTTATTTTTGTCTGACTTTAGTTTTCCTGGTATAGAACTCCCTTCAGAAGTTTTTGGCCTGATGTTGGTAAATTCCTTCAGGTTTTGTTTATCCGAGAATGTTTCAGGCTTTTCTTCCCATATGAAGGATAATCTTGCCAGATATACTATTCTTCATAGTTCTTGGGGTGGATATTTGAATACCTCTCTAGGTTTAGAAAGTTTTGTTCCAGGATTTCATGGAATAGATTATCAATTCCCTGATAAGTTTCTTCACCTTCTGGGATACCAATTACCTGAATGTTAGGATGTCTAATGGTATCTAGTATTATTCATATATTATTCTCATTTTGGGGGTTATTTTCTCAATATTTTTGGTGACTTTTTCTAGGTCAGAGGTTCTGTCTTTTACATCTGAGATTCGATTCGATCTGCATGATCTAATCTGCTTTTAATATTTCTTTTTTTAATTTTTTTTTTTTTTTGGAGAGGTTTTTGCTATAGGGTGTGTGCGCTCTCCAGACAGAGAGACAGAGAGACAGCGAGAAACCACCCCCCCAGGGGGGATGGCCACACCGCAATCCCTTCTCCTCCATTCTCCTCTTGGGATCTTGGGCATGCACGCACACGTGCCTGGTGTGACTTTTAAGCCACCGGGTCCAGGACGCGAACTGCGGTCGACTACGTGGGAGTCCAGTGACACAGCCATTACGCTAACTGCTGGTCCCTGCTTTTAATACTTTCAAGGGAGTTTTTGATTTCCTGTATTATAGCCTTCATCTCTAACAGTTCCATTTGATTCTTTTTTATGGTGTGGATTTCCTCTTTGAGATCATACGAGAACTTCCTCACCTTCTGGAACTCGGTGTCTTTTTTTCTCCTTCATCATCTGGAGTTTGTTGTCTCTCTTCTCTTGTATATCTGTTAGCTTTGTCACTATAAATATTCGTAATTCTTTATCTGACATTTCCACAACTTCCATTGTACAGTCTGTGAATGATGAAGAGCTGTTCTTTCCCCTTGGAGGAGAGACATTTTTTTTGGTTTCCTATATTTCTTGTATCTCTGCAGTTGTTTCTGGTCATCTGATGGATTATTTGTTACTTCCTACTTTTTTGGAGTTAATTCTGGTATCAGAAGCAGAAGGAGGAGATGATCTGCAATATTTCTCCCTGATCCTCATCAAACAACCAGCACTTTTGTGGATGGAACTGGATATTACAAAGGCCTATCAGTTTCTAGGGAATGGATATACCTGGGCTGAACTGTGGGATTTCAACTGAGAATTCAGAAGTGAGTGGGAGGAGATGATCCACACTCACTACAGCTCTGTATTTCTCCCTGCTGCTCACTTTGCAGTCTCTCTTCTCTGATTTTTAGTCATTTGGTGGTATGTTCATGTTTGGCTAATTTATTTGGTTAATTTGCTACTGTAAGTGTGAATGCTTCACTTTACTGTAAGGTACTTCTATGCCTATTTCTCCTCTACTACTGTATTTTACAACATGGTATCCAAAGAGAGAGATTTGAATTCAGACTTACAAGGATGAGTCTTTCCCTTTCTTTAGCATTTCAGTGGGCTTTGAGGTTTTCTATGACTGTAAAAGTATTCCGCTACTATGCACCTAGACCTGCCTAGACACTCAGTGTGGGGAGACTGAGAAGCAAGATGGCAAAGTCAGGTAAAAGAAAAGGAAACAAAAGGAAAAAAGAAAAGACCAAAACAAAACAAAAACAAAAAAGCCACGTGGCACACTAGTGTGAAATGGGCAGGGCTGGACACACCTCAGATGCACATGGATTCTGAAATTAGCAAGAGAAAAGAAAGATCAGAGACAACAGATGGTACTTACAGATTTTTTTAAAAACATATATATATATATATATATATATATATATATATATATATATAAAAGGAAACATTTTGAGAGAAAGGGAAAGGGAGAGAGAGACAGAGAGACAGAAAAAAGACAGAGACCCTCCTACTTCGCTTTGCTCAATGTTGGGCCTGGAAGAGAGGTTTGGGGCAGAGGCTTAGACTTTTTGGTTAAAGGTCCAGGACTGGGCCCACCTCAGATGCACATGGATTCTTGCTTTGCTCCGTGTTGGGCCTTAATGGCCAATATTCTCTAAACTTTGCTCACTATTATTATGCTGATGTAGGTGCTAAAGATCTAAGAGTTTGTTTTTCTGTATTACTGACAAGAGATGATTATATAACTAGTTGAACTCAGTTCTCCCTTTGATTGTTTATCCATCTTCACTTTGCTGGTAGAAGCATCTCAACAATGAGACAGGAACCTATCAGAATGTTTCTGTAATATTTCCTCCAAACCCTACTTTACTTGTTCTCATTAATGATGTTGATGACACCCTCAGCTCCTGAGATAGCTAGAGCAGAGTCACTGTGGGACTTTTTATTATCTTCCCCCCTCATCTAATCCACTTTGGAAATTTCTCTAAAGAATCTTATCTCTTGGCTAGAGTGCATGTGCACTCATTAGAGACAAGAAGAGGAGAAAGTACACGCCTGCATTGGAGAAAGCGTAGTCTTCCATTGGAAAGGGACCACAGTCCCTTGTCCTCCATCTCTCTCACTCCTTTTGGGATTTTGGGCAAGCATGCACACATGCCTACTATGTTTTTTCAAGCCACTGGGTCTAGGACTAGAACTTTGCAGTTGGCCATGTGGAATCTGGTTGCCTTAACCTCCAGGTCATAAAGCTGACTCTACAGAAATCTTTTAATTCCCCAGACTCATGATTTCAACCAGGATTTACCAATCTTAGGACTACTGAAATATTGGTCTAGGTAATTCTTAGTTGCAGGGGCTCTTCTATGCTTTGTGGGTTGCTTACTAGCATCCCTGACTCTACCTACTAGATATCAGTAGCATTTCCCAAGTAGTGATAATAAAAAATATCCCCAGATATTGCTAAATATCTCCTCAGGGCACAAAACCAGTCCTGTTACTAATCACTGTCTTAGTCTGGAGTTTGGAGACAATTGCAAGGGATTTTATTACAGACTCTTTTATCCTGCTTGTATGATTAAGTTTAATTCTCTGTAACACGTCATATGGGGATCTTGGCAACATATAAAGTCTTTTGCAAACTAGGCTCTAATGTCTCTGCAGATATCTCCCGCTAGCATGTACCAGGCATCCTACTCTCCCATCACACTGAAAACTGCACTCAGCAATACTCCAGACTTCTGTCTTTATACTCTTGCCGAGGTGATTCCAGCAGCCAGGTAGGCATGGTGTGCCCTTTACTCAACAAACTTCTCTCACCCCTAAATGCTTGGGTGAAATAGACCTTTGTCACCATTTCCTGGTGTTCTTAGTTATAATTAACTATTTCTATTAACTGAGCACTAAAATTATGCTTAAATGACTCATTTAAATGGCCACATTTGATGTTTAACAAGGTGGATTACAACCTGAGAGTCGTCCATTAGTTTTGGACTTGGGAATAGAACATGACTTATCAACTTACCTCTGTTACTTGAAGCTGGACCCTATAAAACATGGGACTTTTTTTTTTTTACATTATTTTTAAAGAAGTTTTTGCCTTAGGGCATGTGTGCTCACCAGAGAGAGAGAGAAGCAGAGATAGTGAGAAGGAAAGTGAGAAATCACCCCCCGAGGGGATGGCACACTGCAATACCCTCTCCTCCACAATCTTGAGGATCACAACTGGCATGATCTTCAAGCTACCAGGTCCAGGACTCCAACTGCAGTCAGCTATGTATCCGACATCTGCTATCCTCTCTGCTGGGACCCAAAACTTGGAACTTTTTGATAGAATGCTGTTCTACAAGAAGAGAAAAACATGACATAAGTGTGCAGGAAGAAGAGAAAATATCAAGCCTTCTAAAGAAATTCAAAATCCTAGTTCCAATATTTCAGGAATTCCAATATATTTCTTGTGTTGCTGAAGTTCCCCAACATCCTCATACTAAATCTTCCTTCTTGCTTTTGCTAGACTGAGTCCAGCTGCTGGCATATGCAAGCAAGTATCCAAGCTAAGGCTCTGCTTAACAGAAGAAAAAGAGCATTTACGAATGACCTCAAAGCAAATAACCATAATACAAGATATTGACTAAATAAGGCCCTTTCCTTATTTCACCAGGAATATTCAGGCACAGGAGAAAAATAAGACTCATTCTTGTTGAAGGAAACAAAAATATTTCTCCCTGAAGTACTGAACATTAATGAGGCAAAGAAGGTTGAAACACAGAATTTGTCTTCCTTTTCCTCTGTCTGCCTGGGTGTAGAACATCAATCTTTCTCTAGGAAAACAGCCTACTTAGCAGCTCCAGATGGCACCAACACAGCCAGAAGAATTTTGAAATAAACTTTACTTCCTTCTCGCACTTTTTCTACCACTGGAGCCTGTGACTGTTTGGCCTTTTGTCTTGTCGCTTCTAAATGCTGTGTCCTTTATTGGGTATGTATATAAAGCATAACTCCAAGCCACTGATGTGAAAGATAGACTTTTGCACTGAGATCTCTTTCAGGTAATAGGCAGCATACATTAAAATAAAAGACTGGTGAGGCCAGCAGGTAGTGTGGTGAGTAACACGCTAGACTCCCACATGGTCAGCCAAAGTTCAAGCCCTGGACCCAGTGGCTTGAAAATCATGCACAGTGTGTGTGTGTGTGTGTGTGTGTGTATACCCAAAACCCCCAGAGAAGAATGGAGGGGAAGGGACTGTGGTATGGACATCTTTCTTAGAAGGTGGTTTCTCACTTACCCTCTCTTTGTCTCTGTCTCTTTCTGGTGAGCACATATATCCTATGGCAAAAACCTAAAAAATAATAATAATAATAATACAACAAGTAAATGACTTTTTTCCAATTATTGTTGTGGTTAATCTGACTCGTTCACAGAAGAGTATTTCAACTAAATACTTAAGAGGATTAAGAAGAAAAAAAAATATTTTTCTCCCCTTCTTATAAAACCAAGAGGCTGTATAAAAATGCAGTTTTCAAAGTGTTCCATCACTCAACATAGGAAGTTTCTGTGTCTTCAAATCAATCTGGAAGGATTTTGTGCAATTTGCCATTACTGGTTCCTGGCTTTTATCTTTCCCTCACTCCATTTCTCTAAATAAGTCTGGCTTATTTCCTCCAACTTATAACAAAGATGTTTGAGCAGATAACTCATATTTTCTAACCTCTTTCCACTGTACTAATAATTTAGCAACTGTTATATAAGATAACTGAATTACATTTTTTGGTAATGATAAAAGTGGGTGAGTGAAAAATGTGTGTATTTTCAATTTAATATCCAAACTAAAGAAATAGAACATGTGCCTCAAACAATTACAACTTGTAGAGATAAAGGTAACACAATACACCTCTCGACACTGATCCGGGAGATGCCAAATGAACCACTGAATCGAAAAACAATTTTGCAAGGTACTTGATCCATCTGCAATTGGCTCTTGATAGCTCTCTTCTCTACTGCCCAGATAACAGAGACTACACATTATTTATCTTTTATTCTCAAAGCCTAGTACAGTGTCTGTTTATTTATAGATTTAATGAATGTCTGTTGAATTAAAAAAAAAAAATAAAGTACCACACTCCTCTCAGCTTCACTGCTTGACCAAGGTTATAGATATCTTCATTCTTTTAGGCAGGGTGCAATTCAGAAAACAAAATCTACATTAATTATTTCATATAGAAAAGATATAATATAGGGAAACAGTTACATGAATGATGGAAAAAGAGATTCTGAGGTAAGGAAGACGTAAGATCTCCAGAAAGAAGTCATTTCACCATTTCTCATTGGAGCTGGGAAAACAATGGGGAAGAGGTGGTGGGGGTGCTTACCCTGTAGCTCAAAGGAGAAATCCTGAGGAACTGAGGATCAGAACTTTGAGGAGTGGCAACACCTGGTTGTGGCAGCCACTGGTATCTCTGAGGCACAATGATGTCAATTCGGGTAGTGTTGAAAGAAGGTGAAAACAAGAGCAACTGCTACTATGAAGAAATAATGACAGAAGTTAGAATAAAGGACAGAAACCCTTCGTTTGTCCAGTGTTGTTCTAGTATTACATGTCTCAACCAGGGGTGATTTTGTTCTCGGGGGGACACTGGCAATGCCTGAAATGTTTTTGGTTGTCACAGCTGGGGCAGGAAATGTTACTGGCGTCTAATGGTAAAGGCCAAAGATTCTGCTATACATCCTAAAACACACAGGACAGTACCTAAGAGCAAAAATTATACAGCTGAAGTGTTAACAGTTGAAAAACTTTGCTTTTGCAGAACCCATGTAAAAGCACATGACAAAATAGTATTCAAAGTGCATTTGTAAATAAATAACTAAATAAATTATAGAAAAAGAAACATGACTAATTTTCAAAAGCAAATGTAAATGATTTGAGATGCTTGCATCGATGACATACATGGCATAATAGTTAAAATGTAAAGGGTATGTTTGACGTGATCTGACTTAAAATATAGTGTAAATGGCACACCTAAAATTCACTTAGAATCGGTGTGAGTCACCTTAAGGTAAGAAGCAGTCATCTGTAGTGCTAACTCTGAGGTACATGGAGAGGCTATTATTATTGCTGATTAGGAGAGAGCATCAGACATGCATATGCCTACCACCTTGGTTAGTGCTATCTCAACATTTTAAATTTCACAGATAAAGATTTATGTGGATATGTTATTCCTGTTTTCCTGCTTACTATTGTCATATAATTAACTCCCGCAGAATGTCATGGCTCAAAACCATGATCATTTTTATTATTCTTATGGATTATGGAGATCAGAACTTTAGTCAGGAAACAGTAAAGATGACTTCTATCTTTCTATAATGTCTGGGACCTCAACTGGGGTGATTCAGTGGCTGGAGGTCAATATTATTGGAAGATTCTGTCATGTATCTGGTCTCTTACCCAAGTTGATCCATCACTAGGATGCTGACCAGAGTGCCTACCTATGGCCTCTCGCTATGGTCTGGCTTCCTTACAACATGGCGGTCTCAAGTTGATCAGACTTTAAAATGGTGGTATGGGACTCCAAGCTAAAGTGTTCCTGTGAACCTGGCAGAAGCAGCCCTTCTTTTTCTTGGCTCAGAATCTGAATTCATTCACTCTCACTTCCACTGTATTCTATTTGCTAAAGAATTCACAAACAACCCTGATTCCCCTGATTCAGGGGGACAGAACCTCCACCTCTTTTTTGAGGGACTATCACGCTTACATTATCAAAGAGCATATGGGGTGGTGGATATTATTGCTATCTTGAGAGAAAAAAAAAGCATATTAAAGGAAGTATTTAGAGAAAGCAGAACCTCAGGGTTTTTTCTCACAGAAAGGGAGAAAAGCGGTCTAGTGGAAAGTGGAATCCAAAAGGTTGTGTTTATACTCTAGATTGATTTCTCTGACTCTAGTTGTATAATCTTCAAAAATTCATTTTTCAGCTGCAGTTTTTTTTTTTAATTGGCAAATGGATGATACTAAAGGTTCTTAAAAATATAAGATTCTTTGATCTTAATTAACTCATCTGGGGAAAAGGTTATTTAATAAACAAGTATTCATTTCATGTAAGACTGAAGAAAGAACAGAGATTTCTAAGGAGGCCAAAATCAAAAAAGAGAAATAAAAAAGAAAATGTAGGAAAGACAATTGAAATCAAGCAAGAGAAAGAAATGTTTCAGTGTATAGTCTATTGTTAAAAAAAAAAAAAAAAAGCCTTGAAGAATTTTTCCTCTACTCTATCATTTTACAGATAAGAAAACTGAAATCTAGAAGAATGAAGTGACTGAGGGAAAATTTCTTCCTTTGAGAATTTATAGGTAATGATCTTGAAGGATTGTTTATATTTGTCTCAGACAATATTTTTAAAACTTACTATTAGGAAAACAGATGAATATCTGAAGAGATTGAATGTCGTTCCTACTTTGCATGAATTAAATGTATGGAAATGTGTATGAATTATTTTCTGTCTTGGTCTTTCTAGGAGTACTTGAAATATATAACGGAGATCTGCAAGAAATATAGGGTTAAATTCTTTGATTAGAGTTTCTATTCTTCAGAGATTTTAGAAGTCTTCATTAAAAAATGTAAAAGTATATTCTAGTACTGAAAAAATGTAATGAAGCTTTCTTGCTGAAAAATGTAATAAGCTGAAGTTAAGTTATTTAAATAGGCAGTGACTTAAGTTATATTGAGTCTTTGTTTAGAAATTTACTTGTCTATTTTTTTTATCACAAGTCAGTATCAACATACTGTCATTTTTAAATGGCAGTAAACAGGAAAAAAATTATACTACCTTTATGTATTACATTACTTAATCCTTTATATGTGAAAAAGGATTTCCATAGACTTGGCACGTTATCAAAGCAGTAATGTTGCGTGAAGTAATAGAACAATATTAGTAAGAAATCAAATAGAAAATAGAAACTGTGCATAAAGCCCACTAAATGTAGGAAAACCATTATGCATTTTGGATTGATATTAAGTATTAATAGATAAGGGGTTATATGATGCCAGAAAAAAAAAACATTTCTTTTTAAAGATCTAAATTATGTCAATTATCATTGTTTTATTTTTTCATAGTTAATTGGTTAGAATATTTATATATAAAACAACCTAATAGCAGAAAATTAGTCAATAAAATCTTGTACCTCCTTTTATCTATCTTCCTATGTCTTTTCTTTCTTACCAAGTAAAAGTTTCAGGAAAAATAATGAATAATTGCTATTTGTACTTTCTTGCTTTCCTTTTCTTTTTTTTTTAAAATGCGTTCTAACTTCCTGGTTTCTCTTTCCAGCCCACTAAAAAATCTTTTACTAAGATGACAAATTATGTCCTAATTTTCCATCAATAGTTAATTTTCCATCTGCTACTCACCATAACATTTGATACAATTGAAAACTCACTTCTTGAAATCCTATTGTTTCTTATTTTTCTGTGACTCTGTTATCTCCTAAGCTCATTTTTAGCTCTCTGATTATTTCTTCTTGGTCTCCTTTGTTGAAATCTTTTCCTCTCTGTACTTCCTCTTTTTCTAAAACAGTGATATAATTACCATGCCATAAAATTCACCATTTTAAAATGTATGGTTTAGTGGTTTTTAATACATTACATGGTTATACAGCCATCACTACTATCTAATTCCAGAACATTTTTATCACCCCTAAAACAAACCTTTTACTTATTAGCAATCATACCCCATTTTCCTTTCTGTTTATCTTCTGGCAGCTACTACTATACATTCTATAAATTTGCCTATTCAAGATATTACATATAAATGAATTAATAAAACAGGTGGCCTTTTATGTCTGACTCTTTTACTACCAGAATTTATATATGTTGCAGCATATGTCAATATTTTATTTTGTTTTATGTAAAAATACACAGATCCTCAGTGACTATTGGAGTAATAACAAGCAATTCAATATATGTGTAACTGGGGTCCCAGAAAAAGCATAAAAATATTTTATAAAAATTATAGTCCCTTGTGACCAGCAGATGGTGGAATGGCTATGTCTGTAGACTCCCATGTAGTTGACCGCAGTTCAAGTCCCAGACCTGGTGGCTTAAACTCACATGTGCATGCATGCCCAAGATTCCTAGGGGAGAATGGAAGAGAAGGGATTGTGGCATGGCCATCTCCTCAGTGGGTGATTTCTCACTTTCTGTCTCTCTGTCTTTCTCTTTCTAGTGAGCACACATGCCCTATAGCAAAACACCTCTCAAAAAAAAAAAAAAAAAAAAATGCCATGATTACTTTCCAAATATGGTAGAATATATATATAAACTTACACACCCAAGAAGCTCAATGAAACTTCAACAGAATAAATACATAGAGAATAAATAACATACAAAAAAATCAGTCAGACTGATGAAAGCCAAAGGAAACTTTTACAGTTGTTAGACATATTCTGCACCTTGATTATGATACTGTTTTTCATAGGTACAAATATTTGCCAGAATTTGTAGGTCTTTTTTTAAAAACAAATATTTAATTTTGGCATAAGTTTGGATTAACAGAAAAATTACATAGTATTGAGAGCACCTATATACCATTCACTCAATTTCCTATAGTGTTGACATCTTACATAACCATTTGGCACATTTGTCAAAACTGAAATTAACACTGATAGAGTACAATTAACTACAGTTTTTTAAAAAAATATCTTCAGTTTTTCATTGTATTGTTTTTCAGTACTCCAGAGAACTTTTCACTGTATTAGTTTTTATTTTATTTATTTTTTTATTACTGCCATAACAAATTACTGCAAAAGTAGGGCCTTAACACAACCTAAGTTTATTATCTCATAGTCCTGTAGGTTAGAAGTCTGGTGTGTCCTGTGGTTTCTCAGTCAAAGAACCAAAATCTAGGTGTCTACAAGACATGTTCTTTTCTGGACACTCTGGGGATGAAGACACTCCCAAGCTCATTCAAATTGTTGTCAGAATTCATTTAGAGTTATAAGCCTGAGGACCCTGTTTCCTTGTTGGCTGTTGACTGAGGGTTCTTAGTTTTTAGAGGTCCCCAGCACTCCCTGTAGTGTTCCCACTTTTCTTCCCTTTCTTCACAGTCAAAGATAGCAATGGCTGGTTGAATCCTTCTCACACTTCAAATCTCTCGGACCTCCCCTTCTTTCTCATCTCTATCGTTCCCTTATAGAATTTTATACTTTAAATATGTGCAGTTTATTTTTTATAAATCATACTTTAATAAAATCGATTTACTGTATATCTTAATGAAATCTACATAAAACTGGAAGACCAAACATGATATTTGAAGAACAAAATACTAAACCACTTATAAAAATCAACAACTTGGGGCTAGCAGGTGGTAGTTGGGGCACTGGACTCCTCCCACATAGCCAACCATAGTTTAGGTTCTGGACCTGGTGGCTTACTTTTGCACTTTCCCTTCTTCTTTCTCTCTCTGTTTCTCTCTGGTGAGCACACGTGCCCTGTAGCAAATTGGAAAATAATGATAAATAAAATTAAATTGAAAATTATTTTAAAAAATCAACAATTTAAAAACATGTTTATGGAGTCATAAACTCTCCAGTAGTCTTATTTATGGATAGTCATTTTCTTTTCAAAAATCTGTTAAAAGTGCTTTCCTGTGGGACCAGCAGATGGTGTAATGGTCACATTGCTGGACTCTCACGTAGTTGACCAGGGCTCGAGTCTTGGACCTGGCAGCTTAAAACTCATGCAGGGTGCATGAGTGTAGGTGCCCAAAATCCTGAAAGGAGAACGGAGGAGAAGGGTTTTTCGCATGGCCATCCCTTCTTGGGGGTGATTTCTCACTTTCTGTCTCTCTGTCTCTCCCTGTCTCTCTAGTGAGTGCATGTGCCATATAACAAAAATCTCTCTTAAAAATAAAAGGTGCTTTCCTATGAGAGAATTTTTCAGATGACCTGACTGTGATGGTGAACTCAAAAGTCTATGCATCTGTGACACACCATAAAACTACACCACAGAAAGTGATTTCAAGTATTTGTAGGCTTAAAACAAAAGTAAACAATAAAACCAGCATGCGGGAGGAACTCAAGGGGAAATACAAGCTATAAGAAAACAACCTAGCTAAATTACAAATGAATATATGCATTCTGAAAGGGATGAGAGAGTTAAATGTTAACCCACATTACTTTTCAATAGTATTTTGACCAGATGAAGACAAAATGATACACAAATGCAGTATTTGAATTAGTAAATGCTTATCACAGAGATATAGGTTGGCAATTCAAAAACTACTTTATGTATATAATGAGTTTAGCAAATAAGTAAATATAGTTTAGATAATGAGGGCCAGCTTTCGCAATGTCAGAGGAAGAAATTACAAATAAGGAAAGTGGAAACAGAACAAACACGTTGACATCTAAGTTACTAGAAATGCATTCTTTTTAATACAAGTAGATAAACAGAAAAAGAAATAAATTTGCTATGCATGTGTATGCGTGTGTGTGTTTCTGTATATGTGTGTCTATTCTGTTCACTGAGGGCCTAAAACCAATGATAGCCAAGTAACAGCGATTATGCCTAGATAATAGTTTGTACATTTCCTTCCCACTAAAAGGAACCAGAATTTCTTGAAGAAGTGCTTGATTCCAGGACTGAAACATGGAAAATTCAAGATGACTCTAGAGTATCTTATGGTGCCAAAAAGTAAAAATATATTCGGAAGAGGAATGGCAGGTAAGGTCATTTGAAAAGCACTAGAGCCCATGGGACCAGCAGTTAGCGTAATGGCTATGTCGCTGGACTCCCACGTAGTCGACCGCGGTTCGAGTCCCAGACCCGGCGGCTTAGACTCACGCCGGGCGCATGTGCGTGCGTGCCCAAGATCCCGAGAGGAGAATGGAGGAGAAGGGATTGCGGCGTGGCCATCCCCCCTGGGGGGTGATTTCCTGCTTTCTATCTCTCTGTCTCTCTCTGTCTGTCTGGCGAGCGCACGCGCCCTATAGCAAAAACCTCTCCAAAAAAAGAAAAAAAAAAAAAAAAAAAAAGAAAAGCACTAGAGCCCATCAAAAAGAACTCCCCATGGCTAAAGCTGGAACAATTCAAGTAACAAAAAATATCAAAAGTTATTAGATATAATCCAAAGCATAAAATAAAGGTACATGAATCTGTACTTACATAAATAGCTTATTGAATAAATACACAGATCGGAAGAAGAGACAACTCTTTCTTATAGAAAAGTTCTAATTAATAAATATAGACAGACTGAGGAAAATAGAAAATCACTAGGAGAATACCACAGCGCTGTTGCAGGCAAGCTTCATTAATCATTGCTAAAATTGTTTGTTTAATATTCGAAAAGAAGCAAGATATTTGCACAGTCTCAAAATACTGCCCCTGGAATTATTAATTACAAAAGAGCATAATAAAGTACATAAGTTCTGTGGTGTTTTTGCCAAAAAAGTACACATTCATCAGTAGAAAACCTCAATTAAAGGGATATACAAAATGACTGATGAGTACTTGCCAAACATGTCACAAGCACAAGAAACAAGAAAAGACTGAGGAGCTGTCATAAAATTTAGTTTACAGATCTTTATGTTAAAGCCTTTTATCCACCTGGAATTTATTGCAATGTTGACAGATTCACAATCATAGTATGGTATTTTTACTTATTTCTTTAAATACGTGGTAGATTTTAAAAAATGGAAAAGAAAATAGGGTGCCTGCCCTATAATGCAATAAAGTGCTATACACAGGAATCCACATGGCTAACTGTGGTTCAAATCCTGGTCTCAGAGACTTGAAAAGCATGCATAGCATGTATGTGTGCATGCCCCAGATCCTGACAAGATAGAGAAATGGAGACGAGAGTGTAGAGAAACCAGGTCCTATTGGGAGTACTGTCTCTCTCTCTCTCTCTGTCTCTTTTTCTAGCAAGTGCATATGACCTCAGCAATAAAAAAAATGACATAGAAAACATAGAAAGAATTTCTTATTGGAATATTTTTATAATAGTTGATTTAAAGTCTTTTTCTCATTCCAACATCTGTGTTGCCTTGGCAGATATTGTTCCCAAGTGAGGTAGAGGAAAGTAGAACTTTTTTTCTGTTTATTAACTTGCCAGAGAATGCATATGCTCACTGGAGAGAATAGATGGGTGGGGAGGCAGAGAGGCACCCCTGTATGAAGAGCGGTCATATCATAATCTCTTCTTCTTCCTTTTTTCCTCTTTTCGATTTTGAGTAAATATGAATACTCACCTGGAGTGTTTTTCAAGCCTCCAGGTCTAAGATTTGAACTGCCCAGTTGGCTATATGGGATCCAGCCACCTTAACCACTATGCCAACAATAGGCCTGAAAATAGAAGTATTTTACAGGTAAACTCAGCAGGTCTTGATAATTTTGTTTTTGTTTGCTTTTAGAGGTATTTATGGATTGAGGGTAGAGGTAGTAAGAAGTGAGATAACAGGAGCGTCTCTAAATTTCTATGCCTTCTAGCTTGGATGTCTGAGTGAATTTTGGCAGCATTTATTGAAACTGGATGAAAATGAGAAGACCTAATGAAGAATTTGCAGTTTTTTATGCAGAGGTTGAGATGCCTATAGCACAATCACATAAATGTGTCCAACAGGCAGTTAGGTAATAAGATCTGAACTCAAAAAAGGGTGCAGAACAGGAAATATAACTTGTGAACAATTATTGCATAACTGGTGCTTAAAGAGATACCAGAGACTGTATAGGAAGGTGGGGGGGGGGAGTGGGGAGGGCTCAGAAAAAAACATTTAACAGATACAAGAAAGGAAAGTTATCTGTTGAGGATGATGTATATGGTATTATCTTTGACTTGGTTGACATGCAATGAATGCGTACTTTGAAAAGCCATATTGTATGCTATAAAGATTATAATGATTAAATGCAAATAAGAAATCATACAATAAAAATAATAAAGCAATAAAAATTGTTCAGAAAGATTGGTTAAAGAATCTAGAATGAAAAGTATTTTAATGAGTAGACAGAAATGAGAGGCTAAGAAGGAATAGTTAAAGAGGTAGCAGGAGGGGCCAGCAGATGTCATAGTGGTTAAGGCACTGGACTCCCACGTGGTTGTCCACCATTCAAGTCCTGGACCCAGTAGCTTGAAACTCACAACAGGTATGTGTGCATGCATATCCCAAATCCCAAAAGGATAATGGAGAAGGGATTGCAGCATGGCATCCCCCTGCCGAAGGGGTGTGTGATTTCTTGCTTTCTGTCTCTCTGGCAAGTGCATACACCCTATAGCAAAAATCTTTCTCTTAAAAAAAAAAAAAAAAAAAAAAAGAGGTAGGAAGAAATCTAGGTGAACAAAAGTCTAGGGAATGGAGAGTCAAAGAACAAAAGTTCAATAAATTGAGTTGAAAGATTGAATTGGCTCTTACTGATAATTTATGAATTGGGCAGTATCCCATCTAAGACACAGAAAGACCCTCCACTGAGCTGAGCAGAAGGTATGCGCATTATAGGTGAGAAAGGCTGAAGAAAGTAGAAACAAAGAACTGAAAGTGGGTTAATGCCTTTCAAAGTTACTTTCCCTAATCAGTTAAAGTACAGGGGACTTTCTAATCATGCCAACTCAGGTTAGCTGGGTCCCTTTGGATTGGTTGTTGTGCATCTCTCTCTTTTTTTTTTTTTTTGGAAAACAGACTCATTTTTATTTATCAATTTGTTTAATTAACTAGTTTATTTGATGTAGGGCATGCAAATTTGCCAGAGAAATTGAGAGAGAGAGAGAAAATGAGAAAACACCATCCAGAGGGGAATGGTTACACTGCAATCATTTCTTCTCTCATAAGTTCTACTTTATAAGAGTTTCGGGACCAGCAGTTAGCGTAATGGCTATGTCGCAGGACTCCCACATAGTCGGCCACGGTTCGCGTCCTGGACCCGGTGGCTTAAACTCACGCCAGGCGCGTGTGCGTGCGTGCCCAAGATCCCGAGAGGAGAATGGAGGAGAAGGGATTGCGGCGTGGCCATCCCCCCTGGGGGGTGATTTCTCACTTTCTGTCTCTCTGTCTCTCTCTGTCTGGCGAGTGCACGCGCCCTATAGCAAAAACCTCTCCAAAAAAGGGAAAAAAAAAAAAAAAAGAGTTTCAAGAAAGAGAGAAATGTGCATGACCAAAAGCAGGGAATAGCCTAGTTAGAGTAATGGCAGAAAAGGGTATTGGCCACTGTGACATCTGCCAGACATTTTCAATGTCTTGATAAATATGGGAAAAGATCAGTGGATTTGGAACAAAAAGGAAGCAAAAAGTAGAATTATAAACTGGGGAATAGCATTTCTTTTGCCTGAAAAGGGGAGGCGTGAATAAAGCATATGGTAAGAAGTAGGTAGAAGAGAAAGCATGGGATCCCTAGACTTAATCAAAATACTTTCCTAAGTGATCTTTTACATTTATTTCAACTCAAATGACTGGAGCTTCATCTTGGAAAAAGAATGGACTGCAGATATTTTAGCAGCTGAAGTCCAGGTAATATCAAGCTATAAACAGATCTTTAAGAAGCCCAAATTCCCAGAGCTGCTGCTTGGAAAAAAACAAAACAAAACAAAAAAAAACACATTAATTTTGACTTGCTGTTGCCATGTAAAAGGAGCCAGAGGTAGCTAAGGCTGTGTGAATTAAAAGTTACCTCTTGAATTTCTTTTACACACTGCAGGACATGGGTACAGACTGCTTCCCTGTCTGAGCTTATTCATCAAAAGTAGGCTGCTGCTGTCACCTCCTGCCATGTCCCTGGTGGTCATCACATGCTTAGAAACACTAAGTAGAGCTACCACTAAGCCCATGCTCTTTTTCTTCCCCACCTGTTAATGATAGTTAACACCCTATGCTTGTTTCTCTGGTTTCTTTTTACTGCTGTCCTCAGTGTTGTTTATAACCTGGGTTTACTTAATTTCCTTGACCCTTCTAGAGAGAAGCTCTTTTGCTAAGGATACTGTGATCATCAAAATAGAATGTCAGCTCCCTGGTTCAGATCGGCAAGAAACTGTTTTCCAACTCAGAGACTTCTTTTGTGCCATAATTTTTCTGGTTTTAAAGGTGCTATGGTATCCTCAGACAATTTTTTTGTTTTGCGGAGTAATAAATTTAAGCTATGAAAGTCAAAAAGAAAGTTTCTATTTTCTCTGTCTCATTCTTTTATCTTAGAAAAAAGAGTGTACTTATCTCTTCACTCAGCAAAATACTGGGTAAATGTTCCCTATATTGATTATGACCCCAGAGTCAACAATTGTCTTTATAGGACCCATCAAAGCCACAAACTAACTTGGATTCTCAGTTTCACCTGATAATACCTCAAAGACATCATAATTAGATTAAAAGGATGGCCTATTAATTACAGTATTGTCTAGTGATGCATTCCTCAATAGCTTAAAAGGAAACCAGGATGGGACCAGCAGATGACGTAGCGGTTGCGTCGCTGGACTCCCATGCAGTCGACTGCAATTTGAGTTTCAGATCCAGTGGCTTAAAACTTATGCCAGGTGTGGGACCAGCAGTTAGCGTAATGACTATGTCGCTGGACTCCCACGTAGTCGACCGCAGTTCACGACCCAGGTTAAAACTGATCATATTTCACCCTTAAATACTGAGAATTTTAAAAAAGAATGTTTATTGTATTTCATGTGTATCTTAATAAATTATTTTTTACAATAGCACCTCATTCTAAGTACGTATTCATGGGCTTCATCAGAAGACAAAGAGGTCCATGTCACAAAAAAGACATTAGAAAATCTAAGATTGGGGAACCAGCAGTTAGAGTAATGGCTATGTCGCTGGACTCCCATGTAGTTGACCGCGGTTCGCGTCCCGAACCCGGCGGCTTAAACTCACGCCAGGCATATGTGCGTGCATGCCCAAGATCCCAAGAGGAGAATGGAGGAGAAGGGATTGCAGCATGACCATCCCCCTGGGGGTGATTTCTCGCTTTCTGTCTCTCTGTCTCTCTCTCTCTCTCTCTGTCTGGCGAGCGCACATGCCCTATAGCAAAAACTTCTCCAAAAAAAAGAAAAAAAAATTATGCCAGGTGTGTGTGCATGCATGCCCAAAATCCTGAGAGGGGAATGGAAGAGAAAGAACTGTGGCATGGCCATCTCCCCTGGGGGGTGATTTCTCGCTTTGTCTTTCTAGCAAGCACACATGCCCTATAATTAAAAAAAAAAAAAAAAAAAAAAAAAAAAGGAAACCAGTGTAAACATTTAAAAAACAAAATCAATGAGATAATAAAAAGATTGAGGTTATTTAATCTGCATAATAAATATAATGAGAAAAAACTGAGGATAATGACCAGCTTTCGCCAAAGAAAAGTAAAAGTCAAGATAGTTTTAAGCCCAAAGAGTCTTTGAAATCACTTGGCGTTCATGTATTTCCCATGTAGAACAAATTCCTGCCTCTTGAACAGTTGTCCTTCACAGAGAAATAAATACTGAAAAAACTAGAACACTAAAGGGCCCTATTTATCAAGACTTGGTGTTGTAGATTTATGTAGACTTTGAGTTTGTAGAGGTAGCATATAAAAATTGACCATATTTCCCATAAACTATAATGCCTTTGAGGGAAGAATTAAGAAAGTAAAGACTCAGGACCAGCCTGTGGCCGATGGTTGAAGCAGCTGGATATCACATAACCAGTCGCCCAATTCGAGTTTTAGACCCTGGGGCTTGAGAGCATGGCTAGTACATGTACATGTGTCCCCAAAATCCTGAAGGGAGAGAGAAAAAGATTGTGGTGTGACCATGCCTTACTGAGGGATTCTCTGTCTCTCTCTCTCTCTCTTTCTCTCTCTCTCTCCATGACAAGTGCATGCACCCTCTGGCAATGAAATGAATAAGTAAATAAATACTCAGGTAACTGTTTCGAATCACTTAGAGGGGCTCTGTGATAAGATGATTTGTTTAAATAATTGGTTGAGCCATTTCTTAAAGTTATTTATAACAAATGATTGTTGAAGGGCCGGCAGGTGACGTGGTGGTTAAGGCATTGGACTCCCACATGGCCAACCACAGTTGAAATCCTGGACCAGGTAATTTGCTTTCTCACTTTCTTTCTCTCTTCTCTATCTCCCTCTGGTCAAATTAAAAAATAATAATAAATAAAATTAGATAATTTCTTAAAAAACAAAATAAAACAAAGCAAATGGTTGTTGATTTTGTGGGATAGGCACTAAATTAATGTCTTCACCGAGTGGTTCCAAAAAAACGATCTTTTCTCCCCTCTCTACACTCTTTTTTGTTTGTTTGTTTGTTTTGTTTTGTTTTGTTTTTGCTGTAGGGCGTGTGCGCTCGCCAGGAAGACAGAGAGAGACAGGGAGACAGAAAGCAAGAAATCACCCCCCACCCCCAGGTGGGATGGCCACGCCACAATCCCTTCTCCTCCATTCTCTTCTTCGGATCTTGGGCACGCACGCACATGCACCCAGTGTGAGTGTAAGCTGCCGGGTCTGGGACTTGAACTGCGGTCAACTGTGTGGTAGTGCAGCGACGTAGCCATTACGCTAACTGCTGGTTCCCCCTCTCTACACTCTTAAGAGCAAAAGGAAAGAAAACCAAAAGGGAACAAATTTATCCAACTTGACTTTATAATGCAAACTGGCTTTCACTAGCCAGGAGTTCAATCCCAGCCTCTGAAACACAAGCAGTGCTTGATTTGCATGGCACGTGCTCATTCCAACTTGGGCACATAGGAGCTGTGTAGTTACTTTGCGCGTGATTTTGATGACTAAGTACTGTCTGCAGTACCTTAAGGTTTTACCTCATATGCAAAAGCCAACATTCTTTGTAGTTTTTATGTGTTGAGTGGGTGAGGACAATTATTTTGTTCTTTTTGCTATATATTTCTTATTTATAATCTGGGATTTCTGTACATGGATTTAAATTTGGTTGTTTCCATGTATTGATTTAGTGTATTTTGTACTTCTAGGGAAGTACGAGAAAAAGAATTCCATTTCAGGTGAAAAAATAGTAAATTCTCCAACTTTCAGAGGACTGTCACTTTTTCCTTAGGATAACAGGCCCAACCAGTAGAGAGGAGTCCTCTTTAGGCATCTTTAGGTTTGCACATTTTATTGCTATTTTCTTCATTAATCAAGAAACTTAAGATTGTAGAATTAATTAAGAAATCTCTACATCTGTGCCTGAAATGTAGTTATAAAAATCATAGATTCTAAAGAATCATACTTAACAGATGTTTAGAAAGACAATGTATAATTAATCAAATCAACAGTAGAACTCTACTAAGAGCTTTCGTATTTAATGGGACACCAAAAGATGAAATCTCAAAAGTGACATATTCTAATGATCATACTACATAGATCCTTGTTATAGCAAAAGTTAGCTTTATTACATTGGGTCGCCAGGAAAATCATGATACATTTTTGCACAGGAAAATATGTCATGAATTTCCTGATGAAATTTCCTAATACATGTATATAATTTCTAGGTGATTTATAATTGATCTAACTATTCAGGAAATTCTTGTGGCCAGACTCATTTGTCTCCTTTGCTCAGGTGGAGAATAAATGATGGTAAGAATTTTTTTATATGAGAAAACACAATAAATTCCATGCTTTGACACAATGAAAATTTATTGTCTCAGTGATTACCTTGAGGAATTTATAATCCCAATGTGCCTTTTTAATTATCAAAGAAGAATTAAATGGTATGTCTGTACTCTCTTTAAGATTGAGATTTGAGTTCTTTAAAAATGATTCACACATGTTGTACACATTTTATCTTCCTGGAAAGGATTGTTGAATAATTAGATCATTCCATTCTGTTTCCATAATATATTACTAAGTTTTATAAAATTATTAAAATTTTAAAAATACTGTCATTATAATAACAAAAAGTTAAAATGTGCTCCAACGAGATTTATAATTGTGGTTTTTTGGGGAAAGTATTTTTGGAGGGAGCATTTTTTTTTATTATATTCATTATCTTTGTCAATTTAGTCTCTATTTTTCTTCATACATTCATCTGTGTCTCAAAAGTGAAAGAAACCATTTGAGGTAAAGAGGGTACAGGCCTACTACATACTAATATTTTGACTACTGGAAATACAGAGAGAATCTAATAGTGAAATGTTTTTACCTTTGAAGAGTTTTTTCAATTTTCTTGCTTCTCTGATCTTAACTATGTAAGAAATTCCTTTTTTTTTGGATTTTTATTATTATTATTTTTATTTATTTATTTACATCATTACAGCATACAAAATGAGATTTTTCCATCCAGAATACACTGTATATTAGCTCAATCAAGCACATCAACATATGTGTTATTATCAACAAATAATTTTCCATTTCTTGTTTCTTGTATATTTTGCTTTTTTTCCCATCCTTAATTCCCTATCTCTCACCCTCTGCCATCTCCCACCCTCCTCCCACACTGTGTCTGGTATCTATTGTTGCTTTCTATGCCTTCCCCCCTACCCACATTTTATTGTTTCACTAAATATCTTAATTAATCTAAATATTTTCAGTAGCAAACACAGCTGATATATACATATCCATGAACACAAGTCTGACTTTAGGCATAAACCTCAGTGAGTAGAATGAATATACTATAAAGTAGCACCTAGCTAGGGCTATATAGCTTACCGCAGTCATCAAATAGGTATTTTTAATGATTTTTTTTAATTAAAAGAAAAACAGTTTTAGTTTTTTATCCCCCCAATTTTTTTTTTTTTTTTTTTTTGGAGAGGTTTTTCACTATAGGGCGCGTGCGCTCGCCAGACAGACAGAGAGAGACATAGAGACAGAAAGCGAGAAATCACCCCCCAAGGGGGATGGTCACGCCGCAATCCCTTCTCCTCCATTCTCCTCTTGGGATCTTGGGCACGTACGCACACGTGCCCGGCGTGAGTTGTAAGCCACCGGGTCCGAGACGCGAACCGCGGTCGACTACGTGGGAGTCCAGCGACATAGCCATTACGCTAACTGCTGGTTCCCCCCAAAATTTTTTTAACTAAATTTACATTCATTTCCTAAGCATCGTCAGAGCATACAAAAAGTGATTTCACATCCAGAATATACTGCATAGTGACTTAATCATGCATATTATCATAAAAAATTTTCCATTTCTAGTTTTATATATGTAGAGATACATAGTTTATATATATATATGTATATACACACATTTTTATACACACACACACACACACACACACACATATATATATATATATACATATATATATATATATATATATATATATATATTATTCCTATTTCTGACCCTCTGTCCTTTCCCACCCTGTTTTCATACTATCTCTGGTGTCTACAGTAGTCTTCTATTCCTTTTCCCCCACATTGTATTGATCACACAATTTCTTAAATATCTAACTACTGTCAATAGCAAGTTCAGCTAGTAATTTCAAGAAAGCAGTTTTAACTTAAAGAAATCCTAAAGAACATGGCTTGGGACCAGCAGTTAGTGTAATGGCTATGTCGCTGGACTCCCACATAGTCGACCGTAGTTTGAGTCCCGGACCCAGTGGCTTGAAACTCACGCTGGGCGCATGTGCGTGCGTGCCCAAGATCCCGAGAGGAGAATGGAGGACAAGGGATTGTGGAGTGGCCATGCCCCCTGGGGGGTGATTTCTCGCTTTCTGTCTCTCTGTCTCTGTCTGTCTGGCGAGCACACGCACCCTATAGCAAAATCCTCTAAAAAAAAAAAAAAAGAACATTGCTTAAAACTTAAAGCCAGGAAACAGGTTAGGATTCTGTTCACAAGGTAGGTACATGAACCTATCTACATCTCAAGACATGACACAAATCCTTAAAACCATACAACAAAGCCTACGAGAAAATTAGCAATGTTTTAGTCAAAAGTCATAAAATTCTATTTCACCAATTCAGTCTCATGTACTTTATCTTCTGTTGTGGTTCGATTTTCCCTATTAAATTCTGGGATATAATATTCAACTCCAGAATTGTCCCTATGATTAAGTTGTCCATTTTCTTAGTTTTTGAACTCTTATTTCTGTGTGTCTGTATTTGATTTTCCTGATATAGCACTCCCTTGAGAACTTCTTGGAGATCTGGTCTGGTGCTGGTAAATTCTTTCAAGTTTTGTTTATCTGAGGATGCTCTTGTCTTTTCTTCCCACATGAAGGATAATCTTGCCGGGTACAGTAATCTTGGTTGAAATTTCTTTTTCCTTAACACTTTGAATATGTTTTCCCATTCTTTCCTCACTTGCATTGTTTCCAATGAGAGGTCCACTGTTATTCTGATGGGATATCCTTTGTAGGTAACTTGATGTTTTTCTCTTACCAATCTTAGTATCTTGTCTTTGTCTGAGGTTTTGGTCAATCTGGCTATAATGTGTCTTGGAGAAGATCTTTTTGGGTTTATTTGAGGTCCTTTGTATTTCTTGGGACTGGATCTTTGAGTGCCTCTCTAGGTTTGGAAAGTTTTCTTGCAAGATTTCATGGAATAGATTGTCAATGCCCTTATGAGTCTCTTCGTCTTCTGGGATACCAGTTATCCATATATTTGGACCTTTGATGGTATCTAGTATTTCTCATATATTATTCTCATTTTTGGGGGGCCTTTTTCTCAGTATTTGTGGTTGATTTTTCTAGGTCAGTCGTTTTCTCTTCTATGTCTGAGATTCTATTTTCTGTATGATCTAATTTGCTTTTAATACTTTCAAGGGAGATTTTGACTTCCTGTATTATAGCCTTCATCTCTAACAGGTCCCTTTTATTCTTTTTTTTAAATTTTTTTTTGAGAGGTTTTTGCTATAGGGCATGTACGCTCGCCAGACAGAGAGAGACATAGAGACAGAAAGTGAGAAATCACCCCCCAGGGGGGATGGTCACGCTGCAATCCCTTCTCCTCCATTCTCCTCTTGGGATCTTGGGCACGCACGCACACGCGCCCGGTGTGAGTTTTAAGCCACCGGGTCCGGGACGCGAACCGTGGTTGACTACGTGGGAGTCCAGTGACATAGCCATTACGCTAACTGCTGGTTCCCCCTTTTATTCTTTTTTAAAGTGTGTAATTTCTCTTTCAGATCTTGCAAGAATTTCCTCACCTCCTGGAACTCATCATCTCCTTTCTCTTCTGCAGTTCATTGTCTCTCTTCTCTTCCCTCTCTGTTAGCTTCACCATTATGAATATTTTAAATTCTTTATCAGATATTTGCATGATTTCCATTGAACTGTCTGTGAATGAAGAAGAGTTATTCTTTTCCCTGGGAGGAGAGGTATTTTCTTGCTTTCTCATATTTCTTATGGTCCTGCAGTGATTTCTAGTCATCTGATAGATGGTGGATTTCTTCCTAATTCTTCAAATTCAATCTGAGCATTCAGGAGTGTGCAGAAAGAGGCGATCTGGAATCTCTTTACCATTCCGTTGTAATCCCTTTGTGCAGCAGATTCAGTAGATATTGAGGAATATATTAACCCCAATAGTATTTGGATGTTTGGCTAAAGTTCCACCATTAGATCTGTCTAAAAACGCAGTAAATGGAGATGACGAGTGGAGAGATGAGATAAAAAGAAAAGGAAACACAGAGAAACAACAATGACTACAACAAAGAAGCAGAGAAAATGAAGAAGGGAAAAAAACTAATAAAATTATTATTATTATTTTTTTTTAAAAAAGCACAAAATAGAAAACCGTGTGGTGTGTGAGCATGACGCATGAAATCACTAGTTCTCAGGAGCCATGAGGAATCTTAGTCTGAAGACCTGCCTCTTGTCTCTCCTGCCTGGGTGGGAGGGGAAGAGGGGATTATTAACAAGACAAAGGCGGAGCTGAGAGCAAGAGAATACTTTATCTTTAAAAAATTTTAAAAAGGAAAAATTACCAAAAAAAAAATGTGAAGGCAGAAGCAGAGAGAGACAGAGACACAGTCAGAGTTAGAGAGAAGGCTAGAGGAACTCCCTACCAGTCAGGTTTGTGGGCTGGAGACTGAATTATCGGTAGGAAATCTTCATTTCTCCTTTACCCTGAAATCACTATTCCTCAGGAGCCATGAGGAATCTTCGTCTCATAAGCAATTCTTAATCAGTAGTTCTGATGTTTCTTCTGGGTTCAAGTCCTTCATTCCCAGTTGCCCAATGGACATTTCATTTGGATATTAAGTGGCCCCATTTAAGCTCAATATGTCTACAAGTTGAATTCCCACCCCTCTAATTCAAAATTTCTTCTTCTTTTTTTTTAATTTTTTTGTTGTATCACTGTATGTTTTTGCATCGTACAACATAGTTTTTCTCAGCATGAATACAGTGCATATTAATCAAGTCAAAGACATTACCATATACTTCATCAACAGATAACTTCATTTTTGTCTGTTGAGTGTTTTGTTTCCTCCCTACCTCAGTATTTCAGTGGTACCATTCTCCAGTTACAGTAACTTAAAATCTTAAATGCAACCTTGAATTCATTTTCCTTTTCATCTTGATCTACTAGTCTGTTGGCCCCGTTGTTTTAAGCAGTTTCCTGTTCATTCTCTCTTCATTCTAGCTTAGCTCTTATCCCACATATGACTAATGACAATAATTTCTCATCTGGTATCCTTGTATCATGTATTTTTCTCCACTAGCCTGTTCTACAACTGGCATAATAATCAATCCTAAAATAGTCAGGATAAAATTTAGGCCATTTAAGACTAGCCACTAGGAATCAGGACCAGAAAGGTTCTATGATCCATTGTTGTAGGACAGTGAAGTGAGAAGTTCAAAGAAGAACAAATTGGATGGAAAGGTCAGTGGCTTCAATAGGCTAAGTAGGAAGGAGGTTGACGCTCAAGATTCTGCTAAGTCAAGAAGAATCAAGTGGTTAGACACACTTAATTCCTGGAAAAAGAAGCTCTTGAGTCTTGATGTCAGAAATAGTACAAGTGACTAAAGGGAGTAGCTACTGTATCACAAGAAGGTGGCTAGCTCTCTCAAGGATGACACTATTAAAGGTCTTCCTCACCCACTTTTTAAAGGCCACATAAAATAGAACAAGTTAGCATATGTAATTAAGAGTGTGGGCTCTGGATTTGCATCCTAGCCTCTGCTGCTTATTTGAGATGTGCAGCCTTGTGCTTGTTGCTTTACCTCTGCAAATAGTGATAATTTTATTTCCTAATTCTTAAAATGGATTATGAAAATTAAATGAAGTACTTGCAACATTCAGTATGAAACCTACAGCATAGTAAATATATGTAAATATGTGATTTTATAGACATATGTACATTACTTAGGGAGGTCTCCAGACTCGAATTAGGAATTTTTTCTTGTGGAATTACCATACAGAGTCATTTGCCATAATCGTGCTAAAGCTGTCTTTATGTGGAGCTCCTTTCTGTTTTGTGAACTGAATGCTGTCTTATTTAGGAATCAGTAATAAAATGCAATTGGATCTTTGAAATGTTGGTCTTTAACATTAGGCATGCTGCCTTAATTTATAAACAGATTTTTTTTTTGAGACGTTTTTGCTATAGGGCACGTGCGCTAGCCAGACAGACAGAGACAGAGACAGAAAGCGAGAAATCACCTCCCAGCGGGGATGGCCATGCCACAATCCCTTCTCCTCCATTCTCCTCTCGGGATCTTGGGTACGCACGCACAGGCTCCCAGAGTGAGTTTTAAGCCACTGGGTCCGGGATGCGAACCGTGGTTGACTACATGGGAGTCCAGCGACATAGCCATTACGCTAACTGCTGGTCCCTATAAACAGATTTTAAAAAATAAGATATTTTTACAGGAATTCTAGTTCTACAATTTAATTATAAAATGGCACTTACTAGGCTGGCAGGTGGTGTGGTGGTTAAGGGCACTGGAGTCTCACGTGGCTGACCATAGTTCAAGTCCCAGACCTGGTGGCTTGCTCTCTCACTTTTCTTCTCTCTCTCTCTTGCTCTTTCCCTCTCTGGTCAAATTGAAATAAATAAGTAAATAAATAAATAAAATAATTCTTTAAAAAGTGGCATTTATTTAAAAATCCATTTATCTCCAAAATTTAACTCACGCTATTGTTATCTACTTTAATTTGTATTTCAAAATAGACTTAAAATGATGGATGCAACCAGCAGTTGGTTCTGAGACCTGCTCATAGCAATGGCTATGTCGCTGGATTCCCATGTAGTCAACTGCAGTTTGAGTCTCGGACCTGGTGGCTTAAACTCCCGCCAGGTGCGTGTACATGTGTGCCCAAGATCCTGAGAGGAGAATAGAGAAGGGATTGTGGCGTGGCCATCCCCCGTGAGGGGTGATTTCTTACTTTCTGTCTCTCTGTCTCTCTCTGTCTTTCTGGCGAGCTCACGTGCCCTATAGCAAAAACCTCTCAAAAAAAATTAAATTTTGTCATATGACATCAAAAGTTGAGATTTTATCATGAAACACAGCTTTAGAAAAAATTTTTTCAAGCCAAACTTGTTCTGCCTTCCCAGAGAATATAAACATTCTCTGGGCATGGGATATATAAGAAAGTTAGAAATGAAGATATAAAATTACGTACACATGAAGGTCCCAGATAAGAATCTTGAATGCTGCACTTTCACACTTCCCACTTCTCACCTCCTACCTTGCAAAGATAAGAAGGAAAATGTTAGAACCCCAGATGGAGTTGCAGTATCCCACCATAAGATCCTATTTGAGAGATACCCATATATTATTTTCTGAGTATATACTATTAATAAAAAAGTGGAAGACCAGCAGGTTGTGTAATGTTTAAGGCACTGGACTTCCACATGGGTGACTGCTGTTCGAGTCCCAGACCGGCAGCTTGAAATTCACACTGGGTGTTTGTGTGTGCATGCCCAAAATCCCAGGAGAAGAATGGAGGAGAAAGGATTGCAGCATCCCCTGGGGGATGGGGTGTGTGTGATTTCTCCCCTTCTCTCTTGCTGTCTCTCTGGCAAGTGCATATGCTATGTAACAAGAAGTCTCTCTTAAAAACAAACAAACAAACAAACAAAACAAAATGAAAATCAAGACATTACATTGCAAGCAGAATTCCCTAACCTATGTTTTATACTCACCATGGCTCAAGAAAAGCAGGTCAATGTAGCATCTTGAATCAGGACAGATGATAAAGCACCTGGGTTCCTCATTAGATTTAAGTATGCTGGGATGTTGACTATAGAGAACCAAAGAGGATGATGTTCACCTCTGATGATAACGAAACGGACAGATGATTACAAAGTATTAAAACACATTTAGATCTAAACTTTGTGTATATATCTATTAGAGAGCTTTTGTTTGCCTCTACTTAGAAGGCTAAATTATTTAGAGTTTATCAAGCTCCTTTGACTTTTGGCTTCAACTGGAGCTTATTCAATTAGAATACTGGTACAAGATTGAAAGGAGAGTTAAGGATGTTTTTTCCCTATTTCCCTCTGTGTGAGATTACCTCAATTCCTTCACTGAAGATCACTGGTCTTCTGAGATAACCTTCTCCAATCTCCCTGTCTCTGGGTTCAGTAATAACTCCCTTACCTTGCTCCTCATACCTGCTAATGATCTGCTAGAACAGTTAAAAAGGCCATCTTGTGCATTCAGTCTTTTGAATCCTGCAAGGCCACATAATAATGGGCCTAGGGCCCTGTTTTAATCTTTCTGTGCTGCTGCTGCAGAATATATGAGACTAGGTAATTTATAATGAACAGAAATCTGTTTTGCACAGTTCTGGAACCTGGGTAGTCTAAGATGCAATGCGAAATTTAATGTCTGGTAAGGCTAGGTCTCTCTTTCCAAGGTGGTGCCTTAAATGTTATATCTTCTGAAGGAGAGAAACACTACCCCTCACATAGCAAAAGACTGTGGAGGAAAGGTAGGGAGAATGAGAGAGAAAAGGAGAGAGAGAGAGATACCTAGGTTGAAGATACAAAATTTAAACTGAATGGAAGACAAGGGCAGATTCTGGAGGGCAGAAGCAGTGGACTTGAATGGGTTCTTCCAAATTCACATTGTTCTGTCTCCTGCTCTACAGACTAAGATTCCAACATGTACAGATTATATCTACAACCAGAGCAGTAAGTAATGGGGTCTAAAACCAGAGTTTTATACACCAAATCTACAGTTGCCTCCCCTGAAGGTGTCTTTATTATCTCAGTCAAGGATAAGAGATCCAAATTATTTGTGGTAGAGCAGCTGCAGTGTCCCCAAGGCAGTGTCCACAGCAGTGGAACATCTAGTGGCAGTGATGGTTAGATTCTGTGACAGTATCAGAACCAGTCTGGAGTACAGCTGTGTCTAGTGATGCTGTCCATTACTCTTCCACCCTTAGCCCTCACAGCCTTCTATGTTTCAGACCAAGTTCTTAATGCATTAATCCAGCTTTCTATCAGTTCTCCTAGCTAGCAAGTACTTTTCTTGGCGCCAATAAAACCATTGTTTTGCTTTTTGTTTGTTTGTTTATTTGTTTGCTTTAGGCTACCAGATATAACTTGTGTCTAGTGGATGAAGAATCAATGCCAATCAGCAAACAAATAAGCAATAGAAAGAACAGAAAGTGGTAATAGTATATAAAAGATAGAAGCAGGTTTATTGAGAGGTTATCTTGTATCAGGTATTCTGGAAAGACCCAGATGACATGTGGGCACATGAGATTTAGGATGAGACCTGAAATATAAGAAGGAACCAGCCATGTGAACATTATGAGGAAGAATACACTTCAGAAGACAGCTGCTGCAAAGGCCCAAGATCTGAAAGAAACTCAGATGTTCATGTACTCTCTGAGTAACTCAGCGTTTAATTCAGATAGAGTAATAGGGTCAGAGAAATTAGAAGGAGCAAGTAGAGAAGGATTATAACGCTTTATAGACCATAGTAAGGAGTTATTCCACGTATTATGGGAAACTATTGGAGGGTTTTAAGTGGGAGAGCAATGTAATTGCATTTACTTCTTAAGAAAGATGGCTTGGGCTCCTGCTTACAGAATGGACTGAAAGAATAGGGGTGGATTAGGGTTAGGGTTAGGGTTAGGGTTAAAAGAAAAAAAAAAAAAAAAAAAGAAAGAAAGAATAGGGGTGGAAATAAAGAGACCATTTGAGTTAGGGTCATGGGCGAATGCTATCTACTCAGAAGGCTTAATAAACGTTGATGAAGGAATTATTTTAGAGGATTAGGCCGGTTAAAGGCACCCCACAAAGAATATCAAAGAACCCCAAGACTGAAGATAGCAGAAAGCTGTTACCTTTCCCAGAACTCAGAGAGAAAGGAGAAGATATAAAGTAACCAGAGCCACAGGAGAATTAGAACTGTGAGACAGGATTGCTCTACAGGGACAGTAGTAAGGGAGGAATACCTCTTGGCAGAGATGTGGTGCCTAGGAGGGACAAAGAGGGGGAGAAAGACCTTGGCTTTTCTTTCACTTCCTCACTTCCTGCTGGTTCCTCCCTTCAGTCACAATTTGGCCAGCAAGGAGCGCTGGATGAGGCAGTCTATAGGGTCAGACTTCCGAGGCATAGAGCAGGACCCACGAAAATTGAGACTGGATTGGAGGTGGTGGGGTGGGAAATAGAAAATAACTAGTATGGAGGCTGGTTAGTAGATCATTGTAGCAGTCTAAACAAGAATTACAATAACTTCTTCCTTTTAGAAATTTTAGTGAAAATAGAGAGAAGTGGATGGATTTAAAATATTCTCTGGAGATAGAAACAATAGGGCCTGGTCATTGATTAGATGTGGGGTCCTGGGATATAAGAAGGAACACAAAATTATCAACCAGTACTGTGTTACCAGGAAACATGAGAAAGGTGGCTAGGGAAAGTATAATGGGTAAACTAAGACCAGAAGTTTCCCTAGACTTCTTATACTGGGCATTCCAAGGGTTTTCAGAGTACAAGCACATAAGTTGGAGGCACTAAATATCCAATAAAATGTAGTAGGAAGTGTGTTAGTCATATGATAAACTATGCTGCAGCTCCTTTCAGAGAGGAATTTAAGATGATACTGAGATTTTTGGCTCAAAGTGGAGTGGTCATATTTTATCATAATTGCATAACTATTAATATAGTTCTCTTACTAGCTGACCGAGAGCAGAGATTAGCTCTTTTTTTAATCATTTTCTATCCAGTTCTTAATCCACTGCTGGAGTGGATATACAAGACAGTCTTCAGAAATCTTGTGGAAAATGTGTATTATGAAAAAAATACATAGATTTCCACATTTTTTGCACCCAAATTAACTCTAACTTTAGTTCTTATTTTTTCTCTTTTATTCACAACCTTTTGGAAAAACCTTCATAGTGTGGGAATGAAATAAATGCTTACTGAATGATCACTAAATGATCGTGTATCAAATTTAAATAAAAATAACAGCAATTATTCTTAACTAGCTATAAAAAGCAAGTAGTAGAGATCATTGAAATATCACTTTATCTTTTTCCTATTTATATTTTCTCCTTTTTCATTACTCTTATTAGTATCCTTTTATTTTAATTAATTAACTAACTAGTTAATTAATTTTTAATTTGACCAGAGAGGAACAGAGCGAGAGAGTGAGGGAAAGTGAGAAAGCAAGCTGCCAGGTCCAGGACTTGAACTGTGGTCGGCCATATGGGAGTCCAAAGGCCTTAACCACTGTGCCACCTGCTGGCCTCAATTAGTGTCATTTTTCTACATGTAAAAATAATTGGGTTAGGGACCAGCAGTTGGTATAATGGCTATGTCGCTGGACTCCCATGCAGTCAACTGCATTTCGAGTCCCAGACCCCATAGCTTAAACTCTCACGAGGCACGTGGATGTGTATGCCCAAGATCCAAGAGGAGAATGGAGGAGAAGGGATTATGGCTTGACCATCCCCCTTGGGGGGGGTGATTTCTCGTTTTCTGTCTCTCTGTCTCTCTCTCTGTCTTTCTGACAAGCACACGTGCCCTATAGCAAAAATCTCTCCAAAAAAAAAATTGAGTTAAAGACGAGGTTTCTCTACGTTGCCCAGGCTGGCCTCAAACTTGCAATCCTTCTGCCTTCACCTCCTGAGGAGCTGGGACTACAGGCCTGCAACACCATGCCCAACCTTTATGTTTTGACTGAAAATAAGATAAAATAAAATGAAGATGGGGAGAAGAGAGAAAAGAGCACTTCAGTTGAAGTTTAAACTGAGTTGAGGATGGGTACATGGAGGAGAAAAATCAGACAGGCAAAAAGAACTGATGCCAAGAGATAAGAATGAGAAGAAAAGCCACCCAGGAGGAGACAAGAGGGCATGACATGACTGTATTATACAAACTCTTCTCCTTTCCTGTCTTCCACTTTTTCCCATGACCCTATTCCCATTGCTACTGGCCTAACACAATTTAGACATGAAATCTGCAGTGGAACAAGAGTCTCTAGGGTTCTTGCAGGTAATATAATCTGAATGAAATGACAAAGTCAGAACAAATAGCCTTTTCATTGTGGTTTCATAGCTTCGATTTAAATGCTCCTGCTGTGCTTTGGGAGGTCTAAATAAAGTCAGGATTTCTGTTGCATAGCTTCTTAGTTACCAAGTGTAGATTTGTCTTCATGAGGCCCTGTTACCAGCTGATTTTCCTTGGCACCCCATGCAGAGGTACAGTCAATGTGTGGAGGAGTATGGAGAGTCACGCAAGATGTGGATATGTGAAGGTCATGTATGATTGAACCCCTCAGAACCAGAGAGGGTAATTTTTTCCCACCCTAGTTATTTTTCCCTCCTATTATAAAAAAAATAATAACAAAAAGAGTATTATAATCCAGGTAACAGTTACAATGGTTGTATTGTTTGGCAATCAACTGTGAAACACACACACACACACACACACACACACATATGCATATATTTAGCCATATACCTACTCTAGCTAATTTACATAGGAAGGTATTTATTCTAGAATATGAAATGTCCTATAAAATTATTGGATGGGTTGAAGTAACACATTCTATCTTAAGCTCTCAGGAATACATCTCAAAGCCACATGGAAAATTGAAACTTTAAAAATGCTGCTGCCTATGGTATCATTTTTAAGATTTCAGCAATATAATTTTATATATGTATACTATCTTGTTAGAAATTATTGATATTATATTTCTGAATTTTTATTAATTATGTGTTTAGTAGGTTAAAAATTATATTGGAAAAAATGCTGCCACCTTTCCGATGATCAGGAAGTTCTTTCAGCCTAAATCATTATTGCCACAATCAGAGTATCCCTACAATCAGGGAGCTGTTGCTACTGCTACTAGGGTTGAATTATACCACCTCTTACAATCTGTATCTGTTCCTATGAAATGAATGCCCAGTATGTTGACTTCCAGCATGGATGAAAGTCAGGATTGGACGATGGGACTTTTTCTAATTTAGCCGAGAGAAATAAGTACAAATGTCTCCACAATTTTGGTTGATAGGGAAAACAGAAGCAATAACAGAAGAAGAAGAGGAAGGAAAAGTGTCACCCTCCTCATTTTTGCCATTCAAAGTTTATAAAACTTCATTTTACTTTCAAAACTAAATCAGTTTCAGGTCTTGGCAATAATTTCTTGAACTGAAACTATACCATCAGCTCTCCCGAATCTCCAGCTTGCCAATTGAGGATCTTGCATTCTCAGTCTCCAAAATGGTGGGAGAACACATATGGGAATGGATAATAAACATGGAAACAAAGGGGGAAGAAAAATAGAAAATTGGGTCTGGCAAAATGTATTGATACAGGCTTATAAGCAGCGAGGCTGTACTTGATGTTGCAGGTTGTAGGGTTAGGAAGGGCTCTAGAAGTTTGATTGGTTGTCTGAAACATGGACTAAAAAGTGGCCCGCAATGAGTGAATCAGAAATGCCTGTGATGGTTTGATGTAGAAGAGACTCCAAGACTTAGGCAAATTGGAGTTGTAGAGTGGATTTGTCATTGAAGACCTACAAAATGACTGCTGTGAGAAATAAATTAGTGAGAGGAGCACAGCATTCTGAAGAGCTCTGTGATCTCTCTTCTCTATAGAGCAGACCTTATGGAGGAGACTGTAGTCGTTGAATTAGGAAGCCTAAATGCAATGGAAGTGATTGGAATCTGGAATGACAGCAGCTAAGTAGTAGCGCTCAATCAGCAAAATCAAAATCTTGCATTCTCAGTGTCCAAAATGAAGATGAATGTGGCTACAATAGTGGATAACAGAGTGAAAGTGGTCAGAATAGTTGACTTGCTCATACCTGTAATGTTGACCAGTTAATTATGGTGTTCCTAGAGGTGAAGTGGAAAAGAAGCCTACTAAATTCTTCGTTTATCTGTATAAGCAGAAACATTCTAGTGTACATAGACTACAATCTAACCTAAAGGATAAGAACAGAGAGTCACAGCCTCTCAGTCAATTCCCAGACATGAGTCAGTTTATAGACCTAGAATCCCTCAAATGGGTTGAGGGTACAGGTTCCTTTGAGGAAGGATCCTAGTACCCTACTGAAAATTTATACAGTTAAACTTTCTTTCCTGAAGGTACTCATGGCTTCCCTTTAAGGTACTCATGGCCTTTTTTTTTTTTTCTTTTTTTTTATTTGCAAGAGGTCATGTGCACTTGAGAGAGATGGAGAGAAAGAAAGAGAGAGAGAAAATGAGGTAGTACCTCCTGAGGGGGATGGCCACACCACAGTCCCTTCTCCTCCATTTTCCTCTTGGGATTTGGGGCATGCATGCATATGCACTCAGGATGTCCCTCAAGTTGCTGGGTCCAGGACTCAAACTATGTAGTCAGTCATGTGAGATCCAGTCTCTTTAACCACCAGGCTATGGACTGGCCCCATTTATGACCTTTAAATTGTACAATAGGGAAAAGTAAATGATCAGAATTAGGAGAGACTACTGAATACTGGCTCTGAAGTAACACTAAGTTCAGGAAACTGAAAATATCACTGTGGTCCACTAGTCAGAGTGGAGGCTTTGGAGGTCTGGAGAGCAATAGGGTTTTAGCTTTGGTCTGTCTCACAGTGGGCTATGGGTCTCTGAATCTATTCTATGCTTATTTACCCAGTTCTTGAGTACAGAGTTAGAATAGATATACTCAACAGCTGAGTGAATCCCTACATGTGTTTCCTGACCTGTGGAATAAGATAAGTTAAGCAGAAGCCACTAGAACTACCTCTATCTGTTGGGTTGTTGGAAAAGTCACGATGCATTTTTGCATGGAAAAAATACATCGTGACTTTTTCTGACAGCCCGATAGAAAAAAGTAAACCCAAAGTATATACATATGAATGTTTCTTGTGTAAGAACATTTCACCCTTGGTTTCTTGGTCTTACCTATTTAGAACTTCCTCTTTTTCTGTGGTCTCAAGTTTACTCAAAAATTGTACTCAAAATTCTTGGGCTTGAGTCATATGTTTATGACAAGAGCAATAATCATTTTCATGTGCTTACGTTGTGTCAGGTGTTTTATTCACATTACTTTGACTTTCTCAATAACCCTGTGAAGTAATAACTTTTGAGATGGGAAAATTGAAGCAGAGAGAGGTTAGGTTGTTTCTTCAAGTTGCTATGTTAGAGTTACAGAGGCAAGAACTTACATATTTAAGATATGTCTGAGCTTGGATACCTACTCAATATTTTTTTGAAAAAAACTGTTCCTTCTTGCACATTTTTAGGTTTATATCTATTTTTTATTTAAGAATTAATTTCCAATACGTTTTTTGGAGAGGTTTTCGATACATTTTATTTTTGAAAAGTTTTATATAAACCAAGAAAAGTCAAAGTTAACACAGAGAATTATTACACTCCTTCACCCAGTTCTCTTATTATTAATATTTTACCATCAGAATGGTACCTCTGCTACAATCAATAAGCCAATGTTTTTTTATTATTAAGAACTGAAGTTCATACTTTATTGAGATTTCTTTAGTTTTTACCTAATTTCTTTTTTTTTTTCTGTTTAGAAAGCCCACTCTGAATACCACATAATACTTAGTCAACATGTCTCCTAGAGGTGAAATAGAAAGGAAACTTACTAAATTCTTAGTCTCTTCTTTGCTGTAACAGTTTCTCAGATTTTCTTAGGATTTTTCTTGTTTTTCTTTCTCTCTCCCTTCCTTGTGCATGTTTGTGATAAGAGTATTTGGCATGAAATTTATCCTCTTGTCATATTTTAAAGTGCTTAGTACAATGTTGTTAGCTGTAAGGGCTATTTTGTACAGCAGCTTCTTTGTGCATAACTGTAACTTCATTCCTATTGAGTAACAACTGACTTTCCTTCTTTTTCTAATTAATTAATTTTTTTTTTGTGGTTTTGTGTTGATGACGAAAGTACAGCTTTATTGCAAATCGCAAAGCAAGGAGAGAAGGCAGCTCATGCTAAAAAAATCTGGTCTCCCTGAAATGTTCCCCACAAGCGGTTTTAAGGGCAAAATTAGGGATAGCGGTTCCAGGTGCATGATTTATTACCTTGACTAGATGTTTCATGGGATGTCCTTCTACTGGGAATTTTTCTGATCTCTTGATTAGACTGTGAGCTATTTTTAATAACTTTTAAAGTTAATTTTTAATAATTAATTTAAGAAAATGAAAATATGTAATTTCTGAAATACCTCAATGTTAGTATTTTATTTTGTTCTTTTATTTTTTTTTTTTTATTTTTTTTTTAGGTTTTGCCCTAGGGCATGTGCACTCGCTGGAGAGATGGAGAGAGAGAGTGAGAAGTCACCTACCAGCATACATGGCCATACCACAGTCTCTTCTCCTCCAATCTCCTCTTTGGATTTTGGGCCTTCATACACATGTGCTGGCATGATTTTTCATGTTGCTGGGTCCAGGACTCAAATGGCATTCAGGCAGGCGGGAATCCAGTGCCTTAACTACCGTGCCACCTGCTGGCCCCAATATTGATATTTTAAAACTGTTAAAATGATCTTTTCATTATACCTAATGTAAATACCCTTTCAATTTGATAGCCACTATTTATTTTAAAACACAAAAAGCTTTTTTAATTATAAGAAATTCAATGTCATTTTCCCCTTTAGCTGTAAATTTTATTATACTTTCCCCACAGAGTTCTAGGGGAAAAAAACATATTTTTATGCTTAAAATTCATTTATTGATCCCTTATCATATTTGTTTTTAATAAAAAATATGTTCATAAATCTAAATTAAAATGTCTTTTTATATTAAAACATATGTTCTGGCTCATATTATCATTGCATTATGAATATGCAATTTGATAAAAATAATATACACATATTTCAGTTTTTGATTAGTATTAGACAAAGACAATTTAAGCACTTAGTGAGAAAAATGAAACTTTTCCAATTACTTAATGAAGTTTAGATGAATATTATTATTGCTTGAGTGAGATAGGGAGAGTTCAATATTAATTCACATAGATAAGTAGATGAAACTGGAATAGATTTTGTTATAGTGATTTCCCTTAATTCATATAAACTTTGTGAGTTATATGCCAAACATCTCTAAGTGTTTTAGCATCAAAAATCATTTTTAATGATCCAGTAGGTGAATATTCTATTAGGTCCACCTTCAATTTTGTTGAGAGCAAAGAAAAGAAAATCAACTCACTTGAAAAGATTTGTTACCCAGTTGTTGGAATCATTCTTTTTCTCAACTTCTGGGAACTGCACCAACAATGCTTTACCAATACCTTTCAAATGGTTATTAATTATATGAGTTATTTTTGTACTTAGAGTCATATAGTTTAACCCAATGCATTCAGAAAGAAGTAGGACACAAAATAGCAATATCTTCAACGTTCCTCAACCCATGGAATATCTTCAAGAAATGATTATTTATTCTTCCATATTCTCTATGCTATATATTTTTCTTTTTGCTAGAGGGTGCATGTGTTTGCCAGAGAGAGACATAAACAAAACAAAACAAACAAACAAACAAACAAAAACAAGGAAACAGAGCGAGAGAGAGAAAGGGGAGAAAACATCCCCTCTCCCAAGGTGAATGGTTATGTCACAATCCCTTATTTTCCATCTCTCTCCCTTTGGAATTTCAGGCATGCACTCACACGTGCCTGGTATGTTTCTTAAACCGCCAGGTTTGGCACTTGAACTGCAAAGTCAGTCATGGATTATCTAGTGGCTGCTTTAACCACCAGACCACAGAATCAGCCTTCTATTTCCTGAGTTCTGAAAACGTAAATGGCTTCAGCTTCGGTACAAAAACATGCTGGCCTTGTCACCAGAAGTTCCATTCATCTCAAGGGAGCCAAGAGATGTACTTTTTCCCAAGGACTAGTGAACTTCATATCATTAAATTCCTTAGCTTAAATTCTTGAGCATAGTCCCCTACCAGCTTGTCCGACAAGAACTTAGTAATACATTTACTTTTGTAAATTGGCTAAGAAGGGGTGAGTTCCTGAAGCTACAAACTGTTCACCTCCACCCCCACCCAAATAAAGTTCTCATGTAGTTATCATGAACTATTACTGAAATAAAGAATGGTCTTTGGTTTTGGTTTGGAAAAAAATATATATACTTTTGTCAAAAACTTGGGGCTTCAGAATTAATTTATTCAGGTAATGAAAAATGTATACTCTTTAACCTAATTTAGCAAAATCAATGCTCACTGATAAACCAATCAACCAAGTAAAGTTTTGTTAGATTACCTGTGTCAAAATTACCCATTGTTAGTACAAGTCTAGCCTTATTTTTTAATTCAAGTAAATTGATTAATATGTGCTTCAGTAACATGTGTTAATTGATTAACATGAAAAGCACTAAAAAATTGTGAAATGTATCTTGTAAGATATATCCACAAAAGCAGTCAAGTCTCATTTTAGATGATGTAGAATCTAATACAATTGATGGATCAGTTTTTATAAATCATAAAACAAAATCTATCATGTTAATTTTTACTCCTTAGTTTTCAATACTTTAATATTATGTTATATCCAATATGATGGATAGCTAAGATAAGTAGTTGTTAAGTGAGGAGTGTAATAAGTTAAACATGGTGTACTTTTCCTGAGTGGATTTGTAGACACGCATCAAACTCTAGTAGTTAATTTGGAGAACTGTTAAATAAGTATCACATATAAATATTCAGCATTCCATCTTTTTTAAAGATAATTTTTTAAAGATAATTATTTTTAAAATAAAATAATATTTTTCCATGTAGTTTATAAAAAAATGTTTTTATTGCTATATTGATCTGGCAATTCCCATATATTTTCATATTATATAATAGGAGATAGAAAACAGTAAGTGCTTTATAAAACAAACTAGTATATAATTAGGATAACTATTTTAGGGTCTGATGTGATAAGCTACACATTATTCACCTTATTGAATAATGCATACTGAATTTATTTATTTAGTTAGTTACTTTTATATTTTTACCATAGGGAATGTGTGCTTGCCAGAGAGAGACAGAGATACTAAATTTAAAAAAAAGAAATCACAGGGACCAGCAGGTGGTGTGGTGATTAAGGCACTGGAGTCTCACATGACTGATCACAGTTCTAGTCCCAGACGTGGAGACTTAAAAATCACTCCAGGCATATGTGTGTGTGTGTGTGTGTGTGTGTGTGTGTGTCCAAAATCCCAAGAGGAGAACAGGGAAAGGATTGCGCTGTGGCCATTTCCCTGGAGAGTGATTTCTCACTTTTTCTCTCTCCATCTCTCTCTCATGAGCACACACACTCTGTGGCCAAAACTTAAAAAAAAAATCACATAAATCAATTTTTTGACTCTAGTTAGAAAAAATTGAGTAGTCTTGAAAAATATTCTAGTTACTCTTAAAGAGACTTAGTATAACTAAGCTATACTGCTTTGACAAAAAGTGCCTTCATTCATGACTATTATGAATAACTGAACAAATTGCTTTTTTTAGGAAAGCAATTTTTAGCTGTTAGTGTTTCTTAACAATGCTCTCATCGATATTCTCTCCTCACATCTTTCCTAGGGAATAGAGCATTCTTTGAAAACAATCTAGGGAAAGGGAAAGGTGAAGACTGTCTACTCTATATCTAATTTTAAAACATAAACACAAGGGCCAAAATACCCAATTTCTAATGTTCTATGCTTTAGTTTTTCAGAAGTATGTGCAGACAGAAAGACAGAATGGCTGCAAGATTGTCTCTAACAAAGAAGGCTTTCCTGCATGTACTATTTTAATTTTCTTTTGCTGGTGCCGTAGATGTTTTTATACCTTAGAACATTGACACAGAGAGAGAATTAAGATTAGACAAAGATTAAGATGAGGTCTTGGCCAGTCCAAACATGTACTTCTTGTGTGATTGAAGGGTGTGTTAAGGTTTTTGACAGAATTATGAAGACAAGAGAGATATAAGACAGCTTAGCACTGGAGTTTGAATTGAGACTGAATGAGTTCTTTTATTTCCTAGGTGAATACTTTAGGACAAATACCATTAAGAAAAATACCTCAAGGTTATTTTAAAAAAAAAAAGAACGTCAACATAAATTCAAGATGAGTCATGGGGATATTGTTCTTCTGTAAAATGGGAGAAGAGTTATTTTGAAAAGGCTAGTGGGGAAGGAAAATCACCTGATAATGGAAAGAGTGCATATGAAAGTTGAGGATCTGAACATGGATTTCCTTAAAATTGTACTCCAATATGATGACCACTTCTTATACCTGACCTATCCCAAGCCTAGCTTTGTTTCTGACACACAAGTTTTGTGACCTTGACATTGCTTTCTCAGTATGATTTTTATTTTATTTTTTCTTTTTTTGGAGAGGATTTGCTATAGGGCGCGTGCGCTCGCCAGACAGACAGAGAGAGACATAGGGACAGAAAGCGAGAAATCACTCCCCAGGGGCAATGGCCATGCCGCAACCCCTTCTCCTCCATTCTCCTCTCAGGATCTTAGGCATGCACACACACGCTCGGCGTGAGTTTTAAGCCACTGGGTCCGGGACGCGAACCACGGTTGACTATGTGGGAGTCCAGCGACATAGCCATTACGTTAACTGCTGGTCCCCTCAGTATGATTTTTAAACCCTGCTATATTTCCTGTTGTTTTCTGACTTGCCTTCACCTTTGAAACATAGAACAAAAGAGGCACTTCTAGTCATACCTATCCTTGACAGATGATGCCCATACTCAGGGTGTCTAGCAACACCGCTATCCTTCCTAGTTGCATAACACCCTAGTCCTCCAAGGGCACCGTAATAGCCACTGGAGATGGCAGTATGACGAAATTGGGATGCTAAGATGAAGACTATACCTGAGTACATCGTTTTTAAAAAAAAGTTACAAAATACATGCACAGAATGGTTAAATCAGAAAATATGTTAATTTCCACAGATAAGTGAAAACATGTAGTATTTCTTTTTCTGTACTTGGCTTATGACCCTTAACATAATATTCTCCAAGCTTGCCTAACTTACCTAAAATGACTGGATTTTGTTTACTTTAATGGCTGAAATAGTACCCTATTGGGTGTGTGTGTGTGTATGTGTGTGTGTGTGTGAGGTGGGGTGGGTGTGCATATTGCTTTTTATCCATTTATTTGTTAATGAGCACTTATGCTGATTTCATAGCTTGGCTATTGTGAGGAGTGCTGAAGTAAACATTGGGGTGCAGATACTTTTATGGCATAGTGGCCTTCTTTTCTTTACACATATGCCTAGTAGTGGAATGTCAGGATCGTATGGTAGTAATATTTTAATTTTTTTTTTGAGGACACAACCTTGCTAGCATTTGGTAATTTTTGTCTTTTTAATAATAGCCATACTAATCAGAGTGAGATCTTATTTCATTGTGGGTTTAATTTACATTTCCCTAACAACTAGTGATACTGAACATTTTTAAATGTATTTGTCAACCCTTTGTATGCATTCTTTTGAGAACAGTTTATTCAGATTATTTACCCACTTCAGCATTAGGCTGTATTTTCTTAATGCTGCTAAGAAGTACATACTTGAGGGGCTGGCAACTAGAATGGTGGCTAAGGGCACTTGACTCTCACATGGCTGACTGTGGTTTAAGTCCCAGACCTGGCAGCTTGCTTTCCCACTTTCTCTCTCTCTCTCTTTCTGGGCAGATTTAAATAAATAAATAAAGTTTAAAAAATAATTATTTTAAAAAAGTACATAGTTGAAGAATGATTACTGTAGGTTGGAAAAGAAAGTGGAAAGCAAAGGATAGAGGGATATTGATTAATGTAAGCAAAATTAGAGAAAGACAGATGAGAAACTTCTAATGTTATAAATTATAGTAGGATGAATATTGTTCATAAAAATTTACTATATATCTCAAAGTAACTAAAATAGAGGAATTTGATTTTCCCGAAATAAGGATAAATGGCTGGGATTATATGTTAATTTCCCTGATTTAATTCATACAATTAATATTATTGTTCTGAAAATTCACGTAGTACCTCACAAATGTGTACAATTATTATGTGTCAATAAAAATAAAAGTAAAAAAGATATAACAAAAACAGTTAAATACTGTTTTTCAGAAATAACTACTGTGAATATTTTGGGGCACATCTTTATCTATCTGTTGATCTACTCATCTGTCAACCAGACTACCAACCTATCTACCATATTCCCACCTACATATTACCTGCCTATCATCTGTCATCTATCTATGTGTGTTACTAAATCTACCTATATTTGAAGTCATATAATGTAAAATTTTAATATTTAAAATTTACCTCTCTAGCTCATTAAGAACATCTTTCTATGTTAATAAATGTACTTTTACAACATAATCTTCAATGGCTGCAGAATATCTCATTATAAAATCAAATCTCAATTAAATCAAGCAATCCAAAATATTCGAATGTTTAAATTGTTTTCAGTTTTTTACAACTCTAAATAGCTATATGCCTGACATGTTTGTAGCTAAAATCCACTCATACTCAGTTATTTCCTTGGAAATTATTCCTAGAAGAGATCATTATTTTTTGGAGAGTTTTTTGTTTGTTTGTTTGTTTGTTTTTTTGTTTTTTTTTGTTTTTTTGACCATGCTTCAGTCCCTTTTCCTCCATTCTCCTCTTGGGATCTTGGGCACACATGCACACGTGCCTGACGTGAGTTTAAGCCGCCGGGTCTGGAACTTGAACCACAGTCGGCTACATGGGAGTCCAGCCACATAGCCATTACGCTAACTGCTGGTCCCAAAGAGACCTATTTTTTTTTTTAAAGAATGGAAATTAATTTTTATTTACAAGACAATGCAAGATATGAAATTCCACATAGAAATAAGAAACCTGTTCAGAGAACAAGCTTCATACACTTGTACAGTTTGAACTGTTCAAATATAGTTGTGTTGTAGAAAATACTATGAAACTGAAAATTGACATGTACTGAGAGTGTGTGAAGCTTGAAGAATTGTGAACTAAATCCTTGAACTAAATATATGATGTTTTAAAACACTTTAGACAAATTAAATTTGAATGAATTTATTGGAGCAAAAGAGGATTCATGTGCGACCAGCAGGTGGCATGGTAGTTAAGGCTCTGGACACTCCCACATGGCCGACCACAGTTTGAGTCTCAGACCTGGTGGCTTGCTTTCTCACTTTCTCTCCTTCTCTTTCCTGTTTCTCTCTCTGGTCAAATTCAAAACAAATGAATAAATGAATAAAAACAATTAAATAAACAATTCTAAAAACAAAAGAGTACTATGATACAAAATCAGCCACATCTTCAAAAAGAGTTCTCAATACAGAATCAGCAAGACCAACTTAATCCAAACATAGCACTCCACAACCAACTTTGTGCCTCAGCTGGGCAGTGTAATAGCTAATGGTCTCAGGAGTCCCATCCTGCACTTGGAAGGTAATGCTTTTAGAGGTAGTTTCTGGCACAATATTCTGACATTTCTCTACAGAGAAATGCTTTTTAGTCAATTTTAATGAAGCCTTGTGTACAGACTCACTTTCATAGTGTTGTGGAGTTTCTATTTTGTCCAAGCCTTCACATACTTCGATATTTATACTAAGTTTCTGAATTTTTCCTAGTTTTTCAGCAGCCTGAAATATTTGAAATGGCAGCTAGGATAACCAGAATCATTTGGGTATCTTTAGCAGATGAGAGGTTCATCAATGGCTCTGTTATGCCACAATGGATGAGATATACAATCTGGTCATCTGCTCCACCACTTGTATGGTTGGTCACAGACCATATAGCTTTCTTTTGTGTCTTAGAGTCTGCCTTAGAAGGAAGGCTGACAAGGAATGGGTCTAACCATGACTCACAATCTGCTGTATTCAGTCCTGCCAGACAGCTGTGATGCTGAACGCTATTCATGTAATTTCCTTCTGAAAATTCATTTTGGGGTTAATTAGCAGGCTGGGGAAGACAGCAAGTGCTCCAGCATCTATCACTGCCTGAGTCTGTTCATCTGTTCCAGTGACAATATTACCTTAGGCTCTTAGCACAGGAGTCAAAACTGACAATTTGGTAGCTCCTAAAAGCTTCACATGTTGGGGTACAACTCTTGTTTTCACAGCCATTTACATCTGTTCAGTTGCATCATGGTAAGGTAGAAATTAGCCCAGCAGTTATCTGTTAATACTTCTGGATCATTGTGATGCAAGAGACCAACTAAAGTAGGAAGAATTTGCTCCACAGCATCTAGCAGTGCTACAGGATTATTGTTGTGGCCAAGATGTGAAAGTGTCCAGGTAAGATAATGGAAGTAACTGCAAGCTAAAGATGACATGTCAGAAACTACAAGAAGAGCCAACAGCAGGTCAACTGCCCCTTCCTTGATAACCAGTTCTCAGAAAAACCATGCACTGGGATGTTTCCTAGAGCCTGTACAGCTTGCTCACTAATGTGTGTGGGGAGATGCAACATAGAAATTATCTCTGGGATAGTATCTCCATCTACCACAGCCTTGGTCTGTTATGACATCCCAGAAGAATTGTTAGTGCTCAAGCAGATTCAAGGTGGATAGGACTGCAATCATTTCTGCCCAAGCAGGACACACATTTTGGAATCAATCCAGCCTGGTATGTTGTATCTGGGAGGCTTTTTTTTGTTTGTTTGTTTTTTCTAGATAGCAGCTTCTTAGCTGCTTGAATAGCTTAGAGCTGGATTTCCAAATTACTTTAATTATGCCTTTGACAATGTCATCAACAGACCAATTTACAGTGCCCTGGTTGTTGCAGCTTTCCTGCAGTGGAGAAGTAGCAAAATCGTTTCTCCTTTTCAACACCTGATCATTCTTCTTAGCTTTGTCCACATTAACCTCTATTCTGATATGCCTCATTTCTCTACTGTCTTTTCCCTTGTTCTTGAATCTGGTGAAATAACATTCTCATTGGTGGACATGTTTGGAGAAAGCTGCACAGGGGGCTCAGGCTTCTACTGGAGGAGTTGTGGGACTCAGAGTAAGGGGCAGCTGCCCTCAGTATGTCAACTGCAGCTCAGCCTAAAGACAGTGTGCCTAGAAGAGATAATTCTGTGTTAATAGTTATATCTTTTGGAGATCTAGCCATTTTGGGAGAAAGGAAGATGTCCCACTGACTGATAACTGGGCCTCCAGCATACAAAACCTGTGTGATTGAACTTCCAAGTTTGGGAAGAAACCGACCATCCACCAGATGACTAGAAATCGCTGCAAGGCCACAAGAAATATGGGGAAGCAGGAAAATACCTCTCCCACAAGGGAAACGGATAGCTCCTCTTCATCCACATACAGTTCAATGGAAATCATGGAAATGTCTGATAAAGAATTCAGAACATTCATAATAGCAAAGCTAACAGAGATGGAAGAGAAGAGAGACAAGGAACTGCTGAAGAGGAAGGAGAAAGGAGTTGAAGAGTTCCAGGAGGTGAGGAAATTCATGCAAGATCTAAAAGAGGAATTTCACACTTTACAAAAGAATCAGATGGAACTGCTAGAGATGAAGGCTATAATACAAGAAGTCAAAATCTCCCTTGAAAGTATTAAAAGCAGAATAGATCATACAGAAAATAGAATATCTAATGTAGAAAAGAAAGTGGCTGTCCTAGAAAAATCCACCAGGAAGACTGAGAAAATGGCCCAAAAATTTGAGAATAATATGCGAGAAGTACTAGATACAATTGAACGTCCAAACATCTGGATAATAGGCATCTCAGAGGGTGAAGAGACTCATAAGGGCATTGATAAATCTATTTCATGAAATCCTGCAAGAAAACTTTCCAAACCTGGAGAGGCACTCAAGGATTCAGTCCCAAGAAATACAGAGGACCCCAAATAGAATCAACCCAAGAAGATCTTCTCCAAGACACATTATAGTCGGATTGACCAAAACCACAGACAAAGACAAAATACTAAGACTGGCAAGAGAAAAGAGGCAAGTTACCTACAAAGGGTATCCCATCAGACTAACGGCAGACCTCTCATCGGAAACAATGCGAGCGAGGAGAGAATGGGAAAATATATCCAAAGTATTAAGGGAAAAGCAATTTCAACCGAGAATTCTGTACCCAGCAAGGTTATCGTTCATTTGGGAAGAAAAGACACGAACTTTCCCAGATAAACAAAACCTGAAAGAATTTACCAGTACCAGACCAGATCTCCAAGAAGTTCTTAAGGGAGTGCTATGTCAGTAAAATTAAATGCAGACACACAGAAATAAGAGTTCAAAAACTAAGAAAATGGGCAACTTAATTGTAGGGACAATGTTTGGAGATGAATATTATATCCCAGAATTCAATCTGGAAGATTGAACCTTAACAGAAGAAAGATTAAGTACATGAGATTGAACCGATGAAACAACATTCTGTGACCTGACTAAATTATTGCTGCTTTTCTCCTAAGCTTTGTTTTTTGGTTTTAAAGGATTTTTGTCCTGCCTTGAGCTGTTGATAGGTGCATGTACCTACTATTTGAACAGAATAGTAACCTGTTTCTAGGCTTTAAGTTTCAAGGAAATATCATTACCAGTTCAAAACTGCTCTTCTTGAAATTACCTGCTGAACTTGCTATTGAAAGTAGTTAGATGACTTATGACATTGTGTGATCAACAAAATGTTGGGGAAAAAGGAATGGAAGACAACTGTATATAGCAGAGATAGTGTAATAAGAGAGTGGGAAAGGGCAGAGCATCAAACATGGGGTAAAAAACATATATATACATATACATATGTATGAAAGTAGAAATGGAATATTATTGATGATAACATGCATGATTAAGCCACTATGCAGTTTATTCTAGATGGGAAACCACATTTATTACGTTGTGATGATGCTCAGGGAATGAATGTTAAGTAATTTTTAAAAAAGTTGCAGGAGAAAAAAAATGCATATTTGATGACTGCAGTAAGCCATATAGCCCCAGCTGGGTACTACTTTGTAATATGTTCATTCTACTCACTGGGGTTTATGCCTAAAGTTAGACTTGGGTTCATGTATAGGTATATATCAGCTGTGCTAGCTATTGGATATATTTAGACTAATTAAGTTCATTAGCAAATCAATTAAATGCGGGGGGGAAGGCATAGAAAGCAACCATGGATACAAGAGACAATGTGGGAGGAGGGTGGGACATGGCAGAGGGTGAGGGATAAGGAATCAAGGATGGCAAAACAAAAAACAAAGTATACAAGACATAAGAATTGGAAAAATATTTGCTGAAAACATGAATGTTGATGTGCTTGATTGAGCCAATACACAGTGTATTTTGGGTGGAAAATTCATTTGTATGCTGTAATGATGTATAGTGAATTAATGTAATAAATAAATAAATTTAAAGAGGAAAAAATAGTTATATCTTTTGTAATATAATATTCAGAAAGATTTAAAAAAATTTTTATATTTTTTATTTCAATTTCTTTTATATAATCACACTTAGCCTGCAAAGTGAATATTCCAACATGTATATGTTTCTCACCAATCCAGTTGACAGTACTATAAAGTTATCTTCAATAGATAACCCATTTCTTTGTCCCATAAATGCCTTGCCTCTCTATTTTTCTCCTTAATGTCCTTCCTCAGACTCTACTCCTTTACCCACCTTTTTCCCACACTGTATCTGGTATTCACAACCATTTACTGTGTTCCTATCACCTTTAGCCATTCAGTTTTGGCCATAGAGTGAGGACACTCAGTATCTATTAAGTCAAGACATACAATGTCTCTCCTTCATAGCCTGGCTTGCTTTACTCAGTAGTAAATCTTCCATATTCATCCACTTTCTGACAAAAGCCAGGTTCTTGTTTTTTTTTTTTTTTTTTTTTTTTTTATGGCTGAGTAGTATTCCATAGAGTATATGTGCCACAGTTTTTCAATCCGTTCATCCGTTTGTGGCCATTTGGGTTGGTTCTATGTCTTAGCAATTGTGAATAATGCTGCAATAAACATCAATGGGATGTTAACAGTATACACTCCCTACAGCAACAGATGAGTTTTGTTAGAATTTTATGTGCTATACTTGAGAAACGTTAACACACCTTTGGTAAGGACTGTGTATTAAAAGTAAGAGAGTGTGTAAATAGCACACTGCTTCTTGTATGTTTAAATAATCTTTCTCTGCATAGAAAATTATAAAGATCGTTGGTTTTCCTGCTCCACTCAGTAATCTCTTCATGGCTCCTGTATTAATAGGCCTTGCAAATAATGCTTTAAATACCTACTGAATTGTGGTAAATATGTCAAGATTAATTATTCTGCCACACATGAAAGCATGTCTTGTCCCCCACATCCAGATAATTTGCAGCTTTGATTAGCTGCCCAAGGTGCAGAGTGCGGAAGCTTATCTTATTTTCTTAGTTGAAGAAAGTTTGTCACCTTGAATGTCAGGAAGTAACAGGCAGATTTAGGGAGGCAGTCTATTTATACAAGTCAGGGGAAAACTTGATTTTATACTCTTTATTTAAAGTCACCATGGGGTCAAAGTACCAGCATTCCAATTAGCCCAATAAACAGTCATTGCCTGAAAAAACTCCTAGCAACAGTAATGATAAAAATAGAATATTGAGAGAGGTTATGACATTTACTCCCCTAAAAAAGGCAGTGAGTGGACTTGAATTGTCATTAATAGAGAAGTTATAAGTATGACTGAAAGGGCACTGCGAAAAAAGTAATATTGATTGATCAAAAATAGTTGTCTAATTAGGACCAGCAGATGGTATAATGGCTACATCACTGGACTCCCATGTAATTCACTGCAGTTTGAATCCCAGACCCAGTAGCTTAAACTCATGCTGGGTGCATGTGTATGCATGCCCAAGATCCTGAGAGTAGAATGAAGGAGAAGGGATTGTGGCATGGCCATCCCTCCTGGGGGATTATTACTAGCTTTCTGTCTCTCTCTGTCTTTCTGGTGAGCACATGTGCCCTATAGCACAAACCTCTCCAATAATAATAATAATAATAATACTTGCCTAATTACAGAATAAAACCATGAAGCTGTGACCTAAAGATCACAGGACTTATAATTGGACTTAAATTATTTATTTGTCCAACAAATTGATTGATCAAAAATAGTTTAACAAGTAGTTAGTAAGCATTTATTATATACCAGAACCTAGACAAGGTGCTTAAATATGATAGTGAGCAAAACTGACATAATCATTTCTTTTTTTAATGCCATAGAGAGAAGCCATCCTCCAATGGGGCCTGGTCACACTGCAATCCTTTTTCCTTTAATTCCTCTTTCTGGATCTTGTGCATGGTACATATGTGCTCGGCATGTTTTTCAAGCCACTGGGTCTTAGACTCAAACTCTGGTTGGCCATGTTGGACCCAGCTTCTTCGCAGTCCTTGACCACTGTGCCATGAGACTGGCCCCAAACTGATAGAAGTTTGTCCTCATGGATTTTAGAGTTTATGGGAAAACATGGACATTAAAAAAGAAATACTTTGGGGCCAGTAGGTAGCATAATGGCTAGGGCACTGGACTCCCACATGGCCATTCATTGTTCAAGTTCTGGACCTGGAGACAATCACGCTGAACATGTGTGTGTGTGTACCCCAAATCCTGAGAAGAGAATGGAGGGAAAGGGATTATGGATATGACCATACCCCTGGGGGTTGATTTCTCACTCTCCTCTCTGTCTCTTTCTGGTGTCCTATGGCAAAAAAGTAAAAAAAGAAAAAAAAAATGAATATGTTTTTGTTTCAAAATGTGAAGATCTGAAAACTTTTCATTCCTGGCTTGACAAGAAAAAGCTGAACAAAACTGAACATTAGTGAATTTTCTTGGAACTACCAGAGGACTGAAGTCACAGGACAAAGTGTCATGCTCAAATATGGAAATAAGGATGAATTTGGAGTCACGGCTGAGATCTGCTTACTTAGAGCAGAAGTTAAACTGGTAAAGACATTGCAATGGTGTTAGTGATATACCTTCACATATATACATTTTAAAGAAAGCATTTGGGAGGTCAGCAGATACCAGGATGAAAGACAGAATCTTACTGTATTACGAATGTATGACATGTCTTCACTGAAGGGATTAGGGGAAAAGTGCTGACCCAAGTAGCATTAGAAATAAATTATTTAAAACCAGAGTCAAAAAGATCTACGCCTAAACCTGTACTCTATATGATAAAATTGTTTCTCACAGGGGCACTCGGTAACAATTTGATTCTGTTATGTGTGATACTGGAATAGGACAGTTAAGTAAGTGAATGCTGGATGGGAGTAGCTAGGTATCTCATGACTGGAATGGAGTTATAGATAAATAATAAGAGGAGGCTAGTATGACCCATATGGTAATGGATTAGAGTTGGAGGTATCAGAATAAACTCATGTTAAATACTCTAAGCTGAGAGAGCCTGAAAATGATGACATGCACTATCAGAAAGTATACTACGTACCCAGATTTTGGTTTCTAATATACCATTACTCAATAAAAGGGACCAGGTCTCCGTTAAGTAATGGCTAATCCTAGGACTAGGGCAGAAAGTATACAAGATAAGCCTAAATCATGTTGTACTTTCAGAAATAAGGAAGTACTAAAAATAAAAACAATCCCTTCCAATCCTGTTTTCTAACACACAATGTTGAGGGTATGTAAAAAGAATTCAAGAGTTAATTGAAAGAGCTCCTAATCACCAATGTTGGAACAATTTGAACAACAAAATAATTTGAAGTTATAATTGAATGCATAAAATAAATATCCACAAGTCAAAACTAATATAATAAATTATTGAATATATGAAGCAATGAATGAGAAGAGGCAACTCTTCCTATGCATTAGAATTCTAAATAATTTAAATAAATAGATACTCTGTCCTCAAGAAGGTAGAGCATGATTCCTCGCTTCTTTTTTTAAAATAACTATTTATTTAATTTTATTTATTATTATCATTATTATTTTTATCTGACCAGTGAGAGACAGAGAGAGACAGAGTGGGAACGCGAGTAAGTAAGTTGCCAGGTCTGAGACTTGAACTGCAGTCAGCCAAGTGGGAGTCCAGCACCTTAACCACAACACAGTCTCTCTCTCTCTCTCTCTCTTTTTTTCTCCTTGCTAGCAGAGTAATCTGTCTTATTTTATTTATTTTTTTTTCTCTTTTTTTCTTTCATTTATTTATTTTTACATTTTTCCACAAACATTTACTTTACATAGCAAAAAATTTTAGCTCATACTCCATAATTCTTGACAGTTTACAAACAACTTTCAAAATTTCAAAATACTGAATTTTAAAGATAATGCTTCTCGGCCTTTTGGCTAAGATCAAGTGATTCCTTGCTTCTTAAATGTGAGCTATTCATAGTGACTTCTAGCAAAGTGTACCACATGAAAGGGGGAAAATGAATAGTTTTATGATCAAGAAATCTGGTAAAGGGGACCAGCAGTTAGCGTAATGGCTGTGTCGCTGGACTCCCACGTACTCGACCATGGTTCGCGTCCCGGACCCGGTGGCTTAAAAAAAAAACTCACACCTGGCGCGTGTGCGTGCGTGCTCAAGATCCCGAGAGGAGAATGGAGGAGAAGGGATTGCGGCGTGACCATCCCCCCGGGGGGGGGGGTGATTTCTCGCTTTCTGTCTCTCTGTCTCTCTCTGTCTGTCTTTTGAGATGTGAAGGGAATAGCAACAACTAAGCTCTCAAAATTGCTTGTAAATCTCTGTATGTGTGTATGTAGTACAAACTGTTTATAGTCAGACTCAGGCATGCAACAATTAAACTTTATTTTTCGTTTCTGCTTGGTGGTGAAAAACATCATTTTATCCAGCTAAGGAAACTCAGTTTAGAACTCAGACACTGTTGTCTTTGTCTACCCTTTTCTTTTCCTCCTCTCCCCTTAGTGATAGTGATGTCTGGGAGTAGAGGAAAGTCTGGCTTATATAACCTTGAGGTGGGGTGGAGGTGTGGAATTCCATGGTCGCCTTCTGACTTTGCTCATCTGTCCTGATGAGACTGCTGTATCTGCTGACACTATTGTTTCCACCAGGGCCGTCAGTAATCTGAGTATTACCGTCTGTTTCAGCCCTCAGTCAGCCATGAGCTCTGTTTCTGTTAACCATAAATTTCTCTGCCTCTCCTAGAGACCTGAGTACTGTTGGATGTTTTGCCATGTGGCTTTAGATCTGGAGGAGGCTTGGGAAATTGATTAGTCTCACTTTTTTTGCTTGTCTTATACCCATTGTCCTCCTCTCTCCAGTATTGTTTAGAGGCAAGACTTCTGAGAGGTTTGCAGTCTCTGTGGGCTACACCTTGGTGAGAAAGACCATATCCTTTCTGCCTCAGAATCCCTCCAAACCGATCTGCCACCTAGGATTAGAATGGAGGGGGACAGTGGCTGAAGTTCAGGTGCTCCATATTCACATCTAACTCTTTCGTTGTTCTTTTTTGAGTTCTTGCCCAATTTTCTTTTCCCCCATAGCCCATAAAAGGCTTTAATCACTTGTCTCTGTGTTAAGAAAGGTATTTTTGTATCATCATACATTCTTTCTTGCTTTATGTTTTGAGTGTCTAGGCTTTGCTAAATAAAGCTAAGCTTTTAGAATTCTTCCACGTCCACAGAAACTTCTCATAGAAAAATCAAGCCAAATACAAACTATCATCTCCTTAAAAATGCCTGATTCTTGCAATAAAAAGTCACCTTTAAAGGTTGTTTCGGAATAAAAATCCTCATTTCTGACACAATTTTCTTACTGAATTTCTTTATATTCTCTCTTCTAGGATAATAACCTCAGCTTATTGATGTCTTAATCTGTTTTGTTGCTAATAATTGAAAATACCTGAAACTGGGAAATATATAAGAAGAGAGACGTATTCAGCTCATAAGGTCCAGCAGCCATACCTGGTGGGTGTCTTGCAGAGTCATGACCACAGTATGAGGATTAGAACAGAGCAAATTGTCCATGTGTCTGTCTGTCTTTACTTAACCAAGTAAAGTCATGGTGAGGTGTGGGGAGGGAAATGAGAAAGGAGTGACAGAAAACTGAGTTTATAATGGAGAAAACGGCTTCTGAAAAGCACACTTAGGAAAGGCGAACAAATGTTGACTGGAACAGAGAGTGAAAGATGCATCAAGTAGAAGCCAGACTGGAGAGAGTACTATTGGCCACGGAGTTTGTAGGAATGCCCAGAGCATAGGACACAATTGAAGAGGTTTAAGAATATAAATAATAGGATCTGGTTTTATTTTTACAGTATTCCATCTATAATGTAGAAAAGGAGGCACCAGAGAAAGGTAAGAATTCAAGATAGGAATTTATAAAAGTAAAAATAGCATGTCTGGACAAAACCCTTCAATTGAATGATGGAGATCTTTATTCTAAAGAATTTTTTCAATGGTAATGCATGTAGTGTGTGCCAAGCGAAAAGACCACAAGAGTGATATTAGAAGTACTGTTCACACTATCCCCAAACTGGAAACAATCTGAATACCTATCAACAAGGAAATGGATAAAAGAATGGAAAATATAGCAATGGAAATTAACAAACTGCTGCTACTCTCAACAATAGAAATGATTCTTATAAACATAATAGTAAACAAGTCAGACACAAATAATCCAGTTCTATGCTTTCATTTGCATAAAGTTCAAAAATAAGCAAAATTAATCTGGAGTATTAGAAGTCAGACCAGTGGTTCCTCTGAAGCTGGAGTAGTACTTGAGAGTATAGGAGGGCAGAAGGGTTCCTGGGGTACATGGAATATTCTATTTCTTGTGGGTGATGGTGTCATTGGTGTTCAATTTGTAATAAGTCAATAAATCATACACTTAATATATTTTGCATTCTTCTGTATATATGTTGTGTTTCCATATTGAAGTTACTTAAAACAAAAAAGTGTTGAACATTTGCTATGGTTTCAATATGTTCCCCAATAATAAATGAGCCATTTTTTAAAGAAGTATTTCATTCAACTTTGTTTATTTAATTCTTTATTTTTAATTTGACCAGAGAGGGACAGAACGGGGGAGAGAAAGAGAGAGCAAAAGTGAGAAAGCAAGACACCTGGTCCGGAACGCAAATCGCCATTGGCCATGTGGGAGTCTAGCATTCTCAACCACCATGTCACCTGCTGGCCCTAAGTTGAGCCATTATATCATGATTAAGATAGTGAAAACTAGATCGAGTTATGATTTTAACAACCAGAACCTTTGGGAGAAGAGCCAGGCCCCCATGATTGATGCCTAGTGGGTTTACAAGGACAGAAAATTCCTCAAGTCACAACCTGTCATTTCTGAAATAACATGTAAGGGAGTGTAAATTGTCAAATTCAAAGAATACAGGCACTTGCAACACTCGTGTGAATGATGAAAAAGCTTGAACCCATCAACAAAGTTATCCAGATCTGGTCTTCTCACATTAGGATTTATAGACTACAAATGAGTCTAAATGATGCTTGAGGGGTATCACTTACTTAAAGGGAACAACTTTAGTCATGGAACATAGTCTTTGTATAACTCAACAAATAGATAGCTAAGATAGCTTAGGTGACATTTTGCAACAATTTAAGTTCATCAATTCCATCTTTAGATACAGTAAGCAAACTAGATAAACTATAGTTTAGAACATCTCTTAAAAAGAATTCTCCCTTGGAAAATACTACTAGAATCTGATTAGTGTGTTTACAAAGAAATTTGGCTGTGCCATCTCTTCTTATGCATGTCCCAGGGGAAAAAATAAGCTTGCAACTAAGCTTTTTCTTTCTAACTTCCTAGTTTAAGCATTTCTGACCCTCTAAATCTGAATAGGTGTCTCTATCTATTTATCTGTGGTTTCCTGTATTTTCCCCATCCAAATGATTTCTGATGTATTAGCACTTCTTGGTTATTTGTTACCTATAGTCACTTCAATACTTTCAACTTCATTAAAATAATGATTGTGTATGTTTTATTTGTCATTTGTGTGCCCTATTCCTGGGATATAGTGCATGACCGACTGCAGTTTGGGTCCCGGGCCTGGAGGTTTGCTTTCTCACTTTCTCTCTCTTTTTCTTGCTCTGTCCTTCTAAATAAATGAATAAGTAAAATTAAATAATCCTTTTTAAAAAAAGAGAGTTACTTAAGAGACACAAAGCTTTAGATATTTGCTATGTGTTTGAGGGCACAAGTTGCTGACTCATTGAAGCTCACTTCCAAACATGTCAGAGGATCCAGGAGCTGGTCTAAGCCTCAGAGCATCCTTTAGTGAGCCCCCAGAGAGAACTGATACACTAAAGCATGGGGTAAAAGTCATCCTCTCTTCCGACATATTGTTTTTCCTTCTTCCTTTCCCCCATTCCCTCTCCCTTCCTTTCCACACTCCTACCTTCTAATCTCTAGACTTTTTTCCTTTTTAATTTGCCAGTGCATGTGAGCCTGTTAGATATGGATAAAGAGAGTCTCTCTTTGTTAACTATTAAGACATGTCAACACAGGCATTTCCGCCAGTACTCTCTAGCCGGATGCCACTGGAACATCCTCGTAGTTCAACAAGATGGTTCTATTGCCATTGACATGAAGAAGAGCCCACTTCATAGGAGCTATGGCATGTCTCAGTAAAAGACTGTCAGAAGAAACTTACTATAGAATTTGGGCATATATTAGTTGATTTTGGGAAGACTTGAAGAAGCAGAATTTTGTTCTGTATTGGATACTATCAGGAATCAGAGGGCATTCTGTGATTATTTTAATAAAGCTTATTTAGGAAGAAGTAAGACAGAGGTTAAAGCCAAAATTGGTATGGTAGCTGCAGTAACTCATATTAATCAGAAGAGAGGACATTTTATATTTTGCAGGTCGGGTAGTGTTTGTATTTTGTCCGATGAGACATGATTCTGGAATGGTCCTATTTTTGTTTTTACTCATCCTGCTCACAAAGCTATTTGTCTGATATTGATTGAGGTTCTGTAAAATTACGTATGTTCAACAGGTGAACACCAATGCCTAGCTGGGAATATCAGGGCAGCTCCTGAATGTCAAAGAGTGCTATCCTTTTCCTCACCCCTATGACTGACATAGAGTTGGTGTAGAAGTCAATCCATACACATTTAGGAACAGTGTGAAGATACTGTGTTTCCATAGAAAAAGACAAAGCGATAGGTCTGTTAAATATGCATATCAAATCAAAATTTAGGAGGGATAACCACATCAAAAGGAGAGAATGTATAGGAAAAGACATAAAAAATACTGATGAGAAAATACAATAAAATCACACTAATGTTACTGACTCTTTTGGGGGATCTAAGAGTCAAAGTTTCCTTCTTGTTTCTCTAAGCATAAAACTTTTTTTTCCCAGTCTCAGGATGGTTACAATTTAATTTCATGTCACTTAATAGCTTTTCAAGTGGAACTCTTAGTGCACCTATGAAATGCAAGTATAGTAACCTTACCTTGAGGCAAAAGTATTGTCTTATTTTTTTAACATATTAGTAAGCTAAGATTCACATCAGTTTATTGATTTGACTCAGAACACAGAATCAACTCATAGCAAGGAGTGATATAGAACTTGACCTCTGACATCAAAACTCATGTTCTTTTAAATAGAGCTCCCAGTTTTTATTAGAGGAGACTTTTCTTTTTCTCTCTTCTGAAATAGTTTAAATTAGTGGAACCAACACCCTTCTTGTGTCACAGTAATAGCACCCACCTATATCGCACTTACTAAGATTAAGGCACTGTTCTAAGCATTTCACATACATGACTTCATTTCATCCTTACCCCCTAGAAGGTAGATGTTACAGACAATGAAGCTAAAACACAAAGAATGGAACTGAAGAACAGAGAGCTAAGTTTGCGCAAGGCCATACAGATAATACAATGCCAAAAATTAACCTCAATGCCTGTGATATTAACTACTATGATTTATTGTCACCAGTCTCCTCCCAAAGCTTATCTAGTGGGTAATTGCATTACTTCTTAGGCGGAGAAATCAAGGATATCTCTAAGGTCTCTGATTTTTCCTTTGGCTATTTCTCATCTTCTAAGGTTCATTTGCAGTAAATATTTCTACTGCCTTTACTAGTGCTCTTTAACCACTATTTATGATGAGAAATATTTTCAGGTCAGTCCTGAAAGAATGAGAGCGTGAGACAGGGATACACAAAGATACAGAGAGATACCCCCAGGCCCGTTTTTGTAATCTCTTTAACCCTCTTGCCTTTATCCAATTTTCTTTACAGCTTCACACTTTTGGGTGATGTCACTGTTTCAACTCTATGCTCAATCCTTGACCTTCACAACTGAACATGGCCTTTCTAATTTGTACTTTCTGTTCACTAAGGATCCTAACTTATATTTACTCACTGGTCTGCCTTTCTCAGTTCCGGACCACTGATATGTATCCCAGAAATCATACCCTGCAAACTCTCCTTTCCCACTCACTCTGAGGCATATGCAGACTCATCCAGTGATGACCTATTCCTTGGATCCCATGAAACATCCCATGCCCTTTGCCTTCAGCAAACCTGACTGCTTCTACGTCTTCCTTGACAATTATCATAAACCAAAGCAACCTTCATCTCTCACAGAGATTACAGCAACAATAACTTCTTCTCTGCTTCTACTTTTATATCACTATAATCTGTTCTCCATGAAGAAGCCAGAATAATCATTTAAAATATAACACTGGGGCAAACTGAGACAGAACTGAAGAAAGAAATCACATTTACAATAGCCACAAAACCAGTAAGATATCTAGGAATAAACCTTACCAAACACATCAAAGATTTCCACAAGGAAAACTATGAAATGCTAGAAAAAGAAATTAAAAATGATACCAAAAAATTGGGAAAACATCCCATGTTCCTGGATTGTAAGAAATAATATAATCGAGATGTCAGTCCTACGCAAATTAACCTACAAATTTAATGAGATCCCAATCAAACTACCAAAGATATTCCTCACAGAAATAGAAAAAAACATACAGTTTATCGGGGAGCATAAAAGGCCTTGCATTTCCAAAGCAATACTGTGCAAGGGAAATAAATGAGACATCTCACTTCCTGACATCAAAATATATTACAGGGACCAGCAGTTAGTGTAATGTCTATGTTGCTGGACTCCCACGTAGTCGACCGCGGTTCACGTCCCGGACCCGGTGGCTTAAAACTCACGCCGGGCGTGTGTGCGTGCGTGCCCAAGATCCCGAGAGGAGAATGGAGGAGAAGGGATTGCAGTGTGACCATCCCCCCTTGGGGGTGATTTCTCGTTTTCTGTCTCTCTGTCTGGCGAGCGCATGCGCCCTATAGTGAAAACCTCTCAAAAAAAAAAAAAAAAAAAAAAAAAAAAAAAAATATATATATATATATATATATATATATTACAAAGCTTTGATAGTTAAAACAGCAGGGTATTGGTACAGAAATGGACAGGTAGGCCAATGGAATGGAATTGAGAACCCCAAATAAACCCCAAAACATACAACCATCTGATCCTTGACAAAGGGCACAAGACAATCCAGTGGGAAAAATAAAATCTCTTAAGCAAATGATGCTGGGAGAACTGGCTATCCACCTGCAGATGAATGAAACTGAATCCTTATCTCTCAGCGCTAACAAAAATTAACTTAAAGTGGACTGAGGGCCTAAACATAAAACCATCAAACTATAAAAATACTGGTGGAGAACACAGGAAATATTCTTGGAGACCTTGGAGTAGGTAGAGACTTCTTAAAGAGGACCTCCAAAGCACAGGTAAGAGTCCCCCAAATAGTCAAATGGCTATTATTAGGTTGAGAAACTTCTGCACAGCAAAAGAAACAATAAGTTGAGTGAGAAGACAACCCTCAGGGTAGGAGAATATACTTGCAAACTATACCTCAGATAAGGGATATACAGGAAACTCAAGCAGCTTACTCACAAAAAAAATCAGTGCAATTAAAAGATGGGAAAATAAACTGAACAGATAATTCTCTAAAGAAGACATGACTAAAAACATACGAAAACATGCTCGACCTCTCTTATCATAAGGGAAATGCAAATCAACACCACAATGATAACAATGATACCACTTAACCCCAGTGAGAATGGCTAACATTTAAAAAATAATGATAAGTGCTGGCGAGGCTGCGGTGAAAAATACAAAATAAAGGATCGTAACAACTCTTCTACAATGTTGGTGGGAGTGCAAATTAGCACAACCACTTTGGAGAACAATACAGAGATTCTTCAGAAACCTAAAAATAAAACTATGATGCAGTCCAGTAATTTTACTCTTAGGTATTTATTCAAAGGCTAGGAAAACCATCAGTCGGAAAAACACACATCCACAAATATTGGAGCATTGTTTACAATCACCAGGACATGGAGTCAACCCATTATCCAAAATTAGAAATGTATTGTATGTAATCTATGTACAGCTGTTAAAAACAGTGTGATCCTATACCTTCCAAACTTTCAGTTTCTGCTATAGTGTATACACTGTATAGTGTATATCACTGCTCAGATCTTCCAATGACTTCTTATCAAATTAAACATCAAATCCAAATATAACAGGCCTAAAAGCCCTGTGTGATATTCACCCTGGCCACCAGAACCCCGAAGTGTTCAGTGGGTTCCAGGCACATTGATCTCCTACCTGTTTCCTCAACTCATGCTAAGCATGTTCTTGTTTTAAAAAAATAATAAAACAAAATAAAATAAAGCAAAACAACAATGCATTTATTGCTCCTTTGTTGTAATGCTCCTCTTCCAGATGTTTCCACAGCTCAGAGTCTCATTTCCTTCTAGCTCAGGATCAACGGTCACCCAATTTGTAAAGGTCTTTCCTGGCATCTCTAAAATAGCACCCTTATTACAATCCTTTTTCTTTTCTTTTTTTTTTTAAAGTGATTTTTGCTAAAGGGTGCGTGCACTCACAAGAGAGACAGAGAGAGACAGAGATAGAAAGCAAGGAATCACCCCCCAGGGGTTTGGCCAGTCTGCCATCCCTTTCCCTCCATTCTCCTCTCAGGATCTTGAACACATATACCCAGCATGAGTTTTAAGCCGCCACCAGGACTCAAACCATGGTCAACTACTTGGGAGTCCAGCAATGTAACCATTATACCATCTTCTGGTCCCTTTATAACCATTTACCCTGCTACATTGTTATTTTTAACACTGTTACCACTATCCCCAACATTTTAGTGCACATATATTCACTTATTTGGCGCCTGGTAAATACTGTCCTATGAACTGTGATAAAAAGATGGGTATGATTTGGCCTCTGCCGTCAAGGAATTTATACTTTAGTGAAAAAACAGGCATGGAACAGATTGCAATATAGAATGCTATGTGCAAAAAGAGAATGTTGTGCAATGACAGAAACAGCATACAGGAAAATTTATTAATTGCCTATATAAGGAGGTTTCAGTAAGAGGTGATTATTACAGTGGATTTTGAAGGATGAATACAAGTTGTCCAAATAAAGAAAGGGAAAGTAAGGGGTAGAAAGAAGGACTTAAAGCCAGTATTCTGGTCATAATTAAAATCATGGAATAAGGACTTCTATTACTATCAACATTGTAGACTAATATACTAATATTATATAGTGCATATATAATATGTTAGTATATATTAATATAATCTTTCACTCCACCACAATAAAAAACTTCTAAAATGATGTGTTAAGTTCACAAGAAAAAATGGATGATCTTGAAGGGCCAAAAAATAAAAGAAAGGTGGAATCACATAAGTGGATAAACATAGGTATGGAATCTGGTCCTACCTTGTGAATAAAAAGTTTCATTGGTAACCTAGAGTTTTATGGGCCAATGAGCACTAGTGGGTAGGGCTAAGTTTAGGTACTGGACTACTATGTTGGACAATACTTATAGACTAAAAATATTGAGAAAAGCTAAAAAACAATAATAGAGATAATTTTCATATGCAGCATCTTTGCAAAAAACAGTGAAGCTGAACAAGTAGATGGATAACCAGCATAAAATGAAAATGCCATGTGATCGATTATGAGGGTGTATTCAATTTTCTTTCTTATGTGATAGTCAATGCTTTTTGACTTATAATGGCAAGTATGAGAAACAGATTATACAAGAGAATATATTATAACTAAGGGAATATGAAAACTAGAAAGGAGAAGAAAGCTAACCTCATAGTTTTAGTCCCCAGTTGCTGTCAAGAGCAGGGATAATAATGAGTCTGTACTTTCTCATGCCACAGACTTTTACTAGAATCAAAATCCTTCCGAAAGTTAAGATAAATGGCAGTTCCCAAGACAACTCAGAAGGAGTACAAGCAAACCCTTTGAAGAATTCCCATAAAATACACATGATGACTGCAAAAATAAGAGTTATTTAGAATTCACAGAACATGAATGAAAATAAATAAAATGCTGTCAAAAGTTACAGAAAGTAGCTGCAGAAGGCATTGAAAGGGAGAAAGAATGAAGTCTGCAGCATTTTCGCATTGCAATTTAATGTATGAGATTCACGATTTACTCTGACAGATCTTTATTCATTTGTGCTTGCTTTCATTCTCTTCGTAAACGCTGAAAGTCAAATATGTGCCAGACACCACATCAAAAGTTAGAGATGGAAAAACGAATAGAATTAGGTCTTGCCCTTTTGGACTTTTTGATCATGGATAAGGCCTTCATACAACAAATGATTCACGACTGAGATAAAGGCTGAAATAAGGAATAATGGTACCATGACATAGCCATAGAAGAGATTGGGAGAAAAGAATAGTATCTTTAATTGAGAGAGCTTCAACGGATATGTTTAAGTGTTTGCCGTAGAATGATGGTGTGAGCCACACTGGGAAGTGCCCCTGAAGATGAAATGATGTGTATTAAATCCTAGGACAAGCATCCACTTATTCCTAGGATCTTCCTTTCACTTTCAGAGTGGTATGCACCAAATCAGTGCGCAAAGCCTTAAGATTCCTAAGCCAAGGCCAAGAAACTGTCTCCTCCCTCAGTCAGAGTGACCATGCACACTCTCCCTGCCATGCATCCCTGAGGGAATTTTGAAATGATGGAAGCTGGAGATTTCGATTTAAGAGCTTATGAATTCCTTTCCAAACTTTTAAAGTGAATATTAAATAAATTACATTCCTACCTATGATATCTATGCAAGTCTGAGATATATGCAAGCCAGTGTATATGCAACGTAACAGCAAATAAGAATATTAAAAAAAAAAACATAGGCCAGCAGGTGGCATAGTGGTTAAGATGCTGGACTCCCACATGGTTGATAGTGATTCGAATCCTGGACCAGGCAACTTGAAACATGCAGGGCACATCTGCGTGCGTGTCCAAGATCCTGAGAGGGGAGTGGAGGAGAAAGGATTGCTGCATGGTCATCCCCCCAGGAGTGGGGTGATTTTTTGCTTTCTGTCTGTCTATCTCTTTTTGTCTCTCCAGTGAGCACACATGCTCTGTAGCAAAATTCTCTCTCTCTTTCTCAAAAAGAAAAAAAACATAAATAAAAGAATATAAGAATACAAGAAAGAACAAAGACACATTCAGGTGTATCAAGGGAATAAATCAAATTATATGGATTTTTGGACATAAATCTATTTTCATTCATAGTATCTTCCTTTTTATTTGAGATTGTGAGTGACCCAAAAAATTATAAAGAAATAACCACAATACTTTGGGCTGGCTCCTTTGGTAACATGCTGCTCAAGAGAAGCAGGATCCCACAAGGCTACTGAGGTTTGAATCTCCAACTAGTAACCCTGTGACCCAAAAGGCTGGAGGAAGAGGACAACAGTGTGACTAGACCCGAAGACCCTATGGAAGGTGTTCGTGTCTCTCGCTCTCACTCTTATGTGCGTGCACATGTGCTGTATCATGGATAAAGGAATCAAGACTTGTTGTGCACAGCATTGACATTCCCTTCTCTTTCAGCAAGCAGAGGCCTCATACCCAACCCCTCTGTCTCCTTACCACCTTTGCCTCAGCTAACTGTGGTGCTGGAAGAAATTGTTTAAAAAGCATGGAAAAAGAGACCAGCAGTTGCCGGGAGCCGTGCCCCAGCCGGGGTGGGTGCACAGGGAGGCGACGCGGGTGAGCAGGAATCAGACTGAGACCTCACGCCCCTTTAGCATGTTCTCAGCCGACTGCAGCCAGAGTAATCTCCAGACTGCAGCCCTGATGGCCAGAAGTCATGCGTATTTATTATAGAAGGAGTTTTACAGTAGTGGGATGGGTGAAGGGAAGTAAGTGAAACATTTTGCTCTAAAAGGTAAGGCATTCAAAATATAGGAACAATAATCATAAAACATGACATCTGTTTTGTTTAGGTATAAACAGTCATAATTTTTAGAACGAGGAAGTCCATTTTTCAGGTGTATTCTCTTCTTTGATCTTGATTACCAGGGAGGGTCTTTGGATGAGAGGGCTCCCAGGAATCTTGACCACTTCAGTCAGACCAGCTTGATCACTTTAGTCCCAGATTGGCCTCAGGTCAGCTTTTTGAGAACTTTAGCTTCAGGCTAGGGTGGTAGCAATTACTAGAAATAAATCCTGTCTGGTTTAGTAAAGACAAGGTTAGTATATGCTAAAGTAAAATACTTATGTTATCTCTGGGGTAGTCTACAGCTAAGAGGGTGAGTCTACATAGGAAAGGAATGTGGTCTTGTGAGTAGCTGACTTGAAGGTTACTGTGTACTTGGGACCCTCTACATGCTGCTAATGACTGTGGCTTGGGGAATAGCAATTTGCCCTTGTCCTGAGAGTAAGGGTGGCTTATGGTCTTTGGGGTAACAGCACCTCATGGATGAGTCCCCGAGTCCCTCTCGGCTACTGAGGTCCTTTTGCCCATTAGTAGCTTTAACTCAGACCTTTCTAATGCTTATCTATGTAATCCCTAGTAGGAGAAGTGAATGTAGTATTCTCTGTTGACATTTTCTAGGAAGGTGGGGTGAGTAATGGGAGTAACTCCTGTTCGCAGCCGCCGCCCTACGCAGCTGCCGCCTTAGTGGATCCGCATTCTTTCAGGATTATTGTAAAAATTATAGTAAGGCTGGGGGTGCCTTTATGGGGTACTGGGGTATGGCAACAAGGCCCATGGCAGAGAAATTGAGTGCAGGACAGTACAGCAACACAATTCGTGAGGTCCAGAACTCGTAAAACTGTTGACCTTGCAAACAGTTCTCCTCAGCCGAGTCCTTGCTCTAGGCACGAGGGGCAGTTCTTTCATACTCAGCCTGTGTTAACTGCATGGTCCCAGCAAGCAGTTGGCGTAATGGTTATATCGCTGGACTCCTATGTAGTCGACCGCAGTTCGAGTCTCAGACCCAGTGGCTTAAACTCACACCAGGCGTGTGTGGATGTGTGCCTAAGGAGATGAGAATGGAGGAGAAGGGATTGCAGTGTGGCCATTCCCCCTGGGGGTGATTTCTCGCTTTCTCTCTCTCTGTCTCTCTCTGTCTTTCTGGAGAGCGCATGCACCCTATAACAAAACCCTGTCCAAAAAAAAAAAAAAAAACCAAACAAACAAAAAAAACAACAACAACAACAAAAAAAAAACAACCAACAACTGGAAAAAAAAAAAAAAAAAAAAAAAAAAAAAGAAATAACCACTTGCTCAAGGGACACTTTAGGGTAGGGTAATAAGTGTGTGGAATCCAGAATCTGGCCTGAGCTCAATCCAGGCAGAGTCACTGGCCCCTCAAGGACTCCAGATAGAATAAATTAGCAAAGTTGTAGTTTCCACATTTGAAAAATGGAGATGTAATGGCAGTTTTTCCTTTCCGATAGTATTGTGAGGATTACATGATAGTTGCAAACGGCTTACACGTGATGACAGTGATGGTGCTGATGATAGCCTTCCCCAGCTGCACGAGTGGAGCCCGGCCAGGGGAACCCTTTGGCCTAATGGATCTCAAGGTAGTATACTAGGATCACATGGCACAAGGCCAGCTTTGTGGATGTGTGATCTTTGTGGTCCCACAAGGCCTCATTTGAACAAGGACCAGGCACGTGGTTCAATGGTCTGCTGTTAGTTAAAACAAGATCGCCCTCTTTTTCTTTGGCAGTGGGCCCCACCAATGACATATCTAACCATGCCTGGGGAACATTAAAAATCCCACCATGCTACATGTCAATTAAATGAGAATCTCTGGAGCTGGGACCAGAGATTCTTATTTTTTAAAACTCCTTAGCTGGGGTCCATAGTGTGCCGCAAAGCTGAGTACTCTGTGCCTTGGTTTATTGGTTGATAGCAGTCTAGGGGATTATTTGTCCCAGTGGCTTATAGTCTTGTAGAGAAAACTCTCTTTTTGATGAGTTTCAAATGCAAGAGAATGGACATACATCCTCCAACTTTGAAACACATATATCACTAGTTAGCACACACTGGACGACTACCCACATGACTGCGTGACAATTAGCCCTGAAATCAACTCAGGAAATTGGCTCTCTTTAATCTGTAAAATGGACATTAACATACTACCTACATCATATGATTGCTGTGAGAATTAAGTGAGATAGAAGATATTAAATGCTTAACAAATAGCCTGACACAAAATAAGTGTTCAATAAATATGAGCTATTACAAATGCTATTATTCTTACAGGTTGTTTTTGGTTTGATTAGTAATGGGATCCTTTGATGGGTTAAAGGCTCCTGTCATAAGAATATCAAGATATTTGTTTCAAAGGACACATTTAACTGTTCCTCAGAGTGTAGCATATAGATGACATTTAGTCAGAGGACGATGTGAAGTGACTCGAGGCAAGTCATATTCAAGCATAGAGGCAAGTTGTGAATAATTTACTTATCCTTCCAAGCTGTCAAATTATTGAAGAATTTTCTAGAACAGCATCTGACCCGGTTACTCAGACCCTCCTCCTTAAAGGAAGACATGACTAATTGCAAGGGAAAAGATGTCCTCATTACTCATGCCCCGCACACATCGAAACACGCCATCTGTCACCCCTTCCTCTCAGTCCCTGCCCCAGCCAACAAAATCTCTCCACTATCAGTCAATGTATTTACATTTGTTCTTTAATCATTCTTTTCCTATTTATTCTGAGGTCCTCTATTTTTGATGATAAAATAACAGAATGGATACTACAATTAACTTTGTTCAGAGCCTCAGATACTGCTCTGATATGAAGAGTTATAGATGTTGTTCTTTTAAGGGATAAACAAACCATAAACTTACAGACTTAATTATGCAGTTTGAAATTTTAATTTCCTACTTTCTTCCACTTGAGAGATGACTGGCATTTTGCTAGTACCGCGGGGGGAAGAAGTTATGAATGACTTTCAGCGGAGAATCACAAATAACTGTGCAAACACTAATTTAATTAGAATTCAACAAGAAAGCCAAAAGCCAGACGTGATCTGCCTGACACCTGGTTGAGACGTTTACTTAGCGTGCTGGTTCGTAACCTGGCAGCATTTCAGGATGACTTAGGCCAACCATGGTAGTGCTAGCTGCTTGCTGCTGCTGCTCAGGAGGCCGATGCTATGTGGGAGGCCTGGACTCTGTTCCCAGTACCCTAAAAGCTGGGTGTACTGGTGCCTGTAATCCCCCTACTTGTAAGACTGAGACAGAAAGATCATGACATAGGGAGACCCTGTCTAAAAACAGAACAGTCATGCTGAAGCTCTGGCCCCACTATGACCAATTCGAATGTTTATAAATAAGGCCTGGGGCATCAATATTTAAAAACTTTAAAGAATATCTCCCCAGTCAATTCTAATGTGCAACAGGGTTGAGGACATGAAGCCTTTGCTATAAATAAGCGGCATCCTTGTAGGACCTTCAAGAATTGTGTGCTTTAAGGGTTTAAGAATATACCAAAGCATGACCAGCAGGTAGCATGGTGGTTAAGTATCTCCCACATGGCAGACAGTGGTTCGAGTTCTGGACCTGAAGGCTTGCTTTCTCTCTCTCATCTTTCTCTGGTGAGTACACATGCCCTATAACAAATTAATATATATATTATATACACACACACACACACACACACACTCACACACACACGTATATATATATATATATATATATATATATATATGTATATAAAATAAATAAAATTAAATAAATAATTCTAAAAAAGGAAAGTACAAAAGGAATAAAAACACAAACAATAAAAATAATCCCAACCAATAACACAAAAAAAGCCTAATGGGCTCAGCTGTGGTGGTTTATTCCCACTCTGTAATACTGAAGCCATGCAGATGATCGGGCTTCACATTGTGGGTTGATTTGAACATGCCAGTGATCCTGGCTGCCTGGAAGACTGGATGGTGGGGGGAGGGAGAATTTTGGCTTTTTGCTGGGAATACCTCTCTTTCTCTGTCTTTCATGAAGAAAATGATAGAAATAACTTAAAATAAAAGCCTAACAAAAAATATAGCTATATTTGATATTCTGGTTGAACAGTATTTGTAAGCAAATAATAATAATTATGTTTTATTAAAAAAAAAAAGGTATACATGGTGTCAGGAGGTGTTGTGGTGATTAAGGCACTGGACTTTCACATGGCCTATGGTGGTTTGCATCCAGGACCTGGCTACTTAAAAATCACTCTGGGCACATGTGCATCTGTGCTCAAAGTTCCAGGAGGAGAATGGAGGAGAAGGTTCGAGGCATAGCCATTCCTCCTGGAGGCGAATTCTCATTTTCCCTCCCACTGTCTCTCTGTCTCTCTCTCTCTGTCTCTCTCCAGTAAGCATACATGCCCTATAGCAAAATTAAATTAAATTAAATTAAATTAAACTAAAAAAGTGGACACTAAAATACATCCAATCTTGTAAGGTGCAAGTAAATCCTTTGTTAATAGAATGAATTTTCTCTTGCCGAAATGAAAGCAACTACAAGACTCCTAGCTCTGTGACCCTGAGGATGTCAGGGATGCAGAGTAAATTCAGGACAAAGCACAGTGTGGCTTCTTTTTTTCTCCCTCACTTTTAATTGTTCTTTGCTTAGCTCAGCTTTTTGGCATTTTCCTTACACACCTCAGCTGGATCTGAGCTACCCCCAAAACACATTAATCCTCCTTTATTTATCAGTTAAGTGTGGAGAGATTTTTTTTTTTTCATTGGTGACTGCAACACAACCTACCCTACTACTCACTGATCCTTCAGGTTCCTGAGGGACTCCATGCTCCTCCCATGTAAATAAATGTTTAATCTGTTTCTGAAAGAGATTTCTACCTTGAATCTCTCTTTTTAGAGAGCTGTCTACACAATGTAGAGATTGCTAAAGACTTAGCCTAATTTTCAAAATCCTGCATCTTTTTTTTTTTGGAGAGGTTTTCGCTATAGGGCGTGTGCGCTCGCCAGACAGACAGAGAGAGACATAGAGACAGAAAGTGAGAAATCACCCCCCAGGGGGGAAGGTCACGCCGCAATCCCTTCTCCTCCATTCTCCTCTCAGGATCTTGGGCACGCACGCACACGCGCCCGGCGTGAGTTTTAAGCCACCAGGTTCAGGAAGCGAACTGCGGTCAACTACGTGGGAGTCCAGCGAAATAGCCATTATGCTAACTGCTGGTTCCCTCAAAAGCCTGCATCTTAAACTAGCTTCTCTGAGCTCCCATCCTGGCCCCAGTGAGATTCTGAAACCAAACAGTACCTAAACTGCAAAGGCTGCTTTTCTATGATGACACAATAAAGGGAAAAACCCTATAAATGGAGAAAGGCAGAGGAGAAACCACAGCTGTTTAAAAAAAAAAAAAGGCATTTAATCATTTTATAACCCTTGAAAATGGGCTACCCACACTTCTGGGTTTCTACCCAAAAGACAGGAGAATGCTCAGTTGGAAAAACACTTCCACATCAACATTTACTGCAGCATTATTCACGATCACTAAGACATGGAACCAAGTTAAATGTCCACAAACAGATGAATGGATAGAAAAAATGTGGCACATATACTCTGTGAAATACTATTCAGCCATAAAAAGACAAGACCCTGGCATTCAAAAGAAAGTGAAGGATCTATTGCTAAGTGAAACAAGCCAAGATGTGAAAAAAAGATACTATATGTATCCACTTAATATATGTCGACTATCCACACTTCATGGTAGAAATACAAATATTGAAGGGCATAAAAGTAGTGGAAATAGTTATGGATGCTGAAGACAGTGTGGAATGAGACAGGGAGAGAAAGAAAGAGTACAGAGAAGGATAGCAAGGGAACAAATAGAGAGGCATGACATTAGAGGGACACAAAAATTGTTTATTACCTGTTGATAATAAATGTATAGTATTCTCAAATGGACTGGTCTGAGAAGTACTTCATGTTGGGTAAATTCTTTCTACAAGCCAAATGATATGTAGTGATTGAATGTTTAAAAAAATAATGAGAATAAATAATAACAATAATAATCTGAAAAAATGATGAAAAGCTATTTGATGATGATGTGGATAGTAATGTCTTTGTCTTGGATGATATGCATGGTAATCGTGCTGGAAAAAGAAATGTAATACACTGTAAAGATACATGTGATTCACTGTAATATAAAAAAAGTGATAATAAATCATTTTTTTAAAAAAAAATGAAAGTGGGCTACCCAAAATAAACAATCTGGATTAACCAGTGTGAAGTCTCTTCTCCACCCTGTAGCCATTGATCCTTAGTTATGTAAGACAGATAATGTCACTCCATCTCTCAGAAATCCCTAGTGGTCTCTCCCAACTTATTCAGAAGAAAATCTTTTCCACAGCCACAAGACTCCATGGGATCTGCACCTCCTATCTCTCTCCTGTGTTTTCCTGGCAGTCTCTGCCCCTTGCTGAACTTTAACTGCATCAAACTCAGCTGTTTCTGAGAAACAACAGGCATCTCAAGACATTTGTAGGTGCTGTTCCCTAGGTCTGCAAAGCTCAACCCTCAGGGCTGAGTGGAGCCCTTTCCTCCCTTGTTTAGGAGAGAAATAAGCTGATCTTCTTTCATTTAATTACTTATTAATTTTTGGTTTTTATTTTGAAAGACTAGTAGGTTCACAGGAATTTGCAAAGATAATACAGAGAGGTCTCATGTACCCTCCGCTGTTTATCCCAAATGACACTCCCTATTCAAAACACCATCATAACCCCCTGTTTCTTTCCTTACCCTGCTTTTATATTTTTCCAAGCACTAATATCTACTTGTCATATCATGTATTTCCAAGTTTATGGTCTGTTTTCACACACTAGAATGAAAATTCCATTAGAACAAAAGTTTTGTGCTGTTTATGGCTGTATTTTCAGAATCTAGATTAGTGATTCTTAAAAATTGGTCTCAAGGGGACCAGCAGTTAGTGTATTGGCTAAGTCGCTGGACTCCCACGTAGTCGACCGTGGTTCGAGTCCTGGACCCAGTGGCTTAAAACTCATGCCGGGTGCGTGTGCGTGCGTGCCCAAGATCCCGAGAGGAGAATGGAGGAGAAGGGATTGTGGCATGGCCATCCTCCCTGGGGGGTGATTTCTCGCTTTCTGTCTCTATGTCTCTCTCTGTCTGTCTGGTGAGCGCACGTGCCCTATGGCAAAAACCTCTCAAAAAAAAAAAAAATTGGTCTCAAGTAAAGTTTCAGGCCATGTGTTGGAAGGTCTTGGAAATGACCCTCCTTGGCCTAGATCTTTCTCTAGAACCCCGAAAATAGGTGTGCAACTTTGTCACTTGACTATCTCAGCATGCTAGTCTTAGTAGTGTTAAACCAAACTATTTTGGCCTGAAACGGCTGTTGTACTCTCACACTTGGGTTCCTATGGGCAAACCGAAATCACATGTTACTGTTTCCTTAGTGAGTTGCCAAGTTACAGCCAATCACATTAACCACACTTCCATCGATCATGGAAAACCCTCCTTTTAGACTGTTCATGCAGCCTACCATCCAGCTGTAATCAATCCAATGATTTCTCTCCCTCATTTCCTCACTTTTATTTTTGTAACCTCACTTTGCCTTTTTTCTACACACTTTGCCTTTCCAGAACTTAAATATTGCTGGGCCATGAGACTACCTAGAGTTCCCTGGAAACCATTCTGGTGAACTGCCTGATTCAAATTGCTCTTTGTTCAAATAAATTCTATTAAAATTGGGGTTGTCTAAAATTTTATTGTTGTTATTATTATTTACAGTAGATAGTGCAAATAACAACAGGGCAGATAATTTATCTGTTGTTTTCTCACCATTTCTCTCCAGCATCCAAGGCAGCATAGGTCTATAGCCTGTGCTTAATATATATATGGGATCTTCAACAAGTTCATAGAGGGGCCAGCAGATGGTATAGTGGTTATATCACTGACTGACCATGGTTTGAGTCCTGGACCTGGTGGTTTAAAATTCATGCCAGGAACATGTGTCTGCATGCCCAAGATCCCAGGAGAATGGAGGCGAAAGGATTGTGGTGTGGCCACACCCCCCGGGGGGTGATTTCTCACTTTTCCTCTCACTGTCTCTGTATCTCTCTCTCTGATGAGGTCACATGCCCTAAGGCAAAAAAAACCTCTTTAAAAATTCACAGAAAATACATATTTTAAAAAACTATGCATGGATTTAAATTTTTCTACCTAAATAAGCTTATACTTTAATTCTGTTTTTCCACAAACTCTTTGAAGTCCCCTCATATCCATTGAATGAACGTGCAAGATTAAACCAGCTATAAATCTGGAATCAACCTTGACTTCTCATTTTTCTTTATGTCGTACGTCAAATCACATATCAATCCCGCTGGATTATATACTATTTATATCTATGAAACGTCTTTCTCTAATTTAATGGCCATTTCTCTACTTTATGCTTTGAACATCTTTCACTTGAATTATTACAACCATCTCCTTCCTGCCTGATCTCTCAATCTTGAGTTTAGTTTCACTCTAATTTATTGTTTAGTCTACAACTAGAATGTAGGTTTTTCTTTTTTTAAGAAGATCTGATTATATATATATTTTTTTTTCTTAAAACTCATTAAAAACTTTATTCCCACTGTGCCCAGGGTAAAGTCCAAATTCCTTAATATTGTTTATATATATATTAAACTATTGAAATTCTGTTTTCCTCTCTCCTAATAAACTCTATACTCCAGATATACTGACATGGGGCTCTATCTTAGCTCTAGAACTTTGCTAAGATGGCCATGGGGTGTTTCTGCTTCCTGAAGAGATTTATTTTCTTCTCCCCATCCCTGTAGCTAACTCTTACCACTTGCCTTTTTCCCCTTTCAAGATTGAGCTAAGCCTCGTTAAAGCACCTCCCAGAAACACACATTAATTTGTAAGTCTGTGAAGGTAAGGGCAGTGCCTCACGAGTACTTAGTATTATCCTTAGTATATAGCAGGGATTTAACAAATGTTTACTGATGAAATGAATCTCACTTGGGTATAATGATAGGTTGGGTGATGCAAAGGAGAACAGCTGTTTTAATTTTAAGCATCTAATATTTAGCATGAGCCCTATATCTTCATAATTTTTAGTTTCTTACAAGAACTGTATAGCCTTCATACACATATTCTCAGGCCCAAATAGTGTGCCTGACACATGGTATATGCTTAGAATATGTTCGTTAAAGTCATGTTGCATATATTATCATAGCACTAGTTTTGACACCTTCTAGGTCAGTTCAGTAAAATACCAAGATGGTGGCAAGAATGAGAGCTTAATGAAACAGGACAAATGCAAGTCATTTTACCTTCTTTAATGTGAACACTTGGGGCAGCAGGTGGCACAGTGGTTAAGCCACTGGATTCCTACATGGCCCATAGTGGTTCAAGTCCCAGTCCTGGCAACTTGAGGATCATGCCAGGCACACATGCATGCATGCCCCAAATCCCAAGAGGAGAACGGAGAAAAGGGATTGGGGCACATCCATCCCTTAGGGGAGGGGAGATGATTTCTCATCTTTCTCTCTCTCCCTGGTGAGTACACATGCTCTATGACAAATAAACAAATAAAAAACACTTGATTTCAATAGAATTATTTTAATGCCTTAATCACCAAATAATCTCCAGTTTTACCAAATTTTCCTTTTTGAGATATTTGAGTTTTCACTTGTTTGTTTATTTCTCCCATGAGTGAGAGAGATAGAGAAAGAGAGAGAGACAGTACCCCTAACAGGGTTTTGACACCGTAATCCACCCCAAGCTTTCAACCAGTGCCAGATCATAGGCAAGCATGTGCTCAGCATACTCAGAGAGGTCTTGGAACTTGAACTGGTAACTTTTTTATATGGGATTACCTGGCAGAGCATCGTGCTTTATCACTACACCAATGTCTGGCCCCAGTTCTATGTAATTTTTCTTTTTCTTCCTTTTTTTTTTTTTTTTTTTTTTTTTGAGGTTTTTGCCATAGGGTGTCATGTGCTCACCTGGGAGAGATAGAGGATAGAGAGAGGGAAAATGAGAAGTCACCATACATGGGGATGGCTATACCATAATCCTTTCTCTTTCAGACTCCTCTTGGGATTTTGGGCACTAATGCACACGCACCTGACATGATCTTCAAGCTACTGGATCTGGGACTTGAACAGAAGTTAGCCATGTGGGAGTCCATCACTTTAACCACTATGCCACCTGCTGGCCTCTCCTTGAGTTATTTTCAAGGGACACACAGTATGAATGTGATATTCACAGGTAACAAACATACACACACACACACACACACAAACACACACACACAATTTTGGAATCTCAGGCAGCCTATATGGTGTAGTGGTTAAAAGCTTAACTGAAAAAAAATAAAATAATAAAATAAAAGCTTAACTGAAGGGATCAGAAAGACTTTGACTTACATGTTGGTTCTGTCACTCACTAGATGTGAAAATTTGGTTAAATATTATGGTCTCTCAGGACTCAGTTTATTAAATTGTGAGACAGGAAAATTAAGCCTAAAAAAGGATGTACTGAGTGAGATAAATGCTATATAGAGCACTTGGTATACCAAACACATAGAATTTAAAAATCATGACTGACATCAGCATTATTATTACTATTTAAAGATAGTCTAGTTGCTTTTTTTTAAAGAGAGAGTTTTATTATAGGGCACACGTGCTTGCCAGAGATATAAAGAGACAGACAGAAAGCAAGAAATCACCCGTTAGAGGGGTTGGTCACACCACAATCCCTTCTCCTCTATTCTCCTCTTTAGATTTTGGGCATACACACACACACACACACACACACACACACTCGAAATGAGTTTCAAATGGTCTGGGACTCGAATCACAGTCAGGTGTGTGGGAGTCCAGCTATGTTAACAAAGTTGCACCATCTGCTGGTCCCATAGTCTAGTTACCATTAGTTTAATTGAATTCCTATTAAGTGATAGTTCATTCTTGTTTTAATACTTCCCTGAAGTTCTCCAGTAACCTATTTGTTGACTTTGACCTGCTTTAATACAGTCTTACAACATGTCCAAGATTTTAAGGAAGCAAATGGAAAAAATGATATTCCTAGTCAACCGAACTTCTGATTCAAAAGCGACAAAGATTACACATTGAAATAGAATTAGGGAAACCCAATGGAAATCTCTGTAATGGAAATAGTTTTTAAGTTTTCAATATTGAGATCTTCATAGTATGAGTTTTAACTTTATTTTTTTAAGAGAAATTTTTGCTATAGAGTACGTGTGCTCAATGGAGAGAGAGAGACAGAAAGTAAGAAATTGCCCGCAAGAGGAATTGCCACACCGCAATCCCTTCTCCTCCATTATCCTCTTGGGATTTTAAGGCATACACACACATGTGTCCAGCATGAATTTTGAGCCACTGAGTCTGGGACTCGAACCGTGGTCAACTGCCTGGAAGTCCAGCAACATAACCATCTGCTGGTCCCAAGTTTTAACTATTTTAATGTAAAGCACAGACTAAAACTCATTTTAAGGTTGGGTGGGCAGGTTTTTTTTTTTTTTTTTTTTTTTTTTTGGAGAGGATTTTGCTATAGGGCGCATGCGTTCGCCAGACAGAGAGAGAGAAAGCGAGAAATCACCCCCCAGGGGGGATGGCCATGCTGCAATCCCTTCTCCTCCGTTATCCTCTTGGGATCTTGGGCACGCACGCACACGCGCCCGGCGTGAGTTTTAAGCCACTAGGTCCAGGACTCGAACCGTGGTCGGCTACATGGGAGTTCAGCAACATAGCCATTACACTAACTGCTGGTCCCCTGGGCAGGTATTTTTTGAAAACTACCTCAGAAGATGATAGTTTAGGAATGACCAGTGGATGTGTTGAAGAATGACAGAATGCAACACCTCGTTCTGACCTTTCAGCATACTGAAAAAAGTGAAAAAAATGAAAAATTTCCATGAGACGTTGGCTGTATGCATATGTCCAAATTCATCAAATTGTATACTTTAAAAATATGCCATTTTTTAATATGTCAACTGTACCTCAATAGGGCTGTCAAATTTTTTTTTCTACTAATGGGTAAAAGTGTGTTGGATTTTCTGAAGCTCAGCAACAGAGAGAGAAGCCGACATCCCAAAAGGCTTTCTCTAAAAATCGAGTAATAAATCATTTAGAAAAAACAACTGTTGCATCAAAAAAATGGACTATTGGGAGCAAAAACATTTTTCTAGAAAACAGAGAATTTGAACTTAAGTCACACACAGTTTCACAAATAGTCTCAAAGACTAAAATACAATATGAAAGGGTTAGATCCAGCTGTAATGGCTACCTAACCAATATTCCATGGCATCATGTCAACTTTATTGTTTTTGTTTTATTATGAACTCCAATCTTTAAAATTCTCATTAGAAAGTCAGTCAGAGTGGAATTTTTATTGCTATTGTTATTTGATTATATGACGCCCAAACTCTGTTCTCTAACCTTGGCATGCACATGAGTTTGCCTTCCTAAGCTGGAGTTACATTGAAAACCAGAAAACTGTGTATCTGAGATTAACTTTTGGTGGCATTATGTGACAAAATTAAATTTACAGAGTGAAAAATTATATTTGAGTTTTGGTATGCTGTTACTAGTGTCCTAAAAATACGTACCAAAGAATAAGGATATAATAAAAGCATATATCAAAAAGTTACACTCAAGAATACAGTAAAGGATAGGTCCTTGAAAGAATGATGTTCTAGTTTGTAGTGTCAACTTATCCTAAAAATGAAGAAGGTCATATATGTTAGCAGAGTAAAATCCTGTGTGTGCATTAGTAATCTGTCACACATTTTCAAAAATAGTCCAAATTCTCATATATTCTGCTACCATATTGCACATTTCAAGATATGTCTCAAGTTTTAGATTAGGAAATACTATCCAAATACATATGGATTGGTGCCAACTTGTGGCATGGAAGTTAAAGGCACTGGCTTCTCACATGGCTGACTATGGTTCAAATCCTGGAGGCTTGCTTTCTCTCTTTCCCTTTCTCTCTCTCTCTGGTCAAATTAAAAATAATAATAATAATAATAACAATAACAACAACAACAACAAATGGAATTAAATAAATAAATATATTTTTAAAAAATTATATGGATAAAACAATAAAAACATCAACAACAACAACAAAAGCACAGCAAAGTCTATCCTTTTCTGGGTCAGTAGGTGGTGTGGTGATTCAGGTGCTGGACTCCTATGTGGCTATTGTGGTTTGAGTCCCAGACCTGTAGGTTGCTTTTTCACTTTACCTCTCTCTCTGTCTTTCTCTGGTCAGCACATGTGCCATATAGCAAATTGTTGATAAATAGTAATAATAAGTAAATACATAAATAATTCTTTTTTTCTTTTTTTTTGGAGAGGTTTTCGCTATAGGGCGCGTGCGCTCGCCAGACAGACAGAGAGAGACATAGAGACAGAAAGCGAGAAATCACCCCCCAGGGGGGACGGGCACTCTGCAATCCCTTCTCCATTCTCCTCTTGGGATCTTGGGCACGCACGCACACGCGTCTGGCGTGAGTTTTAAGCCACCGGGTCCAGGACGCGAACCGTGGTCGACTATGTGGGAGTCCAGCGACATAGCCATTACGCTAACTGCTGGTTCCCCTAAATAATTCTTTAAAAAAGTATCCAGTTCCTGTTTGCAAGAGACTCATAGAGGAAAGAAAATCAGGATTACAGAAAGATTAGATATAATACGAGAAAAAAGTACTAGAGGGACCAGCAGTTAGCGTAATGGCTATGTCACTGGACTCCCACGTAGTCGACCGCGGTTTGAGTCCCGGACCTGGTGGCTTAAACTCACGCCGGGTGTGTGTGCGTGCGTGCCCAAGATCCTGAGAGGAGAATGGAGGAGAAGGGATTGCGGCATGGCCATCCCCTCTGGGGAGTGATTTCTCGCTTTCTATCTCTCTGTCTCTGTCTGTCTGGCGAGCGCACGCGCCCTATAGCAAAAACCTCTCCAAAAAAAAAAAAGAGAAAAAAAAAGTACTAGGAAAATATATCAAAATAAAGGAAACCATGGCAATATTAACAGAGAAAAAGTACACTTCCATGAGTTATTATAATAGATCTTACCAGAAATAATTAAATAAGACAAATTGAGATATTAGTACCTTAGAGAATAAAGAGACTACTTCAGAATAGTTGTTTGTTTAAATCAAACAAGAGGATGTGACTTAAAGACATCTAAAGGCATAACTATGGAATATGTAAGTCAAAACATTAGAGAGCAGGCCGTGGAGAGCAGCGGTTAAGCACTGTGCATTGAGAACCAGATCTCAAATGGTCAGTCACGGATTCAATGATTCTGGTGGATTGAGAAGCATTCTGAACATCTGTGTGTGTACCCAAAATTTGGACAGAAAGGAGAAATGGAGGGAGAAGGATTGTGGCCTGACCATGCTCCATTGGCACGTGCTCTCTCTCTTTCTCTGGTGAGCACGCATGTCCTCTGAGAACAAAAATAAAAATCCAAGGAGAAATGGACACAACAATAATTATTGTAGAAAATTTCACACATTTTTTTCTCAGAAATTCACTTGTAAAGAATATAAAATGGGGACCAGCAGTTAGCGTAATGGCTATGTTGCTGGACTCCCACGTAGTCGACTGTGGTTCACGTCCCGGACCCGGTGGCTTAAAACTCACACCGGGCGTGTGTGCGTGCGTGCCCAAGATCCCGAGAGGAGAACGGAGGAGAAGGGATTGCAGCGTGGCCATCCCCCCTGGGGGGTGATTTCTCGCTTTCTGTCTCTATGTCTCTCTCTGTCTGTCTGGCGAGCGCACGTGCCCTATAGCGAAAACCTCTCCAAAAAACAAAAAAAAGAATATAAAAGGATCTAGTGAATTTAAATAATATAATTATCAAACTATATGTAATAAACATATAGAGAACTTTGTGTCCATAAGTAGAGCATATGCAGTTATTTTTCATATCCACAGTCATGCGAAAATACCACTAAGAAAAAAAGACTACATATTAGTACACCAAACATAAATTATTTTAAAAAAGAATATAACAAAGTTATAGTTTTTTGGGAGGTCAATTTAGCAGTATACGACAAGATTTAAAATGTGTATGCCCTTAAGCAATTTCTGGTCTAAGGCATGTATCCTATAGAATTGCTTGAAGATACGCATAAAATATCTTCATAATGATGCTTATCGAACCATTCTTTGTAGCAGTATAATGATAATGATAACCAGCTACCATTGACAGACAAATGTAAATAAATTATGGTACAGCCACAGGGCCAACAGATGGCGTGGTGGTGAAGTTGCTGGACTCCCACATGGCTGACCATGGCTCGAGTCCAGACCTAGCTAGTGGCTTGTTTTCTCACTTTCCATCTCTCTCTCTTCCCCCCCATTTCTCTCTGGTGAGCACATGTGTCTTGTAGCAAAATAAATAATATTACTGCTAATAATAATGATAAATAAAATTAAATGAGTAGTTCTTTAAAAAATATATGGTACAGTTATACAGTGGAATAATATGCAGTTGATCTTTTTTCTCCAATTTGAACAATGCTTGATCTTCTCTAAATGGATTCTTTTTAGTTAATTTTCAGAGTAGCATGAGGAATATCTTCATGTATAGATTTTAAAGATATAAAATTATCTTTCAAAACAAAACCTTATTGGGACCAGTGATAGCATAATGTTTATGTCACTGGACTGCCACATAGTCGACTGTGGTTCATGTCATGGACCTCGCAGCTTAAAACTTATGCTGGGCACATGTGCGTGTGTGACCAAGATCCCAAGAGGGGAATGGAGGACAAGGGATTGCAGCATGGCCATTCCCCTGGGGGTGGGGCTGATTTTTTTGCTTTTTGTCTCTCTGTCTCTCTGGCAAGCACACACGCCCTATAGCAAAAATCTCCCTAAGAAAATTACTTTTTTTATGACAGCACACATATGTTTGCACGAGAGAGAGAAGAGAAAGAAAGAGGGGAAGAAGCAGAGAGAGAAAGCAACACCCTAATGGAACGTGGTGGTGCTGCCATCCTTCCTCTTCCAATTCTCCATCCCACCAGGATCCTGAGCACGTGGCATGAGTTTGGTGTGAAGCCCGTGGGGCTGGGACTTGGACCTTGGCTAGTTATTTGGGATCTGGCCTTCTCTACATAGCACCAAACTGCACCATGGGGCCATCCCAAAATATAAAATTATTAATATCTTCAATAAAACGTAAAGTGTAAAATTAACTGAAATAAAACATGAGAATTACATGTTTAGTACAACATTCTTTAAGAAAACAAACTTAACCTATATATTTATTCTCTTTTTCCCTCTGAATATATATTATAGTAAAGATTATAAAAATAATCATCAAACTGTTAATAGTGGGTGTTATTGGAAAGTGGGTTAAGATAAAGGGACATTAGACAGCAGTTTTATTTTTTTAAACTCTATATGATTCTGTTTGTTTTATTTATGTTTTAATAGGATTGTGTTCCTTAGTTACTTAGTTTTTAAAGATTAAAAATAATTTTAGAAAAATAAGAATCCTATTATTCTAGGATTTCTTTACCTTCAAATTTTCAACCTGGGATGAGAGTTATGGGAGTTAAAAAGCAGTCTAAAGCACACTTAATTAACATATATCAATGTGAAATTAAATTTTCATTAGGAATCTCTGAAAACAAGAACTCAAAATCATTATAAGTACCAGAAAGTCAAACATTCTTTGTTAACTTTTTGAAGTGTTATTTGTCACTGTAGCTTGCTCTAAAATATTTATTCAGTAACTTATCTGTGTCAGTCCATGTAGTGCTGTGGTCAGAAAAAGTTCAACACTCATTTTGTCATTGTAAAAATTGTCCCATAGAAGAGTTTAATAGTGGGAGTCAAGGTACCTCAAAACGTAATATAATTTAGGGGCCAGGAACAAATCAGAGAAGACAATTAAATTGAATAAATTCCTAATGTGTTCAATTTTAGAGTTTGCAAAAACCCTAATATACACATCATTTTTGTTTCTTATCCTCACGATCCTTTAAGATAAGAAGGGGTAGAGGGACCAGCAGTTAGCGAATGGCTATGTCACTGGACTCCCATGTAGTCGACAGCGGTTCACGATCCGGATCCTGTGGCTTAAAACTCACGCCGAGCGCATGTGCGTGCGTGCCCAAGGTCCCGAGAGGAGAACGGAGGAGAAGGGATTGCGGCGTGGCCATGCCCCCTGGGGGATGATTTCTCGCTTTCTGTCTCTCTGTCTCTGTCTATCTGGCGAGTGCACATGCCCTATAGCAAAAAAAAACCTCTTAAAAAAAAAAGATAAGAAAAGGTAGGAATTAATTTCCATTTTACTATAACAGTAGAGATTTTAAAGGAATTATAGGGGTCAGCATGTGGGATAGTGGATAAGGTGCTGGACTCTCACATGGTTGACTGTCGTTCAAGACCCAGACCTGGAGGCTTGAAATTTACACTGGGTACACGTACATGCGCACCCCAAATCCTGAGATGAGACTGGAAGGGACTATGGCATGGCCATCCCCATGGAAGATAATTTCTCACTTTTTGTCTCTCTGTCTCTCTGGCAAGCACACACACCCCATAGCAAAAATCTCTAAAACGAAAAGGAATTATAATTTAGCATCAAATTACATTTTAGGTGTTTTGTTGAACATTGCCCTCCCCCTAATGTCACATTTTGTACATGATAAGCATTTAATATGTAGAGTTCACTAGTAAGGTACCAAAAGGTGCATCATATTCAGGAAATTTCAGCCCTTTTTGTTTTATGACACTACTAAGAAAGGGATTGATATGAAGAATAAATTTTTTTTTGAGAGGTTTTTTCGCTATAGGGCGCTTGCGCTCGCCAGACAGAGAGAGACATAGAGACAGAAAGAGAGAAATCACCCCCCAGGGGGGATGGTCATGCAGCAATCCCTTCTCTTCCATTCTCCTCTCGGGATCTTGGGCATGCATGCACATGCGCCTGGCGTGAGTTTTAAGCCACCGGGTCCGGGACGTGAACCGCGGTCGACTACGTGGGAGTCCAACGACATAGCCATTACGCTAACTGCTGGTTCCCGATATGAAGAATAAATTGTGGGCCAGCCAGCTGTACTGCAGTTGAAGTGGCTCATCCCACATGGCCAACTGTGACTGCACAGGTCGAGCCTTCTACCAGAGGCTTGACAAACATGCTGGGCACATGCATGTGCAAGCCCAAAATCCCAAGAAGAGAATGGAGAAGGGTCTGCAGCATAGCCATCCCCCCATAGGGTGATTTCTCACTTTCTTTATCTCTTTCTCTCTCTCTTTGGTGAGCACACATGCCCAATAGAAAAGAAGAAGAGAGAGAGGGAGAAAGAAAGAATACATTGAAATGTAGATAAATGTATATTGCTGTTCTTCATGTTTAGATTCTGCTGTTAATTCTGTCATTTAGCAATTAAAAACAAAAAAAAGTCCTGTGATTCCTATTACCCAGGTAACGTGGAAGGTTGTGGGAAGAGAAGAATCAGGGGCAACAAAGAAATCAATTTTGATTTTATCAACATATTACTCACTCAACGTGTTCCTCATTCTCCAAGAGGTAAATAAATTTTAAATTTAAAAAAGTCCATTTATAACTGAACCTGAAATTTAGAGGACTTTCGTGAATGAAATATCTGAATAGTTTATTTTTCCATGTGGCATATGAGTTTTTGGATTTTTATTGGTGACAAGACTTGACAAAACACCCAGAGTCTGGGGAAGGAGTGAAGTGTACTCAAGAAAGGATGTTTGCACTAGTTTGATCAAATTTCAGGACCTATCAAGTGAGTAATAATTCACGTAGTATTAATTAGCTTATGCCAAGAATTCAGTCAGTGTTTTGGGGAAGGTAGTGTTAGCACTAGAAGCAATAGGGAGCACAGCTATCAACATACTATAATGGAAGGGGAATCAAAACTGCCTGCCCAGGACCAGCAGTTGGCGTAATGGCTATGTCGCTGAACTCCCATGTAGTCGACTGCGGTTCACTTCCCGGACCCGGTGGCTTAAACTCATGCTGGGCGCATGTGTGTGTGTGCCCAAGATCCCAAGAGGAGAATGGAGGAGAAGGGACTGCAGCATGCCCATCCCCCCTGGGGGGGGTGATTTCTTGCTTTGTGTCTCTCTGTCTCTCTCTGTCTGTCTGGCGAGCGCACACGCCCTATAGCAAAAAACCTCTCAAAAAAAAATTAGAAAGTGTAACATTGATAAAGTAGTATTATAGAGTCCAGAGATCATATTCAAAAATTCTCAATTGATCTAAAAATGTCCTTCATAGCTATTTTATACTATATCTAGGATTCAGTCAAGTATCACTTTTATCTATTTTAATCTTTTTCTTCTTCTTTTTAAAAATTTGTTATAGGTCATGTGTGCTCACTGGATAGAGACAGAGAAAGAGAGAGAGGGAAAGTGAGAAAGCACTCCTGAGGGGAGATGACCACACAGTAATCCCTTCTCCTCAATTTTCCTCTCAAGATTTTGGCATGCATGCACACATGCCCAGTATGTTTTTCAAGCTTCTGGGTCCAGGATTAGAACCACATAGTTAGGCATGTGGGACCTAGCTATCTTAACCACCAAGCCATCTGACTGGCCCCCTATTTTAATCTTCATAGTAATTTATCAATTATCCCAAAAATATTTCAGCCCTTGAAATCTATTGAGTATTAGTGCAAGGTATAGTAACTTTATATTGACTAGTATCCAGATTTCCCTTCATAGAAAATGGAGGCCAAACTGGGGTTGGTCCAATCAGAGTACCCTCTTAGAAGTCAGTATCAGGGTCAGTGTTTGATGGATCTAGCCTTTTGATGACTGGCTTATTTCACTTAGAATAATGTTTTCCAGTTCCATCCATGTTGTCACAAATGAAAGAATTTCTTTCTTTTTAAAGTTTCCATTGTTTACACATACCACATTTAGGCACAGTTAATAAAATGTATTATATATTTCAAAATTGCTAAAGCATATTTTTCAGGGTTCTCCATTAAATAAATGAATAAATAAATGGGGGGGTCATAGGTATGTTAATTAGCTTGACTGAATCTTTCTGTAATATATACATAGACCAAATGTCACTTTGTACCCCATAAATATACATAATTACTGTTTGTCAATCAAAAACAGAGTATTTAATCGTAACTATAGGTGTGTCAGTTCACAGTTGAGCAAAGGGGTGGCTTTGACCTGGTAGAGTAAATGGCACACCATAGGTACTTAATTATTACTTAATGGATGAGCGTTCATTATTTATATATTCATTGACTCCAACTGGCATGGGCCTATGAATTGGAGACTGTGTAATCTAAGTTAACTCTCAGAAATAGGCAGCTGATATCTGAAGGATTTATAAATTCATTGCCTTAGATTACAAAGTCTTATAAAAAATAAAAATAAACTAGCCTTTGGAATCTAACAGAGTTTGCTTGAATCAGATGACATTAATCTCTCTATTTGGTAAAATAAATTTTAGCTTAAATCATTTATTCAATTCACCGCAGAGTAAAGCTTAACAGGTTATTCGATCATTCCGATTCAAGTCTATCTTTTAATGCTGGAGGCTGCTAGCACAGTGGGGTCCCAGACAGAAGCCTAGGCTGTGTACCCACAGGGGTCTGGGTTGAGACACATAAGATTTGTCTGAATGGATCACAGGGTAGAGTCACCAGCAATTAATTTTCATGAGGAACCATAAGCCTCACTCTAAGGAAGGAGCTCACATACAATAAAGGAAAAGTTAAATTATTGGTGCAGAAACAATGAAGGTACTTTGAATTTGGCAGGAGTATAACTTCTGGCCAACACTGCAGACATCAATTTAGTAAATGGTCAAGTCAGTTCATAACCACTTTTCCTTTTCATACTATTTATATATTGATGAGACTTTTAGAAAGTTGATCTTTCAAATTGTTCAGAATACAGAGGTGCCCGTGCAATTTTCTATGTGTATAAGCTACTTCTAAGTGACTCTTGAGTCATAGTTCCCCTCTGTACCCAGTCCTTCAGGAAAATAATCTCCCCACATGGCTATAAAGCCAAGGACCACTGGCTAGCTACCTGACATTTATGTCCCCTTCCTCCTTCCTATCAAAATCCTGGTCGGATCCAGCTATCCTTCCCTGTACCACACCTAATTAAAGAAAAGCAACACAACCCCCAACACCAGTGGTGGTTGATAATTAGCCTAAAGGATTCAACACATGGCATTCTCTTGGCCACTGCTACTTATGAAAGCTTGACCTGACTCTCTTCCTTTTTCTTTCTTTCTTTTTCTTTTTCTTCCTTTCTTTTCCGTTCCTTCTTCCTTTCTTTTCCCTTCCTTCTTCTTTCCTTCCTTCCTTCCTTCCTTCCTTCCTTCCTTCCTTCCTTCCTTCCTTCCTTCCTTCCTTCCTTCCTTCCTTCCTTCTTTCTTTCTTTCTTTCTTTCTTTCTTTCTTTCTTTCTTTCTTTCTTTCTTTCTTTCTTTCTTTCATTTTGGCTTGGACTCTGTGTGTGCTCACCAGAGAGAGACAGAGAGTGAGAGAGAGAGAGAGCAGGAAAGTGAGAAATGACCCTTCAAGGGGGATGGCCACACCATAGTCCCTTCTCTTCTATCCTCCTCTAGGGATTTGGGGCACATACACACATGTGCCTGGTATGATTCTCAAGGCGTTGTGTCCAGGACTCAAACAGTGGTTAGTCATGTGGGAGTCCAGCACCTTAATCACCACGCCACCTGCTGACCCAACTACTGAATTTAGTAGGCTCAATTAGATTAAAATGAAAGACATATTCCATCCTTTGGCAGTGGTTTCTCCCTCTCCTTCTTGCTTGACGTCAACAAGAGACCATGCTGCTAGCAGTCATCTTATGATCATGAGAAGGACTGTTGGGATAAGGCCAACTGTTCTAGACAGCATAGAAAAACAGAAAAATCTGAAGTCCTCAATGTTAGAACTTGAGTTACTGAATTGCAGTTGACTATCATCCTTCTTGTATGTGTCTCAGTCTGCAGAAATACCTGAAACTGGATTCATAAAGAAAGTTAATTTAACTAATGTTTCTGGTGACTTGAAAGTGCAAATACATGGAGCAGACATCTGACAGGTCTCTGGTGCTATGTCATAACATGGCTGAGAGAAGCAGAAAGGAAGACGAGTCTGTACGAAGAGACCTGCAGTAGCCGCTGGCTCTTACAGGAAGTATTTAGTGAGGAGTCTCTCTGAATTTGTGAAGCATCTCCCCCTTTCCCAAACACTTCCCACTAGGTTCCATCTCGGACACTATCTCACTGGGTGTCAAGTTACTAAGTAAGTTTGGTGGGGTGGGGGCACTCAAATCATATCATTTTGTAAAATAATGAAGTTCCTTGGGGCACTCAAATCATATCATTATGTAAAATAATGAAGTTCCTTGTTTAAAACTGATGAGTCAGCTTCTGTTACTGTAATGGAAACCATATTAACTGATACATTATAGGAACAGCTAATTATAAAGACTCATAACACACTTCTTTTTTGTTGTACTCAAAACTTAGTTAACCTGACTCATTTAATGATTTATGTCATTGTTATCATACCAAGTAATAATTAAATTTAAAGAATGAATATAAATGACTGATTTTCTTGGAAACTGGTGGGAGGTGGTAACATGAAACAATGAAAAGCTTACCTTGTTGAGAACTGTGAATAGAAGTCTACTCTGCACATTTCTCAGAAAAATAGTTACATATAAACTTATGACCAAAAAGTGTCTTCTAATTGGAAAGGGACTATTGTTTATTGAGTACTTGTCAGAGACCAGGAACTGATGTGGGTGCCTTCTAGTCTATTGGAATCAAGCAGTCATTAAAGGCAGTGGGGCATGTGCTGGAACTGGCCAGTCCTAAATTGAAAAAACAAATGGGATGAATATCTTTCCTACTCTGCTTCATCCAAATTTCATACTTAGTTTCCCAAGAACTATTTTCTTAGCTAAGTGCAATGTTTCCTAGTGCACAACTACGATATCCTCAAGGGGCTGTTTCCAGAGGAATTTTCAAAATCAAATATTTGTAGTATTAGAACCAGCCATTTGCACAAACTCTTAGGCTATGCTCTTAGGGTTAGGTCAAAAGCCTAGGCAACTTTTATCAAGGTAAATTTATTTCAGGTGTTCCATCACTATTACTTGCCAGTAAAACCTGATCATAACAATCCAGAAGGCCCCAGCAGGTCTCCTTAAGTTGTTTCAGTTAACTGTGTTGATGTTATTGTTTCTTTGACTGTTAGAAGTCCTCAGAGTTCCCAGGTAACTCTTCTGAGATCATGACCTGATCAAGTTACAAAAGGTTTTGGTTTATACTACCTGAGAGTGCTTTCTTTCCTATCCTGGAACAACAAAGAGGGCTATTCAAGTGATTCTCTGCTTTATAAAGTTAAGGGTTTTAAAAATTTGTAGAAAAATAATACGTATTGGGGACCAGCAGGTGGTGTGGTGGTTAAGCTGCTGGACACTCCCACATGGCCAATCACGGTTCGAGTCCCAGAGCTGGTGGTTTGCTTTCTCACTTTCTCTCTGTGTGTGTGTGTGTGTGTCTCTCTCTCTCTGGTCAAATTAAATAAATACATGAATAAATAAAATTAAATAAATAATTATTTTTTAAAAGTATATCACACACATATATTTGTATGTAAAATTAGATAATTCATTACACAAATATTTGCAGTATTACTACTATATAATTTTTAATGGTCTCATGATATTGCATCCATAGAAACATCATTATTTACTTTATCTTGAAAGGTTAAATTTTCTGTTGTTTCTAATTTCTCTCTATTGTAAATATTTTCTCATAATGAACACCAGATGCATAAGAGCCAGTGTTCCTAATAGCATCTTATTAGATCTTTTATACAAAACAGCTGAATTTGTATAAATTCAGGACCATTGTAAAATAAGTATGAGAATGGGCTTGGAATGTGACACTAAATCTACCAGAGAGATTATAAACTAGAACCACAAAGCTATTTCTTTTCAGTGCACACAATACCCAAGTAATGGACTGTTGGGTTCATTTCTTTCCCTTGACTGTTCATTTGTCCCTGGGATACTGGGTTTTATGCACATTCCAAATCTATTTCCTCAGTGTGGTCAGTCTGCTCTTGTACTGCCAACACAATATCTGAAACTGGTGATTTGTAAGAACAGAGATTTATTCAGCTACCTGTTTGGAGGTCCAAAATTCAAGTACCAATTTCTGGTGTTGCTACAACATGGTGAAGGGCAGAATCTTAAACAGGGAACTGTCCATAAGTTTCTGCCTGTTTTGGCTTCCATTTCCCTCTAAGAAATCCACCAAAGCTCGCTCATAGTGGCCCCTACTCTACAGACTTTATTACAGCCAAAGCCCACCTACCACCCCAGGACACCACAAAGATATCACTTAACACCTTTATAATACCACCAAATCCCAACACATGAATTTGGAGAAATGCAGACTATGAGCACTTGGGTTTTAGTGTCTCTTCATTGCTTTCACAAAGATGAACCTTGACCAAGTTATTACTCCATTGTTGCAAACTAGGTGCTGAGAGGCTTCTGAGTGCCCAGGCCAATGCCTCCACACTTTCTTTTTCAGCCTTTTAGAATCAACAGCTTGCCCTAGTCATATTCACTGGTGGGGCACAGAGAGATGAACACAGAGGGATTTCAAAATGGTCAGAGTAAGAATGATGAGTAGTACTGAAGCCAGACCATTGACAGTCTAGAGAAATCTGCTTTCGGAGAATGGATTTAAAGTTTTTTCTATGTCTCTCCCAGTGAGGCAGGAGAAAGCTAGGGAACAGAAGTGGGTAAGGGGGCTGGAGCGTCTTCCAATATGGCTAGATAGAAAAAGCAATTAGGGAAGAAATTTCCCTGCCCAAGGTAATGTAAGCAGGATCTTAGCTGATTAAACCATATTTGAAATAGCAATGAGAAATCAGCAGGCCAACTACATTTGATAGAGCCAATAAAATGAGATTAATCAGGGGACTCAGACAATGACTGACCAACTCGATTTAGATTAAAAATTATAAACCTCTCATAATGCAACCTCTGGGGCCTTTTGAGCCACTCTCTCTGTCCACTCAGGTCTGCTCCTACCTCTAAGGAATGTACTTTCACTTTTACTTAATAAACTACCTTTTACTTTCATTATCGGTGTTTTGTTCAATTCTTTGTCTGAAACACCAAGGCCCTGGATATCATCACAGAAGCCATCCTGGCAACACCAGCCATGGTGTTCTACACCAGAGCTGTGCATTTCATTTGCTTTTATCTTCCATTTGCTAACATCTAGGCTCCTGTGTATTACTGAGATCTATTGGCTCCTGACCTATTTCTCCTCCTAATCCTTCTCGTGTATCTCCTGGAGACCCAGGTGCTCCTCCTGAATTCAGTTGTCTTGGTGAAGAGCCATGTTGCTCAGTCTCTTATTCAGTCATTCGTATTCATAGGGCAATTTTCTTAATTACAGTACTTGATGCTGCGATGTGTCTCCCAATTTTCTGTGCGTGGTTCTTCTGTGTTGCAGACACTCTGCATGAATTCAACACCTTTAATTGCTGGGAACTTTCACTAGGAGGCAATATGTAAAGAGGGAAGTCAGCTTCCAGGATTCCATTTAAAGAATGTTTACTTGACTCTGATCTTACTGGGTTCAGGGTGTCTGGATGCTCTGCTGCTTTGTGATTTGCATATACAAAGCAAGATTAAGCTTCTAGTTTGCACCCTTCATTTGCTAAAGAAAATTCTGTTTTCTATTTACCTGCAGGTGAGCATTTAGATCTCACGCTCTTCTGAGATCACTGTGGAAGGAGGAAATGAATAATTTGATGGTCTCCGCGCCCTATAGCGAAAAACCTCTCCAAAAAAAAAAATAAATAAAAAAATAATTTGATGGTCTCTAAAACAGAGAGAGTAGGGTACCGCAGCCATAAAACTGAATTTTGTGAATCTATCAGCTAATAACTATGGAATGTAGAGGGTGGACTCTGTGACCTTCCTCCAGATGTACTAAACTATTTCAGCAAGCCTATGTTTATTGGGTAGAATGCTTTGTAATCTCAGTCCAGTCTGAAGAAATATCTGACAAGACTGAGGTAAAATTTAAAAATCAACAAAATTGAAATCAAACAGAGAAAACGTAGAAGGCAGAATAAATAGCACTGAATGCGTTTGCTTTTAGGATTTTTTTTTAAAAAGGTTTTTTAAAGTTCATTGCTATTTATTTGCTTTCATGAGCGAGCAAGCGAGAGAGCATATCCAACAAGATTTTGATATCATTATCTATCCCCCCCTTCAGCTATTAGGTTGTTGGGAAAGTCATGACGTATTTTTCTTTGCAAAAATGTGTCATAAATTTCCCAATAACCTAGTAGTTTCAGTTCATGGGCTCATGTGCTTAGCATACTTGGGAGGTCTTTGGATATAAAACTCAGAACCTTCTCATGTGGCTCAGCGTTGCAGTGTTGTGTCTTACCCTTGCACCACCATCCGGACCCCTTCCTGCGTATAGGTTTTTAACAGACAATTTTTCCTGTTGATTTCAACATTCCACCTCAGTGTCATCAGATGTCAACTGATTAAGCACATTTTTCTACTCTGTGGTCCTTATAGTCTAATGACTGCCACTTGTATTTCATTCTGGCTCTATTTTTCACTCATTCTGTTACCAAACTCAAATCAGGTTCGCTTGCCCAAGCGCTATAAAACCAAGCCATAGGCACATGGTGTGATGAAGGAAAGTACAGCTTTATTGCAAAACACAAAGCAAGGAGAGCGGGAGCTCATGCTGAAAAGACCTGGTCTCCCCGAAATGTTCCCCATATGCGTTTTTAAGCGCAAAATTAAGGGCAGAGGTCCCAGGCGCATGACCAGTTCAGTGATTGTTTCAAGAGGGCGTGATCATCTTGTGGGCATTCTTGATTGGTGAGGCCTTAAATAATCAAATTCTTCTTCAGGTGTCTGGAACTGTTCAACCTGGAATCAATCTCTGAGCTCACAACCAGCAGTTTCGTCTACAAAACATCTTACATATTGAAATGAAAACCTTCTTTCCTTTAAGTGAGAGTTTTAGAGGTCAAATGGCCCTCACTCATGGTCCATGTTGGTCATTATCATAACCAAAGTCTGAAGACTTACTCCTTACTCTGGGCCATTACAATGAAAATGGACTTTATATTTCAGGAACCCTAGAAAATACATTAGGGGGTTCTTGCTGGGTTTCAATTCCATCTGAGCTTGAGCCTGTTGCTGATTGAGACATTCTGAAGCTCTAAGTGATGACATCTGAAACTGAAATTCTTCCCACTTGTTTGGGTAGGGTTGAATTCAGGTTTGCAGTAAGGTAGAGATTCCTTGAGTTTTTCTTTCCTTTGATATTTGTACTTCTTTCATTCCCCAAAAGGAGTAAATTAATATGTCTACTTTGTTCTTCAAGAATTGTCTTCAATGTACCAGTAATTTTCACTAAATCTATACTAGGATCCAGTCTGTTATCCTGGTAAACAGGGCCCTCCACTATTTACCTTTGTGAGTTGATTTATACTAAAAGAAAGAGACACTAGAGATGGAGTTCTGTGGTTGAGTGAGCAGAAATTGGGGAGGTGGAGGATAGGATGGACCCAGGCTGTATCAAAACTTCTAGCAAGAGAGCATTTGCAAGTGGAAGCTGAGAGTCTATTTTTTATACACAGTCATATATATAATAAGGTTATGACATAAAATGGTGCTAAGAAGAGAAAGGGCCGCTTTACATCGGGCAGAGAAATGAAGTTCTTTTTAGCAATTTGAAAGCTTATCATCCTTTTAAGTCAGAAATGATGATTCCTTGGGCAAAGTTGCATGGTCATGGTGGAACCAGAAGCTATGGCAGGTGGGAAGTGCTACCTTTTAGTGGTTTTGCATCAGTGAGAGGGCTGAGGTTGAAGAAGGTAAGGTAAGTTTTGAACAATGTGATACAGATTGCAAGAAGTAACTGAAAGGCAGTTTGAAGCCCTCTGATTAGATAGGCGTGTTGACCAGCCAATAAAATTGCATATTAATGTTAACGTGACTAAATTTGTGTCCATAGACTGGTGAAGCCAAGGGGAATTTAAATTACTAATATACTTGCTTCTATTTCAGAAAATACAAGTACATATTTGGACCTTAGATTTCAATGCACTTGAAAACAGACATTATAATTTTGCCTTAAGGCACTTTGAGTTAATGTTGAATTATTGGCAGAGATCATCTTTTTTTCACTGTATTTCCATTATTTCAGCATATTTGCATCTGATGACTTTTTCTAAAATCTGATGAGAAAAACTTTTTTATTATTATTTTTGTGTGTTCCAGAAATGGGAGCTTGCAGAAAGTGGTATCTTCCTAAGGGTGATAAAAACAAATGTGAAACCAACTTCTTGGGCGAGAATAGTATGTGGAATGAGTATGTTGCCTTATTAACAGAGGGGTGAGAAAGGAGAATGGAGGATGTTAGAAGGGTAGTATGTAGGAGTTCTGATGAGATGCCTAGAATGTGAGAACAGTAGGAGGAAACAAGTAATGCCAAGAGTAGCTCCAGAAGTATTTAAAGAAAGTATGATCTTTTAGAAACTTAAATACTTAAATAGCTGCTTCTCTGGCTGATCTGCCTGACTGCCTGTCATATATCTATCCATCTGCCTATTCTCCTTATATCAGGAGGAACATTTAAAAAAACTCATGAAAAAGAGAATTAGTGCTCGCTTCAACAGCACATACACTAAAATTGGAATGTTACAGAGAAGATTAGTATGGCCCCTGCACAGGATGACACACAAATTCGCGAAGTGTTCCATATTTTTCTGGATGTCTACCCAGAGGGCAGGAGAATGCTCAGTCAGAAAAGTGCTTGCACATTAATGTTTATTGCAGCATTATTCATGATTGCTAAGATGTAAAACCAACCCGATGTCCACAAATAGATGAATGTATGGAAAAAGTGTGGCGCATATACTTTATAGAATACTATTCACCATAAAAAACAACAAAACCCTGGCATTTGGTAGAAAGTAGATGAATATGGAAGATCTATTGCTGAGTGAAGCAAGCCAGGAGATGAAAGAAAGATATTGTATGTATCCACTTAATATATACCGACTACCCACACTTTATGGTAGAGATCAAATATTGGAGGGCATAAAATCAGTGAAAATAGTTATGAATGCTGAAGACAGTGTGGAACAAGGGAGAGAAGGGAAGAGAATAGAGAAAGATAGCAAGAGAACAAATAGAGAAGCATGACATTAGTGGGACACAGAAATTGTTTATTACCTGTTGATGATAAATGTATAGTATTCTCAACTGGACTGGTCTAAGAAGTATTTCATGTTGGGTGAATTCTCTTTATAAGCCAAATGATATAGAGTGATTGAATGTTTAATAAAATTGAGAATAAATAACAATAATAATCTGAAAAAAATGATGAAAAGCTATTTGATGATGATGTGGATAGTAATGTCTTTGTCTTGAATGATATGCATGGTTATCCTGCTGGAAAAAGAAACATAATACACTGTAAAGATATATGTGATTAAATGTCATACAAAAAAGTTATAATAATAATAAATAAAATTTTAAAAATAATTAGCAAAAGAAAGAAGAAAAGGAACCAGCAGTTGGCATAATGGCTATGTTATTGGACTCCCATGTGGTCAACCGCAGTTCTAGTTCCAGACCCAGTGGCTTAAACTCACGCCAGGCGCATGTGTGTGCATGCCCGAGATCCTGAGAGGAGAATGGAGGAGAAGTGATTGTGGCATGGCCATCCTTTCTGGGGGGTGATTTCTTGCTTTCTGTCTCTCTGCCTCTCTGTCTTTCTGGCAAGTGCATTAGCCCTATAACAACAAAAAAAAAAGAAGAAAAAAAGAAATGTAATACAATGTAAAGATAAACATGATTCAATGTAATATAAAAATATGATAATAGATAATTTTTTAAAAAAAGGAAAAAGGGAATTGAAGTATGAATTTATGTTGATACAAATAATTTTTGAAATCCATGCAGTTTTTTTTTGTAATACACATTTTTCATGAAGTTTTTTTAATTTTTTTTTTTTTAATCATAGAGAGTGTACAGGCACAAGATAGAAAGAGAAAGAAAAAAAGCACCTGTGACAGGATGTTGTCACACTGTTTTAAAGCTGAACCAATATGGCTTCCAGCCTTTCAGGGTACTTGTGTTCGCTCTGTGCCACTGTGGCTGGGACCTCCATGAACTTTTTGAAGTCACCTCATGCATGATGTCAGTCTTCAGTAATGCTCTGTGAAAGACCAGGAAGAGAATTAATAGGAAGAAAGTAAGTCTGCAGAGGAGAAAGAAATGGTAAAGAAAAAGATGAAGAAAAGGATGATGAGAAGAAAAATTCAAGATATTTTAAGTTGCTTTGAGTTATTTTAAATAGGCTTGTAGATTTTAGGTTGTTTTATTTTAGGTTTTTACCATAAGACATGTATGCTTGCTGGAGAGAGACAGAAAGAGTGATTGAAAGGGAAAGTGAGAAATCACTGTCCGGGGGTATGGCCATGCCACAATCCCTTCTCCGTTCTTTTCTCGAGATTTTGGGCTTGCAAGCACGTGTGCCCAGCATTGCTGTTAAGCCTCCATGTCTGGCATTTGAACTGTGGTCAGCAGTGTGGGAGTCCAGTGCCTTAACCAGCATGTCACCTGCTGGCCCTGATCTTGAGGAATTTTGATGAAGCAGCTTGTCCCAGTAGTTTTAGAACAGACACATTTTTAACTCAACCTGAGTTAAGTGATTAGTAATTTTTATTATCAGCCAATGTTTGAAATAAATATCTTCACTGCCATCAGTGAGTTTCACCTCCTTGAGTTGGATGTAAGGTATAACACAGATTTTGAAAATATGCATGGAGTGTGTGATAATAAAGTCAAGGATAATATCATATTCATTGTTTTAAACAAAGAATACTGCATATGATATTTACTGTTAATTTTTGCCCTCCTGGTCTTTCTTTTCTTTCTTTCGTCCTTTCTTTTTCTTGATATATCAATGTATATAGCCACATAAGACTGGCAATATCTGCTCTTTTCATTCAGTCATGGTATGTCATTTCACAACTCATTTGCTCCATCTCGCATTTTTGTGTCTGTTAAATGTTTTTTTCCCTGAACCCCTTCTACCTCTCTTCATCTCCCATATGTATATGTATCTCTATTCCCTTCTGTTGTCCTCTCTACTTCTATATCTTTAAATCTTTTAATTTTTGTCAATGAGTATGGATTCTGGTATATATTGAGTGAGGATGTACAGTGTTGGTCTTTCATCATCTGGCTTATTTCTCTTAGCATTGTATCTTCTAGGTTTGACCTCTTTGTATCAAATAATGGAATCTCATTGTTCTTGACTTTTTTTTTTTTTTTTTTTGAGAGGTTTTTGCTATAGGGTGTGCGTGCTTGCCAGACGGACAGAGACAGAGAGACAGAAAGTGAGAAATCATCCCTACAGGGGGATGGCCACGCCGCAATCCCTTTTCCTCCATTCTCCTCTCGGGATCTTGGGCACGCACACACACACGCCCAGAGTTTCAAGTCACCGGGTCCGGGATGCGAACCGCGGTCGACTACATGGGAGTCCAGCGACATAGCCATTACGCTAACTGCTGGTCCCCTGGAATCTCATTGTTCTTTATGGTTGAGTAGTATTTCATTGTGTATATGTGCCTCATCTAACTTTCTAACCTTAGGATATATAGTGAATCATTCTCAGTAGACATACTTTTCAGTAGCAGTGAATTCCCTGGAACCATAGAGGACCTCTCTCAGTATCACAGTCCCCATTTGTTGTCTTCAGTTGGTTACGTGACAGCCATTTTCCCCATCGGACTGTATTTCCTCCTTTCTGCTTCCATAGACAGATCATCTCAGCACCCTTTTCAGTACTTGCTTTATGTAGGCAGCAGTTTTTTTTCTGGGTCCAGTCTCTCTAGATCTTCTTTGTGTGTGTCCTGAATTTGACTCTATTATGTCAATCATAAGACATGGCAATATTAATTTCTTATAGGAATCCCTAACATTATGAATGGTATAAGAAATTAAAGGATAGCAATTCATGCTGACCCCCTTCATTGCCATTTTGGTCAGCAAGCAGAAGGGTAGTATGAGGTAGCCTCAATGATCTGTAGGTGATGGCAAGTTCAGCAGCATTCCAGTTTGTCCAAGTTGTGGTTTACCATCTAACTATAGAAATCACTGTTTTCATATCCTTCCTATCTTGGCATTAAGAAGAACATGTTCAATGTTTCAAGCAGACAAGTGTTTTTTTCAACAGCCTCAGGTCTTTCTGATGACCAGTTATATTCTTCCCAGAGAAACTGACTGAATATGAATATGAATAAAATAATGGTAGTTGGGCCAGCCCATGGCATGGCAGTTAAAGAAGCTGGGTATCATATAGCTGACTGCACAGTTCAAGCCCCATACCTGGTAGCTTGAGAAACATACTGGTCGTGTGTACTGTGTACGTGTGTGTACCTAAAATCTCAAAATGAGGGAAAAATGGAGAAGAGATTGTGGTGTGACCATTCTTCATAGATGTCCCGGCCCGCGGGACAATCGAGCAGGGTGCCTGAGTGAGAGAGCAGAGGTCTGGAACTGGCGCAGCGTCACAGCACGGGAGCGACACAGTGTCACAACTCAAGATGGTATGCAGTTGCTCGTTTATTGAGGGCCAGAGAACATTCTTATATACACAAGGTGGGAAGCTGATTGGTTGTACAATGAGGGATGCAATTCTATAACCACCGATTGGTTGCTGCATTAAGGGGTAAAGCCAGGAGGCGAGGTAAAAAGGGGGTGGGAATTGTCACGGACCTGACTGAGGACCTGCCTGAATGAGGAAGTGTCAGGGTGAACTGTCTACTCCTGGAATAAGGATACTTGAAGGTCCTTGTATGAAGGTCATGTCAGCCATTTTGATGTATGTGGCTCCCTACACATAGATAGTGTTTTTCCACTTTCCCTTTCTTTTTCTCTCTCTGGTGAGTGAACACACCCTATGGTGGGGAGTGGGGTACTCTTATAAAATATTTAATAATAAACTTTGAAAGACTGTTCCCCCAACAAAGTCAGCACAAAATATACTATTTGCCAAACTTATAATGGATCCTTCTTTTTTTTTTTTCTTTTTTGTCATTTTTCTTCCTTGCTAATATAATGTCTTAAGGATTTTTGTACACCTCTAACCAATTGCTTTATAAACAGCATTCAAGAGCTAGACAAACATACAAATAAATATTCTAATCATTGCTATTGTCACCTATTTTTCAGGTATTTTTCAGCTCAAGAATTAATCTTCCTTAAAACTTTCAAGTTTCGGGAACCAGCAGTTGGTGTAATGGCTATGTCACTGGACTCCCACGTAGTCAACCGCGGTTCATGTCCGGGACCTGGTGACTTAAAACTCACGCCGGGCGTGTGTGCGTGCATGCCCAAGATCCAGAGAGGAGAATGGAGGAGAAGGGATTGTGGTGTGACCATCCCCCTGGGGGTTGATTTCTCGCTTTCTGTCTCTATGTCTCTCTCTGTCTGTCTGGCGAGTGCACGCGCCCTATAGCAAAAATCTATCCAAAAAAAAAAAAAAAACCTTTCAAGTTTCCATAACCATATCACCTGCCATAATAGCCAAGGGCAATGAGATCTGATATTCAAGCTCTGCAATGGGGTAAAAGTTAAAATATCATTTTGATCATCAGTGATGGAGTTTCTCTGAGGATAACTTGGCAAAGGCAGTCATAAGAAACTTCTTGAAGTCTATTTTATAATACATGAGAATGACCAAAGTAAAGCAGTGAATACCGTATTTTAGCTGATGAGTAAATATGTGCATAAACTAAAGAACGAAATGTGGCTATGTTTATTCTATACTTCCTGTTTAATTACACTTATGAAAATCTGGTAGTGTATGCATATGTACAAATTTGTGTGTACGTTTGTGTGTGTATTGGGGGTTAAGATGAGCATTTTTGGCGTATGTATCTACATAAAAAATATGAAGCTAACTGACTCAAAGTATGAGCCATTCAAAAAAGATCCTTGCCAAAAATAAAGGGAAAAAGAAAAGAAAAACACTGCTGCACTTGAATTATAGTTTGGCATTTATGAACATCATAATGTCATTGGTCATTTTTTAAGAGGATTTACATAATTTTGCCATTTGACTAATTAAAAGAAAACTGTCCTAGTTGTCAAAATAAGTTAGTGACTCACAGGTAAAATATTCTAGCTAAAATTCTTTTCTTCTTAGACTCCCATTACCAACATTTGTAATTTTTTTTAAGTAAACACATTTTTTTGGTAATAATTTTTAGTTATAGAAAAGTTGCAATGATAATGTTGCAATTATTCTAAACTATGTAATGTTAAACCAAATAATGTTATTATTATCATGACTTATGAAAAAACAATTTTATTTGGAATAAAACTTAGGTTTGAAGTAAGACATAGCTTAACTAATTTCCTTTTCTGAATAAACACTACTGACTTAAGTTTTCTTTCGTGGGGAGAGATTTTTGCTATAGGCTATGTGTACTTGCTGGAGAGACAGAAAGTGAGAAATCACCTCCCAAGGGAATGGGCGAGCCGCAGTCCCTTCTCCTCCATTCTCCTCTTGGGATTTTGGGCACACACACACACACACACACACACACACACACACTTGTCTAGCATGAGTTTAAGCTACCAGGTTCAGGACTTGAACAATGGTCGACTACATGGGAGTTTAGCTATGTAACCATTGCACCACCTGCTGATTCCAAAAGTGTTACTCAACACTTGAAATGACTTTTGACATTCTGTTGTAAACAAATTAATTATTCCTAACTTCTATTTTACTCTTCTGCCTTAATACTATTCTGACCTAGCTCACTTACTTTATTTATTGTTTTACTTGTTCACTTTTATAGCTGTAGTTTACTATAAAGGACACTCCAAAAGGCACAAATAAAACAGCCAGAGGAAGAAATATATAGGGCAAGGTGGATCTAGTAGGGTTCTTAGGCCAAGAGCATCAGTTCCTGTGGATTTGGGGTGTGCCACCTTCCTGGCCCTTGGAAGAGCTTCTTGTTCACCTTCCTGCAAGCCTTGTTATATAGCTGTCCAGAAGTTCTATCTCATTACTTTTACTCGGTATTTTTTGAATACCCAATCTACACCATACCTCTCTGGCTGTTCATATTTTACTACCATCTAATATTCAGCTCATATCTCACTGCCTCCTCAAGATCTCGTTTTATTTTTGCTAGCATCTGTGGTCCAAACGTTTCATTCATACGTTGAAATTTAATTACCTATGTGATGGTATTAGGAAGTGGGATTCAATCATGAGGGAAGAGCCTTCATAAGTGGAATTGGTGCCCTTATAAAGTGAACCCAAGCAGAATTATCATAATTGTTATTTTTTGGTTTATTTTCCTTCTGTCCTCTTTAGTACTAGATAAAGAATCATCTTGGTATTAAAAAAATAATAATAACAATAAAAAGCCTAAGAACTTGTTTGACTCTTCCACAGTGTGAGGACATAGTGAGAAGTTACCATCTATGACCAGAAAGCAACCCTTACCAGATAACAAATCTAATGACATCTTAATCTTAGACTTCCCAGCATCTAGAAATACAAGAAATCAATTTTGAAAAATATATAAACTACCTGTCTATGGTAATTTGTTATAGTAGCAAACAAACAAACAAAAAGATATTTGCTTAGGCAGGGGTGATTTCTCTCTCTTCTGAATTTTCATAACTATTATTGTCTGTGTTAATACTTGTAGACTGTATTATGCATTTCCTTTTTTTTCCCCCTTGGCATTTAGACTGCTAGCTAAATTGTGTATTGTTATCTAAATTTTAAATGCTTGTAGGTGGTCCCTTCAGTCAGATGTTAAAATTCTTGAGAACAATTCTCCCTTCTCTCCTTTGTCTTATTCAGCTGCTAGAAAAATGCTTTGTACGTTGCATTTCTCAATGACTACATGGGGTTTGATATAATTGGAATTCCTTGTTTTGAGTCTTTAGTATTTGTTAGGAAATGTTGAGTGCATACCATGGGCCATTATAACTACCTTTTTATGTAATTTAGTCCTTATAGTTCATCCATATCTTAGCTGTTTCTCCCTCCATTTTACAGATGAAATGATTATATACTTAGAATCAAATACTTATATACTACCTAAGAGAGAATAAGGAGAACAAAGTTGACTTGAAATGACAGGTTCCTTTGTGGCTCAAGAGTATAGATTAACAACATTTTTTTCTGTAATTTATACAATTAGTTCTTTATTAAAAGTGTCATAACCAACATACACATGCAATGTCATCTTATCAAGATTTTAGAAGATTGATATATACATATCTGTGAACACATTTCTGATTTTTAGGCATAAAACTCAGTGAGTAGAATGAATATGCTATAAAGTAGCACCTAGCTTAGGCTATATAGCTTACTGTGGTCATTAAATAGGTATTTTTTAAATGTATTTTTAATTTTAAGAAAAGCATTTTTAGCTTTAATAAATCAAAATTTAAAAAATGAAGAGAAACTTGCTTAAGACTTAAAGTCAGGAAAAAGTTTAGTATTCTGTTCAAATAGTAGGTAGATGAATATATCAACAGTTCAAGAGAAGACAAAAGTCCTTAAATATGGAAAATAAAGCATAGAAGAAAATCAGTATGGTTTACTCAAAAGCTGAACTTGCTATTGAAAGTATTTAGACTAATTAAGGTATTTTGTGAATCAATACAATGTGGGGAAAAAAAAAAAAGAAAGGCATGAAAAGCAACTGTAGATACCAGAGACAGTGTGGGTGAAAAATAGCAGAGCATGAGAAGTAGGGAATCAAGGAGCAGGAAAAAAAAACAAAATATATAAGAAATGGAAAATTATTTGTTGATGATAACTGGTAATATCCTTGATTAGCCAATATACAGTGTATTGTGGATGAAAAATTTCATTTTATATGCTGTGATGATGTGCAATGAATAAATGTGAAATAAATAAATTTAAAATAAAAAAAGATTTTAGAAAACAATTTCTGATTGGAAATGCAATGAGACCTATTCACAGTGTCACTTTCTGATTCTTAATTTTCAAAATGAGATATCTACTTTTAAAAATGATTGTGTTAGTGGTACCCCAAAGCAGAGCTTGAATCAAAGGTTTGCGTACAGTCAGTACAAGGGAGTTTGGATAGTGGGAAAAAAAAAGGAACTGATTTTTAATATTGAGAATGGGGGTTCAGTCATGCTAAGGACTATCTAAAGAGTCATTTTGGAGATGCTTCAGAAATAGAGGATAAAGAATTTGTTCATCAGTTTTCATCCTCCACAGTGTGTTCCCTAGGGACATGAACTCCCTTGAAATCCTGGACTACCTGTGTTCATATTGAGAGGCTTTCCACAGCTTTTGAGAATGCGATGGAGCAGAAAAGCAGTCACTGATTTACCGGAACACGGGAAGTGTGTGGAACTACCACACTGTGCTGAAATCATGGGGCCAGAGGAGATTTGTCCCAAAGCACTTGCCACAAGTGACTGCAACCACTTGTATGTTGGCATAGATCCATCCACATTATCTCACCTTTTGTTACAAATACCATTAAAACCGGCAGTTTTGTGTAGTGGATGGTGGGATATCTAGTGGATTTTCATGTCAGAAGGAACGGAACTAAATCATGAACATATTTTAACATGTTAAATTTGTGTATTAATATGAGTAAGTGGATGGTGTTTGATATTGAGGAGGCCTAAGGCCTTTTAGTGTCTACATCTGACCTACACTCTTCACAGTTATTATGTGTGGTATTTGAGGGGACTTCAAAAAGTGTGTGGAAAAATGGAATTAAGGTAAGAGTTTATTTTGGGGGGACAACAGGAGGTATGGTAGTTAAGGATGTTGGACTGCCACATGAGTGACCATGGTTCTGGTCCTGGACTTGGTGGCTTGCCTTCTCACTTTCTCTCCTTCTCTCACTTTGTCTCTCTCTGATCAAATTAAAATAAACAAGTAAAGTTAAATAAAATAATACTAAAATAAAAAAAGAGTTTATTTTGGTGCATAAACAAATTGAAATCTAGGACTGAACCCATAGCTCATTATTTAAGGAAGTCACATCCCACATAGCTGACTGTGTCATTCAATTCCTGGCTTAGCAGCTTGAAAAACACCCCAAGTGAATATATGTGTGTGCTCCAAATCCCAATTAGATGGAGAAATGGAGGAAAAGGAATTGCAGTGTGACCATGCCCCGCTGGGTACTTTCTCTCTTGTTCTTCCTCTGGTGAAGACATGCATCTTCTGCCATTCAAAAGAAATTGAAATCCATATATAGTTTTTTTTTTTTTTTGGTGATACATGTTTTCCATTAACTTTTTTTTTTTTTTTTTTTTTTTTTAATTTTTTTGGAGAGGTTTTTTTTGCTATAGGGCGCGTGCGCTCGCCAGACAGACAGAGAGAGACAGAGATATACAAAGCAGGAAATCATCCCCCAGGGGGGATGGCCACGCCGCAATTCCTTCTCCTCCATTCTCCTCTCGGGATCTTGGGCACGCACGCACACGCGCCCAGCGTGAGTTTAAGCCGCCGGGTCCGGGACTCGAACCGCGGTCGACTACGTGGGAGTCCAGCGACATAGCCATTACGCTAACTGCTGGTCCCTCCATTAACTTTTTTTTTTTTTTTTTTTTTTTTTTTTTTTTTTTTTTTTTTTTGGAGAGATTTTTCGCTATAGGGCGTGTGCGCTCGCCAGACAGACAGAGAGAGACATAGAGACAGAAAGCGAGAAATCACCCCCCAGGGGGGATGGTCACGCCGCAATCCCTTCTCCTCCATTCTCCTCTCGGGATCTTGGGCACGCACGCACACGCGCCCGGCGTGAGTTGTAAGCCACCGGGTCCGAGACGCGAACCACGGTCGACTACGTGGGAGTCCAGCGACATAGCCATTACGCTAACTGCTGGTTCCCCCTCCATTAACTTTTTAAAGACCCCTTGGATGGTGCTTTCTGTTCATTAAGATAAATTACTTCATAAGCAGCTTCATTGCACACAATAACAAAGATTCATGGAAGATGACTATGTTTTAAGTACTCTGCTAATCACTGTACTTTGCTGCCTGTAATGAGCAAAATTGTACCCTTACTCACATTTTTTTTTTAATTTGCCAGAAGGAATGTGCACTCACCAGAGAGAGAAAGAGAGAGATAGAGATTGAGATAGAGATAGAGAGAGAAAGCACCCCCTACCATGGGGAATAGTCACTCTGTAATCTCTTCTCCATTTCTTCCTTCTTTCAGGATTCTGGTCATTCATGCATGTGTACCCAGCAAGTTTTTCAAGCCAACATATGCAAGTCTCCCACTCAGTTGGCCAGTGGGATCCAGCTCCCTTAATCACCAAGCCATGGACTTGCCCACCCTTATTCATTTTTATGGCATTTTTAGGATATCTGTGAAAAAGAAATATGCTACTTTGTAAAAATTCCTATAACTAATTACCTTGGGAAACGGAGGGAAAATTTACATAGCTTGAGGTGCTACACATCATAATATAAGAAAAAATGCTTTGAATGATGGATAGTGATGGTGATATTGTTTGATTCTTGAAGCATTTAAAAGAATCTTCTCTTATTCACTGAATGTTGCAATGCTTCAAATGTGTTTTTTTATTTGGCTTTTCCCCATATTCTCATTTAAGCAAAACTTGAAATTTACTTAAGCATGAATTTCTTTTTATATGCCAAAATGAACTTTATCAAATGGAGTCTGTTCACTAGAGCAGTGGCCTCAGGGACTAACCAAATCGGCTTCTGAGGAACTGAACTTTATAGTCCATATATTTCTGTCTGGCTTATTCCAGGTAAATTGCAGGCCACTTAAAATTACAAAGGCAATGGGGGCAATCTGCTTTACAGAAACACACAAGTACTTGAGTTTACTATCATTCTACAGGTACAGTTAGAGAGATTTGAAACAATTATTTCAAACAGAGCTGCCCAAACTTCAGCTCCTTATGAATCCCCATGATTTTGTCTCCTCCAATATCAGCATTAAATGAACTCAATGTCAGTGAGATCATAAATTTGATGAGCTAGTAATATTTGCTCCAATATACATTAAATTTGTTATTAAAATGGAAAATGGTGGGTCAACCCCATGCCATACTGATTGAGGGAGCTGGATTCTATACAGCTGACTACAGGGTTTGAATCCCAGACCCAGAGGCTTGAAACACATGCTCGTGCATGCGTAAGTATGTCCCAAATCCAGACAGGATAGAAGAATGGTGGAGAAGAGATTGCAGTGTGACATACTCCATTGTGGGAGGATGCTTTCTCTCTCTCTCTCTTTCCCTTTCTGGTGAGTACGTGGGCCCATTGGCAAAAACTAATAAAAGGAAAAAAAAGAAAAAAAAAAGAAAATATCTATTTGTGTATTATAATTAGCTCAAAAAATCAACACTGTTTCATGTTGCATGCCATTGAATAATATGTAGTTTTGCTTTTTAAATATTTAAATATTTATTTAATTATTTTAATTTGACCAGAGAGGAACAGAGAGAGAGAGAGAGGGAAAGTGAGAAAGCAAGTCGCTAGGTCCTGGACTCAAACTGCAGTTGGCCATGTGGGAGTCCAGCACCCTTAACCACCATGCCACCTGCCAGCCCCAATATGTAGTCTTTTGGACAAGTGCTTTAGGGTCAAGCTAAAAGAAAGCTAAAGAGCCAGACGTTTCAGTTTGATGCTTTATTGCTCACCATACACATATTGGAACAGATGCACAATTTCCCACGGTAGAACACATAATACTGCACTTTCTTAGAAGAGTGTTTATCCCACAAGGACACAATGATTAATGCCCAGGTGATGAAGTGAGTCCGCACAGGACTTTCTAAAACCAATAGATGGAAGCCAAACCACTCAGCAGCACATCAATAAGCAGCATGCAAGTCACCGATGCTGTGACAGTTACCCGAAGCTGATCACGACACATTTTTAAACTTCATGTTTAATGTCGATACTTAATTTCATGTAGGGCCTAGGTCCCTGAGCTAGCTCTGATTACTATAGTTAGCATAACTGGATAAATCCAGAGTTGTTAAGGACCCCTGAAGAATAGATACATACATAAATAGTTTAAATATATGATGACAAAGAAAAAATATATACATTTATTTTTTACCTGGAAAATTAGGACTATAAGAATACTTTCAGAATGATAACATTTAAAGACAAATAGTATAGCATATTTTCTATAGCTCAATGAAATTCACAAAGTTCAGAAAGTAAACACAGCTGATTCATATCCATTTCTGTTGAATGTTCTTGCGTCTGTGTGAGAATAATAATGCGTCACAAAATACAAGTGCAAGTAGGTCCCATACTTTCTTCCTTTTTCCTTTGAACTAGTTGTCAACCTTATCAGCCCCAGAGGAACAGGACTTGCTTTAGACACATATCTTTAATATCCAAAGCCAAGGTTTATTTGTGTCTCCCTGACCTCATTCATCCAATTTCTCTCACATAGACCATCTTTCCTTCAACTGCCTAAATCAATCTATCTTTGAAGAAACTCCACTCTTCTTTTTTTTTGGAGAGATTTTTGCTATAGGGCGCATGCGCTCGCCAGACAGACAGAGAGAGACAGAGAGACAGAAAGCGAGAAATCACCCCCCAGGGGGGATGGTCACGCCGCAATCCCTTCTCCTCCATTCTCTTCTCGGGATCTTGGGCACGCACGCACACGCGCCCGGCGTGAGTTTTAAGCCACCGGGTACGGGACGCAAACTGCGGTCGACTACGTGGGAGTCCAGTGACATAGCCATTACGCTAACTGCTGGTTCCCATCCACTCTTCTTTATAAGGCCCTTCTTACTGACTCCAGGATCCACTAATGCTTCCTTCTCTTTGAAGGGTTCAGTTTGGAGTTCAAAATCATACAATTTAGTCTCTAATTGTGAATTCTGTCTTTTTTTTTTTGTACATTTGTGTTCATTATGTTATCACTGAACTGTAATTTCCTTGAAAACAATGATATGCTTTAGTCTTCCTTATTTCTCATTACTAAATTAGGTGATGAAAGTGAAAATGCTACTGAAATTGTCACGCATGATACATATTAAGACATAATATGTTCATCTGGCGCACTTAATGCAATGGCTTTCACTGAAAAAAATTGTTTAAAACAACAAAAACGAAACAAGTTAGTTTATGTGAGGCTAGATCTACAGGAAAATGGAGCAACATCAAGATTTTAGGATGGATTCTCTAGATTGAGGTTTCATTGATTTATTCATTCACTTAACAGATATTTCGGGACACCATTTAAGTTTAGATAATTTGTAAACTACAAAGATAAAATAGACTTACTCTTGAGGAGTTATTTGTTTATTGAGAATTATGTGGTAAATAAGAGTCTTTAAAGCTCTGTGTGGGAACTCTGTATTTAGTGGTTTTCAAAGTGTGTTGAGAGGACTCTAGGCATCTAGGTCACCCAGAATGATAATCTTTGGGGGCAGAGTCAAAAAGTGCATTTTAAAATAAGCTCTCAGGTAATTCTTATGTATATCAGAGTGGGATTGGGTTATTATTCCTGACTAAGGAGTAGATATTAGGCCTTATGACAGAACAGCATATGCCATTTTGGGAATACAGAGAATATTCTCACTGACTTCTGAATTCAGATATCCAGGTAGATGGAGTCTTCACCGCCATGTTGTATTTGTGTTTTTTGTTTGAAAATGCTCCAACTTTTCCCATACCATTCCTTCACATCTTAGGAAAGTCTATATTCTCTTTTTGAAAGTCAGATAGCAGCCACACACACATAAGTTGAGTCCATTATTCTATGAGTAATTAAATAATTGCTTATGAGTTGCTTCAGAGCTCAAATTGCAGGAGCTCCAGCTAACGCCATTGTTTATCCCATCCTTTTGACTTATGTATGCTTTCATATCCATTGTTCCAGATTAAAGTCTGTAGCGTGAACCTGACCTAGATGTTCCTCCATGAGGGCATAACGGCAATCATTCTGTGCATCTGCTGTTGCCTGGTCATAAACCTATCTTTTGTTTTCCAGATGGATCCAAATGGATAGTTCTGGACAATGCACTGTCCCTGCAATACTACTTTATCCAGCTCTTTTATATTTCCAGATTTAATTTTCAAAATAATAATTAATTATATTAGATTAAATGTGAATGTGCTTGAAGTAGAAGAATATAAATGGGCCTGTGACATTGTGTACAAATATTCATGATTGCTCTTGTCAAAAGACATTATTTAAAAAGTAAAATTAGAACTGTATTAGATTTATTGGGCTGTTGGAAAAGTAATGACGTATTTTTCTTGTATTTTTTTCTATGCAAAAATATGTCATGATTTCCTACAACTAAATAATTTATGTCAGCATCATCCATCTGGTGCCAACCATTTCAGTAACAAAACTTTTGCCCAATGTGCAACTCTTGTAGATTAATTTTGCTGCTGAGTAATCTGAGGTTATACCATGCCTATAGACCAAATATACATGTATAATAAAAATATTACAGGGTCATATCTGACCTTTCCCCCTACCCCATGTAGCCCCTGAAAATAAGAATTAAATTAACTGATACATTTATTCTCCATAAAATAGAATCTGAATATGAAAAGAATCTTTATATTAAATGTCATCTTAAGACATTTTCAAACAGATTACTAAAATTGCTTCTTTAAAATATGTTTCTGACTTCTCTACTTTTTATTCTAAATAATATCAGTTATGCCTTGAAGTAACATCATATTGGTCTTGTTTTTTTGTTTTCTCATTAAATTGTGAGCTTCATAAAATGCAAACAGTTTTTTGTTTAATTTCTGCAGCAGTTGTTACACATATCAAGTTTTTTTTTTTTTTAAATTGGTTTCTGTGTAAAAATCTGCAATGTCAAACCTTTACTTTGTCCTGTAAGGGAAACATCTGAACTCTATACATAATATTTACCATGGAAATGAGCATGTATACTAAATAGAAAGTTCAGAGCATCATTTTTTTTGTTTTTTTTTGAGAGGTTTTTGCTATAGGGCGCGTGTGCTCGCCAGACAGAGAGAGAGAGGTAGAAAGCGAGAAATCACCCCCCAAGGGGGATGGCCATGCCGCAATCCCTTCTCTTCCATTCTCCTCTCAGGATCTTGGGCACGCACGCACACGCGCCCAGCGTGAGTTTAAGCCACCGGGTCCGGGACTCGAACCGCAGTAGACCACATGGGAGTCCAGCGATATAGCCATTACACTAACTGCTGGTCCCAGAACATCAGTTTTTTCAAAAATTTAAAAGTCATGCTATGAAAGTTTGCAGAACATATTTTATATACGTTAGAGAACATTTTTACTTTTATTTAAGATTTTTCATTTGTGGATTTAATCTTGAATGAAGTTAGACTGAGCTTCCTTTTCTGAGAAAAGCAAAACTTGTAAAGAGGAAGAAGAGAAAGGAAAGAAATGAATATTTGTCATGGCAGAGATGTGTAAGATTTTATCATGTGTAGTAGTCTGAAAACTTAAATGAGCTCAATTGAATCTTGGTTTTGATGACTATATACTGTAGACAGCTAAAAATAAATAGTAAATAAATGTTAGTGATTTTTATGTTTGTTTCCTCCTAAGGAAATGAATGATTCTAAACACTAAAAAAGATTTTTCTTTTTTTTTCAAAAATTTTTCAAGATGGTACATGTACTTGTCAGAAAGAGACAGAGAGAGAAGAAAAGAGAGAAAGCATCTCCCCAGGAGATGGTCATACCACAATCTCTTCTCTTCTACTCTCTTCTCTCACTATCCTGTGCACACATGCACACATGCCCTGTGTTGTCTCTAAAGCCACCAACTCGAAGACTTGAATTGCACAGTCAGCCTTGTGGAATACAGCTGTTCTAGCCATCATGCCACCAGCTGGTTCCAAAAGGTTTTTCTTTGAACCTTGGACTGACTAGTTCTTTCTAGTACTTTTTGACTCATGTCTAGTTTCCCTACTTTATACATCAATATTCCTACTTCACTGTGAGTTATAGTTGACAGGCAAAAGTAATATCAAACATAATATTTACAGAATCATGGGTTAACTATTTAAAATCTTTTCCTCCAAAAAGTGAACATTTCCTCTTTTATTTTATTTTTATTTTTTTAAAGAATGATTTAATTTAATTTTATTTATTATTTTAATTTTATTTATTATTATTTTCAATTCACCATAGAGAGACAGAGAGAGACAGATAGGGAAAGTGAGAAAGCAAGCCACCAGATCCAGGACTTGAACCATAGTCAGCCACGTGGGAGTTTAGTGCCTCAGCCATGTGCTGGCCCCTTCCTTTTTTTATGTTTACAGATTTAACATTGTTTAGAATGCTATAACTATTTTACTCTTTAAGAATGGACCATAACTCTATATAGATCCTGCTTAACTAAGATATTTTGTCCTTATTATTCTAAAAGAGTCTTTTTTTTTTTTTTTTTTGCTATAGGATGCGTGCACTCTCCAGAAAGACAGAGAGAGACAGAGAGACAGAAAGTGAGAAATCATCCCCCAGGGGGGATGGTCACACCACAATCCCTTCTCCTCCATTCTCTTCTCAGGATCTTGGGCACGCACGCACACATGCCCGGCTTGAGTTTAAGCCACCGGGTCCAGGACTCGAACTGCAGTCGACTACATGGGAGTTCAGCGACATAGCCATTACGCTAACTGCTGGTCCCCTAGAATAGTCTTCTAAAAATGAAACAATTTAATTATTCATTTAAGACTTAGTTACATTAAACTAAGTTTTATGGCTATAGTTTTCCTTTGACTTTACTAGTTTAGTTCAAGTCAGCCATTTCTTATAGTATATTATCAGAGTATATTGTGGCTCTGTGCATTTAATCTGTTCAAGGATGAGTCTAGTTTGAACTTTTCCTATCTCTCTCCAGCATTTAGAATATTTGTGCTATTTGTTAAATATATCACAATATCGATGAAGAAACCCTAAGAGGAAATTTATGTTTGTTTGTATTATTAATGATCTGTGCCCTCTCTCAAATTACCTCAGGTGCAAGATCTAACAAAAAGACATTCAGCAATTAATGACATCGTAAGTAATAAAATAACTCGGGGAATTTTATTAAGAGAAGCTTTAATAACATTACTTCATCCCACCAGCAATTTTTAATTAGCTCATTTTTATTTGATGATATATTAAGTTTTTATTATTTATAGAAATGTTGTATGATTTAGTATAGTGGTATAAGAACACTTTAAAAGGTTATCTCTCTTCTGGGTAAGTCCAAATACCTATTGAACATTACATGGGAACATTTAATTTTATAATGGCATTTGCTTTAGAGTTGAAATGCTGTGAGCTGTGTTCTTTTGAATTTCCCATGTGGTCTAAAACCAACAGATAATTGGCAAATAACTTTTTAAAATTAAAATGGAAAAAGTAAGCCCATATATTACATTTTCAAAACTAAGAAGAGTGCATTGTGTTCTGTGCATGTGATGTAAAACTGATTCTAATTTTTTTAAAGTCTGACATTACTATTCTGCTATATATATATATATATATATATATATATATATATATATACATATATATGTGTATATATATACACACACACACACACATTAAAACTCTCTATATATGTACGTGTATATGTGTGTGTGTGTGTGTGTGTGTGTATGAGAGAGAGAGAAAGGTTAAATCACAATCACACCATGCCAGCTTAGAAAAGAAAATGAGAGAAACATACTTTCTTTCCCTGGGACCCACACTATTTAGGGAAGCAGCATTAATACCCGATACCTGGTGTTATGAGAGAAATCACTATTGTGGTAAGACTGTGATGAAGGTAACATTGATTAAGTATCTATCAGCATGCCTGAGACATAGTAGATATCTGCACAATGCTATTAGTCCCTTTTCCTAATGAAAAAACAAAGTAGTATGTTCCAGTCTCCTTTGTTAAGCCATTTATGCACACATGAGTGTGTGTTCGTTTGCACCTGCACATGTGGGTCATTCTGGTACGCTATCTACATGACTCTCAGGTTGATATTTAATTCAGGATGAAAAGTCAGTTAAAATAGATTGCTTACTGTCATACAGACAGCCTTTTAAGGTATTTTCTGTAAATATGTCTTTGCATTTGTTTACGAATTCAGTGATAGGATAAGACTATCTGCTTGGAGTGCATGAAGCTAATTTTTTTTTTTTAAGAGGTTTTTGCTATAGGGGCATGCGCTCTCCAGACAGAGAGAGACAGAGAGATAGAAAGCAAGAAATCACCCCCCAAGGAGGATGGCCACGCTGCAATCCCTTCTCCATTCTCCTCTCGGGATCTTGGGCACGCACGCACACACGCCCAGCGTGAGTTTTAAGCCACTGGGTCCGGGATGCGAACCGCGGTCGACTACGTGGGGGTCCAGCGACATAGCCATTACGCTAACTGCTGGTCCCCATGAAGCCAATTTTTAAAAGCATATTGTGGAATAAAGTTCTCCATGGCAGGGTCTCCATGAAGCAATGTTTTGAAACAGACGTTCCCCAAATGGAAGGATGTAGTCTTCATTAAAAAGGTGAGAAGCAGTTATCAATAGCAATTAGGTTGCAGAAAAACATATAATGGGCATATAAGCTTGAAAGGGAAAATGCCAGTTTATAGGACACTAAAAGGGTACAGGTGCTTTTTGATACGGTCATTAAAAATCTGTGACTACTGATCCATTACCAAGGGCAATTTATACCATTGAAAATGCCGATTGGCCAAATCTTAGTCAGTGAGTCATTTGAAAGAGATTAAAGGAGGACCTGACAAGTATCCTGGGCAGATTCACATTTATACCTAGCTAATAATCATTGAAATAGCAGGTCCATATCATAAATATAATGATGAGATACTGACAATACAATGAAATCAGTTTTAATTTTATGGACAATAAAGCCAACAGTATTTTGCTTCGGCTTAAGATCTGAACACCAAATATCACTAGCATTTGGAAAAAAAAAAAAGCAATGAACTTACAAATGACAAGCAGACAGAAAGGAAAGACAATTGCAGACAAGTTTAAAATCAATAGACCACAATGCTCAGTGGGAGGTCTTCACCTGGAAATGCAATAGAGTATTTCAGTAACTTAGAATAACAACTAAGCTCTTGAGAATGTTTCAGACTTTTAAGCTAGAAGGATTCACTTGACAAGTCTCAATAGTTTATACACGAGAATGTTCAGAAAGAATTTTCTTCCGTAAAAGTTTCAGAGAAAAAGTAAAACCTGATTTTAAGTACATGGTCTTGTCTTGGCTTTACTTTTATTTATTATTAGAGAGAGGAAAAGGGGGCGAGTTAGGGAGGTAGAGAGATAGGGGTTTTCCACAGGCCTTGCCATGCCATGATCCTTCTGCCTCAGCCTCCCAGTTGGTAGGATTACAGGTGTGCACCACCATGTCCAGCCTGTTTAGGTTGGTCTGGAAACTAACTCCAGGTCTCCTGCACAGTCCAGTCTCGTAGGCAGAGCCTACCACATGCACCACATGGTGAGCCTTAGCTCCATTTTCAACATTGATTACGTATTAGTTTGTACATTTACAGTTATTGAATGTGGATACTTCTCTTATCCTATCCATTATTTAGGAAGTTTAACAAGTTGATAAGAACTGGATTTATCTCAAAATCAAATCTAAATGTCTTCTCAATATGTAATTTTGGATATTGTGAGGTTTATTTTACATCAAAGTTAAAAGATAACTTTGTATAAAAATCATCTCAGAATTTGATAAACATTATGAATAAACATGTTTGTCTGAAATCTCATTTTTACTCAATAAGTAAAACATTGTTTCTTACTGTTCTGTGTAGTCTCAGTCATTAAATAGCACTATATCCTGTTAAAATGAGATACAAAATGCAAACATTTAAAATGTGTATGTTGTCAAATTATTGAATGTATAGATAATTTGGGAAGGGGAGTGAGGAAAACAGATTTGATAGAATTATTATGAATAGAGTAAATTAATCTCTAGATTTTATCAAAATATCTAATACCAGAATATAATGTGAATTTCTGTAATTAAATGAGAAGGGCTATACTTTCAGTATTTACCATTTTGCTATTTAACAGATATGCTCTATTTGTGTGTGTGTGTGTGTGTGAGAGATTCTAGTTTTGTAAGAGGGAAAATCTGAATCAGTCTCATGGGTTTAAAGTATCCAGGGTAAGGATTTGTTAGAGCAATGACAGAGGATTGATCTGCTCTGTCTTCACATGCGAGTTATTTATTTTGTTGATAACTGCACAGATTCTCATTGACTTTGCTGTCTATTTTCCTCTAATTACAAATCAACTTTGACTCAGGGTTACCTCAGAAGCCAAGCAGGTGTCATCAAAAGACACTTTTGTGGCAGACAAGTAAGTGTCGGTGACGGTGATATCATCCAGCTCTGTGCTGAAATGGTCTGACTCCTTGATGACGCTGTAATTTAGAGCCACGCTGTAGTTAGCAGGTTTCTCTGATGGCTTTTGTTTGCAGTTGCAGAGCTTTCTGAAGGCCGCGCGGAATTTCTGGGACATGAGGTTGTAAATCACTGGGTTGATGGCGCTGTTGAGATAAATGCAAATTCTGCAAAAGAGCAAGAACCAATTTTCTTGGAAAGGGCTGGAGAGAAATGAGTTGACAACCACTAGAGTCCTGTAGGGCATCCATAAGAGAGCAAACAGAATTACAACCACTGCCAGCATCTTGGTGACCTATGGAAGAATAGAGAAATACAGAACAAAACCAAATGAAAGCAAAACAAAACTGCCTTCCCTCCCCCATGTCCAAACTTCAGTTGCCAGGGTGTAGACCGAGACAAGGACTTAGGTGCAGGTAATTTATGTGGGAGATGATGAGGGAGCAGGATTAGAGGTGTAGAAGAGAATGCAATAGAGGGTAAAAGCCAAATAGCATTATTACCAAGACGGCTTTAGCTGTGGGCAGCAGAGGCCCAAGTAATAGACTTTGGAATTTTCTGTCTGAGGGCAGAGGCTGGGGGATTGATCTCCTGGCTGTCAGCTCCCATTTGTTGAAGAATGCCCTTAGGGATTTTAACTCCTCTATACTTCCAGGACTCTCTTGCTTAGAACTCCTGGGGGCTTTAGACAGAAACCTGACACATTGAGGAGGAGACACAAACAGGGACAGTTGGTGCCTAGAGTGGGACGTTGTCTGTATGTAGGAACTAACCTCCATAAGTACAGCTGAAACCAGAGTCAGGCTAATAGAATGTTAGCACAGGGTACCCAATGTGTCTGTTGCCAAGCAGACCTAAGGTCTAATCCTATTTTAACTTACCTTATGTGTGGTCCTAAGATATTATCCTAATTTTTCTTTTTTTAAAATTTAATTTAATTTAATTTATTCATTTATTTTTATTTTGACCAGGGCAAGAGAGAGAGAGAGAGAGAGAGAGAGAGAGAGAGAGAGAGAGCAAGCCACCAGGCCTGGGACTTGAACCATGGTTGGCCATGTGGGCATGTCCAGCACCTTCACCACCACACCACCTGCTAGTCCTCATCTTAACCTTTCTTATAGATCCCCTGTAAAATGGAGCCAGCATTGCCTTCTTAAATCAAATGAACTAACATATGGTGTGAAAAGAATAAAGGAAAAAAGCCAGTGGTTATTGAATATCTACTATACACCAGACATTAATCTAGTGTTTTTGTATTTGTTATCATGTTTAAAAAGCGTAAATGCCTCCAAGATAGGTAATATATTCACTGTTTTCAAAATCTGTATTGAAGTACAAATGCTAATAAATTCTTAGATGGAAATCATAGCATCTTAGAGCTGGAATTAGAACTCAAGTTGACCTGAATCCAAAGCTTTGGGTCTTCCCATTACACCTTCTTTCCTGTTTTCTTTCAGGCTGAAGGGAAGCCGCGGACAGAAAAAACAAATTCTGGAATTTAGAGTTGACCCCAGTGCTAAGTACAGGTAATGCACAGGAGGTAGGACAACAGGCAGGATAAGGTTAAATTCCAGATTGCCCAGGGATAAGATTATCAAAGGGCATAGCTCAGCAGATCCTTACCTCAAGCCTCAATGAAATGCTGGAGACGTGTCTGGATTTACACTTAGATCATCTGGCTTTGTGTACGTAGCTTTAAGACATTGTAAAGTTATTAATCTATACTTTCATTTCTACATTTGAAAACCAAGACTGATCATATTATTTTGTTTACTTCATAGAGTTATTGAGAATATAAAATAAAATGACAAATGTGATAGGGCTTTGACGCTTTGATGACGGTATAAAGAGATCATATTTCAACTAGATGAGAGATGTATTTAAATGGTTGCACTCATCATCTGTAGATGGGGAGATAACTTATTTCTTTTCTTCAAAAGCTCAACTTTATACAGTTTTTGAAAGTTTACTTATCTTATTCATGGTAGAGGTGCATGAACCTGCCAGAGAGAGAGAGAGAGAGAGAGAGAGAGAGGCACTCTCAATAAGGTCTCATCATGCCACAATTGCTTTTTTCCACCTCTCCAGCGCCTCAGGATCCTAGGACACATGCACTCATCTGATGGGCATGCAGGCTAACTCCGGGATCTGAACCTGTGGTTGGCTATATAGCCTCCAGCACTGTGGATCACTTTGCTACTAACTGTGCCATGAGGCTGGACTCATATTTTATACATTTTAAAAATAAGTTTTTAGTTATCTTAATCTCTCATAGAGTTTGAGAGATTTTAGCTTCCTCAGCCCAGACTTTCTAGATGCTTTGAGTTTGAAAACTACCCCAACTAGAATCGAGTAGTGTTCTTCGTTCCTCGGTCTTCTTAACCTCCCAGCTGTCTCTTTGAAGCCTCCATCAGCACTTTCTGTCTTGTTCTGACACTGAGGAATTCTCTAGTCCTCAGAAAGTGCTTTTTTAAAGCACATTAGTGTTGAAATAAAGATTTCACATCTAGATATCTATTCTGTCATTAGTATCTACTACAAACTCAGTTCCCAGCTAGTACTTAATCCTGGTAATAGCCTCCGTCTCGGTCCCTGGAGTTAGAATGCCTGCGTTTGTTCATTAATACTCAGTCTTCTGATCTGAGGTTCTGTCTTGCCCTTGACTGTGCCTCTCCCGCCCTATTTAGGAACTCTCCATGAATCCTGCAGTGTGTGGGTCATGCTAGCCTGTTGCTGTCATTCTTCCTAGCTCAATAGCAATTGTTTGCTTCTCTTCTGAGCCTTCCAAATATTTGCTCCAAGACATCTCATCCATGGGCACGTATCTCTTTTTGAACCACTCCTACTCTTACTACTTCCCTGCAATGGCACTTATGAGCTATCTATCCACTCTCAGGCCACTGTGCTTCTTCTGATTCCAATATCATTTTCTCATTTTCTTCAGGTTCTCTCTGCCCTTTAAAAGAATGTGCCCCAGATCTTCCTGTTCTGCCTCACTCACTGAGCTGCTCCTCTGATGTAACGTGTGTAGAGTGCTAGCACATCGTATTTCACTACTCCCCAGTGAGAGAGAAGTTGTTCAGTGGGAGGATGTGATTTTCACATTGGGTCATATAATACCAGGAAAGACATACCAGACTATATCATTTTTTTAGAGATAGGGTGGATTTACTTAGCCAAGAGGGTAACAGATGTTGTTTTTTCCTAAGCAGGTTTTAAAGTAAATATTTTAATCGTTCCTAGGAAGTCAAAGATTCTATCTAGTGATACATATTCTGAGCTTTGGAAGGAGTTATAGTAATATCACCTTCGGCAGCAGCAGCAGAAGCACCATCCACATCCCTGACTTTATCCTCTGCCTAGTACTCCAGGTTCTAGACTGCTCTGATGTCAGGTCACTGCTTCATACTTGCCAATATTCTCCCACTCCCTGCCAAAGGCTAAGCATCCTACACTGGAATTCCTGGCTTGATTTATAATTAGATTGCTCCCATCACATTTGAGTTCTTCGTGATAGCCCAGGTAATTTGAAATCATTAACTAACATTTGTCTGTTGCTTTTTCTTTTTTTAACAGAATACTGTAGATTTATTAAAAAGTTGCAAAGGCAATGCATACAGTTTGTATAAACCCTGTACCAAAGTCTCCCCAGTTATTAACCCCTTACATTGTTGGCACATTTGTCACAATTAATGAGCCAATGTGGATCAATTTTAAATGGAGCCAGTTAATTCCATTCTTTAGTCAGCTTTCCCTCATGATCTTTTTCTGTTCCAGGATCCCAACCAGGATATCACATTATATTTAGTTATTGCATCTCCTTAGGTTCCTCTGGATTGGGACAGTTTCTTTTTTTTAATTTTTAATTATTTAATTAATTTATATTAATTCACTGAGCATCATAACAGCGTACAAAATGTGATTTCCCATCCAGACTATACTGCATAGTGGCTTAATCATACATGTTATTGTCAATATTTTTCCATTTCTAGTTTCATATATGTATATATATACATATATATATATATATATATATATGTATATATATGTATTTCCTCCCTATTTCTCACCCTCTGCCATTTCCCATCTTTCTCCCACAGTATCTCAGGTGTCTACAGTTGTTTTCCATTCCTTTTTCTCCCCACATTTTATTGATTCACAAAATTTCTTAAATAATCTTACTACTTTCAATAGCGAGTTCAACTGGTATATGCATATCTGTGAACACATGTCTGACTTTAGGCATGAAACTCTGAGTAGAATGAATATACCATAAGGTAGCACCTAGCTGATGCTATATAGCTTGCTATGTTCATTAAATAGATATTTTTAAATGCATTTTTCAATTTCAAGGAAAGTAGTTTTAGCTTTAATAAATCAAAGAAATGCTAAGGAACTTTGCTTAAAACTTAAAGCCAGAAAACAGGTTAAGATTCTGTTCAAATAGTGGATACATGAACCTATAGGCAGCTCAATACAGTCCAAAAGTCCTTAAAACCAGAAAACAAAGCCTAGAAGAAAAATCAGCAATGTTTTTGTCAAAAGTCATAAAATTCTATTTCACCAATTCAGTCTCATGTACTTAATCTATTTTCTGTTGTGGTTTGATCTTTCTGATTAAATTCTGGGATATAATAATCAACTCCAGACTTGTTCCTAAGATTAAGTTGGCCATTTTCTTAGTTTTGAACTCTTATTTCTGTGTGTCTGTATTTAATTTTCCTGGAATAGCACTCCCTTCAGAACTTCTTGGAGATCTGGTCTGGTGCTGGTAAATTCTTTCAGGTTTTGTTTATCTGAGAATGTTCTTGTCTTTTCTTCCCATATGAAGGATAATCTTGCCGGGTACAGTATTCTTGGTTGAAATTGTTTTTCCTTTAACACTTTGAATATATTTTCCCATTCTTTCCTTGCTCACATTTTTTCCGATGAGAGGTCCACTGTTAGCTTTATGGGATATCCTTTGTAGGTAACTTGCGATTTCTCTCTTGCTTGTCTTAGTATCTTGTCTTTGTCTGTGGTTTTGGCCAGTCTGGCTATAATGTGTCTTGGAGAAGATCTTCTTGGGTTGATTCTATTTGGAGTCCTTTGTATTTCTTGGGACTGGATCTTTGAATGCCTCTCTAGGTTTGGAAAATGTTCTTCCAGGATTTCATGGAGTAGATTATTAGTACCTTTATGAGTCTCTTCACCTTCTGGAATACCAGTTATCCAGATGTTTGTATACCAGTTATCCAGTATTTCTTGTATATTATTCTCACTTTTGGGGGGCAATTTTCTGTCTTTGTGGTGGATTTTTTTAGGCCAGCTATTCTATCTTCTACGTTTGAGATTCAATTTTCTCTATGATCTAGTATGCTTTTTATTACTTTCAAGGGAGGTTTTGATCTCATTTATCATACTTTCATCTTTAACAGGTCCATTTGATTCTTTTATATAGTGTGTATTTACTCTTTTAGATCTTAAAGAATTTCCTCACCTCCTGGAACTCATCAACTCCTTTCACCTGCCTCTTCTGTAGTTCATTGTCTCTCTTCTCTTCCATCTCTGTTAGCTTTGTCACTATGAATATTCTAAATTTTTTATCTGACATTTCCATGAGTTTCATTGTACTGTTTGAGGATGAAGAGGAGTTATTCTTTTCCCTTGGAGGAGAGGTATTTTCTTTCTTTCTCATACCTCTTGTGAACCTGCAGTGATTTCTAGTCATCTGATGGATGGTGTGTTTCTTCCTAATTCTTGAAGTTCAATCTGAGCTTCAGAGACTTGCAAGAGGAGGTGATCTGCCATATCTCTTCCATTCTGTTTTCACTCTTCATGCATCAGATTCAGTTGGAATTGAAGAATATTCTGACCCTAATCATATTCAGATGTTTGGATCCTGTTCATTTGGATCTGTCTAGACACTTAGTGCATAGAGGCTGAGCAGCCAATGAATAAAGATCAAGAAAAAAGGAAAAGAATTAGAGAAGAAGGAAAAAGAAAAAATAAAATAAAAAAGGAGAAAAATATAATAAAAAACTTTAGATTTTAATTTTAAAAAGCAAGAAACAAAAAAGAAAACCAAGCAATATTTCATAGCTCAAGTTTGGTATCTATCTCAGAATGGGCCTGGGTTTGTACCTTTCCTAAATGGAATGGGAACAGGCACAAATTAGCACAAAAAAGAGGGGCTTGAGACCCCTGAGAATACTTTACCTTAAAAAGAAAATTAAGTAAAAATTAAAGTCACAGGGAGACACAGAGAGACAGAGAGAAATGGAGAGGAGACAGAGGTAGCTCTACCCACTAGAAATGAATCTGGAGGGAGAAGTATCAGCAGAAAATCTTCATTTTTAGTCAAAGAAAGCAATATTTCACAGCTCAAGTTCAGTCTCCATCTCAGGATGGGCATGGGTTTGTGACTCTCCAGAAATAAATCTGGAGGGAGAAGTCTCAGCAAAAAATCTTCATTTTCAGTCAAGGAAAGCAGTATTTCACAGCTCATGTTCGGTCTCCATCTCAGCTGGACTGGGACAGTTTCTTTAAATTTCCTTGTTTTTGATGGCCTGATAGTTTTGAGGAGTATATTAGATACTTTGTAGAGTGCATCACAATTGAATTTGGCTGATTTTTTTTTTCCATGTCTAGACTGTGGTTATGGATTTTTGGGAATAAGGTCACAGAAGTGAGGTACCAGTTTTGATACAACGTATCAAGGATGCATACCATCAGCTTGATTTATGATCGATGATATTAACCTTGAATATTTCTTTATTGAGATAAAATTTACATATAATTGAATCCATTTATTTATCACTTACAATCCAAGAGTTTTGAGTATATTCATATATTTGTCCAACCATTACTATGATCTAAATTTAGTCCAGTTTTATTACTCCTGCCCAATAAATCTATTATCCTTTAAACAGTCACTCCCTACCTTTCTGTCTCCTTCCCTGGCCCTAGACAACCACTAATCTATTTTATGTCTATACAAATTAGCCTATTCTGAATATTTCATATAAATGGGATCATATAATCTTTTGTATATGACGGATGTCTTTCACTTATCATGTTTATAAGATTCACTATATGTCGCATGTATTGGTACCTCATTTCCTCTTATTGATTATTAATATTCCATTGCATGTATATATTACATTTTGTTATCCACTTATTTACATTTCTTGCCTATCATGCATAATATTGTTTTGGGAACCAGCAGTTAGCGTAATGGCTATGTTGCTGGACTCCCACGTAGTTGACCGCATTTCGTGTCCCAGACCCAGTGGCTTAAAACTCACGACGGGCGCGTGTGCGTGCGTGCCCAAGATCCCGAGAGAAGAATGGAGGAGAAGGGATTGCGGCTTGACCATCCCCCCGGGGGGTGATTTCTCGCTTTCTGTCTCTATGTCTCTCTCTGTCTGTCTGGCGAGCGCATGCGCCCTATAGCAAAAACCTCTCCAAAAAAAAAAAAAAATTGTTTTGTTATAAACCTCTGTGTACAAGTTCTATGTGGATGTGTGTTTTTATTTATCTTGGGTTTCTGTAAGAGTAGCATTGTTGCTTTGTACATTATATTGCCTTTAAGTTAAATGGTATTAAAGAATTTTAAGTACTCATTTAGGTTCTGAAGTAATTCTGAGAGATAATTATTACTATAATAGCTAGTAAAAATTTACTAATTGATTTTTTTCTTGTTTTGTATAGTTTTTGCGATAGGGCATGTGCACTTGCCAGAGAAAGACGAAGACAGAGAGAGAAAGAGAAAGTGAGAACACCCCCACCCTCCAAAACATGGGGGGTTGGCTATGCCACAGTCGCTTCTCTTCTAGTCTCCTCTTGGGATTTTGGGGACGCATGTACATGCTCCTGACATAATTTTTAAACTGTAGGTTTAGGACTTAAACTGTGAAGCTGACTCTGTGAGACACAGCAGGCTCAATCACCATGCCACCTGGTTGGCCCACTTATTGATTTTTACTGATATTAGAACTTAGGAAAGATACAGAGTAAAGACAGAACTGAAATGGTTGGGATGCATTCTTGTGCTACTCTTGAATACTGGAGAATAATTACAAGACAGAATAACTCAAGTAAGAAGAAGTAGAAATTTTTTGGATGAAATTATTATTTAACTTCTATTTAACATTGTTTGACAGTTTTTCTGGGGCACAGAAATAGAGGACTTGCAAAAAGAGAATGAAGAGTATAGATTATTTACTTTTTCAAAGATGAAAGATATTATAGCATCCTTTGTTTGCCTAGGGAACAATTCTGTTCCCTAAATGTCTCTGAGAAAGAAACATTTACAATTTAAGAGAGAGAAGAAATAGTTTATAGGAAATAGCAACCAGACAGTAAGTTCGAGGTTGACCTCTTCTCAAATGTATATACAAAATTACTTTTTCAGTATCTGCCCCTTCCTCCCTGGACACATTTTAGGGATCAAGATAATGTATAAGAGAACGCTACCTTCCCCATTGACTCCAAGCCGTGAATGGGCTGTGGTAGTAGTTAATTACTGAGTTCTTTGGGATTTACAAGGTATTTCCATTTTCATTAAATTATTTTGTGCTCATATCTCTCTGAGCTCTGTAGAGTGTTATCATTCCCATTTTATTGATAGAAATGGAAAATGAGCTCAGAGAAGCACAAAAATAAGGCCACCTACCTATATATAAGTAACAAAGTTAGTTATTGAAGTAGGCTTTTTGATTCTAGGTCTAGTTTTCTCTCCAGATAATCATAATTTGATATATACATATATATATATGTATATATAAATATATATATAATTAAAGCATTCTAATCACTGTAAATGCTGTTTATTAACAATTTAGAAGGAATAAAACTGTTGCCATGAATCATTGATAACCCTGTACTCACTTGTGATTTCTTTTGGTCTTGCATTAAAGTGCCATGTTTAGAAAGTACCGATTAGGAAGAAGAGATAGGTGTCATAATAATAAAGCAGATAGAATTCTTATTTATTTATTTATTTATTTATTTATTTATTTTGGAGAGGTTTTTGCTATAGGACGCGTGCGCTCGCCAGACAGACAGAGAGAGACAGAGAGACAGAAAGCGAGAAATCACCCCCCAGGGAGGATGGTCACGCCGCAATCCCTTCTCCTCCATTCTTCTCTCGGGATCTTGGGCACGCACGCACACACACCCGGCATGAGTTTTAAGTCACCGGGTCCGGGACGCGAACTGCAGTCGACTACGTGGGAGTCCAGCGACACAGCCATTACGCTAACTGCTGGTTCCCGAGCAGATAGAATTCTTTACAACAATCCATGTTTTAGGGGGAAAAAAAAAACAAACAAGAAAATTGGCAATGCAAAAAGAAGCAAATAATGGAAACTTCTGTCTTTGTTGTTGTTGTTTTCTTTTGTTTTGTTTTTGCTATAGTTCAATTAATAGCATGCCATTTATTAGGTTCTGGTTACATGGGGTCTGGGGACATTTTGAATAATTGTCAGAGATCAGCTTATTAGTCTGCCTAGGAAATTACAAGAGTTTGATTCATACCTCAGTTCTCTAGGAGACTTAGTTGGAATTCTTGAACTGAACCAGAAACAATTCTGAATTTTTGTTTTATATGTGATCTGAGAAAACTTCTATTCATGGTCATGGGTCTTGCTATTATCTGAACACTGTTCCTTTGGAGACAAAGGCTGTGGCATATTCCTTCTCTGTGTTAAGGAGCAACAAAGTATAATTGCTACAGAACAAAGAGTTGGAATTTGCATTCAGCATCTTGCGTTCACAGTCCATCTCTGCCTCTGAAGATCTTGGGTAGGTCCCATGACTTATGTCAGAACCTCATTTAAATTTTAGGACCATTTTAAACAGCAAAAAAGCTTTTTTACTACTCAAAAGGCAAATGCACATAACAGGAGCTCACCATCATATCTAAACTTGTATCTGAAGATTACTTACTACTACTTTATAATGAGTGATTTTCAAGGACACCTTAGCAGGTGACTTTAATTTGTAAATAGACTGTTAGTTTTCAGTCCCACATTGTCTGATGCCAAAGCTGCTTTTGGGTTCATGAATGAAGGCTAAATTAACAAGAAACTTTCACTGTATCTCTACTGAACAAAAACTGGGAGGAGTCCTTAGTACATGCTTGCCATGTAAGGAATGCTCAGTGCACAGCTGAATTACTATTTGATATCTTTTTTCATGAATGGTAAAATATAAAGTTATGTGTGGGTTTAGGGTTCTTTAAGTAAACAAAATGCTCTAGTTCTTGTACTTCTGTCCAGAGAACCAATTTTCAGAATTATACCATTTTTGGGACACATTTTCTTGATTAGTGAGTAAGAAAGAATTAGCTTTTAATATTCTAATACCATTTGTTGATGGACAACAATTTGTTCTGTGTTTGGACTCTATCCACATTGTCCTGCATTTCTGCATATTTACAAAAAGTTCCATAATTGGGGATATTTTGCTGTCAGATGGCCCTCAGCAAAGTGATCAGTGAAACTTCACATTTTATTATGCTAATTGAGCCATTTGAAGGATGAACTTAACTTGATAATTAAATAAATGAGAATTTAGTCAAGTTTCCTTACCATTGGCCACTCTGGGGACTTCTTGGAAATTGTTCTGCCTTGTTTTGACTTAGATCCAAACTTTCAGTTATTTAAAGTTATAATCAATGTAAGGCACTTCATGTCATACAATGAGATCATTGGTGGAGTTTAAAAGTTGAATGATGGGGCTAGGAGAGGGCTTGAAATGAGCTCAAAGTCACTAAAAATGTAACAAAAGTGAATAAAAGCTGATAAGGGATTCATGGTGGAGACATCATGGACTGACACTTTGTGTTGTGAAATACTTACAGATTTCTTCACAGGAAGCTACCTAGGGATGCTACCGGATGGGATCTTGACTGCAGCTTTCAGGCTGTATCTAAACGTTCCATTCAGAAGAGCCTGCTGGGCAAGAATTACAGTCTGTTCCCTAGGCTCTCTTCTGATGAAAAAAATGTCCATTTTTTAATAATAGAGAAACTCGGTATTTTCTATGCTTAGGGAAGTTGAAGCAGGATCTAAGGAAAAAGATGTTGATAACAAGAGTTATAAAGTGTAAATTAGTAAGTGTGGTACATTCAGTGAAATGGAAAATTTTTTCTCCATGATTCTAGAAAGTGCTGAGGAAAGTAGGAAGCGCTGTTTCCTGAGCTAGATGCTTAAGAAGGGAGGAAATTAGAAGCTATCCTCCAGGGGGCCTACAGGTAACAGTAGGGTCACAAGTCAGTATTGCCTTTGGAAATACCAGAGCCGAGATGAGAGATGGAGTTTCAGGATGGCAGTAGTGCTATGTAGAAACTGATGTGACACTTCCTCTGTGACAACCCCGGTTTTCCAGGAAGATAATTAAGCATTACCAAATGCAAATATAAAGGTGCTTCTTGTAGAAAATGGACAGAGCTCAGTGCCCAACTCTATTGTAGAATGAACCCTCAAAATCTTGTTCTTTCAAGAGGAAAGTTAGGGAGAATCACAGACCCAAAAAGAACAGGGAAAGTTCTGTGACTTTGAGCTGTCTCGGTGGAACTGGGATTTACTGCTAAGCTATACCAAGATTTCTCAGTGTAAGAGAGGCCCCAACTGACTGCAAGCCTTGCTTCTGAGAAGTTCTGAGAGTCTGTTAGATGGGAGTGTGCAGTATTTTCTTATCATAGTTCAACTGAGAATGGGGAAAAAAATGAAATGAAGTCAAGGGTGAAAAAAGAAGCAAAACATATAAGAAATAAGGCATGGAAAATTATTTGTCAGGTAATGTGTAGGGTAATATCTTTGATTGAGTCAATATACAGTGTATTCTGGATGGGAAAACTCATTTTGTATACTGCAATGATAGATAGTGAATGTATATAAAATAAATAAATATAAAATAAAAAAATTAAAAATTGAAGGTATTCTAATCTAGTGATAGAAATTAATAGATGAAAGAAAGGAAGAGAATCAAGATATATGAAATACCTACTGTGCACCAGGCAATATGCTTGGTGTTTTCTTTGTAAAAGCCCTATTTTATTTGCAATTCACAGAGCACAAAACTAATGTCAAAAGATTCATAGGCTAATTATGGAAAGCAGCACACACTGTAAGGATACATATACTTGACTCTAAAGCCCTTTTTCTATTTACTATAATATCTTGAATTTTGTGAAGAAGTACTTTTCTTGAAGCTTGCAAGACTAGAAAAATAAAACTTGGGATTCAAGGTTGGAATATTGGAAGCTGTATGTAAGAGGAGAACAAGAGAAATGAAAAATGAATTCTTATTTCTACATGTGAATTTATTTCTACAGCACCTAACAAAGAAATCTGTATTCATACACTGTAACATTAATTCTTGATGGATCATATTTTTTTAATTTATTTTTTAGGTTTTTAAATTTATTATATATATATATTTTTTGCTACAGGGTGTATAATCTTGCCAGAGAGTCACAGAGAGAAAGAAAGAGGTAAAGTGAGAAATCACCCTGGTGGGAAGAGGATGGTCAAATACAATCCCCTTTCCTCCATTCTCCTCTAGGAATTTTGGGCATGCACGCGCATGTGCCTGGTGTGATTTTTCAAACCTCTGGGTCCAGGATTTGAACTGTTCAATTGGCTGTGTCAGATCCAGTGCCTTAACCTCTATGCTCCCTGCTGGTCCCAATGTAACATATATTTAAACATGTTTCTGATTTAAAGATTCTTCCACTGCTACAAGTGGAGAGTGGCTGTGTACTAGGTAACATGTGAGACTAGAATTGAGGATTAGATGCAAAACTTTCTGCAAAACTTTTCTTTCTAGCAAGTGTTGCAGTGTGGAGATTTGAGTATTGATAACAGGGTCTGGTAATTATGTGTGATGAAAGACTGGCTCTCTCCTGTCCTTTGAATGTTTTCTTGTTCACAGAAGGTGGATGTTCGGAAACATGCTGAGAAAGGAAAGACTCGGCTGGCTGAATTGGGATTCAAATTACAATAACATCTCAATTTAGAAAATAAAATGTCATTCTGAATTCTTTCATGAGCCAGACTGGAACAATGCTACAGTTCATCTGCTGGGGGTTGAGTTTGCTATTTAAGTTTTCCTTTAAAGGAAAAAAAAAGCTTATTTATTGATTTCTTTCATGAGCGAGGTAGAGAGACAGGGAGAAGAGAGAAACAGAGGAAGAGAGAAAGAAAGGGAGATGGAGAGAGAGAAACAGAATGCATAAGAGACAAAAAGTGACAGAGAGCGACAGGCACCGTCAACAGGGTCTGCACACCATGACCCGTGCTCAGACTCAGCCAGCCCCATTACAGCATGTGTGTGCACTGGTGTGTACAGGAAGGTGAAGGACTTAAACCTGGGACCGTCCCCTGTGAGTCCAGTGTCACAGAGCTCTGTGTTCCCACTGCACCACAGGCTGGCCCTATTCGGCCTTTTCTAAGTGTTCTCTCTGCCAGCTTAATAATTGGTAAGTAGCTAAGTATTTGGAAGAATCAAATGTAATACATCTTGCTTTGTTTTTCTCACCATTTCTGCCTAGGGTACAGTTAATGTTCCTGGTCATTTTTCTCTTTGGAACCTGAGTTTAGACATTCTAAATGGGGTTTCTTGGGGTGCTGAGCTGGGAATCCAGCTGTTCGCTACAACACTCCTCTGAAGATATTGATCCTTTGTGAGGGGAATATTTCCCAAATTTGTCTCCCTCCTGTGCTTCTCTGGCTACTCAGCCTGGTGGAGGTGACATTGTAGACAACATAAAGGCAACCAGTCTCTCAGCTGCTCACTCGGTGGGGCTGGGAGGTTAAAGAGGATATTTTAAGAGGTAAGATGTGAATGATGGAGAAGAGAGGTGATAGTGATCTCTAAATGGACACTCTCATGGTTGCCAAGTTTTTACTGGGCATGCAGTTGTCCTGCTTTTAAAAATCTTGGATGAAATCCCTTATCACAGGGTTGAGAGCACCTTGGGGCTATCCAACTCCTTCCACCTGTATCTCTCCCAGGGGAGATGGCCTGTACCATGCTTGGTCCTGTCTGGAGTTCAGAGCTGATTTTCTAGCAGTCCTGAAAGAACAGGACAGCCTCAGTGAGGGAGATATGATTCTTTACTTCAGTAACCCATAAGTTCAACCTTTTTTTTTAATTGAGCTTTCTAGTGTGCTAGACAGGATACTGAAAATTAGAAGACTTGGACTCAACTTCAGCGTCCGTTATCACTCAGCTTTTTGCACCTAGATGTCTGCATCTAATCTGTGAAAATGTATGTCTGAGTGTTCAATGCAAGAATGTGAAAACACATTATAATAAGTTCTATACCTTTCACATATTACTATACCTTTCTAATATTTGCCTTTATCTTATCTAGACATTTGCAACCCTGCCAGCTTTTTCACTGTGTTAACCACTTGAGTCAAGCTTCTTTGCATTAATCTGTCAATAATTTTCACTTGTTTGACTGGAAACTCCTTTGAATCTACAAGGTATGTGAGGCATACCAGGGAATATCAGCCCAGGATATGAGGCCCAACCTTTCTACACAGATTAGGAATGCATCAGAGTCTGTTTGGACGATATGGTCAAAATACTACCTCATTTGTAGCAGTATTATAGTGGTTAAGGAAACAGGCTGTGGAGGAGACATAGCTGCACTCTAATTTTGGTTCTGTCACTTACTACCTGTATGGCACTGGGCCAGCCACTTCACCCTTCTAGGTCTCACAGTATTCATCTGTGAAATACTAGCAGGTATAAAGAATAAATGTAATTTATGTATAGCACTGGCATGGAGTCCCCAATAAATTACAGCCAATTTTATATAATTTACGGTGGTGAGATTTCTCATCACTGGGGAAATATGAATGATTCAAACGAATAACAGAGAAGCCTTTGACAATAGTAATAATGATAACAATAAATCTTATTAAATTTTAATGTATTTTTGACAGATATTTTTACTATAGGGTGTGTGTACTCGCCGGAGAGATAGGGAGAGGCAGAGAGACAGAAGGAGGGATGGTCATGCTACAATACCTTCTCCTCCATTCTCCTCTTTGGATCTTGGGAGTGCACATACATGTACCCAGGGTGAGTTTTAAGCCACTAGGTTTGGGACTTCAGCTGTGGTCGAGTATGTAGGACTGCAACTGTGGTCAAGTATGTGAGAGACATAACCATTGCACCATCTGCTCGTCCCAAATTTTAATGTATCTTCAAAGTAGCCACCAAGATTTCTTTGAATTATTAAATTGAATTTATAGTGTTTATAGATAGGTACTCTCTCTTCATTTTATAGATAAAGAAAAGGTGGGGCTGACATATGGGATTGTGGTTCAGGTAATGGACTCACACATGGGTGGCCAAGGTTCAAGTCCCGGATCTGGCAGCTTGCTTTCTCATCCTCCCTTTTCCTTTCTCTCTCTCTTCTGTTAAATTGAACAATAATAATAATAATAAATGAAATCATTCCTTAAAAAAAAGCAAAGTTACTATTTCTAGAGCTAACAGTGGATACTAATCTTTCTCTTACATGGTTTCCCTCATGTCTCCCTATTTATTTACCTGTACAAAATAATCACAGTCTGAAAGGATACTGCTTCTTCACTTGTTTGCCTATTTACTGTCCCCTTTCCTTTCTAGAATGATGGCGGCTTAAAGATTCCTAACTTACTCTACCTTCAGGTAACATCATGAGGGTCTGGCACCTGGTAGGTGCAATAAATATCCAGGAAATGAATGAAGCAATGGAGAAACAATTAACTCATGCTATTCTCAGACCTACTTCCTTCGGGGAGTTCCACATGGACATATTACACCTCTAGCTCTCATCACAACTGTTATTATTGTGTGTCTGGTTTCTTTTCTGATATGTAAGATCTACAATATTTTTCCCAAGAAAAAGTGTACTCTTCCTTCCTTCATTCTTAACCACCATGCCACCTGCCGGTCACATCCCATTCTTAAATAAGAGTAGCTTGTTCATTAACACACTTTTACTATAAAATACTGGGGCAGTAAATATTTTAGTCTTCATGAATCACAGTCTCTGTCATAACATTCAACTCTGCTAGTGAAGTAAAGCAGCCATAGATAACACATAAATGAATGGACATGGCTCTTAAGTTCTATTAAACTTAATTTAGAAAAAAGCAGTAGAAATAGATTTGGCCCAGGCCCATAGTTTGACAAACAATAGAATGGTTGAATACTTTTAATAAAATAGACAAATGTCACATAATCTATTTCAATCTACTATTGTGATTTATGACTGATTTTTTTCAAGTCCTTAATTCAATTATCAATAGAACCTATGAGAAATATGGGCCAAATAATGCTGTCTTTCAACTTCTGGACCAAAACTTTGATTTGAAATTTGATTTTTTAAAGGGCAGAAACATGATTCTCATTACCTCTCCATTAACACCTAAAAAATATCGTGGTAATAATGTACTTTTAATTACCTTGAGATCTACTTTTTGAGAAAATGTATACTCTTAAGGATTATTATATAAGAAGTGGTGTAGAAACTAACATGGGGGATACTTGGAGAAGATACATTTTTGGATTGATTGTAGCTGACCCTCCTGGCCCTGAGTGAACCAGTTCCTTGGTTTCTCTTTCAGACTCTCTTTTACCAAAGTACAACATGGCCTTCTTTTATACAGTCCCTCTGGGTTGGAGTACGGGCTCTAGCACTTATAAGTGTCAGTCCTTGGGCCCATTACTACTGTTAAGTCTCAGTTTGGTTTGTTTGTTTGTTTTTCAGTAAAACATTGACAGAACTTTGACCTATCTCACAATGTTGTTGTGTGGATAAATGTGATGATATAAATATTTACGCTCATACTTAGAGCATAGCAAATTCTAAAAAAGTGAAAGCTATTTTTGAAACTAATAATAGTATATAGACTGCTTCACCTATATATTACTCCATTTAATCTCAACAATAACAGTATGAGGAAGGTAGTATCATTATCTGCATTCGACAAACTAGAGAACTTGTATACCACATACAAATGAAAAAACTAGAACTTAAACCATGTAGAAGAGTCTCTTGTCCTGCTTGTCCCTAAAACAGTAACGATTTCTGATTCCCTAGGTGAGGACTGGATTAAGAGATTACCATACTTTCTCTCAGAAAAAATGAAGAGAGCTAACACTGTATTTGGGTAAAGGAACATTTATGATAAATTTTTCCTAATACTGACCTACCTAAAGATCTCTATTCCACCAGTGAAAAATGTTTCAGTTCTGAACTAGAATGCAGAATGCATTTTCTTTTAGAATGAATGCTGTAAAATTTATGAAATGTAATTGAATAGTATCACTAATGCTATACTTCCTGTGCATAAAAGCCAAAAGCCTTATGTAGGCCAGCCTAGCATTTTAACATTGCATCAGTGAAAAAACTTTGTTGTTTCAGGCATTGATTTATAAATGACATTGGTGGTGCCCAAATATAGAATCAAAACAATACCACACTCTAAAAATGGGCTTATTTATTTAATGTCTCTGACAGTGCTATTTAAGATTGTACCCCTCCCTATTTGCTTAAATTTTCTTCACAATCTAAGTCATAATTTGGTGTTTCCTTTATTCCTTCTTTTTTTCTATTTTCCTTATAATATGAGAGGCCTTTGAAAATTTATGGAAAATGTATACTATAAAAAAGCTATGCCTGGATTTCAAGATTTTTTTGTACCAAAATAAATTCATACTTTAATTTCCACTCATAATTCAATTTCCGACAAACATTTTGAGGTGTCCTTGCATAAACTCCATGGGAGAGGAATTTTCATCTTATTTGTTCATTGCTGTGTTCCCAATTCTAAAACAGTGTCTGGAACATTTGAGCAGTTTGCTGGTCCATGAATGAGTGGATATAATTGTCATATGTTTAAGAAGTTTATTTTTTCTTGGGCACTCCTTTTGAACCTCATCTCTGAGATACCAGTACTGTGGGCAAGTGTGTGAGGATGTCAAGTGTTATTATCAGAGGCTCTGGATTAGACTACTTACTCTTTCATTTTTTGAATAGATGACCTTGAACCTAATGTCATTGAATCTCAGAACCCTCTTTAAAATTGTCAGAATAAATTATACCTGTGTCATAGGTACAAATGAGATGATGTGTGAAAAATCTCAGCACCATACCTGGTACATAGTTAGTGCTCAGGAATATTACGTATCATAAAGGTTAGTAAATGACTGACACCTATGCAAATGAGAGACACAATGCTCTACATTACATTGTTAGGAGAAAACCCAAACAAGTACTCTGGTGCGTGATGTTAACTAAAAAACTACTATAGAATATTTAAATAGTGACTCTTGGGATGGGAAGATTTTGAGGAGGGTTGCAAAATTCACTTGGAGTTCAAAAATCTCATTGCCTTTTAGTGAGTCTGCAGTGTTGCCTTATTTTTAGATGTTGTGTTGTGATGCGCTTCTGGAGCTGCAGGGAAAATATCCTGTTCCTCAGGGCATTTGGAGTGAAATAAATGTTGTTAACAAATTTACAATACATTAAGACATGTAAGCATTTAAATCTTTAATTTGCTACTGAGTTTGTGAGCTTGGCAGAGAGGGAGAAAGAAAGAGAGGGAGAGAGAAAGTGAGAAAGTGCCCCACAGGGGGGATGGCTACACTGCAATTCCTTCTTCTCTGTTCTCCTCTAAGGATCTTGGTCATGTATGCTCACAAGCGCAGTGTGTTTTTCAAGTCACTGGGTCTGAAATCTGACTGGAATTGCACAGGTGACCGTGTGGGATCCAGCAGCCTTAACCACTATGCAACTGGCTGACCCAACCATTTCAGTCTTTACGATGACTATAAACATGGCATGCCTATAAAATATTGACTAGTTAGTGTACAGTCAAAACACCACTCGCTCCAAAAGCCTTGGTGCAGCTTTCCCCCTAGGGTTACTATGTAGCAGCTTACCAAGATGTTTACTTCTGAATGCAGACATTCTATTTGTTCTTAGGGAAAATGATTTTGATTTGCTACTCCTCATTCTTCATGTTGTCTTGATGATCAATGACTGGTACTTTGACAAGAATACTTCAGATTCCTCATTGTTTCTAAATAACTTCACTCTCTGGCCTTATTTTCTGGGATTATGTTAGGTTGATTTAGCTGAGGCAGAAAGGTGACCTTACTGAAGAAATATAATGCTAATTATAATAGTTTCACCTTGTAACTCTTTAAAAAATAGCAGCATTATCTGACAGTGGGTTTACATTTATTTAAGTATCGCTTTTCAAAAATTAGCATACCTTCCTTATATACTGAGACCTTTTAAATGATCACTAAAAATGATCTGAGATAATGCATTTTTGTCACAGTCAAGAAATTGCTGTCTTTTGACTATCAAGGCATCATAGGACTTGGGTTTTTTTTCTGTACCTCAGTATTCATGATTTATAAATGCAAAAAAGAGACAGAGAAGATTAGAGAAGTCATATGAAAGAATTCATACCATAAAATAACCTGGACTTTTCGAGCCCAGCATTGTAATCAGTAGAGATTGCAAAAGAGCAGCTACAACCAGAGAATTACCTTGAGGAAGACTCTGAAGGAAGAAAAAGAGACTGATCTTTGCTAGCAGATGCTAACCACAGAATACTTGGTAGGCAGAGATGAGTTGTGAACTGTGTGCTGGGGGTTTGCTTTTCAAAAGTTTGAGTAGCTGACATGTAAATATTTTCTAAAAAATATTAAAAACCATACTGTCTCTGTTATTACAGAGTCAGAAACAAACTTGGAACAAATATTTTGAAAGTTATCTCTAAAATTCAGTGTTTGGAAAGTTGTTTATTAAATGTCAAGAACTATGGAATATGAACAAGATTTTTGATATGTAATGTAAATGTTTGTGAGAAAATGTAAAAAAAGAGAGTCAAGATTGCTTTATTAACTTGGGGTGTATGTATGGTTATTTACCTATTTAAAACATGTTTATGATAGGGACAATAAACATGATATGATAATAATAACTTCTTTTAATACATTATTCTGAGTAAATGGGTGGAGCTGAGGAGCCAGCAGCCGAAACTGTTATTCATTCGCCTAAAAGCCATAGTGGATAACAGCAGTTTCCCACCTGTCTGAATTTTGGGTCTGCACTGGATTTTGAGTGTCTGACACAGACTCCTTGAATTGGGAGAGCTCCCCTAAGGAATAAACAAACCCTCCTGCAAGATGCCAGAGTCTGAAGAGCTCTGTACTGACAGAGCAAGTCTTTCTCGCTTTTGCTTTTAGTACTGTCAAGGGTCTTGGTGAGGCAGAAAGAACCAGGATGCTTGCATATAAACCGTAAGAGCCAAGGACCCTTGACCGTGTTTATCTCTGTTTATTAAGGAGGTTTGTACCTCTTGATACCACATTCCTTTGAGGTGAAGTCGGGAGCAAAGTCAAGACTGTGTGCAAAATGAAGTGTGTTACTTTTATCTCAAAGCTAATTGCTTCTCTGTGTGTTTCCAGAATTCTTCCAAGATTAAGTGGATAGAGGCAAGATATTGGAGGGGAAGGAGAAATAGACTGTGAACACCAGACGTGTTATCCGGGAATGGTGATAAAGGAGAGACCTGGCTCAAGAGTGTGAGGAAAATGTTGCTGCTCCTCAGAGGCCTTGTTCACAGTGTTTTTTGAGTGAGGGATTTATTGAGGCATCTGGTTTGGAGTCAGGGCTTCAGATGCAACTTTTTGGTAAATGAAGAAATCCCTGTTCTTTGGTAATGCATCAGATCTGATCCTTGCCTCAATGAAGGGGAATAAAGTGCTAAGTGTGAACTTGTACTGGTTGAAATTTCTTGCTGTAGTAGGAAAGAAAACAACCCTGAGGACAAGGCCAGCTAGCTTTTGGTCAGTGAATCAGCTAATCTTAATACCATTTATTAGGAATTCATTCTAAACAGATATATTGGAAAGTGCTGAGAAGTCACTATGAAATTGAGATCACTTGTAATTTACTGCTACATCCATCCATTAGTTCTCAACATGGGCAGAAATTAATTCTATTATCATCTATCATCACTGACCCCACCCATTTCCCATAATGAGCAATCATGCCTTTACTCACACTGCCCCTTCCTTCCTCTCATCATTTTTAACCACTGATTTCATATTGTATCTCTTTGAGAAAATAAAGAACAGCTTCTAAGAACTCAGCAGTGGGACCAGCAGATGGCTGGACTCCCATGTTGTTGAGCATGGTTTGAGTCTCAGACTTGGCAGCTTAAAAAAATCACACCAGGTATTTGTACATGTGCACCCAAAATCCCGAGGAGAATGGAGGAGAAGGGATTGTGGCATGGCCAACCCCCCTAGGAGGTGATTTCTTGCTTTCTGTCTCTTTGGAGAGTGCATGTGCCCGAAAGCAAAAATCTCTCTCTTAAGACAAAAAAGAAAAAGGAATTTGGCATTTTCTGCCCCATAACCTAAAACTGACCTGCAACCATAGTTATCCTTAGCTCTATTCCTTGGATCTTGTTTGTTTCTTCTATAATTCACTCACTTATCCATTTATTTAACTGACAAACACTTACTGGACACTTAGATGTGCCGGACACTGTGCTGAATGCTGCAGATGGATCAGTGAGTTAGACAGTTCTTGCTGACGAGGGAAGAAAGATAAACCCATTCATGTCCTTCCTTGCTTCCTCGGAGGCCATGTTTCATTGACAGAGTCTTGCTCATGTTATCTATAAATAATTCCTTTCATGCAGCTAGTTCTTTCCCATCAAGATTTAAACAGGCTCAGATATCTTCTGTCTTCAGAAGTAAATAAAAATAAAATAAAAACACCCTGCCTTATTTCTCCACATTATTATTGTTTTTCTCTCTCCCCAATCATGCTTGTTAATATCAGTTTATTTTGTTATATTTCCCCTATCTGCTCTTCACCAACTCCACGCAATCTAATTTATTTCCCATAACTCTTAGTGCAGACTGAACTCATAATGCTTACCAGTGTCCTTTCGGGTGTTTTATAAATTCTCATCTTCACCTTTTTCTCTGGACCACTCTTGAAATAGTCTCCTGTAATTCTACTTCCTCTTGATTTTTCTCCTTCCTCTTGCGCTGTTTCTTCTCTGTTTATTTCACAGGCTTTTCAGTCCCAAGGACTCTTGCTATTGCAACATTTCTTTTCTATCCTGGTAAAACTTACCCCAGTGATCACATCTTTTCTGTTTCCTTCAACAAACCATCAGGCTCTCAAATCACTATCTCCAGGTTGTGTTTTTTAATTTTTTTCTGAGCTTTCTTAATCTATATTTCTTTCTGCTTATTTTTGTAAGTTTATTTTACTTTATTTCTTCCATGAGAGAGAGATACAGAAAGACAGGGAGAGAGAAGGGAGGGTAGGCACTCCAAAAAGGGTTCCATTCTGAGCCTACCCTGTCGGGATCATGGGCATGCTTGCACCTGACACATAGAGACAGACCTCTGGACATAAACTTGGGACCTCCTCATTTGCCTTTGGGCAGATCTTTGGTTTACACTGAAGACAGTGATCTTCCTCAAGCACATTATGATTATGACATTCCAGAACTTCAGTTTTTAGATAAAACTTGCAATCTCTCAATGACTTTTCTTTCTTTTCCCTAAAGAGTTATTTTATTTATTATTTATTTATTTATTTTTAACTTGCTATAATTATTGAGGGTGGGGGGTGAGAAAGCAAGCTGGCAGGTTTGGAACTCAAACTGCAGTGGACCATGTGGGAGTCTGGCACCCTAACCACTAAGCCACTTGCTGGCTCCCCTAAGGACTTTTCATAGACTTTAGAATCTTATCCAAGTCCCTCAGTATACTGTGTGAAGACATTATTTCCTGCTTCCTGTTTACCTCATTAGAATAATCTTTTGTTGCCTGGCCTTAAGATGCTTCTTTCAGTTCTCTGGATTATGTTCTTTCTGAACTTCTGGTCTTCACCTGCAGAGTGAAAACTATACACTGCACAAAGCATCTTTCTTCCCTTCTTTATCTACAAACTACCTTTTAACTCATGAAGCTCAACATAGGAGTCCTCTTTTCCAGAAAGCCTTTATATATATATATAATTTTATTTTAATTTCTTTCAGACATTTAATCACTATACATCACTTAGCTTATAAAGTGAATTTACCAACATGAATACATTTCTCACCAGTCCAGTTGGGGATACTATATATGTTATAATCAACAGATAATAATCCATTTCTCTGTCCTATAAATGTCTTGCCTATCAATTTTTCTTCTTAATGTCTCTCCTCAGACTCTTCTCCCACTCTCTTCCCATTTTCCATTTATCTATATCCTCTAATCTTCCAGTCTGCCTACCTTTTCTCAAGCTATGTAGTTCAGGTGCCACTCACTTTTTACTATGGCAATATCTACTCCTTTATGCCTTTAATCATCAGTTTACTTTTTTTCTGTGAGACTGAGTAGAAGCTCTGTCTGTTCATTTATGTATCCTAGTGCCTAACACAGTGCCTGACATATCATGAGTTTTCACTTAAATCAGGCGAGGTGGTGCCATTTTAAAAAATTCTCCCAGAGCACATGTTCTCACTGGAGAGGGATAAAAAGAGAGTGAGAAATGGAAGGAGAGAGAGTGAGAAAGTACCCCTTACAAGGAATGGTCATGCTGCAATCTCCTCCATCTCGCCCTCTCAGCAGTTGTCAATCTTTTTGGCACCAGGGCCTGGTTTTGTGGAAGATGATTTTTTCATGGGCCTGGGGTGAGTTTGGGCTGACTCAAGTGTGTTACATTTGTTGTACACTTTATTTCTATTACTGTTACTTGTAATATATAATGAAATAAGTATACAACTCACCATAATGCAGTATTTGCAGCTGCTCCCCAGTGCTAGCACCACCTCCTCAGCTCCACCTGAGATCATTAGGCATTAGATTCTTATAAGGAGTGTGCAACCTAGATCCCTTGCACATGCAGTTCACAGTAGAATTTGCTCTTCTATGAGAATCTAATGATGTTGCTGATCTGACAGGAGGCAGAGTGCAGGTGGTAATACAAATGATGGTGAGCAGCTATAAATACAAATGGAGTTTCACTCACAAACGTGCCACTTACCTTCTGCTGTGTGGCACAATTCCTAATAGGCCACCATGATACCAGTTCATGGCCTGGGGACTGTGGACCCCTGCTTTCTCCTATCAGGATTTTGGGCACACATGCACTTGTGGTTAGTGTCTTTCATAAGCTGCCAGGACTGGGACTTGAACCACACTGTCAACCATGAGCAATCCAGCTGCCTTAACCACCATGGTACAGGATGGCCCAAGGAGCTGAAATTCTGTCCTGAATCTGAACATCTGCTCCTTACTGTGCTATTTTTCCCATCTCATTTAATAATATACTGGAAGGGATTGCAATAATTTAACTAGAGTAGGCTTTATTTCATGGTAGCACCTCCACTGTGCACTGTAGTTGGTTTATAAGAAAGTATTGATTTGGTTGCCCTCAACTTATTCAGAAAAATGTCTAGCTGATTACTAAAGACATCCCTGGAGATCTATCCTGACACTTTAAAATTTTTAGTTACAGACTTTGGTAAGTTTATCCTAAATCTGAATCTATCTCTTTCTTTCTTGGTAAAATAGAAAATGTAGCTTTTCTCCTGCCCTCCCTAAATTTTATGTCTGTATAATTATCCAAATGGTTGCCAAGTAGAGTCAGTCCCGAGGACATTTTCCTATCAGAGGGACCATGGTGGGATGTCAGTCCTGCATATTGTCAGGGGCATGAATCACTTCAGTTTACAAATGATCTTTAAAATTTTATGGGGTGCTCTACGACCGCCAGCCTGTGTCCTCTCTCTCACAACGGTGCCACCTCTCTCACAGACTCACTACCTTATTTTCTAAGCTAAGGGCTGCTGCCTGCAGAAAATGTGCTGAGTTCTCCCAGCGTCATAAATTCCCATAAAACTCAAACAACAAAGGCCTAGAATGGAGAGGCATGGGATGCTTTACTTACTCGCAGCTACTATTGAATTATATTCCGGGCGACTTACCCAAGGCATATAGCCAAACATCACCAGTGTTGTTTATGTAATGTTGCAGTATTTTCTTTTCCAAAAGATTATGTTTCATTTTTATTCATTTATTTATTTAAGACAGAGTCTTCCTATCTCACAATCCTCCTGCCTCAGCCTCCTACATAGCTGGGACTACAGCTGCCACCACTATGCCCAGTTCTGTATTAGACAGGGTCTCACTATGTTGCTCAGCCAGCCTCGAGTTCGCGATCTTCTGTCTCAGTCTCTTAAGTCACTGGGGTTACAAATGCATACCACCACTTCTGGCCTTTAGGTTGGACTGGGACTCAAACCCAAGGCTCCCATGTGGTCCCAGCCTACAGAGCAGCAGTGTCTGTCTAGCATGAACATGCTGTATTCAGAGTGTTATCTATTTTTATTTCAATCCAATATGGTTGCCAGGTGTTTTACATTATTCTTACTTCATGTGTACATGTGTTTGGCCTTGTTTAACCTTCAGAGCTAATTTAACTGAAAGTTTATCTGAGCCCTTCTCATGCAACTCCATGCCCCTCTAGAGTGTTGTGTTCAGCACCAGTGGAAAAGCCAGAACTTCAGTTTTAGACAAATCTGCTTATCATAGCACCTTCCCTTGCTTCCTGGCTCACTCATTTTCCTTTACTCCTTCCTCCCCTCAATTGGGAGCATGCACTAACTCTATGTCTTTGACTCTCTGGCCATGTTTGGAGAGGAGAGAATAGGGCTTTTTATTTCTAGCAAACTTTCCCGTCCTCTTTTACCATCCTAAATGTAAATATTCTTCTATAACTCAATTTTTGTCAGTCCATCCTTCTCTCTTTAAAAATCCAACCCTAGTTGTATATTTTTCCCACTATTCTAATGATTCCTACAGCCACCTATCTGATCCTGGTCACTCAATCACAGCTCAATATTTTCAACTCCTACATAAAACTCCTTATCTTCTATTGCTGATTTTATATATAAAACCTCATATATATATATATATATATATATATATATATATATATATGTATACATATATATATATATGTAGACACACATACATACACATATACATATATATGTATACACATATACATATATATGTACATATATAAAACCTCATATATATATACATATATGTGTGTGTGTGTGTGTGTGTATGTGTGTGTGTGTGTATATATATATGTATATATATATATGAAGTTTTTGCCTGAGGGTGCACGTGCTCACTGGAGAGAGAGAGACAGACAGTGGGAGAGAAAGTGAGAAATCACCCTCCAGGAGGATAGTCATGCCACCATCCCTTGTCCTTCATTTTCTTCCTAGGAGCTTGAGCACACACACACACACACAAACACATGGCTGGAATGATTTTTCAAGCCACCAGGTCCATGGGCAGCCATGGGTGTCCAGTGATGTAACTGTTATGCCATTTGCTGGCCCTGTCTGACAATATTTTTATCTCCCTGCAACATTTATTTCAATAAATCCACCATTTTCAGGCTCCTGAAAAATAATTGTTAGAGTCATATTTGATTTTTCCATTATCTTTGTCGTTTATATCTAGGCTTTGCTAGTTTATCGATATGTGGCTAGGTACTGTGGGAAGCACTATACTCAAAAAATAAAATGGATAATGTTCCTGCCATTGTGGGATGTGCTATCTGGTCTGAGAGACAGGATTTGAACAAATCATTAACAGCAGCGTGGTGAGCTGTGTAGATGAAGGCACCAAGCACTACAGAACGAAGAGAGAAACGCTAGCCTTTGCCAGTGAAGGTCCAGAAAGTCTGCTCTGAGAGCTGACACACTGGAGGGTGGATGGGGAGTAACAGATCAAATAAAAGACTACTGAGTGCTTCAGACTCAGGAAGTACGCCCGCTGGCTTGGAAGTATTGTATAATAAATATGTATAATATGTTGTGTGATAAAGTGTGACAGCTACAAAAACTAGATATAGTATAATATGTTAGGAAACTGGGGATAGGAGAAGAGTTTGGGCAAGCCAGATCATAATGACCTGGTATGCCTTGATCGTGACTAAAGATTTCAAGGTCTCAGAAATGGAAATACGGAAGAGTAGGAATGACACTGTCTTCAGGGCTCGCTTTCCAGCCTTAAGTACAGCAATCACTCCATTTTTACAAAGCACTATGTGTACATTGTGCAGCCTGCCTTGTTTCTTCTAATTGCTTTTAAATGTACATCTTTTGTATTTTATTGAAATTTCCATAAGATAGTGATTCTTATTAGTCTTTCAGAACAGTGCCTAGCATGAAATTGGTACTCAATAAGTGTTGATTGGATTAAAAAGATAATGAAAGGGTAATAAGGTTATAGTTTAGGGAGATTTGAAAGTCAGTCAGAGGAGATTGGAAATATTTCTTCTTGAAAGAATACTATGTGTGCAATTATTTTAGAAAAACTAGTCACATAGGGGTACTCAGATGGATTTATTCTCGTCTTTATATCTCTGCTCATTGTTTTTCTGCCCTGGGTTGCTATCCATCTTCTACTTTTCCCCTCTGTTGGAGGTAGCTCTCTCATTGTAGATGGGATTTTAAAGGCTCATGGGAAAGCCAACAAGATTTTGTATCCAAAGTGAATTATTATATGAATCTCTCATGTTTCTAAGTCAGCTTGTCTAGTTTGGAGGGGGAAATCTTTCTTAAGAAGTCTTTTTAAAAAATAATTATTTATTTCTATTTGTTATTATTTTTTAATTTGGTCAGAGAGAGACTGGGAGAGAGAGAAAGGGAAAGCAAGAAAACAAGCTGCAAGGTTCAGGACTTAAACCGCAGTCGGCCATGTGGGAATCTAGTGTCTTTAACCACCACACCACCTGCCAGCCCCTCTTAAAAAATCTTATCTACTAGCATAATAAAACTGGCTGGCTGATTTTGGAATGAAAAGGGAATTTGATAAACTACAAAGAAATTTTAATTAAAATCAAAGAATACACACATACACAAACACAGCAGTGTGCTGGTAAATTTTTAAGAATCATCTCTCCACAAAAAAGAAATGGTCCTGTAGTATCGTATTTGCTGATTTTTAGAGTAGGAGTTCTCCACCATGGCCAATTTTGAGAACTAGTGTGATGCCACTGAGTGTAGGGGTGGGAAGAGAGACTAACACCCTGTTCTGCAAAGACTCTACTCCCTGGCTAGCACCCCATTGTGCATATACCCTTTGGGAGCCTACTATATGGCAAATGCAGTGGTAAAGGTTCCAGAAAATTAAAGTCCCACTGTTAATGATGTCAATGAGAGTGGGAGACAAATTGGCTAAGGATTATGGTACATAAAAATTCCTAAACTGGAGGTATTTGCAAATTATTGTGAAAATATAGGAAGAACATGAAATACATATAGTAAGGGATTCAGTTATTAAACCTGCCTGAGAAATTCAGGAAAAGTTTGAGGGGGGACTTGGAGCATCATTTAATTTGAGACTTGAAAGATAACTGGGAGTTTGTCAGATGAGGGTGTTCTGGCTGAGAAAACAGCAAATTCAGAGAACTACAAATATTTCTCTTTGCTGGAGCATTAAGTGTAAGCTGGGAGAACCAAGAGTTGAAGCTGAAAACACAGGAAGGTGCCAAGACCTTATTTGTTAAGCTAAGGTGTTTAAACTCTAGGCCTGAGGGAACTATAAAAATTACTCTGATAATATTATGTGTTAGATCCCTTAGTTAGCAATGTGCAGAGTGATTTGGAGGAGAGTGGACAGGGAGTCAGAGAGGCTGATAAGTGTGCACTGAAACAGGGTCATGGAAAGTGGTGAAGTGGGACAGTGGCAGCGTGACGGGGGAAGTGGGCCAGCTATGAGAGTAATGAGCTAGAATCACTGGGACTCAGCTATTGCTTAGGTTTGAGTGGAGGTGATTAATAGGAGAAAAAGGCATTGAAGGACTCCCACATTACTGGCTTGGGAGCCTACCACAGGAAAGAGAAAAGGAAGTAGAGGTTTATGAGAAAATCATAGGCTTAGTTTTAGACATTTTGCTGTGATATAATTAAGATATCCCAAAAACAATTGCATGCAAAGATCAGAAGATGTGTTTTCTAGAGCTATATACTGGAGACTCATAGGTGGCAGTTGTAAGCATGGGTAGAGAAGATTAATGCAATGATAAAAAGCAGGGTTGGGCAGTAAAGAAGGCAGTTAGATATATAGCAGGATGATGGCCTGGTTCAGACTTCCCACTCTAGATAGTTCACTTCTGTGGGTGGCCCCACTTCAATGACACTCTTCTTTCCATGAATGTGCCCAGTCCTCTCCTGTCGACTTTGTCATTTCATTGAACTTTCTTCCTTTTCTCCCTGTCTCCTTATTACTGCTTTTAGATATTCAGCCCATCTTTATTAGGCCCAGTTCAAGTACCATTATGTACTCCATAAAGCCTTCCTTCATCCTGCTTTGCCTCTGATCCATGCTGCGCCCTCCATCATAGGATAGCATGGTCTCTTCAGGATTATTTGTATACTCGGCCAACACTGAGCTCCTGGATGGTGAGGAGTTTGTCCCTACATATCCTGTAGTCTCCACATGTAGGGCAGCATTAGGTGATTTCTAAGTGTGAATGAATGTTTAATTAAATTGGAGAGGATATTAAATATGAATGAACTACTGCAAAATTCTGCTCACTATTGACCCAGCTGTAGCTTTATACTTTTCACTTTCCTCCAGCTGATTAAAAAAAAGAAAAGAAAAGGAGCTTAAAATCATAGTTATAATTCAGCCTTCATCTGCCTGGAATTTGAGCTATATTTGCATTTTGAAGACTTAATGTATAAAGTAGTTTGTCATTTACAAGGTTAGCTGATTTTAAGGTCTTTTTGTGTGGCCAAATTGAAAATTCTGTAGGAGTGCAGGTTTTCCTTTTTTTTTTTGGATGCATAGAGGAAAATTTATTTTTCTCTGCTGTTGAAATTATGGCTCAAAGCTGCAAATATAAAATTGGAAATAAACAGTACGTATTCATCTAACCAAAGGACACAAAATACATAACTGCAGGGGATTATTACTTAGTCAATTTATGGGATTTATAAAAAATATTTCCTTATATAGAATGTGAAGTAGAAAAAGTAAAGCTATCTTTTAACAATAAAAATAATGGGGGCTAGACAATGGCACTGCAGGAAAACATAATGCTCTGTGAGGCTGACCCACATGGAAAGGTTTTGGGTTCATGTCTGGAGATCTCCCTGAGTACACCAGACATGTTTGTGCTTGGTGATCTGTGGTTGACTGAAGCTGGGGGTGGATAGTGTTAGCAAGAACCTGCTGGGGTACTGTCGCTTTGTCTCCTACTTGTTTATAAAATAAATAAATATGGGACCAGCAGATGGCATAATGGTTACCTTACTGGACTCCCATGTGGCTGACTATGGTTCAAGTCCTGGACCCAGAGGCTTGAAACTCACTCTGGGCACATGTTCATGCATTCTAAAAATCCTGAGAGGAAAGTGGAGGAGAAGGGATTGCAGCATGGCTGTCCCTCTGGGGGATGATTTCTCATTTTCTTTCTCTGTCTCTCCAGTGAGCTTATGCACCCTAAAGCAAAAATCTCTCTTAAAAACAAACAAACAAACAAAAAAAAAAAGAAAGAAACTTAAAAGATAATAATAATAAAATGGAGCACTTAGCTTATCTATGTGCTCAATGATAAAAATTTCACATTTTCCCCCACATAGAGAGCTCTTTAGACTCTTAACTATATAGTTGAACCCAGGTAATTAGAACAATAAAACAATTAAAAATGAAAGGTGAGTCCACAGAAATGTCTCCAATAAATTTGGGAAACCTCTAATTTAAGCCTGCTGCTGCAGCGTTTAGGGTTATTCATTTGCCTTGTGTGGGTAATCATCCATTAAGCTAGTAGGGGAGAAGGATGATTATGTTGAGCAAGGGTTCACTTGGATGTAGGTGGAGTTAGAAGTTGCTGAAGATGTACAATTTAAGGGACTTTATACTTTCCAATACCAGACCTACTCCCTGACTTTCTGTCATTAGCCTTCTTTCCTTTGTATCTTAAAGATTACCCCTTGCTTAAGATGTCTTCACTAAAAAGTAAGTTGCCTTGGAAGTAAGAGTTGGAGGGCAGCAGAGAGAGGAGAGAGAAGACACACTGAAGCTGTGCTACTTCATCCATGAATCTCTATTGTCCATGAGAGCATTGTATGACTGGGGATGTGCATGAGGGTCAGGACAGTGTTAGGGATGGTGGTCACTGGAAAACACAAGGGAGAGGACAGGTGGATGGAGCTGTCTGGACAAGTGGGAGGAGAGCAAACATGAATTTTGTTTGCTGCATCTCATCTGATTTCAGCAACAATGCGTAAGGTCATTGTTTCCCATTTTATTGATGAGAAAATAGAGACGTAGAGAAATAGACTCAGTCTTAATCACTTAAAAAAAATTTAAGGGCTGGCAGGTGATGTGGTGGTTAAAGGCACTGGATTCCCCCATGGCCAACTGTGGTTCAAGTCCTGGACCCACAGGCTTTGCTTTCTCACTTTTCCTTTCTCTCTCTCTCTAGTCAAATTTAAAAATAATAAAAACAAATGGAATTAAATAAATTTTTTAAAAAGAATTATTTTATTTAACTTTATTTATTATTATTATTAGTTTTAATTTGACCAGAGAAAGAAAGAGAGAGAAAGAGAGAGAAAGCAAGTTGCTAGTTCCAAGACTTGAACCGTGATCAGCCATGTGGGACTCCAGTGTAAACACCATGCCACATGCCGGCCCCTCTTCTTAATCACTTTTACATTAAGCTTTCTTTTTGAGAATATTAATTTCAACATTCTGTGTGGAAAGCAGGAAGCAAACTTATATATACAATTTGACTGTAATTATGGAAAATAAGATCCACTGAAAATGTATGAAAAGGGATATAACAAAATGTTAAGTTTGGTTTTTGAAGGAAGAGGTAAGGGATCTTTTTTTGTTATTATTCCTGGTTTTCTGTGTTTTTCATAATACACAAGATTGCTTTTATATCATCATCGTTGTCATTAACATCAAAAATCATGTATTTCTTTAAAAATGAAATTGTTTTTGTTTCTTAGATTCCTAATTTTCCTTTTTTTAGTGGAATACTTAAGAATTTTATGGAAACAAAGACTGATATTTTTAATACTTAATTAGTCAGAATAAAAACCCATAAAGAAAATTTTACCATAAATTCTCAGAACTTCATTTTTTGGGGGGAGAGGTTTTGCTAGGCTTGAGCTCGCCAGAAAGACAGAGAGAGACAGAGAGACAGAAAGTGAGAAATCACCCCCAGGGGAGATGCCATGTCACAATCCCTTCTCCTCCATTCTCCTCTTGGGATCTTGGGCATGTAGGCACATGTGCCCTGTGCGAGTTTAAGCCACCAGGTGTGGGACTTGAACCATGGTCAGCTACATGGGAGTCCAGCAACATAGCCATTACACCAACTGCTGGTCTCAAATTCTTGGAACTTCTATTAGGATTATGTTATGTTTTCTCTACTGGTCACACTGTAAAAAAAGTGAAAAAAAAAAAAGAGTAAATCCACTGAAAACAAAACTAGTAGCCTGATCCATAAAATATTCTGCATATCTTTGCATTTCATGGAAAGCAAATTTTAAATTAAATGTATTTATTCATATTATAGACCTTTATCAAGATGCTCAGGCATTTCTGTACTTCCAAAATACCAAAAGATCCAATCGATTACAAAGAAATGTAGAGTCAATAATAGAGATATTTTATCTACATAATGCTAAATACCTGAATTGATTGTACTGTGACAATTTTTTGGAAAATTTTGTAGCTAGAACTGACATGTAACAAATGTTATTGTTTAAACCCTGTCTCCTCCATATCAAAGTTATCAATAATAAAGCAACAGCTTTAGTCAACCAGATAGTCCTTTTGTCTAAACAATTTTACACCATATGTTTCAATAATTTATTTCATTGAATTTATCCAGTGTTTAGAGGCTTCCTAAAATATAACTGAATCTTTCAATAAGAGGAAAATAAACTCTGGCTGGAATTTTCTGCATAGGGGTATACGTTCAAACCAAGGAAACAAACATCAAACTTACATTGTCCCTTGAGTATAAATGCTCTTCTATTTCCTTTTCAAATGTAGTTCTTTTAAACTAAGCATATTTGACTTTAATAACTTGGTGAAGAAGATCTGGCACAGATAAGAATTTATTAAAATGTAAATTAAATGTGCCTAAAAAAAAGTGAAAAGAAAATATTAAAATAAAAGCCTTGGGTTATAAAATGTGGAGATTTGAACCCTTTAGAAGCTTTAAGAAAAAAACTATTTTAGAAGAGGACAAAACCAGATCAAGGGTTATTAGTTTTGGACAAAACTGGCTCCTCTTCACAGCTCTCATTTCTGTTCCTCAGGGCACCCGAACTTTGGTGCCATATTGAATTGCCCTCTTGTCATTTTTGTGCTTCTATGTTCACATTGTACCCTTTTTTGAAATGTCTCTCTGGTTTTCATGCTACTTTAAAATTTCCTGGTAAAGTATCTTACTCGCTCGTGACTTCTAATGTGGTTTTTCTGCCACTAGTATCTTGCCTTTCAAATCTGCATTCTCAACAGTTGCGAGATTTCTCATCCCAAACATGGCTTTTGTCATGGCTGCTCTCTGCTCGCCTCTCACATTCTCTTGCCCCTGCATTGAGTTCAAACTCCTTTCTCTGCCTCATGCTTTGGATCCTCCAGAGACTTCTCTCTTTCCCTTCCTTTCACACACACACACACACACACACACACACACACATGTGCGTGCACACACACTTCTATTAATTCAGTCTTACTTTCTACTATTCAGTCAAGTCACTCCATCCCATAAAAACGCCACACTATGTGCCACTCCCTGCTCCCTTTCCAAACTTACACCATTCTCATCCTAGCCACTATGTCTGATCATTTGCACAGACTGCCATCCCTCTTGCCTTTTACTTTTCAAATTATCTTCATCCCTGCAGTGTCTTTTCAAATGCTACTCTTACCATAATCATTTTAACCACATAATTTTCCTTCTTTTCCTCAAACTACCATCCCATAGATAACTAAGACTGAGTTTTGGCTGGCATTTGTAACAGGCTACTTCTTCATTGTGCATAACTGTCTTGGACATGGCATGACATTAGGCACCCCTCACTCCCAGATGCTGACAGTGATGCTAATATGATAACTCCTAATGTTCTGAATACATTTCCAAATGCTCTAATTATTAAGAAAGTTACTATTCCATATACACAACTGTTCAGCAAATACTTTTCATCAAAGCACTGACTGTATATTTTAAAGAACAAATACATAGCTCCCTTAAGTTCCCAATATATTAAAAAGCAAAGGAGCCTAATTAACACTAGGACTAGGTGTTGCTAATCTCCACTCCACTTGAGGTGTTCCTAAGATATTTCTTTGGCCCCTCATGCTGATCCTGATCTTGCTATTTCTCTCACTTTATAGGTAAGGAAAGTAGGCTTATAGAGTTCTGCTTATTCAAGGTACTAGCTTGACGGGAACCTTGGCGTTTAAACCCAGGGCTGTTTGGAGCCAAATCTTTGCCTTCTAATCACCCAGGCCCTATAAAGACAGTTCATTGGTAAAAAAGCTTTAAAATGAGTGTGTGTGTACATGTAACATAATTTGCAATTTAAAGCACATTATTAATGTGCCTAGGTACTAATGCCTATAATTGTAAGAAAGGACATTAAGGACATTAGACCAGACAAATAATTTTTTAGAAGTTATAACAAGAATATAAATTGGAGTCTAATGAATGCATTTATTCACTGGTCTTCCTTGCTGCAGATATTAATTTATATTTTGTCTCTAATTGAGATGTACATATTCTTTATTTGCTTGTTGTATTTGTTAATGTTTGTCTTGGCAGATGGTCAGCAGATCTCTTTAAATTTCTATTTATCAAGTTTTGGATAATAGATGGCCAAATGTGACCTGGATTAGGCAGCACACTAGATCCAAAGCAGCAGGAATCTAATAGTTAGCAATAGCTGTCTAGGTCTTTTCTTCCATTATCTAAGTATTTTCAATAGCAAATGTTATAAAAATTAAATATATGCTGTATATACATACTTACAGTTTGCCTTTTGGCTACCATTCATTATTCATTTCACGTATCTCTAAAACACCTACATATTTTATTATCTCATTTCATTGTGTGCCTATGTGTCCAATTACAATTTATCGTATATTGGTTAATCTAAAATTTAGAAGGTAATAGCATGGATGATCCATATGTACTCTTTAAAAAGTACAGCCCATTTCTATCTTTGTACATGGAAAGAACAGTATTTCCTGCAGACAAAAAGGTGAGAAATTTTAACCCATTTGAAGGAACCAGTATTGTTGATTTTAAACTTTCTTTTTCAGCCATGAAAATAAATGTTTACCATCTGTTTATCATGCTCAACAAAAAAGGAAAAGGAGCTAAAAGCTGAGTTAGTAAGTAATGAAGGGAACAATTGTGTAAATATACATAAATATGTGTATGATAGAAAAGCATTTTATTTTTATATTATCTTTCAAATCATATCTACTGTCATAAAGTTGAACTTCATTCATGAGTAAAAACACTACTCAACTGTAATTACATGGACACGCAGGTCATCTGAAAGCATAAGGGAATTTATTTTTAGTAAAGTTTAGCAGAAAGAATAGACATTGAAAAGTTCAATTGTTCTTCATAACAAGTTAAACTTGATGTTGGTTGGCATTTTATTAAATAGAATATTTCTTGAGCAAAGCCTATTTTCAGCATTTACATGCTGGGACACTTGGTAGGAATCTGAAGGAGAGGGTGATAGAATCATTCTCTATTAAGACTAACAAAAGTAAGTCTAGGAATTTCTCTCAGTTATATGTATCAGGACCTTCAGAATGGCAAGAAGAGTTTCATTATTTTGACTCATCTGTTCTCAAACTATCTTCTCAAGTTTTTGTCATGCAACAGAATTCCTAAAAATAATTCTTTGTTGTGCAATAGTATTCATCCCTACAGAAGCCAGAAATAGTCTATATTATGATAATATTTCCAGAGAGGTACCTTTTAAAGGTGGATTACTAGTTTCCAAGTTTCTGTTTATATTTCCTTCTATCTTTTTTTTTTTTAAATAGCATTTGAACTGGTACCTGCTGATGTGCTATCAAATTTTCCCATCCATTTTTAGATCTTCAGTTGACTTGAGATGGATTTAATATGTAAAGCAGAAGCTTACACTGTGAAACATTTGCATGATTGTATTTTGGTTTCACCATCAGCTAAGTAGGGCAACCGTGATCTCATCTCACAAGGAACCCTATCCCCTGTTTCCTCTATGAGGTTCAGTTTTGCTTACCTGCTTCCTTGAAGATACTGTGCTGCTGAAACATCTATTAGAGGTATTTACATTCAAATTCTTATTCTGATGGGTTGAGTCATTTTTCCATGTTTTAGAGTTTTCTTTAGGATCTGAAGGAATGGGATTTAAGAAGAGGATTCTAGCTATGAATCCATAGAGGACAGTGGCCAGGATCATTGGCATCACATAAAAGACACCAAAGTCCATTAGGTAAATAGGTGAGTAGTAATTCCTGGAGATCTTGTAGCCACAGGATACCACGATAGCATCTTTGTAGGTGCTAATGTTGAGATCCAGCAAGAAGAACCACAGCATGCAGTAAATGGATGTAAAAGCCCATACAAAGATGATGATCTTTTTGGCTCTGGAAAATGTGCAGAGAAACTGGGCTTTGATGGGATGACAGATTGCTATGTACCTCTCAATGGTAAAGGCTGTTATTGAGCAAGAGGACGCGTTAATTCCCAAGTACTGGAGGTAAGTAATGCAGAGGCATCCAACATAGCCATAGACCCAGGAACCATAGATGCTGTCCGTTATGTTGGGAAGGCCTGCAGCTACCAGGACCATGAGGTCAGCAACTGCCAGACTCACCAGGTAGCAGTTTGTGGGGGTCCTCATGTGCTTGGTTCTCATGACCACCAGTACCACCATGATGTTGCCCACAATACCCAGACCACAGATGATGAGCACAAGTAAGATGGTGACCACTTGGTATTCTAGGGCCACCACTGCTCGTGGCTGAAGCTGTGTTTGGTTCAGGTCACTGACTGTCTCGTTTTCCATCTTTAGTGGCTTGAAGTTTCTCTGAAACACCAACTTCTCAGAACATCTTCTTTCCCTGTGAAGGATTACAGTACATCTTCATCCACAGCTTCCCCATTTTGGATCAAGTCACAGTAACAGGTCATTTCCACGTCCTCTCCTTTAGCCTCCAGTCTTTCTATGGTGACAGGGATCATAAGGACTTTCAAAAACTTTTTTATTGCAACTTTAGTGTAGGGTAGGGTGGTGCGACTGATTTGAACAGCTTACATTAGGAGGGGGCAGTTCTCTCTCAATCGAGAAAAATGTTTAAGAAAACAGAAAGAGAAAAAAGCTTCCTGTTTTGAAATGGTGCCAGATTGAGGAGGGGGGAACCCCTAAGTAATATCTGATAACTATAAAATAAGTACTAGACTACCTTTCAGATACTTGGGAAAAGTAGAGTAAAGAATAAAAAGGTATTGGGAAAAAGCCAAGAGGCTCAATGATCAAGCCTGATAGAAATTTAGCTGTTGCCTTCTTTGCTTTCAAAGGGTGAGATAGCTTTGGTATAAAACCGCAAGATTTTGAACCTATGTTTCCCCATGCCCTGTGCCTCCCATACCCCGGAGAGAACCAGTTGTTCACTTACCTTATCTTGTAGCACCAGCCTGCTTTTCTAGGTCGATGTAATGGTAATAGGTCCAAGTTTCCAATCCTGCAGAAAATCTCGTCCAGTCTGTTTGACAGGGAGACCACTTAGCAGTGCTCAGTCTTCAGAGCTGCAGTTCCTCTAAACCCTCGCAGCCCTTTTCAACTAATGACAGACCATACAGCCGCAGCAGAAGCAGCAACAGCGGCAGGAGCAGCAGCAGTGAGGCTGTCAAATCATAGATCGTCCCCTAATGAGAACACACACGCTCTCTCTCTCTCTCACACACACACTCACACACGCGCACACAAATGGCAGTCCTCACAGATTCATAATCTTCTCCACCGGCAGGATTTACTTTTAAAGTGCTGATGGATACAGTCCTCAACCTAAAAGGCTGAAATCACACACAAAGTTCTGACGGAACTCCAATCCCCCGGCTGCCAGAAATATATTTATCCTCTTTGTTTGATAGGACTTTGGGGGTCACAAATCCTTCTCAGTCTAAACAATAGCTCTTGAAGCTTGAATTATCTGTCTGAGAAGAAACGAACTTTTTCTACTCTGGAAATCCTTAAACTGTATCATCAGTGGACCGGTAAAATTGGCTCCCTCCTTTCATATCACATGAATGGAAAGTAAGTTAAAATTGATTTTGAATCAATTTAACTGAAATCTTCTGAGGCTTGTAAAATTTTTTTTTTAAATTATTTGAGCTAAGAGCATCAGTTAAAACCTACATATAACCTGTAAGTTTGATATTCAGTTCTGACTCTGGACCATTTAATAAAATCTTTCTAATTGTTCTGGCAGCCTTCCCCTCTTCACCCACCCTCTAAACTGCCAACCACAAGTACCACTCAGCCATATTTTGTCTCCATTCATAATATTTCCAGGTATAAAAACCATCTAGTGCAAATATAGCCTGGTGTCCTTCTAGTACCAGACCTCTAAAGTGAAACTATATGTAGTCCACTTTTTTTTTTTTTTTGAAAAAGTACACTTCAATTTGATATTTATTTTTCTAAAGTAGTCCTTGGGCAAATTTATACTTTTTTTAATGGAAGCTCAGAAAACATGGCTTTCTTCTCCAGACACTAACTGAATACACCAAATGTTAGTGTTTGTCCACTTTTTAATCTTACTAATTGATAATGAAAGATCATTTTAGCTAAATTCCCTTTGTGAAAATGGTCGATTCTCCATTTTCAAATGTTATTCTTTTTAGAAAATGTCAATGGAAGGATTGCTTTCCAGTAGACAAGACCATGGGGGTATTAAAAATATGTTTAAATGTAGGAAACAAAGAGATGAAGATAAGGTTCTGGATCATACTGAGTCACTTTCACCGTCGGAAGCAGTGAAGAATCCTTGAGTACTCAGTTCTCCTTCCCAATCATTCCTACAAATTAATGCCCCATAGGCTAGATTCAGTCTTCAGACATTTATCATTCAGCATGTACAAGGAAGGCTCAGTGTGATTTTTTAAGAAGTTGAAAAGTTCGGCAACCATGGACCCACATCTCTGCGTAGAAATAGTCAGCTGAGGCTGAGTAGTGGTTGTGGCTAGGGGTTCGTGGGGGTCCTAGGTGCAGTACGTGTACTTTCATATTTTCTCACTCCACCCTACCTCCCTCTTATCTGTCACATAGGTCAATGTCACTCAGTAATTATACATGCCTCGTCCCTATAGCATATGAGTTTTGACCTGTGTATCACACCTAAGTTCTTGAGAGAGACAATGGCGGTACCAGACAAATGCAATTCCTTTTATCCTTGGTACGACTGTTGCCTGGATTCTGCTTTGCTCCAACAGTTGGTTTAGCAGACGGGAAGATGCCTTTCTCCTTTGCCTTCCTCCCATGCCTAGAGAAGAGAGAGTACTCTGAATAGTTTATTTCTTACCTAGCACTCTGCTTCTCAGAATGATAAATGCTTTCTAAGGTGAAGGCATTGCCTCTCTACTTTGCTCCAACTCCAACACTTCCAACCTGAAAAGCCTCTTGAAAAGTCTTTCTTCATAAAGCACATCTCCCTTTCTTGTTCTCCTGAGGATTTTAGCAAGCCTCCACCTCCTAAAAACACCTTACTTCAAGCAGTAATGTAGTTAAGGTGAGCACAAGAATATCAACAATGCTATCTGCTTTTTCAATATCACCTCCATTCCAAATCTCTCTCTCTCTCTCCTTCTCTCTCTCTCTCCCTCTTCCTCTTTTTTTATTTTTATTTTTACTTTTTTGCTATAGGATACATGCACTCACCAGAGAGAGAGAGAGAGAGAGAGAGAGAGAGAGAGAGAGAGAGAGAGAGAACACATCTCCCCCAAGGGAGAATGGCTATGCCACAATTCCTTCTCCATTCTCCTGTCAGGATTTTGGGCACATACATACACATGCTTAGTGTGTTTTTCAAGCCATTGGATCTGGGTCTTAAGAGGCACAGTCAGCCACATTGGATCTGGCTGCCTTAACCATGTGCCACCCACTGGGCCCAAATCTCTGATTGACATTCTTCAGCATTTTTGCATGAGGTCATTCTGCACAGTCTATTCTGTGCCTAGATTCACTCTTTGAGTAGCTAGTTGATAAACTCCTACTAGGAACTGGGCAACTAGTATGTAAAATGATGTTTTTACCTTCCTATCGGTTGTGGTCTGTTTGGAGAAGCAGACTTAGAAACATTACAATGAGATATGCACTGAAAATGTATATTTAGAGGGTGCATTATAAAGGGAAGGCATTTGGGGTAGATGGGGCAGTGGTTTGAGAGACCAGAGAGGACTTCTAAGGCAAAGTAACATTTGAGAACAGTCCAGAGGAATTTAAAGATTTCTTTTGATAAGGGAGAAGAGTGAAGACATTCTAACTGTAGGTAACAGGATACACACGCTGTGTAAAATGGCGAGGATTTCAGGGGATGGGGGAGCAATTTTATGATTCTGTGTTAGTGAAGATCTTACACTGGTGGAGACAATCACCTGATGAATACTATGCAGGTTTTCTTTTTTTAGAAAAATTACTTATTTAATTTTATTTATTAATCATTATTTTTAAATTTGGACAGAGAGAGAAGTAAGAAAGCAAGCCAACAGGTCTGGGACTTGAACCATGGTCAGCCGTGTAGAAATCCAGCACCTTAACCACCACACCACTTGGTTTCTTTGAAAAATATTTATTTATAATTGCCAGAGGGTGTGTGCACTTGCTGGAGAAAGCACTCCCCAGTGGGATGTGATCATGTTAGAGTCCCTTTTCCATTATTCTGTCTTACCAAGATTTCGAGCATGTATGCACAAACTCCTGGAATGTTTTTCAAGTCCCTAGAGCTGGTATTTGAACTATAGTTGGCCATGTGGGATTGGGCTATCTTAATCACAGGACTGCCCACAGGTTTTCTAACAAAGAATTTTCCCATGTGTTCTGACTCAAACTGTCCTTGCATCTTCCTCCTCCCCTTTCTCCTCTTCCATCTTCATTTGTTGTTTCGACTCTGTAGTTTCTAATAGAAGCTACACTTCTTACTTTACCATTCCCAGAATTTCCTCTTCATTATGCTCCTGTGTGCTTTTTACCAACTTCATGCTCATTGCAAAATTATACACATGTATAATTTTTATATAATTATATATAAAATATAGAACATATATTTTATTTTTATATTATTATATATTATATATATTTAAGGCTTTGCCATAGGGTATGTGCACTTGCCAGAGAGAGATGGTGAGAGGGAAAGTGAGAAATTACCCTCCTGAGCGGATAGCCACACCACAATCCCTTCTCCTCCATTCTCCACCTGGAATTTTGGACATGTGTGTGCATATACCTGGTATGATTTTTAAGCCACTGGGTCGGAAATCTAAGTGTGGTTAACCATGTGAGAATCCAATGTCTTAAGCACCATATCACCTGCTGGCTCTGCAAAAATATATTTTCAAAGTAACAATAATTTCCTAAAGTAGATTACTTTTGTTTGCAAATCTCACACAGATTTTATCTAATAAATGTTCCCTATATGCAAAATCCTGCACAAAGGTTAAGTTAGAATAAATTTTAGGTTTAGGCTGAGATTTTTTTCCAAAACAGTTGTTGGTGACAATCTTCATAGAAATAAAAAAAAATTACGATATCTGCCTGAGATCAAAAAAGACCCTATATTGCCAAGGCAAACTGTACAAAAAGAATAAAATATGAGGCATTTCACTCTCCAACTTCAAAATATATTACAAAGCAGTGATAATCAAAACAACATAGTACTAGCACAAAGAAAGATACATAGCCCAATAGAACAGAATAGAAAATCCAGAAATAAACCCTAAATCATATAGCCAACTGAACTTTGACAAAGAGTACAAGTCAATGCAATGGAGAAAAGAAAGTCTTTTCAGTAAATGGTGCTGGAAGAACTGGAAAACCATCTGTAGAAAAATGAAACTGGACCATATCTCTCACCTTTAACAAGAATTAAGTCAAAATAGATAAAAGATTTAAGTGTATAGCCTCAAACTTTAGAACTACTGGTGGAGGGGCCCGGAAATGTCATGGTGGTTAAGGCGCTGCACTCTCTCATGGCTGACTACAATTGAAGTACCAGGCCTTCTGGCTTGGAAATCATGCCAAGTACATATGTGTGTGGGGCCAAAATCCTGAGTGGAAAATGGAGGAGAAGGGATTGTGGTGTGGCCATCCCCCCTGAGGAGGTGATTTCTCACTTTCCCTCTCTCTGTCTCTCTCCAGTGAGTGCATGGCCCCTGTGGCAGGAAAACATGCAAACAAAAACCAACCAATCAAACAACAACAACAACAACAACAAAAACATACTATTGGTAGAAAACTTATGGGAGGGGCCAGTGGATGGCATAGTGGTTACATTGTTGGACTCACACCTGACTGACTGCAGTTCTAATCTTGTACCCAGTGGCTTGAAACTCATGTCAAGATTGTATATGTGCATGTCCAAGGTCCCAGGAGGAGAATAGAAGAGAAGAGACTGCAGTATGGCTATCCCCCTGGGGGTGATTTCTCACTTTTCTCTCTCACCGTCTCTGTCTCTCTCTCCCCAGAGAGTGCACACACCCTAAGGAAAAAAAACCTCTAAAAACAAAAAAAAAAAAGAAGGAAATTTATGGGAAACTCTTGAAGACATTTATTGGAGTAGACAAGGATTTCTTAAATAAGATCCCTAAAGTATAGGCAATGATCCTCAATCGAAATAGACAATGAGGGGACCAGCAGTTAGCGTAATGTCTATGTCGCTGAACTCCCATGTAGCCGACCGCAGTTTGAGTCTGGGACCTAGTGGCTTACACTATCGCCAGGCACGTGTGCATGTGTGCCCAAGATCCCGAGAGGAGAATGGAGGAGAAGGGATTGCGGCGTGGTCATCCCTCCTGGGGGGTGATTTCTTGCTTTCTGTCTCTCTGTCTCTCTTTCTGGTGAGTGCACATGCCCTATAGCAAAAACCTCTCCAAAAAAAAAAAAAAAAAAAAGAGAGACAATGAGATTACATCAAACTGAAAAGTTTCCTCACAGCAAAGGAAAAAGAGGATAGACTGAAAAGATAGCCCTCAGAATGGGAGAAAATATTTACAAATTATTCCTCAGACAAGGAATCAATAACTAAAATATATAGGGAACTCAAGCACCTTACCCATGAAAAATCAATAATTCAATTTAAAAATGGGCAAATGGGGACGGTAGGTGACAGGGTGGTTAAGGCATTGGCTTCCGACATGGCCCACCATGGTTCAAGTCTGGAACCTGGTGGGTACATCATGCTAGGCCGATATGCATATGTGCCTAGAATCCTACAAGAAGAGTAGAGGAGAAGGGACTATGGTATTGCCATCCTCCTGGGAGGTGATTTTTCACTTTCCCTCTCTCTGTCTCTCCCATCTCTCTCAGTGTGCGTGTGTGTGCTATGGCAAAAACCTGAAAAAAAAGGACAAATGAATTAAATAGATAACTCTCTAAGGAAAACTTAGGAATGGTCAAAAGGCATATGAAAAAATGTTAAAAGTATCTTGTCATAGGTAAATGGAAAGTAAATCCACAACAAGATACCATTTAACTCAAGTTAGGATGGCTAGAAAAAAAAATAAATAAAAAATAAAAGAATGACAAGTGCTGGAGAGGTTGTGGGTATAAAGGGACTCCTCTAACACTATTAGTGGGAATATAAATTAGTACGACCTCTGTGGGAAACAATTTGGAGGTTCCTCTAAAACCTACAAATAGAACTACCTTATGACTCAGTAATATCACTCCCTGATACTTATCCAAAGGATAGGAAAATGCTTAGTTGGAAAGACATAATGCACATCATGTATATTGCAGCATTATTCACAACTGCTAAAATATGGAATCAAGCTAACTGTCCCCAAACTGATGACTGGGTTGAAAAACTGTGGCACATATATACTATGGAATATTACTCAGCTATAAGAAACAATGAGACCCTATTGTCTGATTCAGAGTGGATGAATATAGAAGACTTAGAGCTGAACAAAGTGAGCCAGACTTGGAAAGACACACACTATATAACCCCACTGAATTTGCAATGAATATCTGTACTCTGTGGCACAAATTGAAAGATTTGAAAATATGATAGTAGAGAGTATAAAGGTAAATACTAGAGACTGTAACGGAGAAGAAACATTTAACAGACAAAAAAAATGTAAAGTTCTCCATTGGGCGGGGGGAACGGAGAGTCCCATCAGGGGATATTGTATATATCATGACGGTGACTTTGTGAAAATAAATGTGAAACTAACCTGAAAATAATAGTAATAAAACAATCTTAAATTATAACCTATAAAAGCCTTATATCTTTTGAGTACTTCTGACTAGAAATAAATGCCTCCTTTGAAAAGTTTTGGGGTATTTGTTTTGGAAAAAAGTAGGTAGGTCACAGCTACAACAGTGTGGATGGCAAAACCTGAACACTGCAGGCACTTTCTCGGGCTCCCTTTCTAGCCCTGTTTTCTCAGTTTTAACCAGGCCATCAAGCACGCACCACCTAGAAAGCCTTAGTAAAAATGGGCTGAGAATGTCACAGCTCCCTTGTAAGAATGCTCTTGAATTCCTGGCTTGGATATTTTTTCCCCCTGCTCTGGCCTTGTACTGGTTCCTTAAGCTTGAGGCAAGAGACACCATTGTGCTTGCACATCAATATTTATTGCATCACTATTCACAATTGCTAAGACATGGAACCAACCCAAATTCCCACGAACAGATGAATGGATTGAAAATCTGTGGCACATATATTCTATGGAATACTACTCATCCATAAAAAACAAGACTCTGGCTTTTGACAGAAAGTGGATGAATATGGAAGATTTACTGCTGAGTGAAGCAAGCCATGCTATTAAAGAGAGACATTGTATGTCTCCACTTAATATATACCGAATACCTGCACTCTTTGATAGAAACTGAATGACTAAAGGACATAGAAACATTGTAAATGGTTGTGAATACCAGATACGGTGTGGGAAGAGGGAGGGTGAAGTAGAGTCTGAGGAAGAACATTAGGGAACAAAAACAGAGAGGCAAAGCATTTATGGGACAAAGGAATGGGTTATTATCTGCTGAAGATAACTTTATAGGACTGTCAACTGGACTGGTGAGAAATGTGCACATGTTGAAATATTCACTTTGCAAGCTAAATAACGTGATTGGATTTATAAAAGAAACTGACATAATAATAAAAAAGAGTCACCATTTGTGCTTATGGCCTTGGAATCCTCAGTCAGAAGGCTTACTCTGGTGTCTGATTTTCCCTTTCCTGATCACCTCAGGAAACCATCCATTTGGCCAAATCTCTGTTCCTGGGACACACTTGCTGACGTGATATCACCCCTGTCAAGCTGCCCTGTCTCTCCATAAGAGGAAATCAAGCAAGCCCACCTTTACCTCCGGAGGCATCTTCACTCTAGAGAACTGGGAGCTCCCCATACTCATCACAAACCTGCTAGTAAAGAGATGATTAGTTATTCTTTCACCATTTCTTTCTTACCTTCTGGCATGCACCTATCTGAATCACCTGGATAGGTTGCTAAAACCTTTTTCCTGTTCCTACCCACAAAGTGCTGTTTCTGTAGATCTAGAATGGAGCCTAAGAGTATGCATTTCTTATAAACTTCTAGGTTTATACTAGACACTGATTCTGCTGGACGACACCTTGAGTAACATTGTACTTTGTGATCTAGCTTAAAGGTTTGAGGGGGTGGTTAGGAACAATCATGAATCAGAATCATTTAGAGTTTTAAAAACGTACATACTAGTCTGGCCTGCCTACCTATTTTGGGTACAGATGTGTTCCCCAGGATCAGACTAGGACCTGAGAAAGAGATTCAGACTCTGGACAAGAGCACATTGACTTCTAAGTGTCCATCACTTTTATATCTTTTTTTTAAAAATTGTTTTACACACACACACACACACACACACACACACATATATATATATATATATATATATATATATATATTATTTACATTTAATCACTGTACATCTTTAGAGTATACAACATGGTTTTCCCCAGCATGAACACAGTGCATATCAATCAAGACAAAGACATTACCATATATATTATCATCAGCAAATAACTTTTCATTTTTGTGTCAATTAAATCCATTTCTGGTTTGCTCTTTTTCTGTTCGCTCCCTCCCTCCCCTATTATGTACCTCCCAATACTCCTCCCCCCATAATGTCTCTAGTATCTAGAATTGCCCACCCTGATATTAAACCTTCCAATCTTTCTGTTTTTGCTATAGAGCAGAGAACTTGGTATATACTGAGCAGGGACATACAAAGTCTGTCTTTCATAGTCGGACTTGGTTCACTTAGCATTAAATCTTCCATATTTGTCACTCTCTATCTTATACTGTCTTAACTGGAGCTTGGCTTGGCAGGTAGAAAATTGTCAGAGAAGAGAAAAACTATGGTCACTATAGTCAAGTAGCACTGGTATTAGAGAAGGTAGCTGATAGTGTAGGGCATCTGTCTAGGTCAGTTTTCAGGACCTAGACCAGGATGAAGGAAGGGCAAAAAAATTTTTGTTTAATTATATTATTTAACTTTATTTATATATTTATTTAAATTTGACCAGAGAATCTCTCTCTCTCTCTCTCTCTCTCTCACACACACACACATGCACACACACACACGCACACACACACAGAGAGAGAGAGAAAGTGAGAAAGCAAGCTGCCAGGTTCAGGACTTGAACCATGGTAGGCTACATGGGAGTCCAGCACCTTTAACAACCATGCCACTAGCTAGTCCCCAAGAGGGCAAAAGTTAAGAAGGTGCCCCAAACCTCAGTAATCAAGATGATTAACATTGTAATGCAATATACTTAAAAGTTAACACAAAAATTTTGTTAAATAAATTATCAAAAAAAAATTTTAAATAGTTATTTTATTTAACTTCATTTATTTATTTTAATTTGACCACTGAGGGACAGAGGGATAGTGAGAGAGAGAGAGAGAGAGAGAGAGAGAGAGAGAGAGAGAGAGAGAGAGAGAGAAAGAAAGTATGAAAGCAAGCCACTAGGTTTGGAACTTGAACTGTGATTGGCCATGTGGTAGTACAGCATCCTTAACCACCATACCACCTGCTGGCCCCCTAAAATTTTAATAAAGACAGAATCAATATTTTGTACTTTTTTTTTGATTCAGGCCTGAAGTGCTGATTCTTTAATTAAATGTTTGGTATTTTGTGTACTAGGGATTATTTTCCATTAATTTTTATTTCTAAAAAATAATTGCATTAAAATACTATTTTGATTACTGTACATATTTTAGAAATCCCTTAACATTTTTCTACTGTCATTTACCTTACTCTATCCCCAGGCTTCTCATACCTGGCCGAATTTCAGAATCATTAGAGAAGTTTGGAAGTACAGATACTTAGGTACTTCTCTCAGATATTCTTTTTTTTTTTTTTTCTTTTAAAGAATCATCTATTTAAATTTTATTATTATTATTATTATTATTATTATTTTTAAATGCAACTAGAGAAAGACAGACAGAGAGAGAGAAAGTGAGAAGGCAAGCACCAGGTCCAGGACTCAAACCACAGTCAGCTATGTGGGAGTCCAATGCCTTAACCACCACATCACCTGCCAGCCCCTGTCAGATATTCTTAGACAAGAAATGAAGGCCAAACTTTGGTATATACAAGAATGGTCAAAAGCCATTGAGCTACACCAGCAAAATTTGGTCTCTGGAGATTGTATATGATACTTCAGGCTGCAGTATGGATAGTCAGGTAAAATGAACTGGGTGCAAGTAAACTGCTAAGATTTAGAAAGGAGACAGCATCAGAAAATTTTAATAAAAGAGCACTGTCATGAGACTGGTTCTTGGGAGATGTTGAATGAACTATATAGATGTCTAAGTTTAGAAGTGCTGACTGTGGGATAGTCTACTAAGTTAAGGTTCGGCAAAGATTTGATCACTAGAATTGTGAGGATAAGGTCTAAATTTTTTATTGAAAAACAAAGTCAAAGGATTTGATGCTGACTCACTTAGATATCAAATACAGGATCTTTAAATCTTCTCTGTTCAGGTATAGACTCCAATAGACCATAGAGTACAAGAAGGAATTTAACAAACTTTATAGAAAAAGTGTCAAAATTCATTTTTGCTGAAATTGAACATTAGAGAAAAATGGTTGGCTTTTGACCAACAAATAGAAATTTTTTTATAACAGAATTATGAAGTCGTGTTTTGCTTATTGGAAAAAAACATGGAATCTTGCTTACTCTATAAAGTAAAATATTCTATATGTAATGTTTATTTGGGGCCCATGCTGCTTTTTTAAAGTTTTTTTTTACTGTATATACTTTTATATTTCCCAGTCCAAAGAAAATATTTCCTATTTATGAAGAAGATAGAATTTTAGACTTAAAAACAAAGCACAGTAGAGCTCAACCAAAAAATGTTTAAAAATAAAGTGCAAACACATGCACACAGCACCTTTCCCTTTGAGTCTACTGTTTGTTATCTGGTCTGGTGGACAGCATGTTCAGGAAGGGTTAACGCTGTTCATAGAGTTTTCTCAAAGTGCCACTTGGGGATGTGACCAACAAAATATTAAAGAATAAGAATTGTAACAATAATATCTAACTTCTTTTTTGTCTTATTTTATTTCAAGTTCTTTTATACATTCAATCACATCATTTAGTTTGCAAAGTGAATATTCCAACATATTTACATTTCTCCCCAGTCGAGTTGAAAATACTATAAAGTATGTTCAACAGATAATAACCCATTCCTTTGTCCCATAAGTGCTTTGCCTCTCTATTTTTTTTTCCCTAATGTTCTTCCTCAGACTCTACTCCTTCACCCTCCCTCTTCCTATACCGTATCTGGTATTCACAACCATTTACTATGTTTCTAGGTCCTTTAGTCATTCAGTTTCTATCATAGAGTGTGGACACTCGGTGTATATTGAGTGGAGACATACAATGTCTCTCTTTAATAGCATGGCTTGCTTCACTCAGCAGTAAATCTTCCATATTCATCCACTTTCTGTTAGAAGCCGGGGTCTTGTTTTTTATGGCTGAGTAGTATTCCATAGAGTATATGTGCCACAGTTTTTCAATCCATTTGTCTGCTCATGGGCATATGGGTTGGTTCCATGTCTTAGCAATTGTGAATAATGCCGCAATAAATATCAATGTGTAAGTACTTTTTCGATTAAGAATTCTTCTGTCCTTTGGGTAGATATTAAGGAGTGGGATTGTTGGGTCATATGGAAGTTCTATTTGTATATTTTTGAGGAATCTCAAAATTGTTCTCCACAGTGGTTGGACCAATTTACATTCCCACCAATAGTGTAAGAGAGTCCCCCTTTCCCCACACCCCCACCAGTACTTATCATTTTTTTTCAATCTTAGTCATTCTGACTGGGGTTAGGTAGTATCTCATTGTTGTTTTGATCTGCATTTCCCTTACAATGAGGGATGTTGAGTGTTTTTTCATATGCCTTTTGTTTATTCATATATCATCCTTAGAGAGTAGTTTTTTCAATTAATTCTTTTAATAGGGTTGATCGTCTTTTTTGGAAAAAGCTGCTTGAGTTCCTTGTGTATTCTGGTTGTCAGTCCCTTATCTGATACATACTTTACAAAAATATTTTCCCATTCTGAGAGCTGTTGATTCACACTAATTATTGTGTCTTTTACCATGCAAAAACTTCTTAGTCTGATGTAATCCCACTTCTCTATTTTGGGGATTATTGACTGTGCTTTGAGGGGGGTCTTATTTAAGAAGTCTTTTGCCTACCCCAGTGTCTCCCAGAGTTTCCCCAGTGTTCTCCAGGAGCAATTTTATAGTTTGAAGACTTAAGTTTAGATCTTTGATCCACCTTGAGTTGATTCTTGTTAATGGTGATAGGTAGGGGATCAGATGGATATGGTGGGGTGCAGGTGGATATCCAATTTTTCCAGCACCATTTGCTGAAGAGGTTTTCCTTTTCCCAGTGGATTTACTGGTACTCTTTGTAAAAAATCAGTTGACTGTATATTTGGGAGTCTATTTCAGGGGACTGTATTCTGTTCCATTGGTCCACCTGTCTGTTTTGTGCTGGTACCATGCTGTTTTGATTATCACAGCTTTGTAGTATATTTTTGGGTCAGGAGTGAGATGCTGCCCACTCCACTTTTATTGTGCAGGATTGCTTTGGTGATACAAAGTCTTTTATTATTCCAGACAAATTTTATGATTGTCTTTTCTAGATCTATGAAGAATGTGTCTGGTACTTTGATTGGGATTGCATTAAACATGTAGATTAATTTGAGTAGAACTGCCATTTTGATTATATTAATTCCAATCCAGGAACATAGGATGTCCTTCCACTTTTTTGTGTCATTTTCAATTTCTTTTTTTAGTTTCTCATAATTTCCCTTGTGGAGGTCTTTAACTTCTTTGGTTAGATTTATTCCTAGGTATCTTATACTTTTTGTGGCTATGGTAAATGGAATTACTTTTTTCAGTTCTGACTTAGTCTGCCTGCTGTTCGTATATAGAAATGCTATAGATTTCTGTATGATAATTTTGTATCCTGCAACTTTACTGTATTCATGTATTATTCCCAGGAATTTTTTCATGGATACCCTTGGGTCTTCTATGTATACAATCATGTCATCTATCTGCAAGTAGAGTTTCACCTCTTCTTTTCCTATCTGAATGCCTTTTATTTTTTCTCTTTTCTGATTGCATTGTGAGGACTTCCAGTACGATATTGAAAAGGAGTGGAGAAAGTGGACATCCTCGTCTTGTACCCATTTTTAGTGGAAATCTTTCAGCTTTTCTCCATTCAGAATGATGTTTGCTATGGGTTTTTTATATATAGCTTTTATTGTGTTGAGAAATGACACTTCTATGCCAATATTGCTGAGAGTCTTGATCATGAAGGGATGTTGTATCTTACCAAATGCTTTTTCTGCACCAATTGATATGATCATATGTTTTTTACTTTCTTCTTGTTAATATGGTGTGTTACATTTATGGTTTTGCATATGCCGAACCAATCTTGCATTCCTGGAATAAAGCCTACCTGATCTTGATGTATTATTTTTTTTATAAGTTGTTAGATATGATTTACTAGTATCTTGTTGAGAATCTTTGCATATATATTCATCAGAGATATTGGTTTATAGTTTCTTTCCTTGTCCTGTCCTTATCTGTTTTAAGGATAAAAATAATGGAGGCTTCATAGCATGAATTAGGGAGAGACTGATCTTTTAGGATCTTTAGAAATAACTTAAGCAGAATGGGGGCTTAACTCTTCTTCGAAAGTTTTGTAGAATTCAGAGGTGAAGGCATCAGGACCAGGGCTTTTCTTCGTTGGGAGGGTATTTACTACTGATTCAATCTCCTGGTTTGTTATGGGCCTATTCAGACTTTCTATATTGTCCTGGCTCAATCTTGGTGGATTATGTGTCCAGGAATTTGTCTATCTCATCCGCATTGTCTTGTTTCTTGGCATAGAGTTGTTCATAGTATCCTCTAATAATGTTTTTTATTTCTTCTATGTCTGTTGTTATATTGCCTGCTTCATTGCAGATTTGATTCATCTGGTTCCTTTTTCTTTTCTTCTTAATAAGTCTCACTTGTGGTGTATTGATTTTGTTTATCTTTTCAAAGAATCAGCTTTTACTGTCATTTATTTTCTGTATAGTTAATTTATTTTCTATTTCATTTATTTCTGTTTATATCTTTGTTATTTCATTTCTCCCAGAGTTTTCTCTGAGGCATGATATTAGGTGATCCATTTGCTTTCTTTCCGTCTTCTTATGTGCACTATTTGCTATGAACTTTCTTCTTATGACTGCTTTAGCTGTGTCCCAAACATTATGGAAACTGGTGTCCTCATTGTCATCGGTTTCCACGAAACTTTTGATTTCAGTCTTTATTTCTTCAGTAGTTGTGAAGTCATTCAGAAACAGGTTATTTACTTTCCATGTATTTGAGTATTTTTGAGGATTTCTCTTGAAATTAAACTCAAGTTTAATTCCATCACGGTCAGAGAAGATGCTGACCTTCGAAATTCCTTTTTTTTTTTGGAGAGGTTTTTCCTATAGGGCATGTGCACTTGCCAGACAGACAGAGACAGAGAGACAGAAAGTGAGAAATCACTCCCAGGGGGATGGCCACACCGCAATCCCTTCTTCCCCATTCTCCTCTAGGGATCTTGGGCATGCATGAATACGTGCCCAGCGTAAGTTTAAGCCACCGGGTCCGGGACTTAAACTTCAGTTGGCTACATGGGAGTCCAGCGACATAGCCATTACGCTAACTGCTGACCCCTGAAATTACATTTTTTAAAAAGTTGATTGTGTTTTATTCTTTAGCTGTTAAAAATTTAAAGTCCAAATTAATACCTTAAATAAGTAATTGTATAAAACTTTACCAAGAAGATGCTTTCTTGCCCACTGAACCTATCAACTTTGTATTTGACATTCAGTTGTTCTTATTTCTTTATTATGTGATAGATACGTGTATGCACACATGAACACATACACATATACACTGCTTCCCAGAACTCTGAAGAAATGGTGAGTCAAATATATGTCCATATGGTTTTTAAAGAACTCAACTTTATTGAGTTATAGTTTACATACGATAAAATGAGTTCATTTTAAGTGTAGAGTTTTATAAGGTTTAACAAATATATAAACTTTTGCAACCTCACCACCACAATTAAGATTTAAAAAATAGCCCCTACCCTAAAATGTTTTCTATGTTCCTTCCTGGTCAATTTTTTACCCCTTGAAAAATTCTATGTTCAGTAATTTATTGTTCAGCTTTCTATCTCCAGTTTTTATATTTGTTTTTGAACAGTTTTATATAAATGCAATTATATAGCATATATCTGAATTTTTAAGTCAGCATTTAAAAAATGTATCTGTTTTGTTGCATAAATCAGCAGTTTGTTTCTATTTATTGCTGTATAATATTCCATTGCATGGATATCTATCTATCTATCTCTCTATATAGATGTAATTTGTTTATCCATTCACTTATTGGTGGAAATTTGGATTGTTCTTAGGTGTTATCTTTTATGAACAAAATACCTATTGATATGTACACATATATAATGTGTATGGTGACACTTTCTTTTTTTTTGTATTGATTCTTCCAATTAATGACAATGGTATATTTCTCTATTTAGAACTCTTTAATTTCCTTCTGGAATGTTTTGTAGTTTTCATTGTACATTTTAAACATATTTTGTTAAATTCATACCTAATATTTCATGTTTTTGATGCTGTCAATTTTATATAAATATATATATATATATATATATATATTCATATTATATCAGTTTTACATTGTTATTTGCCAGTAAGCATATAGAAGTATAACCACATTTTTAACATTGATTTCAAATCCTGTGATCATGCAAAACACATTCATTTATTCTAATAGTTTCTGGAGGTTCCTTAGGATTGTCTGTGTACATGACAATGGCTTCTGTTGATTAAAGCAGTTTTATTTCTTCCTTTCCAATTCTGCCTTTTATTTTTTCTTGCTTTATTAACCTGAATAGGAACTTTACTTTTTATCTAAAAAATTAAAAAGAAAAAACACTCCATTTTAATAATTATTTGTTGTTGTTGTTTTATTTTTGTACTCACCAGGGAGTGACAGAAAGAGAGATAAAGAGAGAGGGAAAGTGACAAATTTCCCTCTAGGGCAGATGGTCACATTACAATCCCTTCTTCTCTCTTCTCTTCTCAGGATTTTGGGAACCCACGCACATGTGCCTGGTGTGTGTGTGTGTGTGTGTGTGTGTGTGTGTGTGTGTTTCTTTCATACTAGGTATAGGTATTTGTAACAGTTGTGTTTATTTTAAAAACTCTTCCAGTGGGAGCTTAGATTTGTAGCTATTAAATGCAAATTGTATCAGAAAAAATACTTTAAAATATATTAAAGAATTATTGTGAAATATACAGACAACCCATGAACAAAACACATAAAATATTGGTCAAATCTGTACTTTTCCTTGGAACACATTCAGCATCAGAAAATATAGACATAGACTATATCTGACTCAAGATATTTTGTAATGATACATATGTTGTGGCCTTGGCCCTCCATTTAATGCTTTTGGGGAGAACAGAAATTGGTTCTGCCTAATATCCTAAGATGACCATAGGTAGTGACATGTTTTAAAACATAATTATTTTTAAACAACATACAGCAATCATGGGAACAGAGACTGTGTACCATTTTTATACGCAAGACCGATCAGAATGCATATAAGCTCAGGGTAGTCCTCCTGGTTTATAAATAACTATTTGAAATCTTAGACTAAGTTTATAAGAATCAATAACCCACATGCAGAATAATTTTATGAACTCTTATGCACAAGGACAAGTTTATGTGCTTTTTTCAAGCTGCTAGATCTGGAATTTGAACTGCACAGTCAGCCACATTGGCTACAACCACTTTAACCTCCATGCCAACTGGCTGGCCAAATATTCTGTTTTTGTTGTTTTGTTTTAAGATTATTTTATTGAACTTTATTTATTTATTTTAATTTGACTAGAGAAGGACACATAGAGAAAAGGAGATAAAATGAGAAAGCAAGCCACTAGGTCTGGGACTCAAACAGCGACCATGTGAGAGTTCAGTACTTTTAACCACCATGCCACCTGCCGGCTCCACTCTTTTCTTTTTAACATAAATATTTAGAATTATAAGTTTTCTTTTCAACACTGCTTTAGTTAAATTCTCATATTTTTGATATGGTGTATTTTTGTTTTCTTTTGGTTCAATATATCTTCTAGTTTTCTTTTTATACCATCTTTGAGTCTATAGAAGTATGCTATTTAGTTTCCAATATATACATCTTTTGAAAATGTGCTTAGTTATTGAATTGTACTACATTGGGACCAGCAGTTAACGTAATGGCTATGTCGCTGGACTCCCATGTAGTCAACTGCGATTCGATTGCCAGACCCGGTGGCTTAAACTCATGCCAGGCGTGTGTGCGTGTGTGCCCAAGGTCCTGAGAGGAGAATGGAGGGTGCGTGGCCACCCCCCCTGGGGGATGATTTCTCCCTTTCTGCCTCTCTGTCTCTCTCTGTCTTTCTGGCGAGCGCACGTGCCCTATAGCAAAAACATCTAAAAAATACTTTATATTATTCCAAACCTTTTCAATTTATTAAGACTTACTTTATGGTCTTTCTTGGTGTGTGTTTCATGTGTTCTGCTTCGGTTGGGCGGAGTGTTCTATAAAGATGGAGGACAGTGTTAAGTATTCTATTTGCTTATTGGAATTCCCTCAATTTCTTTATCAATTATTATAATAAGTGTAGAATTATCTAGACATAATTGCAGAGTTTTCCATTTCTATTTCATTTCTGTCACTTTGTGAATCATGCAATTTGAAACTTATTTGAGAGAGATCTCATTAGTGAATTACCTTTACTATTACAAAATGCTCCTCAGTAACCTCTGTACTACATATTTCTATTTATTTATTTAAATTTGTCTATTTTACATTCATTTAGTGAGTATCATCACAATATGCAAAATGTGATTTCCTACTGTATAGTGGCTTAAACATGAATGATATTGTCAACAAATAATTTTCCAATTCTTGTTTCATACACACACACATTTTCCCCCTATTTCTCACCCTATTTCCCATCTTCTTCTCACACTATACCTGGTACATACATTTGCTACACATTTCTTGTTTTTTCTTTTTTCCCACATTTTATTGATTTACAAAATATCTTAATTAATTTTGGTACATGGAGGCTGAGCAGCAAAATGGTGAAGGTAAAAGAAAAGGATGAGAAAACAGGGAAAGAGAAAAAAGAGAAGGAGAGAGAGAATGAAAAGAAAGAAAAAAATGAAAAAAGTTATGTTTTTTGAAAGGAAAAAATGAAATCACTAGTTCTCAGCTCCAATGCAGGAATCAGTCTTCTTCTGAAGGCCTGCACTTTGTCTTTCCTGAATGGGAGGGGAGAAAGGGAATTTTTAGCAAGATAAAAGATCTGAGAGCCAAGAAAATACTTTATCTTAAAAAATGAAGAAAAGAAAAATCTAAAAACTGAAATGATGAAGACAGACAGAGAGACAGAGAGAAGGATACAGGTGGACCCTACCACTCAAGAATGGGGTTGAGGGTGAAGGTTCAGCAGAAAATCTAAAGATTATTACTCTTAGTCCCTGAAAGCACTTCTCGGTTCCAGTGGAGGAGTCCCCTCTGTACTATATTTTGTTTTAAAGTCTATTTGTCTTTTATTATTGTAGCCACTCTAGCTTTTTTATGACTAATATCTTCATGTTGTATTTCTGTCTATCTTCTCACTTTTAATATTTCTGTACAATTGTATTAATGGGTTTCTTGTAATAATGTATAGTTGAATATTACTTTACCCAACTTTATATATGACTTATTCAGTGTGTTTAAAATATTTGTACCCAATGTAATCCTTAATGTGGTAAGGTTTAAATCTATTACATGGCTACTTGTTTTATAGTAATTTGCTCTTGCATTGTGTCCTTTTTGACACTAAGCATTCTCTTTTTAAATATATCTTTCTAATTAAATAGGCAAATGATATTAAAATCTAGTTGCCTTCTTTTTTTATACTTTAGAACTATTTCTTTTTTTCATGTGAAGTATTTGTATATATCCTCTTCATATATACAGATTTATTAAAGATTTATTAAAATCTATTTGTTTGAACTCATTATGTAAAAGATTAACCCTTTTTCATCATATGTCTCTATGGTTTCATTTATTTTCTTTTTTATCTACAGAGATTTTTAATTTTATGTAGTGAAAAATTTTGATCTTTTTATCATATGGTCCTCCAGCTTTATTTCCCTCTAGTATTTAATTTTTTATTTAATTCTTTTTTTTTTTTTTTTTTTTTTTTTGAGAGAGGTTTTTGCTATAGGGCGCATGCGCTTGCCAGACAGACAGAGACAGAGAGACAGAAAGCAAGAAATCATACCCCAGGGGGGAAGGCCACGCCGCAATCCCTTCTCCTCCATTCTCCTCTCGGGATCTTGGGCACACACGCACATGCACCCGGCGAGCTTTAAGCCACCGGGTCCGGGACGCGAACCGTGGTCGACTACTTGGGAGTCCAGCGACATAGCCATTACGCTAACTGCTGGTCCCTCTATTTAATTCTTTAAGTCATCTGGATCTATTTTAATATGCGATTTCAGATTTAAATCTCAATTTATCTTTTACTAATACACTTGTTTGAAGGGGTCTTCAAAAATTCATTGAAAAAGTATATCATGAAAAAACTATGAAATTCAATTTTTTGCACCCAAATAAACTTGCACTTTAATTCTATTTTTTCACAAAAGTTTTAAGTAATCTCATATTGACAAAAATAACATTTGTAATGTGATATACTATATCTGTAGAGACCATTATTTTTGAAGATGCCAATATACTTCATAAATAATTTTGCTCTTTTTTTCATTAATATTATTATTTTATTTTATTTTTTTGTTTAGAAGTTTTTGACTTAGGGCACGTGCACTCACCAGAGAGAGAAAGAGAGAGAGGGAGAGAGACAGAGACAGACAGACAGACATAGCTAGAGGAAAGTGAGAAATTATCCACTGGGGGGATGGCCGTGCCTCAATGTCTTCTCCATTCTTCTCCCAGGATCCTGGGCATGCACCCACATGTGTCTGGCATGATTCTGAAGCCACCAGGTCTGGGACTCAAATTGTGATTGGCCATGTGGGAGTCCAGTGATAAAATCACTACACCATCTGCTGGTCCCCATTAATTTTATTTTAATAATGATGGTGATGATAATAAAGAACTGCTGTTATTAATCACTTATTAAGTCTTGAGCATTTTATGAATATTTTACATGCTGTACTCTTTTAAACCTGATAACACTTCAGACAGGAATTATTGTTTGTGTCTTATAGATAAGGAAATTGAAAATTCAAGTTTACTCTGTTTCTCCAACATTATATAGTTGATATTAACAAGAAACAGAGAAGGAATTAAAAGCCAGCAAAACCTGTATACTTAAGTACTTTGTTCTACTACCTCCCAAAGAATCACTGCACATTTCCATACTTTAGCTGGACCTGTCCATTGAAATGGTAGTTTAGAAAATTTATACCCATTTTCATACAACTCTAATAACAGCTACATATAAAAAATTAAAGCAGAAAATAACTCTACATGTTTCAGGCAAAGTGTACAGGTACACAAAAATGTGGCTTGTACATAATATCAATTTATTGAATAAATCTATTTTATTTTCTCAAGTGATCAACTTAAATCAGAATTTATACAAGAGTTGTGACATATGAATGACATATAATATCAGGTACTTAATTTAGTACCTAGGACATAATAAAGACATTTACCACTTCATATATGTACCACTCCATTAACATAGTGAGATGTAGAAAAGCAAACTGAGACCATTAGACTTGCTGAAACACTACTGAGCATCTTTAAAGCGGTATCTAAGTAACAGGATATCTTTTATTGTATAAAATGGAGTGTTGTGTGTGTGTGTGTGTGTGTGTGTGTGTGTGTGTGGTTGGGCTAAGAGCATTAGAAGAAGTTAATGTACATATAATATTAAATTTCTTTTTTTTTTTTTTTTTTTTTTTTTTTTTGGAGAGGTTTTTGCTATAGGGCGCGTGCGCTCGCCAGACAGACAGAGAGAGACAGAGAGACAGAAAGCAGGAAATCACCCCCCAGGGGGGATGGCCACGCCGCAATCCCTTCTCCTCCATTCTCCTCTCGGGATCTTGGGCACGCACGCACACGCGCCCGGTGTGAGTTTAAGCCGCCGGGTCCGGGACTCGAACCGCGGTCGACTACGTGGGAGTCCAGCGACATAGCCATTACGCTAACTGCTGGTCCCAATATTAAATTTCTTTTTTGGATTTTTAGAGAGATTTTTTGCTATAGGGTGTGTGCACTCACTAGAGAGAAAGAGGGAAATCAACCCCCTAAGGGAGATGACCACATCATAATCCCTTCTCCTCCAGTCTCCTCTTTGGATTTTGGGCACGCACACATGCGCGTTCAGCTTGGGTCTGGAACTTGAACCATCATCAACTATGTGGGAGTCCAACAACGTAACCATTATGCCATCTGCTAGTCCTGACATTATATATGGTATTTTTATGCAAGCATGTGTTCATTCACCATAACCATGTTCATAACAATGAAGCTATTTGCAGAGTTGAACTTCTTACTGTTGCCTTTGAAATTATGATGGTAATAGAAAACCTTGAAAAAGATTTGGCTTAGTTATTAAGAATTTTTGACTTAAGGGACCAGTAGTTAGCTTAATGGCTATGCCACTGGACTCCCATGTAGTTTGAGTCCTGGACCCAGTGGCTTAAACTCACGCTGGGCACGTGTGCGTGCGTGTCCAAGATCCCGAGAGGAGAATGGAGGAGAAGGGATTGTGGCATGGCCATCCCCCCTGGGGGATGATTTCTCGCTTTCTGTCTCTGTCTTTCTGGCGAGCGCACACGCCCTATAGCAAAAACCTCTAAAAAAAAAAAAAAAAAGAATTATTGACTTAAGTAGAATCTTAAGACAGAAAGAGGAGTGCAGAATATTGAAGCTAGATATACTTTCAAGAAAAGGAAAGAAAGACAGTAGTTAGATATAAAATCCAGTCATTTTTTTTATTTAATGAGAGAGAAAGAGGGAGAGAGACAAACAACCTCAACAGGTTTTCATGCCTTATTTCCCCATCACTTTCTCCAGCTCTCTAGGATCATATATCCAAGTGGAAGAACATAGTTAATTGTCATAATATAACCCTATGAGACAGGTTTTATTACCAACCCATTCTGAAAATTAGGAAATCAAGGTATTAAACAACTGCCCCAAGGACAGAGTTGGTAAATTCTGGATTCGGGTTGCAAACCAGGAAGTCTGACTCTAGAAACTATAACGCTCATGATTATACTGTAAAAGTGTATATCTTACTGTGGGTCTACGAGAAGTTTCCAGAGTTTGAAAACAACTATGATAAAAAGATGTGCAATCCCCACAGCCCTATCAAGTACTTCAACTGTCTTGACAGTGATAATTGTCAGTATTCGGGCTACTTCTGAGTTTTAATGATTTAATGAATTTGAAACTGAAAGAGAATAAAGATGGTGGTGCTCAGAGCTTAAGCTACAGGCAACAGCACTTCCCTGTTTCTCTTGTGCCCTGGTCCAAGATGATGGATAAGGCTCTCCTGGAGTTGTGTCTGAGATCCTGGTGCTGAAAACTAATGCCAGTCTGCCAAGATCTGGAATTTAGGGTGTAGCAACTGAAGAAGAAATATCAGTCCCTTATCTGGTAAGTGGAGAGTAAGTACATGAACAATTATTGGTTCTGTCTGGAGTCCAAGAAGGAAGGGACTCAGTGGTTTGGAAAACGCTGATACATCCACAACCTCCCTACATACTAATTCGACATAAGTTTGTCATTCCTATTACGTATCCTACTACTGCTCCAGAAACTGCAGTCAGTGAGCTGGATGGAAAGACAACAAAGATGTAAAGGAATGGCAAAATTTGCCTGACTGATCACTTCAAACCTTTGATGGCCAGGAATGTCCCCAAGTTTGAACTAGCTCATCTCATGGCCCTGGGGCTGGGCCTATGCCAGCAGTGGAAATCCCCGATCTGATTGAGAAGAGTTTGATCCAGCACAAAGAAAGATGCAACCAGTGAAGGAATAAGCATTGAAGCAGGACAGAGGGACATTTGACCAGCTCCATTCCTGTTCTTCTGTACATCATTTTTCTCACTCATCTAGCTGTGTCTCTCCCTACCCCTCCATAATTAGTTGTTACTGAGCATCTGCAGCAAGCATTGCTGGGAAAATCACCCAACAGTATTGCTACTGAATTTCTAAATTAGGCTCACAGGGACGGGAAAAGACTTGGGCCTTAGAAAACTAAGGGACAATATATATCCCCTTCCCAGATGGAGCAATATGAGATCCTGGAGGCATAGGAGTAACTAAGAGTGAGTACATAGCCTTTTTGGAGATAATCCATTGGTAAAAGCTCCTTTCTTTGGGGGTGATAATCCACTGATAAAAGCTCCTTTCTCTGGGGCTGGGGGGGCAGGGAATATAAGTACAAAATGTATTTGTGAAAAAATAAAATATCAAAAGTCTTCAAGAGTATGCTTGTAAGGAGGGAAAGTGGTTAACTGTAAGGATGCACTAACCATAAAAAATTTAGTGTCATTGGGACCAGCAGAAGGCATATGGTTATGTTGCTGGACTCCCACATGGTTGACTGCAATTACAGTCCTGGATCCAGAGACTTGAAACTCACGTAGGGCGTGTGTGTGTCCATGCCCAAAATTTTGAGAGGGGAATGAAAGAGAAGAGACTGTGGCATGACTATCCCACTGGGGGGTGATTTCTCGCTTTCTGTCTCTCTGTCTCTCCAGTGAGCTTACACACTCTATAGCAAAAAAAAAAAAAAAAAAAAAAAAAAAAAAAAAAAAAAAACAAAAAAAAAAACAAAAAACAAAAAAACCAACCAAACAAAAAAACCCTCTCTCTTACAAAGAAAAAAACCCCCACAATTTAGTGTCATTTACAAAACTGTTTTTGATAAACACTTCCTGCACACCAGCCTATTTCAGTATTATGGGAACGAAGACAAAGAGAATTGAGTCTTTTGTTTTCAGGTAGTTCATAGTCCAATAAGAGAGAAGCAAGCACAGGGTATGAGGTTCAATATAACCTTGTAAGTTCAATGATACAAATTTGAAGGACGGCAGTGAGTTCATTAGTTGTATATAAGGGTGATGACCTACCTGGCCTGGAGGATAATAAAAGAAAGAAAGAAAGAGAAAAATTTCATGGAGGAGCTAATCATTGACCTTAAGTCTGTGAATAGAAAGAGGAGGGCAGCGCTTCAGGCTGAGAGAACGCATGCGATAAGTGAAGGGGTGGTAGAGTGGAGTGTGTTTGTGGAACTAGGGGTCGATTCAACTTACCCGCTCACTGTTTGTTTCCTAGTAACAAGGAGGTCTTTGGAAATAAAAACATTCTATATTTTTCTACAATATCCTAATAAATGGATCTTGCCAGAAGAGTGCTGTCTCCTAGACTCTACTGAGTATGTGTAATTGAATACTATTACAACTAAAAAGAAAATGTCTATAATTTTATGCCTGCTCCTAATATGCTCTGGCTAAACTGGCTTACCTGAGGGTTAGTGTACTTTATAGATCAAAGCACTTTCTATTGATTGATTCACTTTCTTCCAAGGGAGATGCAGTAGGCAGCAACTTTAAACTTTCCTCACTTGTCTCAATTAGATTATGTCAAGTGTTCATTGTCTCTCCAGGGCAGAACAAATCATAAGAATATCTTCTCCTCATTCTAGACACGTGCTTTTAATAGCATATTTCACAAGTGATGTTAGCTTTCAGCAACCCTTAGTTTAGTATAAGGTGTAGTGATCTAAGTGTCATTTTTTAAAAAACAATTGGTGCCATGCTTAGAAGAGTAGAGGGTTGAGTGGTATATACAGTGAAATAAAAGCCTTGCGTGTTTCATAAAAAATATGAATATCCTATTAATCAGATGAATGACCCAGGGCAATTTAATTTTCTGAGCCTCAGTTCCCTTATCTATGAAATAATGGTGTTGGAATAATTGACACATTCTGATTGTTAATGTTTGATTTTCAGGGCATTTTAGGTGCTTGAGAACCACAGGGAAAAGACATTTAAGGTTCACATAGCACAGAGTCATGTTATAACCTCTTTCCTACCTCATTATCTTGAGGGAAGCAAAATGGAAGTCATTTTTTTTCCTCCTAATGGACATAGTTGTATTCTGGATCTAGACACATGCTTGTGAAATTGGGTCCCTGGATTTCATCACATCTGTAAAATTGCTCTGCCTAGGTTTACTGTCAGCCTACAGGGATGTTCTAATTGACCAGTCCTGAACTTTTCCTCCATTGAGGAAGAGTGTCTGGCTCTTGTGTATCAAAAACTTAATGTCAGTAGCCAGCAGAGAGCTTGCAGAGGCTAAAAGCTGCATAAAGGAACAGAGCAGAAAAACTCACATGCTGTCAAAGAATCAAGCTCTTGGGAATCTTTCAATCCATTGTATATAAATGCAGCCAAGTCCCCTTGAGAATACAGGGTAATAGCTCTTCTTCAGAGTCATATTTTTATTTACCCACTTGCTTCTTGTTGTTATGGAATGCATATTAACTCAAGAGAAGAGCCAGAGCTCTATCAGTCTAATGATATATTTTTTATGATTCTTTCATTGTTATTTCACATCTTTTATTGGTTACCCACTTAACTGTGGTTAAGGAAATCCTGAATCCTGTTTCTGGGCTGTTGCTATAGCAATTCCTGAGAGAGAAAAGCCAGGCATGAAGTATTCAGGTGAATTTTTTGTCAAACTAATGTTTAAATTAAATGTGGACTTTCATTTGTTTATTAAACATTTGAAATATGGTCATCTGGGACGCTGAAGCACCACTTTACCAGCTACCTCTGCCTTTTCTTCATTGATTGCTGTTTTAGGTACACAGTGTTTTCAGCAAGTGATTGACTTGCATTTTCTTATTCTTGGGTTAGGATTGTTGAAACACCGTGAAGGCAGTTAAGTGACTGGATGAGGTGAAGGGACTGCTTTTTCTGGGCATCATTTTAGCCCTCTGTTCTTTAATGAGGGTGATGTAATTACAAAGGGATTTCGAATATTTATTCTCTTCTCAGCCTCAAACTTTTAAAAGTCTATTTATTTATTTCTTCCATGATTGGGAGACAGAGAAATAGAGGGTCAGTACCCCTGACAAGGTCTTCACATCCATCCCCAGTTCCGGGTAGCCCTGGATCATGGGCATACTCATATCTATAAAACTCAGGGGGGTCTCTGGACACAAACCTGGAACATCTCGTGTGGATCAGATGTATAAAACATTGATGTGTTTTACTGCTGTGCCACTTTCCAGGCCCTTGAAATATTTTTTAAGTCATAAGGACTATACTTTGACACTTGGTTTTGTTTCTAATTCGATTTTGCTTAGAATGTCCTCACCCACCTTTGCTAGTGTACATGGCTTATATTTTTATCCATACATTTCAAGACAAAATAAGCTTATTGGTGCCGAGTCAGAGATTTGGTGTTGTGCCCACAGAAAAGCAAAGTTATGAGAATGACAGGTGGAGGTAAGTAGAATGGAAGATTTGCCTGGACAGTAGCAGAAGAACAGATGATCACTTGATTGCTGTGAATTTGGGGTATCCTCCTTAATCCTTTGCTTAGTGCTGCATAGACCAGGCACCAGAAAGTACTTGCTCTGATAAGCTAGAGAAGAAATACTTTTTGCTTTGCTGACCATTCCCCTGTAGTCACTACTCAGTTCTGCCACAATAGCACAAAAACAGTCGTAGTCAGTATGGACAGGAATAAACCCAGCTGTGTTCCAATAAACATTTATGAGCAATGAAATTTGAATCCCATATGATCTTTATGTGTTAATTCTATTTTTAATTACACTAGTTGTGTAAAAACTATTCTTAGATCATCAGTGGCATGGTTAAGGAGCTGATTCTCACATGGCCAAATGCGGTGTGAGTCCTGGACGCGGCAGCTTGAAAACCACAATAAATAAATAGATAAACAAATAAATACATGTAAAACAAACAAATCAATCAAACTACTCTCAGTTCATGGGCTACAAAAATTGTAGATTGTGAGCTGATTCAGCCAACAAGTGGCTGTTAACAGACCTCTGACATATACTGTTAAGATATTGAAATTTGGGGTCAGATTGACACTTTTTGAATTCTGGTCTTTTTATTTTTACCTGTTTTATCTTAGGTAATTAACTTCTCTATGAATTGGCTTCCTCATGTGTGCAATGAAGTTGGTAGTAATAGTTATGTATAGGCCAATTTAAGGCTCCGCATGATGTCAGCCATTTTGAAATGAAAGAAAGGCCTCTAAAGAGAACAATATGACCAAGTGCTGAAACTAGGGAGATCTGTTTGAGGAATGATCAAATGAAAAACCAGGAATCAGTATTTGAAGGAAGAAGGATAACTGCTCAAGGGAAAATGATAGACTGTGATTGATTGTAGTGAGGAATGATTAGCACCTTCTTGTATCTTGTACCTATAGATACTGAGAACATGTTACACCTTTCAGAAAGGTTTGATGGTACTTGCTGACTATAATTGGTAAAGAGAAATAAACCCCTTTCCTCTCTAGCTTCTGTCTTTTGTTTCATTGGTCATGAGAAGCAGTAGCCAGACTTAGTTGGGAAGTAAACCTCCACTTACTCATGGAGGTTTTAAGAGTTAAATAAGGGGATATATAAATATACACACATATACGTGTATATGCACACACACATGCACACACACACGTGTACACTGATTATAGTTGTTCTTTTAAAAAAGTACTATTTTATTTATTTATTCTTTAAGTTTGCTAGAGGGCACATGTACTCACCAGAGAGAGAGTGAGAGAGAGAGAGAGAGAGAAAGAGAGAGAGAGAGAGAGAGAGAGAAAGAGAGAAAGCAAGCCGCCAGGTCCAGGTCTTAAACCACAGTAGGCCATGTGGGAGTCCAAAACCTTAACCACCGTGCCACCTGCTGGACCCTAGGATTGTTCGTAACATAATATGCTAACTATAAATATTATGCATAGTAATTGTAAAGTGAATAACAGTAAATATTATTCACAGAGGTCCTCAGTGCATTGTGGGAAATGCTTGATCTTCTTGGTACTAACCAAAGCAGCAAGATTTGATACTCATGAGAAGAATGAATACAACTCGGAGTAGGATAAAACCACGCTTTCTTTCTTCTGGAGTCAGTGAAGCAACGCAGGCCTCTTTTCACTCACCTGCCCTTGGCCGCCTGCTCTCGACCACTGTCTAGGCCCACTTACGATGACTGATTCCCTGTGCTTGTGCTCTGCGTGCTGGCACCTTCTGTCACACAAAATTTAATCATTTTTATTTGCTTTCCACTGCAGTTGTAAGTGTTGACACGGTAATTTCAGGACGGATCTCATCATTTTCAGATCTTATGATGGCTATTTTTTTATACCTCGTAAATCCAGAGAGGCAAATTCTTGCTGAACATTATGCAGCTGTCGGGCAGCAGAGAGCTGCCCTCTGAGTTGTTCATGAAAATATGAAGTTTTTTTTTTTTTTTTTTTTTTTTTTTTATGATATTTGATGCTGTTTCTCCTCATTTAGCTGTTCCCATTTATTTTTGGTTCCTGGCTCTTTAGGGGAGTTTGGAGCTAGGGAAATTTTTTTTTTTGGAGGGGAGTGTAGAGGATATAAAATAGGAATGTTCTATTTGGAACAAATTATGAAAGTATCTAGAGGTGGTTCTACTGACAATTTACTTTCTTCATTGAACATGATTGGTATAAAATCTTTCAAATGAGTTTTTCCAAGGAAGCCAAATCAAAATCTTAATTTAAAAAAAATGTTATTAAAAGACACAAGCCATAGGAAGAAGCACTGTACCGAAATATTACCTCTAACTTAGGGAAAGCCTGCTGCCACTTTGGAGAATTTCATAATGGAGATCGCTGACTACCCTTCATGTTGCTTCTGAAAATGGCATCAGATGCTTTTGGAGATTAGTCATTTTATTACATGTGTGATTCTTATGAAAAACTGTTTAGGTATGTGATTCCTTATTTTTTTTTAATAATGGAGATTTATTTCTGTTTATTTATTTATTTTATTCATGATAGAGTATACGCATTAGGGAGGAGAGAGCAGAGAGAGAAGCAGCCTTGGGTGGGCCCGCCACACTGTGATTCCCCTTTCTGGCCTTCCCACTCATTAGCATCCTGGCTTGCAAGCAGGCTCCCGTGGTGTGTTTTTAAGCTGACTCGGAGGGTCCGCACCTGCAGTGGCTTCTAGCACTGCAGTTCAATTTGCTACTGACTGTGCCAGCAGGCTGAGCCAGGTAATTCCCTATTGAGCTGTGTTATAATTAGTTCAGTTTTTAAAACAACTTAGTAAAATTATTTACTCATTTGAAGCATGAAAATCATGGTTCTGGAATCAGTTCTAAACCTGATGTATTGCTTGTCTCTATGACCTTGGATAAGTTATTTAGGCTCTCTTTGCTTAGTTGCCTTTTGGGTAAGAAATAGCAGAATAATATTCATTTATTCATTCAGCCATGAGTCCATGTGTCCCTAAAATATGCTGGGTTTCCTTCATTTACTAGTATTTACTAGCTTTGTGACTTAACCTTTGAAATTGAGCACAAGTTACTTAATCTCTTTGAGTCTTAAGCTTCTCATCTATAAAACAGGGATAATAGGGCTAGCAGGTGGCATGGTGGTTAAAGCACTGGACTCCTACATAGTTGACCATGGTTTGAGGCCCAGACCTGGCAGCTTGAAAATCATACCAGGCTCATGTGCATACTGTATGCCCAAAATCCAGAGAGGAGAATGGAGGAGAAGGGATTTTGGTGTGGCCATCCCCCTGAATGGGGTGGGGGGGTGTGATTTCTCAGTTTTGCACCCTCTGTCTCTTTCTGGCTTTTTCCAGCAAGCGCTCAGGCCCTATGGCAAAAAAACAAACAAACAAACCAAAACCAAAAACCAAAACAAACCCAGAGATAATAATAGTACTTACCTAATTATATTGGTTTCATTTTGAGGAGAAAATGTGATGATATGCTTAAAGAATTTAAATTAAGTACTGACATAGTGTTAGCTATTTTTATGTTTATAATTTGCTAAGGCTCCATGGTAAGTTCTAGGTATTTTGAAGTAAAAACCACAGATGTTGTCCACTCACAGACTGGCAAATTAAACCATGAGCTAGCCAACAATTGTAAGAGAGTGTGATAATTGTGATAACAGAGTTGTATAGACTGAGTTTAAGTGAAGGTAACAGCACATAGTCAGTTATATCCTTTTAAAACTAGTAGAAACAGTAAGATTTTCTTTTGGATGAAGACTCATCCTATTTTCCCTGAAGGGAAAAAGGCAGGTAAGCTTCAGAGCAGAGAGAGGCAGTGTGTTCAGAGGAGAGCAGATAAGAGGAAAACAAGTTGCGATCAGTTCTTTCTTCTGCTATTTACTAGTTCCTCGGCATCGTAGACGGTGCATTTTCTCCTTTGTAAAGTGGGTACCATCTCGGGACCAGCAGATGGTGTAATGGTTATGTCATTGGACTCTCATGTAGTCTACCGTGGTTTGAGTCTTGGACTTGGCAGCTTAAAACTCATGCCGGGTGAATGTACGCTCATGCCCAAAATCCCAAGAGGAGAATGGAGAAGAAAGAATTGTAGCATGGTAATTCCCCTTGCGGGAGTGATTTCTTGCTTTCTATTTCTCTGTCTCTTTCTGTCTCTCTGATGAGCACATGCGCCCTGTAGCAAAAATCTCTCTAAATATAAAAAAAGGAACTATCTTTCCTAATAGTATGATTGTCAGGCTGGCAATAATATTCATTCCATACTTGGCACATGGAAATTGTATGGAAGCTATTATGGTTATTAGCTCAGAGTGAAAGAAACAAATACTACTGACAAATTAGTAATCAGGTTAGAAAATGAAATGATTTGTTGATTCAGTGAGGACTTGTCACAAGTTTTCTAGATGAAACCTCAAAATTGTAGTGTTCTAAACTTTTAGAACTTCTTCAAACAGCAGAGATAACCAGTATGGAAATGAAATAATGTAGTTCATAGACAAAAATAAGATTAAAATGGACAGAAGACTTATTTAATAATTAATGTGACAAATGATCCTAGAACAACTGGATATCTCCATACCAAATAATAATAATAATAATAATAATAATAATAATGAAAATTTTAAAAAAGGAATCTAGACACAGACCACACATCCTTCAAAAAAATTGAATCAAAATGGATCACAACCCTAAAAGTAAAATACCAAACTATAAAACTCATAGAAAACAACAAGAGAAAGCCTAGATAATTCTACATTTGGTGATGAAATTTTGATTGCAATACCAAAGGTATAACTCATGAAAAAGAATGAATAAACTGGAATTTATTAAAATTAAAAATTTCCAGGGTCAGCCCATGGCATGGGTTAATGTGGCTGGATCCTGCATGGCTGACTCTGCAATTAGTGTTCCAGTGGCCTGAGAAATGCACTAGGCATATGTGCGTGCTTACTCAAAATCCCAAAAGGAGAGAGAAATGGAGAAGGGATTGTGGCATTCTCCATGGTGGTGACTTTCTCACTTTTCTTTCTTTCTCTCTCTCTCATTTGTCTCTCTCTCTCTCTCTCTCTCTCTCTCTCTCTGTTTCTCTGGCAATCACACATGCCCTCTGACAAATGACAAAAATAAATTCTGCTCTGTGAAAGACACAGCAAAGAGAAAGCAAACACAAGTCACAACCAGGGACAAAATATTTGCAAAAACCATGTCAGATAAGGGACTGATGTCCAATATATACAGAGAACTCCTGAAACCCATCAGTAAGAATACCAATGACTCAATTAAAAATGGGCCAAGGACCTAAAGACCTGAAGAAGTTAAAAATTTTTGTCCACATAAAAACTTGCACATAGATATTTATAGTAGCTATATTCATAATGGACAATGCTTACTACATTAAGACAATAGAAGAATATTTGGTGATAAAATGAAATGAGCTATCAAACCATGAAAAAAAAAAAAAAAACATGGAGAAAGCTTTTACTGTATATTACTCATTGAAAGAAGCCAATCTGGAAAGGCCTTATACTGCTTAATTACAATGATATGACATTCTGGAAAAAGCAAAACTATGGAGACAGTTATACAACCAATGGTTGCCAGGGTTAGGACAGATGACCAGATGGAAGGATAACAGAAAGGTGCAGAGAGTTTTAGGGTAGTGAGATTCCTCTGTATGATACCACAATGGTGGGTAAATGTCACTTTACATTTTTCAAAACCCATAGGACATACAACAGCAAGAGTGAATCCTAATGTAAACTAGATTCTAGAAGGAAATGATGTGTCAATACAGGTATTATTAATACTAACAGATATATCATTCTGTGGAGGGAAGGATGTTGATAATGAGGGAGGTTATGCATGGTGGGTGCAAGGAATACATTGAAAAATCTCTGTTCCTTGCCCTCAGTTTTTCTCTGAACCTAAAGTTTCTTTAAAATATAAAGTATATATTTTAAAAAGACAAATAATCAATACATTTGCCAATCCTTGATACAGACATTAAGTGGTGATTGTTGAGTTAATATGTCCCAAAAGTATTTTATAGAAACAGTGCTATTAATCTCAAATTGTACGGATTTTGTAGTTCAAATACTTGGAGACATTCCGAGTTAAAGAGATCTTTTGGAACCAGCAGGTGGCACATTGGTTAAGGTGATGGACTCTCATATGGCTGACTATGGTTCAAGTACTGGATCAGTCAGCTTGTAACTCATGTTGGGCATGTGTGCTTGTGTGCATGCCAAAAGTCCCGAGAGGAGAATAGAGGAAAGTGTGGCATGGCCATCCTCCCCAGGCAGTGATTTCTCACTTTCTCTCTCTGTCTCTCCAGCGAGTGCACATACCCTATAGCAAAAATCTTTCTTTCTCTAAAAAAAAGAAAAAAAAGGAGAGATTTCTTTACTGAAATCATTTTATACCCTTTAAAAAGAATCAAGTATATTGGGTATCTCTATAAAGAAATAGAGTGTGTAACATTTCTCTGATTTATCTGACTATGGGACTCCTTCCTCTTTCCTCATCATCCCCGTTTTTCTGGTGTGTGTGGGTATGCGTGTATTTTCCATGCTCTTGTCCATTTCTCATTTTGGAAAATAGTGCTTTAGCTTTTTACACACTCATATAATACTCATAAGAATCTACATAGCTGCTGGTGTTCTGAAGGTCAAAATATATTATCATGTAGACAAAAAGCTATTCTTTCTATCTCCTAAAACTTTAAGGAGTCCTGGATATCTTTCTTTGAACTGCCTACAGTGAGTTCATAATGAACATCTTAAAACATTCTTAAAGGAAACTTTCTCAAAACATCGGATTAACACTTTGAAATGGGGAAAAAAAGGAAAATAATGGGAAAAAGGAAAAGCAATATGTGAACTCCATTTCAAATATGTACTTTCCAAGCAGTCTTTCATCTTGAATTTAAAAGAATTCTGTTTTGTGCATTAATAACAGTTTCCTCTCTGATACAGACTCATGGTGTGAATTACTTTCAGGTACTGTTACAGCTTGTACAATGGTCAGAACCAAAAAAGGGGTTGTCCATGTTGCATAGGTAAGGATATGCTGTCTGAAAGCAAATGTATCCTTTTGAAGAAGAAGGAAGGAAATGGCAATAGTCAAGGTAAGCTACTAGAACATTCTACCAGTAGCCATGAGTTGGAAAGTGCCTAAAAAGGCAATCAAGAGCTCACATGAATTGTTCAAATCCAGATCTACCTGGAAACAAAGAGACACACTTCTGGTCAAGAGTGTTGTTTCTCTAGCCACCTGCAAGTGTGAATTCACATATTTATGCAAAACAACAGTTCTGCAGTATGTGAACTATTTCATGGCAAGACTCACTCAGTTCTGGCACGCCCACTCAGTCATGAAGCCTGAGGGATCCATTTACACTAGGGCTTTGTAACTAAAGCAGATGGCAGTCCTGTTTTTACATGGTGGCTTAGGGATAACCACTCAGTTCTTAATGAGAAATAAAAACAGATTTTATCAATTCAGTGAAGACTATAATTATGCAATTGAAACATCTTTAAAAGTAGACAATAACTATTTCTGTTTTAAAATTCATCCCTCAAACTAACTTTGACTTACCATATTGACGTAGCTCCAATGTACATTGTATTATCGAAGGGAGGTAGATTGCATTGTCTTTAGGGGAGGCTAAAAGAGGAGCTAGAGACTGTCCTTTAATTTCTCAGTGACTTTTAATTTGTCTTCAAAATAGCAATATTGATTTAGAAACACCTTGTTCTGCTCTTTACATTATTGAGTTTCTATGATTTTAAAAGATTTGAGACATTAGTTAAAATGCGCTACACTTTTTCAAACAGCAGGTACTTGGTCGTTCAGATTTAAGTCAATTGCTTAAGCTATTCTGTGAGGGAAAATTAGATAGAAACTTAGTGTTTATACTTATTTTCCCATCAATATCATATGAATTTTTCTAGTGACTCTCAGAGACCTTATCCCAGTAGCTGAAAAAGAACTGTACCTGGAGCCTAAGTCCTACCCTAGGTTCCATGATGCAGAGGTAACTTAGGGCCTGCTCTGTGGCTAAGTGCTATGCATTGGGAACCAGATCCCCTATGGCCAACTGCAGTTTAAATCCAGGTCCAGGGGTTTGAGAAATATGATGAACATGTGTGTGTCAGTGTCTAAAATCCTGATGGGAAGAATAAATGGAGAAAAAGCATTATACCGTTATCATGTCCCATTTGTGGGTGCTTTCTCTCTTTCTCCTTCCTGGGAGCACACATGCCCTGTGGCAATTAAACAAATCTATTTTTTGTATCACCCATATGCAGTAATAAAATTGAATCAAGCAGGTCATAAGGAATTCATCCAGGTGTGCCCAACCAGTGTTGGCAGAGCTGGGATTTGAACCTGGGTGTGTAGTCCTTGGAGTTTTTGCTCTTGGTCATTATACTCCATGACTTTCCACAAGGCATACAGTATAGAAGAGACTCCTTCTGAAATCCCTTTTACTCTCTGGGTCCTCTGTTACCAAAGCAAGATGGAAAATAAAATAAACACATAGTAGAGTGGCAACAAAATGTGTCTCTGTAAGATTCAAAAAGATGAGAAGATGAGCTTCTAAAATGTTTTGAACTATGGCTACCACTTTTCCCGCCACAGCTATTTTGAAAGGGTAGCACTCACTAGGATGCATAAATGCCACCATTTTTTAAGACATTAGTCTCATTACTTTGTAATCATTCTTCAGATATATAGTAATCAACATGGCCAACTGATAAGCAAATCTTGATAAACCGTAAATCTCTCCCTCCCTCCTTTTTTTAATGCTAGAGGGGAAAGGCACTATGGAGAATCAAGATGGAGAAATATATTGGTTTCATCAAAGTTTTGTGTTATCTGGAATAACATTCTCAATATTGAAGAGGGAAAAATGTGATGGTAGTACAAGTGAGTGGGTAATTACCTTTATATTTAAAGGAATATCTATCCTGAGATAGTGGATAGTTCAGGTTTTCATGGTGTGATATTAAAGAGTTGCTAACTCTATGGTCAAAATAAATTCTATATTGCTTCTTCCACTTTTGTAAAGCTCCAGGATTCTCATCAAGTTTTTATTTTCAAGGATTTTCCTTCTCTCAGCTGAAGAAATGCTCTCTGGAAAACAAATAACCTTTGTCTGACTGACCCCTGATTGATTAATGGAGTGTGGTTACATTGCAATCTTTTTCCTACAGTCTATCAGAGTGAAGGAAATAGCAATGGTCAAGGTCAGCTGCTAGAACATTCTACCAGTGGCCATGAATTGGAATGGGGTGAGATTTGAACCACAAACTGCCATGTGGGGTCTGGCTCCCTATGAACAGAGCTTAACTGCTATGCTATTGGACCAATCAATAACACATATATTTTAAAAGAGTTCATTCATTTATTTATTTATCTATTTACTTAAGGAGAGAGAGGGGGGCTCACCATACCATGGTCTGCTTCAGCTTTCCAGTAAGCTAGGAGCATGGGTGACCCCACAGATGCAGCTAGCGTGTTCAGATTGACTCAGGATCTGAATTTAGGACCTTCCATATGGCTCCAGCAATGCACAGTGTCACCCTACCACCTGCACCACCATAACTGAGCCTATTTGATATTTTTGTCTTTAGGTAAGTAGGATTTGAGTGTTTCTTCTGAGTTAGTTGGCAGATGTTGCCATTTGCCTACCAATATTCATTTTCCACTGAACTTTGCACAAATGTGGTGGCATTTATGCATCCTACTGAATGCTACTCCTTCAAAATAGCTGTGGAGGAAAAAAGATAGTTAAAGTGGTGACCATAGTTCAAAGATAAGCCTTTGAATATGATAAGGCTTATCTTACTGATAGAAAAAGCTTGGATTTCTGATGTCCATAGACAAACTTTTTCTAGACTTCCTACTTCTACATAAAAAAAAAAAAAAATCTATTTTCTTTAGGGCTATAGAACTATATTACTTTCTTTCTTTTTTGATTTAATGTCGTTTACAGGTCAACCTAATTCTAACCAACAGGCAAGTTAATTTAAGTGAATATCCTCAAATGTTAATGGCATGGTACAGGTAAGACATTAATAGGAATACATTAATACTATCAAGACCTTTATAAAAAAACAAAACATTACGTTTCAAGTTTCTGGTTCAAATTAAGGTGAGTTGTTAACAATTCACAAAAAAGTGGTGCTCACGTAGTAGGAGTGCTGCTACACGATACTGAAGCCACACGGGAGAAGTCATGTTCAAAAGCCTACTTAAACCTGCCTGGCGAGCCTGTGATCCTGCCTCGTGGCAGCACTAGGGCATATATTACAGTATGAGACTCTTTTGAGGGTGTCTGTTTCTTTCTCTCTCTACAGAAATAAATAAACTTAAAAATATCCACAAAAGGGACCAGCAGTTAGCATAATGGCTATGTCGCTGGACTCCCACGTAGTCGACCACGGTTTGAGTTCTGGACCCGGTGGCTTAAACTCATGCTGGGTGCGTGTGCGTGCGTGCCCAAGATCCCAAGAGGAGAATGGAGGAGAAAGGATTGCGGCGTGGTCATCCCACCTGGGGGGTGATTTCTTGCTTTCTCTCTCTCCATCTCTCTCTGTCTTTCTGGAGAGTGCACGCACCCTACAGCATAAACCTCTCCAAAAAAAAAAAAAAAGAATTAAAAAAAAATCCACAAAAAAGGAATGTAACTCGAAATTGTTATGACCAATTAACTGGAAGATATGTAGGGAAGCTTTGTAATATGTCAACTAGACTGAACTACATTTACCGGAATTTCCTTTCCTCTATGTTGGGCCAAAAGGGAAGTCCTTGTAGGATATTGAAGACACATGTAAAGCTCAGTCTTTTCACAGCTTATACAAGGTTGTTGCATATTGCTGGGTCACCAGCAATATTATTATCAGTGCAAGGCAACAACCAGCCCTGCAAATACTCAGCCTTTCTTCCTCTGGATTCTCTTTCATCTTCTCAGATCCCTGGGCCAGGTCCTTGTATTTAATTCCCTTATGAAAGGCCTGGATTTCTTAGAAACCCACACCATTAAAGCCAGAGCATAGGAACAGACACAGGTTCCATTCTGTCTTTGTGGATTCTGGCACTTGTTTATGGATTCCAGCTTATCTTCCCTCAATTTTCTGTCCATCTTTCCTTCCTGACTGCCTCATGAGTGGACCTCAAACTTTAACATCAGATACAAAGACAACCACCTTACAGAGACCACATAACCAGCTCCCACCAATGCAGAAGTCAAATGCCTGAGATAGATCCCTTCACATTAAGGGTTCCTCTACAGGGAATTGAATCCTGATGGAATCTGATTGAATTCTGACTGATACAATCCACCCTTTCAACATAGTTTGAAATTCCAGAGAAACAAATAAATGTACGGTGCACCAGTTAGGGTCAATAAAATAGAATTTCAAATAAAATGTAGCCTGACAACAGCAGAAAAGAAGGAATTGTGTGAGTCAATCTTGACCTTTCTATAGGATTAATTAATTCAACAAATAGTTATTGAGTACTAAATAAGTGCAAGACACTGTGCTATATTCTTAAATTAAAATGATGGGCAATCAACTCAGTCCTTGTCAATCTATTGTTCTAGGTACTAGGAATTCAATAATGCATAAAACTATACCCCATTCTCATGAAATTTATATTCTAGTTGTATGAGGCAATCAATAAACCTGTGTGTGTGTGTGTGTGTGTGTGTGTGGTCTCCAAAAAGTTCATGCAAAATATGTATTATGGAAAAAGCTATGTTTAGATTTCAAAACTGTTTTCACCAAATAGACTCATATTTTAAGTCTATTTTCTCTTTTGAAATTTATATATTAAATATAACACATATACATTAATGTCATAAGTAAGTGAAATAGCAAAAAGTCAAGTAGCAGTGATAAAGCTGCATTGCATGGCAGTGGCAAAGATTTAGGTACAATATATGCCAGGTGTCTGACCCATGATAGACTTTCCATAAATTGCAGCTATTGTTATTGTTATTATTAGAATTGTAGCATGGGGAGAAAAAGGACAAGGATGATATGATAAAAATCCTTGGAAGAGGAATCATTCTCTTCTTATTTAAGGGAGGATAGTGTAACGTGATTTGAATTTTGGCATCTAGAATAGGACTAATTTAACAAATCAAAGAAATAGTTCTCCATATTGGTAGGATAATATAAGAAACACTTCATTAGTTAAGAGAATCAAACAAGATGAGGCAGTCTGGAATATGTTAGGAAAATGTATTGATGACATAAGGGGGAATAGGGGAGCATCCATAAAATAAAATTCTGAGTACATTGTTAAACTTGAATCTCTGAAGAGCTGTAATGAGAGATTTAACAGATGAAAGCTGACTGATTAGTCATTTTTCTTTAGAGGGACCCAATTCCAAGTCTATATGACTCTGTGATCTTTCAATTTTTGGATAATGCTTCTCTTAGTTTCTAGACTGGCAGGAAACCAAAAGGGCAGCCTGGAGTATGTTGGGACTTAGCTAAATCATGGGTCATTATGGCTAATAGTGCATATGTGTGTGGGACTTGAGATAGCACCACACTTTGTATCTGCTGTGCAAGCTTCCCGGAACCCACTGCCCTCCCCCTTAGATTGCCATATCCATTTGCCCAAATAATTAAACACATTGGGGCCAGCAGGTGGTGTAGTGGTTAATGCACTGGACTCCCACATGTTTAACTGTGGTTTGAGTCCTGGACTATGTCTTGAAACTCACGTGTGTGTGTGTGTGTGTGTGTGTGTGTGCCCAAAATCTTGAAAGGAGGATGGAGGAGAAGGGTTTGTGGCATGGCCATTTCTTTCTTTCTCTCTGTCTCTCCAGTGAGCACAGGTGTTCTATAGCAAAAAATCTCTCTCTCTCAAAAAAAAAATTGAACAGATCCAGCAATCCCACTTCTGGGTATCTATCCAAAGGACAGGAAAACGCTCAGTCAGAAAAGTGCTTGCACATCAATGTTTATTGCAGCATTATTCACAATTGCCAAGACATGGAACCAACCTAAATGTCCACAAACTGATGAATGGATTGGAAAAGTGTGGTATATATGCTCTATGGAATACTACTCAGCCATAAAAAATAATAAGACCCTGGCATTTGATAGAAAGTGGTCAGTTATGAGGATCTATTGCTGAGTGAAGTAAGCCAGGCTATGAAAGAAAGATATTGTATGTATCCACTCAATATATACCGACTATCCACACTCTAGGGTAGAGAGCAAAAAGTTGGAGGACATAAAAGCAGTGAAGGTACTTAATGAGAATAGGACAGTGTGGAATGGGGAAGGTGAAGAGAAGAGGATAGAGAAAGATAGCAAGAGAACAATAGAGAGGCAGGACATTAGTGAGAAACAGATATGACTTATTAACTGTAGATAATGACATGTATAGTATTCTCAACTGGATTGGTCTGAGAAGTATTTCATGATGGGCAAAGTCTTTTTACAAGCAAAATGAGAAATAGTGATTGACTGTTTTTAAAAAAATAATAATTAGAGTAATAATAATAATGATTGGGGAAAACATAGAAAAGATGTTGAATGTTGAAGCGGGGAGATTAATGTCTCTGTATTGACTGACATGCATGGCATTCCCTTTTGAAAAAGCATTGTAATATACTGTAAAGTTATATGTAATCCAATGTAATATAAAGAAGATTATGATGATGATAAAAAAAATTAAATACACAATACAAGATAGAAAATGTAGACATCTGATTAACATCTTTATGACACTCATCAGTAATTTTTAAATAATTATTTATTTAACATTACTTATTAATTCATTTATTTTTTTAATTTGACCAGAGAGAGACACACACACAGAGATAGAGAAGGTTAGAAAGTAGCCACCAGGTCTGGGACTCAAACTGTGGTTGGCCATGTGGGAGTGTCCAGAGCCTTAACCACTATGCCACCTGCTGGTCCCTATCACTCATTTTTTAAATGAAGACAACAGAATATTAGTACCATGTTCTCAAGAATATTAAGAAAAGTGTTTATCAATATATAAACATGGATGAGATAGGATAGATTTCATTTCAGCAGGAGAGATTGTAAATAATAGTTACACTTCACTAACGGCACAGAGTAGCAAGTCACTGATGATCCCTTCTGGTGTTGTAGCACAGTTAGTGAAGTGCTGTGGAAAGGGAGGGTCACGGTCACGGAGACTGGGTGAAGGTGAGGGTGCTGCCCAAGACCAAGTGGTCACCATGACCTCAGGTGACTATAGAAGATGTTTCCTAAATCGCTGGCTGAGTGGTTCAATTATGCCCAGATTTTCACTCAATTATGTGGAAACCAATTCTTTAGCTTTCTAATGGAAGAAATATTGAAGTCTTGGCAATGTTTCCTCACAGAAGATTCCCTATGAAAAGATAGAATGAAAATGAGGACTCTTGGTTTGGGACACTAAGGAAGCATATTAGCAACATGAATATTCAGAATAAAAGGTACTGAAATATAGACAGAAGCTCTTATTTTGCTCCTGGTATACTCCTGAAATGTCAAAATCCCAATGTCCTATTTTGGAAGAGAAATTATTGAAAGTAAACCTGGAAATGATTTGGGCTTAAAATTTCAAACTGGATATCATATGACGTTTATGAGGAAATGAACATATAGAAAGATCAGGCCCCATTCCTAGGTTGGAGAGAGAGGCTAAGACACTCTTTAGGCCAAGACTTGCTTGATACGGTGGTCCAAGATCTTGTCCACCCAAACATTTATGGTACTTTATGTTACTCCTTGGAGAAGTAACCGACTATTTGACATGTTGTTCTCAGAACCTCAGACAGTGATGGGCCTCAAAGGAAGAGTGATAAAGTTAACTTTTTTTTTCTTTTCTTTTTAAAAATGTTGCTGGGGGTGGGGGATTTTTGCTGAGTGTGTATGGGCTTGAGTGGGATCAAGGAGAAGGCACCTCGCATGGGAAGTGGTCTTGCCATAATTCTTTCCCCTTCACCTCCCTCCTCTGGGGACTTTAACCATGCACACACATGCACAAGTGTGTTTCTCTAGCCTCTGAGTTCTAGGCCTTGAATGAGACAGTTGGTCATGTGGGATCCAAGTGCCTTAGCCACCATGCCACTGGGCTGGCCCCATAGTAACTTTCATAGAATACTTACATTGTGCTGTTCTAGATGCTTCTTCCATATCCATCCATATAGTCCTCACAACAATCTTATTCAGTAGGTGCTATTAAAATGATTTCCACTTCACAGAGTCGAAGACTTAGGCACAGTGAGGCTACACAGCTGGCTCAAGATCACATGGCTCATAAAAAAATAAAATAATTCTTAAAAAAGAAACATTATTTACATACCATATAATTGTTTAAAGGCTATAATACAATAGTTTCTAAAATGTTCAGAAACTTTTGCAACCATCATTATAATAAATTTAAAGCATTTTCATCACCCAAGAAAGAAATTCTATAATCATTAGAAGTAATTCACAATTTCTCTCCATTTTCCCCCCATCTCTACCCAGACTCAGGCAATCATTTTCTGTCTGTCTTTATGTTTTTGCCTATTCAGGATAATTTTTCCCTCTCATATAACTGTAATTGTGTATCTTTTGACTAATCTCTTTTAACTAAATCTCCCCATCCCTACATTCCCCCTTATCCACGCCCGTATAATTCCCATTGCTCTCTCTCCTTCTAGGACATGGAATATTTTAAATTTCACATGTGGTATTTGTGTCACTATGCCTGTTTTATTCCATTTAACTTGTTCCCCAAATTCATCAATGTTGCCACATAGTATAGACTTTTTTTTTTAATGACTGAATAGTATTCATTGTGTATATATACAACACTAACTTTATCCATTCATCTATAGATGGATGGACAACCAGGTTGATTCTGCCTTGGCTATTACAAACAGTGCTGCAGTAAATGTGGGAGTGCAGATCTCTCTCTGACACTGTTATCTTTTCTTTACGTATATATCCAGTAGTAGGATCGCCAGACCATATGGTACTTTTTCTTTGTTTTTAAGATGTTTTTGTTCTAGGGCACATGTACTTGCCAGAGCGAGATAAAGATAGTGAGAGGGAAAGTGAGAAATCACCCTCCCACCCAGGGTGGATGGCCACACTGCAATCTCTTCTCCTCCATTCTTTTCCTGGGACCTTGGACATGCATGCACATTCGCCCAGTATGAGTTTGAAGCCACTGGGTCCGGGACTCCAACCGTGGTCAGCCATGTGGGAATCCAGAGACATAACCACTATGCCGTCTTCTGGCCCTGATCATATGGTATATTTTTATTTTATTTTTATATTTTTAATATTTTGAGAAACTTCCATAAATTTTTCCACAGTGGCTGTACTAATGTACATTCCCACCAACAGTGTGTTAAGGGTCCCTTTTCTCCACAAACTTACCAATTCTTATTTTTTGTCTTTTTTAAAAAAATATTAAAATAGACGTGAAAAGCTATCTTGGTTTGTGATATTTTGAAGACAAACATGGAATGAATTTGTCCAATATAAATGATGTAGAAAGAAACTGCTCAGGATCAGCAGTTGGTGTAATGGCTATGTCACTGGACTCCAATGTAGTCGACCACAGTTCAAGTCCTGGACCTGGTGGCTTAAACTCATGTCAGGTGTGCTTGTACGTGTGCACCCAAGATCCCGAGAGGAGAATGGAGGAGAAGGGATTGTGGTATGGCCATCCCCCTGGGAGGTGATTTCTCACTTTCTGTCTACCTGTCTCTCTCTGTCTTTCTGGCAAGCACATGCACCCTATAGCAACAACCTCTCAAAAAACATAAATAAAGAAAGAATTAAAAAGAAAGATAAACTGCTCAAGTTTTTCTAGGACTCAATAGTTTCTCTGGATACGGGCTTTCGGTTCTTAAATTTAGCATCCTCAGAAAAGTGAGGTAGATGTGTTTCCTTCTATAAACCTAACTGTTTATATCATTTAAAAAGCAAAACCAGATAATTGCTAGCTTCAATGGTCATGTGTCTATCTATAAAACAAAGAAATCATGAAAATATGAGTATGCTATTAGGCAGGTTGCGACGGAGAGTGAATTAATAAATAAAAGAGACTATTTATTAGTCCCATTAAAAGCTGGAGGAAATAAAAATGGCAAAATGTGAATGCTCATCTTTCCACTCATTAAAATCACATAATCATAAATAGGGGAGATGTAAAAGCTTTGAGTAGAGGGAAGCTAGCGACTGCTGAGTTTTGAAATATTGTCTAGATATAGGTGAGATTTTTTTTTTCCCTGAGTAGTTAATGAGAATATTAGAGAGCTTGGAATAAAAATACTGTTTTCCACAAATAAATTGAAAGAATTAATGGAATTTCTATAATTATATCTATATGGAATTAGAGAACTAAATGACTTCTTTAAAATATTAATAATATACCATTGATTTCAAATCTACTCTATTCCAGGTGTTGTAACTGTCTCATAATCTCATAGTTAATCTTCACTATACCTTTGTGAAGGAGATAATCTTATTATCCTTATTTTATACACAGGGAAGTAGACATATGTGACATGCCCAAGTCCTTGGTAAAACTGGAACACAAACTCAGGCCAAATGTTTCTAGAATCCATGTGGTTGACTTCTTTTTCAAAATTTCACTTTATTTATTTATCTACTTATTTTATTTTGACCAGAGAGGGACAGAGTGAGAGAGAGAGAAAGCGAGATAGAGGGAAAGTGAGAAAGCAAGCTGCCAGATCCGGGCCTCGAACCGCTGTTGGGCATGTGGGAGTCCAGAGCCCTTAACCACCACGCCATCTGCTGGCACCCTATGTGATTGACTTCTATGCTGGATCCAGTCAAGTGTATGGGAGGAAGTGGAGTACTTTAACTTATAGCTCTCACTTTGAAATTATTTCCAGTTGAGTGAGAAATAAGGTAGAGAAGAGCCATAAGGAAGAAGAGCTATTGGAGGACTGATACATTATTACATTATTAATAAGGATCTTGGAGGCATTATTCTCCCTGTTGCATTCTGTTCTCATCAAGCAGACTCATCCTTTAAGTATCAGTCTCTGAGCTTCCTTTATTCTTATTTATTTATTGGTTATTTCTATTTCTATTTTTATTTTTTTACATTTTGCTATAGGGTCTATGCAGCTGTCTGAGAGAGACAGACAAAGGGAAAATGAGAAAGCATCTCCCAGGGAGGATGGCCATGCTGCAGTCTCATTTTCTCCACTCTCCTCTTGGGACAGTGGGCATGCATGCACATGTGCTCAGCGTTTCAAGGCACTGAGTTTGGAACTTGAACCACATAGCCAGCCATGTGGGATCCAACTGCCTTAACTAACCATGCCACTGGCTGCTCAGCTCTTGTGTTTTAAAAATACCTAAATTATGGGCTAGCAGCAGTGGTACATCAGCAATGCCATACTTGGTGCTGCTGGACCTACAGTAAGGTCCTGGATTTATAAGCCAAGGTCTCCCTGGCTGAGGCTGGGGGTGGACCACAGTTTGAATACACTATTCCATCCCTGCGCTTTATTGGGAGCAAACCTCCACCCCCCATCTCTTCCCTTCTCCTCTGTCTCTCTCATGGAGGAAATAAATAAATAAACTTGAAAGAATAACTAAAAAGGGTAAGGGGTAGTGACACAGGCTGGAGCCACACAGAAGACCATCTGTCTGGAAGACTATCGGGGAGACAGCTGCAGCATAACAGGATCCCATGGAAGGGGCTTCTCTCTCTCTCAAAAATATGAAATAAAATAATAGTATAGAATTCTTAAATGAGATTTGAAGAAAAAGAAATGTCAACTCTATATAGCCACCCCTGTCCCCTCCACACAATTTTCCTGAAAAAAAAAAAAAAGAAAATCTGATTCAATCTACAATTTATTTTATTTTTTTAATGGGATTTTGTTGTAGGAGAATTGCCATCATTGGACTATGGGAAAAGGTTAACGGCTAATTTATTACAACATTCCTGTAGAAAGGTTCTTTATAACTTTTGGTATTCAGAATGAAGATCTCTAACCTTTGTTCTGTCTTTGTGATTATGTTAAGAGTTATAGATGCCATCTTTTTTTTTCTTTAGAATATTTAAATGTGAACTGAGTAGACAGAGTATCCTTAGATTATTGAGTCACAAACTTCAAAAAATATATATATTCTTGATTCTCTAAGAAGATTCCTCATGGAAACTGGGAACTAGATATTTCAGGGCACAGGAGAAATGAAGATTTTCTACTCATAATTCAGCCTCCAGCAAGCAAAGCTAGTGTGGCAGGAGAGTTGAGCCATTCTCTGAGAAGATTCCTCATGGAAACTGGGAACTAGATATTTCAGGGCACAGGAGAAATGAAGATTTTCTACTCATAATTCAGCCTCCAGCAAGCAAAGCTAGTGTGCGATCACAACAGAACGGCAATCAGATTCTAGAACACCTCTGTCTGCTTGCTCCTGAACATTGAGGATTAACTTCAAGAATTTGAAAGAAACACACCATTCATCAGATGACAAGAAATCACCGTCAGATCACGAGAAATATGGGAAAACGAGAAAATACCTCTCCTCCAATGGAAAAGAGTAACTCTCCTTCATCCACAAGCAGTTCGGTGAAAGTCATGGAAATGTCTGATAAGGAATTTAGAACATTCGTAATGTCGAAGCTAACAGAGATGGAAGAAAAGAGAGATAATGAACTGCTAAAGAGAAAGGAGAAAGAAGTTGCCGAGTTCCAGGAGATGAGGAAATTCTTGCAAGATCTAAAAGAGGAATTACACACTTTACAAAAGACTCAAACGGAACTGCTAGAGATGAAGTCTATAATACAAGAAGTCAAAATCTCCCTTGAAAGTATTAAAAGCAGACTAGATCATTCAGAAAATAGAATCTCAGATGTAGAAGAGAAAATGGCTGGCTTAGAAAAGTCCACCACGAAGACTGAGAAAATGGCTCAAAAATTTGAGAATGATATGCAAGAAGTACTGGATACCATCAAACGTCCAAATATCCGGATAATTGGCATTTCAGAAGGTGAAGAGACCCATAAGGGCATTGATAATCTATTCCATGAAATCCTGCAAGAAAACTTTCCAAACCTAGAGAGGCATTCGAAGATCCAGTCCCAGGAAATACAAAGGACCCCAAATAGAATCAACCCAAGGAGATCTTCTCCAAGACACATTATAGCCAGATTGACCAAAACCGCAAAGACAAGATACTAAGATTGGCAAGAGAGAAACATCAAGTTACCTACAAAGGACATCCCATCAGGCTAACAGCAGATCTCTCATCAGAAACAATGCAAGCGAGGAGAGAATGGGAAAATATATTCAAAGTGTTACGAGAGAAGCAATTTCAGCCAAGAATACTGTACCCGGCAAGATTATCTTTCAGGTGGGAAGAAAAGACAAGAACATTCTCAGATAAACAAAACCTGAAAGAATTTACCAGCACCAGACCAGATCTCCAAGAAGTTCTCAAGGGTGTGCTGTATCAAGAAAATTAAACACAGACACACGGAAATAAGAGTCAAAAAACTATGAAAGTGGCCAACTTAATCAGAGGGACAAGTCTGGAGTTGAATACTATATCCCAGAATTTAATCAGGAAAATTGAACCAGAACAGAAGATAAAAGTACATGAGACTGATAGGTTCATGCACCTTCCATTTGAACAGAATCCTCACTTGTTTCCTGGCTTTAAGCAAAGTTCCTTGGCATTTCTTTGAGTTAAGTTAAAACTGGTTTTCTTAGTAGTAATGAGTGAACTCACCATTGAAAGTAGTTAGATTATGTAGGAAATTGTGTGATCAATGCAACGTGGGTGGGAAGGGAATGAAGGATAATTGTAGACACCGGAGGTGGTGTAAGAGGAGGGTGGGAAGGGACAGAGGGTCAGAAAGAGGGGTGGAAGTAATTCTAGGAACTAGTAATGGAAAATTTTTTTGTAATGTGCATGATTGTATCACTATGCAGTGTGTACTGGATGGGAGATTGCATTTTGTATGCTGTGATGAAGCTTAGGGAAGGAATGTAAATTGAGTTACAAAAAAAAAAGTTTCAGAAAAAAAAATATATATCTATTCAATGACTGCAGTAGGATATGTAGCCACAGCTAGGTACTACTTTATAGGATGCGTAAAGTAAGACTTGTGTTCATGGAAATGTGGGTATCACCTGTGTTTGCTATGAGGGTATTTGGATTGATTAGGGTCTTTGGCGTTACAATAAAATGTGAGGAGAAAACAGTATAGAAAGCAAACATAGTTACCAGAGACTGTGGGAGGAGAGTGGGAGATGGCAGAGGGTAAGAGATAGAGAATCTAGGATGGGGGGAAAAAAGCAAAACATACAGAAGACAAGAAATGGAAGATCATTTGCTGACAATAACATGTTTGTTGATGTGCTTGATTGAGACAATATATAGTGTAATTTGGATGGAAAATCTCATTTTGTATGCTGTAATGATGTTCAGAGAATGAATGCAAATAAATAAACTGAAAAAATATATATATATATTCTTTGGGATCAGCAGATGGTGTAATGGTTACTAGCTGGATTCCCAAGTAGCTGACCATGGTTCTAGTCCTGAACTCAGTGGCTTAAAGTCCCACCGTGTGTGTGTGTGTGTGTGTGTGTGTGTGTGTGTGTGTGTGTATGTGTGCATGCCCAAGATCCTGAGAGGAGAATGGGGGAGAAGGAATTGGCCAAAAATTTCTCTTAAAAAAAAAGGAATATTGTTTTTGAGTCTCTTCTTTTCAAAATACTTTATATGGGCATTTCTACATGGATGGATTTTTTTCAATGACAATGAAGTATCTTCTTTATTCTGAAAGAAAGAAAAATACCAGTATTTGGATACTAGTAATAAAGTTGCTACATATTCCAAGTCACTAATTTAATGTGTGTATGTTTTTTTAAAGTCATGTATAATTGGCATTTATGGATATATAGGAGAAGACAGAGGTTTTAGAATTAGACATGAATTCTTCTTAGTTTTGTCAGTGGTTAAGTCTCTGATCCTCATTTTTCCTTATCAAAAAAATGGAGATAATAAAACAACCTATTAACTCAGATAAGTGTGAGAATTAAATGATGGAACTAAAAATTTTAATATGCAGTAGGCAAATAGTAGGCATTTAGGTGAAATTCCTGTGATGTTTCCTGTAAGTCCTAGGCTTCCTCATAGGCAAAAATAGAGCCCAACTGATTATTATTAGCAGTGACAAGTTTGTCAAAATGTTCCCTTCCTTGAGGTTTAAATTTGTTTGTTTTCACATATAACAGTTTGAATGTATTGTTCCACACTTGGATGAAGCTAAAAGGAAATGTTACATTTATGTTTCACTCAAATAGACTTTCATCCTAATGCTACTTATATGACCAGAATTTCAGACTCTTAAGAGCTGGTCAGGGAATATTCCCACACATGTGCCACGTGAACCCAGAGCTGACAAAGTTAATGTTCCAGTAATTAAGAATTAAGGCAGAGAAATTCAAAATTTCAAATGTTGACACCGAACAATTTCTCTTCTTGCAACTCTTTCTGAATTGTATCCAAACAAGTCAGTAGGGATGGACCTAAGAGCAGTATGGAAAGATGAACTTTTATTTTTCCTGGCAGTGTACTTCAAAATGAATATTATTACCTGTAAGTACTCAGATGAAGATGCATGACCTCACCTACACTTGCTTTCCCATTTGTCTGAACCATCTGGAAAACCGTGCAAAGTACAGTTTTTACAAATAAATTACACATAATTCAGAATTCTTTCTATTAAGAGAGATGGTAAATTCTGAGGGCAATTACAAGAAACCAAATAATGGTTGCCTTTTAGAATCTTTCTTTTTGTTCTCATTCCTTCTGCTTTTATTTCTGTCCCTCTACATCTTCATTAGAGGCATTTATTATAATTGGACATTTCTAATTAAAATGAAGCTCTTAGAAGCCATGGCTGCAGGCACAAGAAAGAAAATGTTAATTTTTAGACAGATTAGCTGTTTTTCTTTTTTTAAAAGAGATTTTTGTTATAGGGCACGTGTGTTCACTGGAGAGATAGAGAGAGACGGAAAGTGAGAAACCACCCCTCCTAGGGGTGATGGTTACACTGCAATCCCTTCTCTTCCATTCTCATCTCAGGGTCTTGGGTACATGCACACATGCTCCTGGCATGAGTTTTAAGCCACCGGGTCCGGGACTCAAACTGCAGTCAACTACTGTGGGAGTACAGCAACATAAACATTATGCCATCTGCTGGTGCCCAGATTGATTATATTTTTAAATAATAGGATGATTTTACGAGTTTCTCAACTATTACAACAAGGGGAAACTGACTAAGACTGGGAAAAACTTAAAACATGTCTTGTGTTTTGTATCTTTATATTTGCCTATACTGAACATTATGGATGTATTTATGGGATAACCTCATAAATTCATAATAATATATAGAAGGTGGTTTAATGCTTTATTAACTAGATAGTATAACATGCTAGAGAATGACAATCCAGTCCATGGAAAGAGAAGTAGTTTGTTTAACAAGTTCAAGATGTCAAATGATTGAGCTGACCATATCTGACTCAGAATTACTTCTCTAGCTTCCATATTTGTGAATTCCTTTACAACTTTTGCTAGACTGCTGTTTTGTCCTGAGTCTGATTCAGAGCTTAGCAATAGCAGACACTCAGTACATACTTGTTTAGTTAATGAATGAATGTGAAGGTAGCATGCTGCTCAACTCCAGAGGCCCTATTCACATCCCTTACAGTGCGAATGGTACTGAATGGCATTGCATGACCATACGCGAGACTGAGGAAATGAGCTAATAACGATCCTGTCTGATATGGTAATCTATAGTACTTTGTCTAACTTAAAATACTCACACAATTTCATCCTTACTTTTTAGAGCTTAATCATATATTTGAGGGTACAGAAAAATAAAAGGGAAAGCTTCTCTGTCCACACCGTCCTACAGCACATAGAGCTTTTAATTTTTTATTTCTGATATATTGATAATGAAATAGAACATGGGCTTTGGCAGACTTTATTTGAGCTAAGGCCCTATCACTTAATGAGTAGATGATCACAGAAACTTTAATTCTTCATTCCGAGTATTGATTTCCTCATTTGTAAAAGGGCGCTAAGAATTGATAGCTCTCTAAGTGTGGTGTGCATTTCCTGCAACCGTAGATGTTCAAACGTGTTACGTGTCTTTCCTTTCCCCCCTCCTTATTTCCAGCAGTTTTAGAATTTGCTTTCCTTTATTAATAGTGGATATCAGAAATGCATTTTGGAAATGAAAATGAATAAGACAAAATTGATTCAGACACATATAACAAGAATTACAATTAAGTGAAATAGATAATAACATGCCAAATGCTATAGAAGAGATTAACTGTGCTGGAGCTGGGCTGAGCAGGCTTTATAAAGGAGTTGACATTTAAGCAGATTTCCAAAGGACACTATAAGAAAAGGTATCAGCATATCCCAAAGCACACAGTCATAAAACATCATGGCATGTTCTGAGAACCGAAAGTAATATAGTATGGATGGGGCACAGGAAAAATTAAAGTAATGGTGGGGAAAATGACCATTTAGGAAGGCAGAAAACTGGTCATGAAAACCTTTTTGTTAATAACATGGACAAAAAGTATTTGCACTCAATTCTAAAACAACACACATAACAGAATCATTGGAGAATTTTTAGTTGATGAATGAATTGTGATTTTTACAATGAATACTTCAGTAATGAGATGGAAGATGGATTGAATGTGTGTGTTTAAATATATGTGCATACATTAAAAATTATTTTTTTAGACTTTGCCATAGGGTATGAGTATTTGTGAAGAGAGACGGGGGGGGGGGGGACCAGCAGTTAGTGTAATGGCTATGTCACCGGACTCCCATGTAGTCGACCACGGTTCAAGTCCTGGACGCTGTGACTTAAACTCATGCTGGGTGTGTGTGTGTGCGTGCCCAAGATCCTGAGAGGAGAATGGAGAAGAAGGGATTGCGGTGTGACCATCCCCCCTGGGGGGTGATTTCTCGCTTTCTGTCTCTCTGGTGAGCGCACACACCCTATAGCGAAAACCTTCAAAAAAAAAAGAGAGAGAGAGAGAGAGACAGAGGAAAAGTGACGAATTACCCCCTAGTAGAAATGGCCACACTACAATTCCTTATCCATTTTCCTCCTGGGATTTTGGGCATGCAAGCGCGTGTGCCTGGTATGTGTACACATTTTAAAAATTGGCTTGATTGAGGTATAATTTACATAGAATAAAATTAATCCTTTTTTGTTTTGGAGAGGTTTTCGCTATGGGGTGCATGCGCTCGCCAGACAGACAGAGAGAGACAGAGAGAAAGAAAGTGAGGAATCACCCCCCAGGGGAGATGGTCACGCTGCAATCCCTTCTCCTCCATTCTCCTCTCGGGATCTTGAGCACGCACACAGATGTGTCTGGCGTGAGTTTAAGCCATGGGGTCCGGGACTCGAACCGCAGTCGACTACATGGGAGTCCAGTGACATAGCCATTACGCTAACTGCTGGTCCCAAAGTTAATTCATTTTTAAAAAAACTCAGTGAGTTTTACCAACGATATACAAACGTATAACCACGTCACAGTCATAATAAAGATAATTGTCATCACCCTTCAAATCCCTCGTGCCTGTCGTCAATTCTTTCCCACCTCTTCTCAGCCTCTGGCAACTACTGATAGACTTTCTATGACTACAGAAATGTCCTCGAGTCTATCATATAAACGGAATCACATGACTGGAAATTTTTATATCTGGCTTTGTTCACTAAACGTAATGCTTACGTGATTCATTCATGTATTATGTATGCAAGTAATTTGTTTCTTTTTATTGCTGGGCAATATTTCATTGCATGAATACACCACAACTTCTTAATACTTCTTTACTATCTGATGGATGTTTACATTTTTTTCCAGCTTGGGACTTCATAAATAAAGCTGCTATGAATGTTCAAATGTATGACTTTGTGTAGACATATGTTTCCTATAATCTTACTGATTTTCATTCTACTTATTCTATCAATTATTGAGAGAACTGTTGAAATCTCTGACTATAATTGGTTTATGTAGCCATTTCTTTTTAAAATTTTTACATTTCTTGCTTAATTTGAAGTTCAATTTATTAAAGTGAATATTTGAGTTTGTGATAAGTGAGTTCCTTTTGACTATATGTGCCTTTGTAAAACTGATAATATTTCTTATGCTTAAAACAATTTTTGTTTGTTTGTTTAGAGAGAGATTTTTGCTATAGGGCGTGTGTGCTTGCCAGAGGGACAGAGAGAGACAGAGAAACAGACAACAAGAAATCACCTCCCATGGGCAGATGGCCACACCACAATCCCTTCTCCTTCATTTTCCTCTTGGGATTTTGGGCACACATGCACATGTGCCTGGTATGAGTTTTAAGCCACCGAGTCTAGGCCTCAAATCGGGGTTAACTATGTGGGAGTCCAGTTACATAACCATTACACCATAGGCTGGTCCCACATTTAAGTCTATTTTATCTGAAAATAATATATGCATTTCAGCATTTTTAAGTATTACATCTTTGTTATTATTTTACTTTGAATCTATGTATGTCATTTTATTTTTATTTATTTATTTATTTATTTATATTAAAAGTCAGTTTCTTGTAGGTAATGTATAATTGGGTCTTGTTTTTATAATGCCATATGACAGTCTATGCCTTTTTGGAGATGGAGATGTTCAGATCATTTACAGTTGGTGTGATTATTGATATGGTTGAATTTTAAACTACGATTTTGTTTACTTGTAATATGTCCAATCTCATACTATCTCCTTTTTGTTCACTTTTTCTTTAATTCTATTTATGTTTTATTTTAGATTAATAAATTATTATTTAATTTTAATTTTACTTTGAATATTGACTTATTAACTGTATGAATTTCAATGTTTTAAGTGACTTTTTTTTTTTTTTGGAGAGGATTTTGCTATAGGGCGTGTGCACTCGCCAGAAAGACAGAGAGAGACATAGAGACAGAAAGTGAGAAATCATCCCCCCAGGGAGGATAGCCACACCTCAATCCCTTCTCCTCCATTCTCCTCTTGGGATCTTGGGCACATAAGCACACATGCCTGGCATAAGTTTAAGCCACCGGGTCCAGGACTCAAACTGCAGTCAACTACATGGGAGTCCAGTGACATAGCCATGATGCCAACTTCTGGTCCCTTAAGTGGCTTTTTGGGGGCTTATAATATACTTATTTCACTCATCTGTTATCCTCTGTCTTTAGATAATATTATGTCACTTTCATGTATACTGTAAGAAGCTCAGAATGATATTTTCTCTTGTTCTTTATGCCTTTGTCAAACACTTCTACCTATGTTATATATCTTTTTCTTTTTTAAAAAAATATTTGTTATATTTTATTTATTAGCATTATTACTTTTTCATATGAGTTCACCAGAGAGAGACAGAGAGAGAGAAGGGAAAGTGAGAAAGTAAGCTTCCAATTCTGGAACTCAAACTGTAGTTGAGCATGTTGGAAGTCCAGCTTCTCAGCCACTATACCACCTGCTGGCCCCAGAATTATTTTTTCTTAAATCGTTAATGATCCTTTAAAGGGATTAAACAAACTGGAAAACATCTATCATAGTTCCTTACTTACATATTATTTCCAGTGTTCTTCATTCTTTGAGTAAGTTATTTCTTTTTCTTACATCTAAAAAACTTTCTTTAAAACTTATCCTACTGCTAGCATTGAATTTTTTTGTTTTGTTTTGGCTTAAAAGAAAGTTTTTTTTTATTTCTGCTTAAGCTCTGAAATAAAAATCTTTGCTGGGTAAAGATTTCTAGGTTGAAAGTTCATTCTTTCGTATTTGTAAATTATACCTCAGAAAAAGGACTGATAACCAGAATACAGAGAGAACTCAACCAGCTTACTCACAAAAAAAAAAAACACAAAAAACAAAAAACAAACAAACAAACAAAAAAACCCCAATCCAATTAAAAGATAGGAAAATGAACTGAACAGACTATTCTCCAAAAAGGACATACAAACGGCCATAAAACATATGAAAACATGCTTGATATCTCGTACCATAAAGAAATGCAAATCAAAACCACAATGAGATACTACTTAATCCTAGTCAGAATGACTAAAATTAAAAAAATAAATAATGATAAGAGTTAGCAAAGATGTGGTGAGAAGGGAACTCTTTGTTGGTGGGAACGTAAATTAGTACAACCATTATGGAGAACGATATAGAAATTCCTCAGAAACCTACAAATAGTGATCCCACTCTTAGGTATTTGCCTAAAGTATAGGAAAAGCCTCAGTCAGGAAAACACTTGCACATCCATGTTTATAACAGCATTACTTACAATTGTTAAGACATGGACTCAATCCAAATGTCCAAAAATAGATGAGTGAATTGAAAAAATGTAGCATATGTACTCTATAGAATGCTCTCAGCCATAAAAACAATGAGACCCTGACATTTGATACAAAATGGATGAATATGGAAGACAAATGCTAAGTGAAGCAAGCCAGACTATGAAGCACAGACTGTATGTTTCCACTCAATATGTACTGATGATCTGCATTCTATAGCAGAAACTGAAAGTTTGGAAGGTATACTAACAGAGAGCACGGTAGATACCAGAAATAGTAAGCATAGGGGATAGTACAGGGGTGGGTAATAGAGGGAGGGAAGGAGGGGAACAGGAGGAAAATACATTTAATCGACACAAAAATGAAAAGTTACCTGCTGATGATAATGTATGTGGTAATGTCTTTGTTTTGACTGATATGCAATGTATTCATGGTGGGATAATCAATGTACACTATAAAGATATATAGTGGTTAAATGTAAATGAAAAAGTATAGCACACACAATAAAAAAGGAGAAAGTTTATTTTTTCAGCACTGTAAGGGTGTCACTAAATTTTTTCTGTTTTGTTTAGCTTTTGAAAAGAAGTCTGTGGTAATTCTTATCTTCCTTCTTCTGTTTATAATATTTTATACATGCAGTCCTTGGGATTTGTTCAGTTTCTTGGAATAGAGATTTATGATTTATATCAAATCTATAAAACTATTGATTGTTATTTCTTCACAATTTTTTTCTGTCCCATCTTTTAGCTCTTCTTTTTCTTGGACTTTAATAGTAGATCTTAGTATGCTTGATATTGTCTGATAGGTCACTGCATTTCCTTCTTTTTTTCCTTAATGTTTTTATTTCTCTGCTTTATTTTGGATAGTTGTATTATATTTTCAAGCCTAGCCTACTGATCTTTTCTTCTGCACTAATTTACTCTTAATTCCAATGAATTCTTTTTTTTTTAAGTTTACAGGTTTATTTTGGGCCTATTTTATATTCTACCATATTCATATTTTCCTCATCAAATACAAGTTTTCCTCTATCTCCTTAAATACATAAGACATAATTATAATAATTTTTAAAAGAATTATTTATTTATTAAATCTGTTATTATTTTTCAATTTGACCAGAGAGAGAGAAAGAAAGTGAGAAAGCAAGCCACAAGGTCTGGGACTCGAACCACAGTCAGCCATATGGGAGTCTAGCATCCCAACCTCCAGACCACCTGCCGGACCATATAATTCTTGTTTTAATGAGTCTATCTGCTAATTTTGTCATCTTATTGCTACTGTATCTGTTTCTTTTGACTGTTTGTTTTTCTGGTTATGTGTCTTTATTTTTCTGCTTCATAATTTGTTATTGGATACCAAGAATCTTTGAAATTTTATTTATAATATAGAATTTTATTGTATTAGTTAGCGTTTAATTTGTCCAAATACATATTTACTTGCTTTCTTTCAGTTTTATGTCTTCAGGGCAAGCTTTCAAGAATTATTTGCAAATACCCAGAGCAGCTTTACTTCAAGGTATGCACTTCCGGGGGATTTGTGTACACTGCAATAGAGCGTGGTTAGTGTTCCATTTTAGTTAGTGGCTTATTCATTTGGTTTCTCCAAATTTTAATTTGGTGACCAGCATTTAGAAGCTTTTCCACAAATAGCTGTTAGATGGGTAAACACAAAAATTAATTTTTTTTAGTTAAAAAAAAACCCTTTGAATTAAACAATAACTTTTCTTCTTTCCTTTCTTTTTTCTTTTCTTTTCTTTTTTCTTTTCTTTCCTTTTCTTTTCTTTTCTTTTCTTTTTCTATATTTTGCTAGAGGGCATGTGTACTTGCTAGAGAGAGACAGAGAGAGTGAGAAGAGAAAGCAACCCCGATGGGGAATGGTTGGCTACACTCAGTCCTTTCTCTTCCCTCTCTCCCTTCTTCAGGATTTTGGGCAGGCATGCACAATGCCTGGCATGTTTCTCAAGACACTGAATCCAGGGCTTGAATTATGGGGTCTGCCATGTGGGATTCAGCCACCTTAACCACCAGGTCATGAAGCCAGCACCCAAATCATTTTATATATTTACTTTTCAGCATGTAAATGAAACTACTAGTAGATTATTGATTAACTACTTTAAAACAGTTTTCTAACAAGTTTGCTGGTATATAAGTTTGGCAAAATTTGAAAGCAGCTAATTAAAAGGTGCTCCCCCAAAACCCACATTTCTCTCTTTTGTTAAGAGAGATTTTTGCTATAGGGCATGTGCACTTGCCAGAGATACAGAGACAGAAAGTGAGCAATCACTCCCCAGGGTGGATGGCCATGCTGCAATTCCTTCTCCTCTGTTCTCCTCTTGTGACTTTGGGCACACACAGACACACATGCCCGGTGTGAGTTTCAAGTCATTGGCTCTAGGACTTGAACTGCAGTCAGCCAGGTGGAAGTCTAGCAACGTAACCATTATGCCATCTGCTAGTCCCATAGCTACTTGTTTTAAAATGGGTATGTAGGTATTGAAGAAACTGTGGGAGAATACAAAGAACATTGATTTTCAAAGTAGAATATCTGAATTTGAATCCATATTCTCTTATTTATCAGCCAAATAATCTTGAGCAAGTTAATAATGATTTTTAGAGATATCCAAACTATGACCCAAGGACATACCACCTGTTTCGTGAATATAGTCTTATTAAAACACAAGCACATCCATTCACATATTATCCACAGCTGCTCTCACATTATGTCAGCAGTTAAGCAGTTTGGCAGAGACAGAATGGCCTACAATGTCTTCCATAGACACCAGTTCTGTATCCTCAGATTCACTCTTTGGTCCTTCACAGAAAAAGTTGGCTGATCTTAACTTTATAGCTTTACTGACTTAGCCTTAGAGCTTCAACTTTCTTATCTGGAAAAAAATATAAAAAAGATAATTCCCATGTCATAAGCTTATTGTTAGGATACTTACTATGGTTTATAGTGTGAAAACCTTAATAGAGTGGCTAGCCAACAACTATTGCATGATAGATAGATGTTAATTTCTTTAAGCTTATTTCTTCCATGAGAGAGAGAGAGATAGAGAGAGAGATAGCATGCATCCTCAAAAGGAGCTTGATGCCACAATGTCCCAACCCTTGCCCCCCACTTTTAGTCAACCTTGGATCATGGACAAGCACATGCTTGGTGTATTCAGGCAGTTCTCTGGACTTGAATTAGTAACCTTTCCATGTGGGATTGCCTCACAGAGTGTCGTGTCTTACTACTATGTCACCATCTGGCCCCTAAGTTTGAATTTCTAAAGTTCCACGTTCCTTTCAATGGTTGATTTAAAAACTAAGTTATTGGGACCAGCAGTTGGTGTAATGGCTGTGTCGCTGGACTCCCATGTAGTCGACAGTGTTTCAAGTCCTGAACCTGATGGCTTAAACTCATACTGGGCACGTGTGTGAGAGGAGATGGAGGAGAAGGGATTGTGGTGTGGCCATGCCCCCTGGGGGGTTATTTCTTACATTCTGTCTCTCTGTCTCTGTCTTTCTGGTGAGTGTATACACCCTATAGCAAACAAAAAAACTAAAAAAAAAAAAAAAAAAAGGAAAACCTAAGCTATTTTTCTTTTAACCTTATTTTCAAAAAGTGAAACAATTATATATTAAAAAGTAAAATTTTTCTTTTACCCTTTTAAAAACTTTGTTGCTTGCTTAGCCATCATGACTTTGTCAAACTGTATGACCTTCATGCATCTTTGTCATAAATAATTAAAATAATAAGAAGAAGTTTTAAATGTTGTGGCTAAAGCAAAGCTGAAGTCCACTGACTTTACACAAATAGAAAGAAGGTAACAAAATGTTTATGAGCTTTTAAATGGTAAAGATAATGATTTTCTTTTTTACAATTTTTAATTTTTAATTAATTAATTTACATTCATTCACTGAGCATTATCACAGCATACAAAATGTGATTTCCCATCCAGAATATACTGCATAGTGGCTTAATCATGCATGTTATCATCAATAATTTTCCATTTCTAGTTTATAATTGTCCCTCTCTCTCTTTCTCTCTCTCTGTACATATATATATACACACATATATATATATATATATATATTTTCCCATTATTTTCTTTCTATAGCAGCAGACAAGAAAGCTTGCAATATATTAAGAAATCAAGATTAATGGTGGCTCTTTCTTGAAATACACTGTTAAAGACATGGGATTTTTCAAAATTTCTGGACTTAATATTTGTAGATACATTCCCTGAAAAATGAAAAGATTATCCAGAAACAAAAATAAGTAAGATTATTCTACACAAGGGACTGTTCCAGTTACTGTATGCTGTATTCTCAGCTACTCAGGCTGATTATAGAACGTCAATAAATAAGAAGAGACAAGTGACAAGAGGTATTTCCCTCCTTGTAGAATTGCTTTCATTAAATTGTGCTCTGCTGTGATCATCAGCCTATACTGAGGTAAAACCTAAAAACATTGTTGAACACATCCTGTCTGATCTTAGCACAATTATTGCTATCCTTGTGTTGAGAAATTGCTGCTTCTCTGACACTCTGCTTTCAGTAACTGATCTGGTTTCCATTTTCTAGTGAATCTATTAAAATACTCAGGGCTAAATTGAGACTTGGTTAGAGCAATCATATAGGTCGTATGAGGTATATTATAGCATACTTCCCACTTGCATTTTAAGTCCTTTGTTTTACCTGTTGGCTCTGCTTTTATTTATGCTATCTAACTATATTTCATGTAGTTTTGCAAACCACATTCAATCCTTCTGGTACAAGATTAGGTATAAATAGGTAAGTAATAAGTAAGTAAAAGGGTTATTTCCCATTCTCTCTTTAAAATAACTTATAAATAACACAACAAAATAACTTAGTTTACTGCTTTTTAAAGAGAGGGACTTAGCTAAATCAGTTGCTGCATCTCTATTCCAAACAAAAACTTGCAATAATGTTTGCTGTATCGATTCATTGTCTTTTAAAATAAACCTGTAATTTAAATATGAAGTTCTCTTTTTTTCAGAGAGATTTTTGTTATAGGGTGCGTGTACTTGCCAGAGAGACAGAAAGTAAGAAATTACACCGCCCCCCCCTTAGGGGGTGGCCATGCCACAATCCCTTCTCTATTCTCATCTCTGGATTTTGGGGAAGCACACACATGCACCCGGTGTGAGTTTCAAGTCACCAATCTGAGACTCAAACCATGGTAGATCATGTGGGAGTCCAGCAACATAACCATTATGCTATCTGCTGGTCCCTGAAGTTCTCTTTTAAATATCTAAAAGGAGCAATGCTTATGGTTTATATGTAAATCATTTAGTCACACTAATTTATTTGCTTGCTAAAGACTATTATTCTTGGTTCCATTGTATGATGCTTTGCAAGTGGAAGCATGTGATAACGCTTGTGTCATTCATTAAACTAAACAGGCATTTGTCAAGCGCTGACTACGCATCAAGCACTCTTCTTAGCACCGTTCCCAGTGGATACCACAGTGAAAAAGACAAAGTGTATTTATTTTCCCTGTTAATTTTAAGAAGACCTGTATCATAGCAGGCATTTCCATGACTTGAGAAAAAAAAATGGGACAAATCTATAGAAGTATTATCTTACTGATTCTGACCTAACAAGTGTGAGGCACATATATGGTTTTTTTTTTTTTTTTTTTGGAGAGGTTTTTGCTATAGGGCGCGTGCACTCGCCAGACAGACAGAGACAGACAGATAGACAGAAAGCGAGAAATCACCCCCCAGGGGGGATGGCCACGCCGCAATCCCTTCTCCTCCATTCTCCTCTTGGGATCTTGGGCACGCACACACACGCACCCGGCGTGAGTTTAAGCCACCGGGTCCAGGACTTGAACCGCGGTCGACTACGTGGGAGTCCAGCGACATAGCCATTACGCTAACTGCTGGTCCCCATATATGGTATTTTTAAAGGGACTTGTTATTTATTGGGAGGGAAATCATAGAATGCTGGTCTGATTTTGAGGACATAAAATCAAGTAGATCAAAGAGAAATGAGGGCTCAGTCTTAATGGCTTATGACTTATTATTGGCTTTGGTTCCTAAAAAGTCATTGACTTGGAGGTGGCGCCATGGTGTTTGCTTTTACTGGGAGGCTTATACTTCTGTGGAGGGTAACTGCAGAGACAGATAGACATTAAGACTGACAGGACCAACAAGAACATCCTGTAATAGGTAGGTGGTAAAGAATGTCTGATGGTTGAGACAAGAAGATGGCATAATGATTATGTCTCTGAATTCCCATGTAGTCGATAGCAGTTCAAGTCCTGGACCCGGAGGCTTAAAACTCATGCCAGGAGCATGTGCATGTGTGCCCACAATCCTGAGAGGAGAACGGAGGAGAAGAGATTGGGGGATGGCCATCCTCCCTGGAGGGTGGTTTCTTGCTTTCTGTCTCTCTGTCTCTCCAGCATGCACCCTCTAGCAAAAATCTATTAAAATAAAAAAGAATATCTGATGTTATGAAAACTAAAGGACTTTTAAACAGGGAAGTTGGAGTTTCAATTGGTTGTGGTACTAAAGTAGAATACAAAATGTCATAGGAAAATAGCTTTGGGATAAATACATAAAAGGAGATATGGCTTATGTCTGGGTTCGTACAGGCAAGAGAATAGCTATGGGAAGTAAGATGTGAATGAATTTGAGAATTTATGGGTGCAGAATTCTGAATATAAGTACTAGAGGAAATTTGACCTTTCAAGAATCCCTTTGAATATGGTATACATGGGTAGGACCCAACATTGTATAAAAATTGATTAAATATTGGAGTATAGGATAAATCTGACATTTGGTCATAAATATGACCCAGAAGGGCTAATTTATATTATATAGTTGTAGTTTGTATATCAACCACCAATGCTTTCTTTCTAAGGATTTTTAATATCTTTGTTCTCAATGGTAATTGAAGCAGTCCTACTCCTGATTGACAGGGTCTTCTCTTGTGTCATTATTTTCATTACAAATTGTCATATTTTTAGTCTTCTTTCTAGTAGATTGTAGATGTAGACTAATATCAAAGGCTCAGAATGGTCTTATTGAACCCGTATCCTTAATTCTTCTTTAATCATAAACTTGCACTGAGGGGGTTGAACCCACCCACCACTCTCAATTGAGGGAAAATGGATTAGAGCTCAAAACATCTTCCTCACAAAATGCTTTCCCTCATCTGCACTCTTGAAACTCTCATCATCCTTCGTAGGTAAGTTTTGTTTTCAGTACTGTATAACCAACTTTCTGCTTACTGATCCCTACACATTTCTGCATGTGTCAGTCCTCTGAGCTCCCTGGGTTATCACATACAGTATTTTCAGCCTGCATTCTAAACCAGAATGCCTGGGTTCATGTTAGAATCTGAGACCCATGACAACAGCTGCGAGACATTGGACAAGATGCTGGGCCTGTGTCTGCCTCAGTTTCCATCTATGTTATAGGGTTTAAAGAAGTTTCCACCTCTTTATCTTAGAATTAAAGTATAGGAAACTCTCAGAAGAGGTCCTGGCCCATTATAAGCCATTGGTATTTTTCAGCATTTCTTTGTGTCTCAGTTGAAACTTTCAAATTAGGATCCTGTGGCTTTATCCTGTCTCCTCTTTACCTTCTTTCATTCTCTTGTTTTTTAGCCGATTTGAATTCAAGTTCATTCAGGCACCAATCCACACCTAAGCTTCTGTTGCTGATGACATTCTACCACAAAGCTTTTCCCTCTTTCTTGATCACTGTGTATTTTACATAATTATGAAAAATGAGCCTTTTCATCACATTTTTCCTAAGCTTGACTTTGAAAAAGCAACTTCTAGATGGTTACCAAGCAAGAGAGTCTGGTAATAATCTTTTTTTTTTTCAGTGGCAGCTAGAAATTAGACTTTTTAGGGAGAGAATTTAGTAGTTACTTTCAATGCTTGTTTCTTTATTTTGTCTTTAGGGCAGATAATTTGTCAGTGACAGTGAGTGACTCTTGAAGTTAAGGGAAAAAATTATTATAATGTAAATGATGGTTGTGAATAGCACTCTATTCTCTATGACACATTCATGAAAAAACAACTTTATTTAATTGCCTTTTTCCTGATTTCTCAAAGGTTATAACAGTTGAACTCTGAGTTCACAGTAACATTGTTAGAATTATAATTTAAATAATGTAAAATTAGATTACTGATTTTTTGATGCAACACCTCTAGAATTGCGAAGTACCAAAATCGAACATTTTACCTACTTGGATTGTGGTTGCCAGAAAAGCACTTTGTATTTTTCCTCTTTGAAGGTCATGGAATCTTTGAATATTCTCCAGTGGAGATCAAGCCAGGTTGTAATTCACAGAGCTCTAGGCTGGTTTTGTAAGCAGAAAAATTCCCACTATAAAAAAAACCTACAAAAACAACTCCTCTAAGGAGTTAGTCTCATATATCTCAGCAATAAGCAATTAAGACTGTTTTTGAAGGATGGTTATAGAACAGAACTTTACATAGTAAAAAATTTAGCCAAAACATTTCTTTTCTGCATCAATTTCATCAAGCAAATAATTGATTTTATAATTGTTTTCTTTTCCACTTGCTCAAATTTAGCTGATTATTTGAATTCACATCTATCAGTTGTTTTTACATGATCAGAACCCACAATTTCTGGACATATTCTATGAGATGTTTGCTGTTCCTATAGAGTGTTCATTCACTGTATCATTTTTCTAATCCTTTTTAAATGAGTACCTGCTATGTGTCAGGAATAGATTTGGGGGTTAAAGAAGCAAACAAAACAAAAAATATTTCTGCTCACAAAGTTCATATTCTATTAGAAGTGAGAAATAAGCTAATAATGAATTCTGTATTAAGGGGTAGACAGTACTCTGAAAAAAAATAAGATAGGTTACAAAGCTAAAAAGTGAATAAGGAGCTTGTTTTAATAGGCTGTTTTATTTAGAACAGTAAAAACTTTCTGAACAAGAGCTATCAGTGCAGAGATTAGAATAGGGTGAGCAAGAAAGGCATAGAAATATCTAGAGAAGGGTGATGAAGCAAAAGAATAGCAGTGGGCAAAGTTTATGGAGCAAAGAGAGCTTAGCATATTCCAGAATCAGCAAGGCAGTCAGATTATCCCGGGATGGCGTAGGTTAGGCAGGAATCAGTAAGTGACAGGCCAGAAAATGTAGGCTTTGTGGACTTTGGTCAAAACTGTAGATTTTATGCTGAGTTGATGTAAAGCCATTGGGGCTATTTTTTGAGCAAGGGATGACACGCTTGATCTGATTAGTGCTTTTTATAAAAGGTCCCTGTGGTCTGGAAGTGGAAAATACATGGTAGGTTGAGGGTGAGAGGTAGAATACTAATAATATTTGCACTGTGAGTATTACGTTTTCTGTGATCAAACAAATTTCACAAACACTACATTAAACAAGGCAACTATTAAAGCGTTTTTCAGAGTCAGGAAGTTGATGTATCTTACATATTTTAAATAAGGCAATAGCACACGAAACATTCTCAATTATACCCACAGAAATCTTTTCTGGAAGCTTCTTAAGAAATTAATGTCCCATGAACCTCACTTAGGGCCATGCTGTGTAGACATTATCTAAATAAATTATCTATCTTCTGAGAAACATAGATACTTTCAAATGGAGCTAAAAGAGGCATTTTCTGTAAGAGTTCCTCTTACCCCTGTGAGATTGTTTCCTGTATCTAGCAAGACTTTGTTTGAGTAGATTTTTTTTTTTCAGAGTTTTATACTAAGAATCAGGGCACTGTGTATAATTTTAAATCTTTGTGCAGTCTTGGTCTATGCTGTAGTGTTCAGCTTTTAACTAAATATCCATATTTCTCCATTCACCAGAGGAAATAGGCATACAGCAGAATCTTGTACATTATTGGGAGAACAATTCAGGCTTCTTATGGAATGACTAGCTTTAATGGGCAAGAAAATTCTATATTGTCAGGAGAAATGTTATGCCCTTTGAGCAGAATGTTATCCTGAGGCCAGAGTTACTCTCATGATAGGAAGCATGCTCATTAATTCAAAAGCAGTTCTTTAGCTGATGGATACAGTATAGGCATGGAAACCTTTGATGTTTCACACCTTCATGACACCACGTGTATGTTTTCTAATTATCTATGGAAGCAAACCGAACATGTACCTGTGTCATTACTCATCCCATTTAAATATCCCTAAACAGACACTGACTAATTTCTAGACTACTCCCCTATTATTTTGCTAAATTACAATGTTTTAAAGGTTAGTTGTCAAACCTTTGGAGGAAAAAAGTGCTTTCTAAAGGTTAACTTTCCACACTAAGTCAAATGCCCTTATTCCATTTAAAAACATTTGCTTAAGGTAGTTTGAACTTGCTTTGCAGGAGATTTGGCCACATAGAATAAAATATGTACAAGAGTAGAGAGAAATAACTTTCATTCTTGAGGCCCTTGAAGCTTCTTGCCTTCCTTCAGGAAATAAGGTAGAGCAAGGAGTAAATAGATGGATGTGATGAGATGGTTAAGAACTTGGAGGACTGGAGGACTCCTCTCCTGGAGTTCCAACTTTGTCACTTCCTAGATGTGTGACTACTGCTTGTTATTTACATTGTGAGCCTCCATTTTCTCTTCTGATAAGGAGATGGTGAAAACTTTTTAATGGAGCCATTGTGATGATAAAACAAGACAATGTATGTGTACCTCATTTGTCCCTACCGTAGGGGAGAACTTTTTATTTTGTGTTTATGTGTGTGTCGTTGTGCCAATTTTGAAGCAGAATAGGGTTATTAACATTTGAGGCAGGAGAAAGCTAGCAGATGGAGGTGGGTAAGGGGATTGGAGCATCTGCCCATATGGCTAGATAGAAAAATCTGATCAGGGCATAACATTTCCTGACCAAGGAAATGTAAGCAAGAGATTAGTGGGGGATGACTAGCTGATTAAGTGATATTTGATATAGCCAATGAAATAAATCAGTGGGCTCAGTCACACTTGATGTAGCCAATGAGAAATCAGTGGACCCAGCCATAGTTGATAGAGTCAATGAGATGAGAACAACCTGTGGGCCCAGCCAATGATCAACCCACATGAGCTAGGTTAAAAATTTATCAATCCCATGGGAACCAGCAGTTAGCGTAATGGCTATGTCGCTGGACTCCCACGTAGTCGACCGCGGTTCGCGTCTCGGACCCGGTGGCTTACAACTCACGCCGGGCGCGTGTGCGTGCGTGCCCAAGATCCCGAGAGGAGAATGGAGAAGGGATTGCGGCGTGACCATCCCCCCTGGGGGGTGATTTCTCGCTTTCTGTCTCTATGTCTCTCTCTGTCTGGCGAGCGCACGCGCCCTATAGCGAAAAAAAAAACTCTCAAAAAAAAAAAAAAAAAATTTATCAATCCTGCAGAGCGCAACTGCAGGGGCCTTTTGAGTCATTCTTCATTCTTTCTCTGTTTGCTCAGGCCTGCTCCTACGTCTCAGGAGTGTACTTTCTCTTTTACTTAATAAAGTACCTTTTTCTTATACTATTGCATGTTCCACTCAATTCTTTGAAACACCAAGAACATGGATATCATCACAGAAACCATCCTGCAACACATTCACTCAGAAGAGACCACTCCAACATAGGAGTGAACAATGTCTATTTTACCAAATATTTTTGAAGAAAAGTCAGGGGTGGACATTCACATGGTGCAAAATACAGCATTTTGCTCAAAAACTCACAACTAGTTATCTCTTTGAGCGGGCAGAGACAACTCCTTACATGATATACTCATACACTCCTTCTTCCTTCCAGTAGCAGTAGCCTCATGTTTAGCTGAAAATGTTACTGCCAGGGAACCAGCAGTTAGCGTAATGGCTATGTTGCTGGACTCCCATGTAGTCGACCACGGTTCGCATCCCGGACCCGGTGGCTTAAAACTCACGCCGGGCGCGTGTGCGTGCCTGCCCAAGATCCCGAGAGGAGAATGGAGGAGAAGGGATTGCGGTGTGGCCATCCCCCCTGGGGGGTGATTTCTCGCTTTCTGTCTCTCTGTCTCTCTCTGTCTGTCTGGCGAGCGTACGTGCCCTATAGTGAAAATCTCTCAAAAAAAAAAAATGTTACTGCCCAGCTAGCGATGATAGATTTTTACTACCCTTGCCCATGTGCAACCATGTAAATAAGTCAGTCTCCTGGGTACAAACAACAGTGATGTGTGCAGTTGCCTGGTGTTCTCAAAGTTAAAGTTGCTTGTCTCGGACTCTGTATTTGCAGTGGCCTGAAGGATTCTGGCAATTGAAACAACTTTAGAAACCATAGGTCCCCAACTACTCATTATTGAGCTATTGAATGTTAGCAAAATAAATAGTCTCATTTAAGCTACTACATTTGAGGATCTTTTGTTCAGGCAGCTTAGTCTGTGCTCTATGCACAAGCCAGTTCTTTCTTTTTAAGTTTATTTACTTATTTCTTCCATGAAAAAGAGACAGAGCAAGAGGGAGAGGAAGAAAAAGAGTGAGAGTTGTCTCCAAAGGGTCTTCACACCGCAATCTATCCCAGCCCTAGGTAGCACAGAACATAAGCACATGCACACGTGGTGTGGACACTGAGACCTCAGACTGCAAACCTGGGACTTTCCTATGTAGGTTGAGGATCACAGAGCATCACATTACTGCTGCCCCACCAGCTGACCCCTAGACAGATATTCATCCCCCCCCCCACCCCGAGGTTTTTTTCTATGGGGCGCGTGCACTCGCCAGAAAGACAGAGGGAGACAGAGAGACAGAAAGCTAGAAATCACCCCCCAGGGTGGGATGGCCATGCCACAATCCCTTCTCCTCCCTTCTCCTCTTGGGATCTTGGGCATGCACTCACATGTGTCTGGTGTGAATTTAAGCCACTGGTCCGGGACTCAAACCTTGGTCGACTACATGGGAGTCCAGCGACATAGCCATTATGCTAACTGCTGGTCCCAGACCAGACATTCTTTTTTTTTTTTTTTTTTTTTTTGAGAGGTTTTCACTATAGGGCGCGTGCGCTCGCCAGACAGACAGAGAGAGACATAGAGACAGAAAGCGAGAAATCACCCCCCAGGGGGGATGGTCACGCCGCAATCCCTTCTCCTCCACTCTCCTCTCGGGATCTTGGGCACGCACGCACACGCGCCCGGCGTGAGTTGTAAGCCACCGGGTCCGAGACGCGAACCGCGGTCGACTACGTGGGAGTCCAGCGACATAGCCATTACGCTAACTGCTGGTTCCCAAGACCAGACATTCTTAATCTTAGATCTCCTTTTTTGCCTTGCTACCCTGACTTTCCAGACTATGACCTTTCCCTTTCTGGATCTAATGCCTCCATCTTGCTTTCTTTCTTGTGCAGTTGAATTTAGTTTATCTATTTTCTAAAAATATTCCATCTCCCCCTCCCACAATGCATTATTCTCAGTCTACCAGGGCCCCTCCAGTCACTGGGGAGCATCTTTTTAGGATGTAGACGAGGATTACAAATTAACAAATGATCATTATTTTTTCAAGTCACACATGGAAAAAACTCTCCTTAGAGACTGGTAGGGAAAAGGGACTTGGTGATGACCTTTTCCATTTCTCTTTTATCTCTGTTCTCTGTCTAGATGTTTACATTAGCCCTGAGACCAGATAGATAAATTTAAATATCTATTTCTATTATTGTACTGTAATCTTGCAGTACATCAAAACTGACCCTAGGAAAAATCAACTAGTGATCATTTAAGCCAGGTTGAGACACCTTAAGAATGTTTTGAGTCAAGGGACCAGCAGTTAGCGTAATGGCTATGTCGCTGGACTCCCACATAGTCTACCGCGGTTTGAGTCCCAGACCCGGTGGCTTAAACTCACGCTGGGTGCATGTGCGTGTGTGCCCAAGATCCTGAGAGGAGAATGGAGGAGAAGGGATTGCGTCATGGCCATACCCTCTGGGGGGTGATTTCTCGCTTTCTGTCTCTCTGTCTCTCTCTGTCTGTCTGGCGAGTGCACGCACCCTATAGCAAAAACCTTTCCAAAAAAAAAAAAAAAAAAAAAAAAGAATGTTTTTGAGTCAAAGTGAACCTTCTTAGTGAATCCAAAACATAGTTGATAACCTGAGAATTAAAAAATGTAATATGTAAAAATTACGGAGATCCCACTACTGGAAGGCCTAGTTTGGCAGATTTACTGTAGGGTTAGGAAGTCTGTATCATAAGCATTCATTTCGGGTAATGTTTATACAGTGATTTAGTGGGCATATGGACTAAAACCTCCAATCTCTGCAAACTAGGATTTGGCACAAATCAAAGTAGATCAGGAGAGGCAAAGTGTCAGGTTATGCTCATTTGTACTACATTGTTATCTTTTTCTGACTCTCAGCTTCCCTGATTACAGTAGAAAAGATTAAACTGATGATTCAGTCTAAGGATGAATCTTAAATTTTTCCAACCACTTCAAACTATGAGTCAGATTCAATCTCAAGGTCAGCCATATATGACCAAGGACTACAATGTGCTTTGAGCACATCCAAGGAAGCATTATCATTTGACTTGGTACACATAGAAATTGCCAATGAAAGGAAAATGGAGGATGATAGAAAATGAGAGCACATCTGTTTGGAGGCCGAGTTATCTGATATGTTAGCTTTGGCCACCTCTGTATACTTTGTCCTGCCAATAAAGCTGCTGTCAGGGGAACTGAAATATTGGTCTCATATGGTTGGGATCTGGCCCAGTATTGCCACTGTACGGATTAGGCCTTCCAAACTGTTCCAGAGGTTGATCTGAAGCTCAACTTGGCATCCCTGAACCACACAGCTCATTACCTATAATTGGAATTATGCATGTTTATTATCGAGCTGATTTATTTTGAAAATGTTCGTGGCTTAGAGTTCTAGAACTCACATACAGAAAATAAATTCAACATTTAAATGAAAAGGAACTTCAAAACAGAAAAAAAAATGTGGCAAAATTTCAGAGTTAAAAATTATGCTGCAAATGCCGAAGGTTAGAAAAATTTATTAAAGGGAATACTAGGGTGCAGAGAATGAGACTCAAAAAGGAGGTCTTTGGAGGTTTTCTCTTGGATGCCCCACAAATCCCCACCGTTGTTGACCATCTCCCTCACGAGGGAACTGGTTGGAGGAGAAATTGGAGGCTGTGAAGCCAATATTTAGGTGGTCTTTTAGTTCAAGACTGAATACACGGGATTTTATGCTTTGAACATTTTAGTTTTAAGGAATATGGAGAGATATTTGTAATGCAAAAAGTCTGGGATATAATTACATTTACTTTAATTAAAGAATTTGTACAACCTTCTGGTTCTACTTTTGAATATAGTGGTGAGAGTACGGAACTGGCAAGAGAACAAGAGTTACTGTCAAAAAGGCTCATCCTTTAGATTAGCACATTGGATTATGCAATTTGCCAGGATGTCAAACACAAATAAGAAATTATTTTCTCTTGTTGTGACAGGAAGATACTCAAGCATTTAGGATTATATTCTGGGCCTCATGAATTCAGAAGATCTCAACGCTGATCCAGAAACCTGTGCCAATTCAAATCATTCAGCCATCTCCTTCACTCTGATACAGTACAGGTCTGGGAATTGGGGGGATTTTTTAAATTTTTTTTTTTTGAGAGGTTTTCGCTATAGGGCGTGTGCGCTTGCCAGTCAGAGAGAGACAGAGAGACAGAAAGCGAGAAATCACCCCCCAAGGGGGATGGTCACGCCACAATCCCTTCTCCTCCATTCTCCTCTCGGGATCTTGGGCACGCACGCACACGTGCCCGGCGTGAGTTTTAAGCCACCAGGTCTGGGATGCGAACCGCGGTCTCGACTACGTGGGAGTCCAGCGACATAGCCATTACGCTAACTGCTGTTTCCCGGAATGGGGGGATTTTCATTTGCATTTTACACATCTGGTGATTAATTCTTGGCGGTAGTGATTTTTGCTTTTGTTTTTGCTATAGGGCATATGTACTTGCAGAGAGAGATACAGAGAGAAGGTAAGTGAGAAAACAGCCCCATCCTAGGAGGGATAGTCATGCTGTGTTCCCTTCTCCTTCATTCTCCTCTGGGGACTTTGTACAACCAAGCACGTGTACTCTACATGATTTTCAAGCAGCTGGATCTGAGATACCAATTGCACATTTGGCCACAAGAGATACAGCACCTTAACCATCACACCACTTGCTGGCACTGGATAGTTTTTTTTTTGTTTGTTTTTTTTGTTTTTTTTTTTTAAGAGAGAAGTTTTTGCTATAGGGTGTGTGTGCTCGCCAGAGAGACAGAAACAAAGAAAGCGAGAAATCACTCCCCAGGGGAGACGGTCATGCCACAATCCCTTTTCCTTTAGTCTCCTCTTGGGATTTTGGGCATGCACACACATGCACCCAGTGCACGTATTAAGCTGCTGGGTCTGGTACTTAAACCAGAGTCCATGGGAGTCCATTACAGCATGTAATGCTGTAATGCCATGCCCATTACAGCATCTGCTGGTCCCTGTATAGTTTATAATACAAATTTTCTCATCTATATCCTATTCAGTTTTTTTTTTTTTCCTTTCAGCCAGTGTTATTTCTTTAGCCTTAGAAAGTTTCAAATGCTAATATTTATTGAATCTTTACTTGTGTCAGCCTTTGTGCTTGGTAATTCATGTGCATAAATTTCAGTCTTTTAAGTACCTCTAAGTAAGTGCTATTATTACTATTTTACACATGGAAAATTATTACTCAGAAAGGATATGTCACCACGTCAATATAATTAAACTAGCCAGTGTCAGAGTGGGAATTTGAATCTCTTCTGATTCCAGCTGCTATGTCCATCCTGTTATATGTTTCTGCTCTCATTGTAAGTAAGTGCTAAGTAAAGAACATAGACCTTTTGAAGTAAATGAACTAAAGTGTGCCATGTGCTTTCTGAATTCCACTTGATAGAATGTCATTTGATTAAAAGACGTCTATACACAGGCCTTAAGTGTCTTATATCTATTATTTTTGTTTCATATCAATTAAGAAGTTTCAGGGAATCAGAACTTTAGAAATTCTACACCTTGTAGAACATGCTCAATTCTCTACAGGGCAATAGCCAGCAATAGAGGTCATTTTCATGTTTATTTCTTTATTTTGCTAGAGGGCACGTGCATGTGCCAAAGAGAGACATATACAGAGAGAGAGAGAAGGAAAGTGAAAAAGCACCAACTTTGGGGCACGGTCACACTGCAATCCCTCTCCTTCATTTCTTCTTTTGGGATTTGGGGCATACTTGAACATGTGCCCAGTGTGCTTCTCAAGCTGCCAGTTCTGCCACTCGATCTACATAGTCATGTGGGATCTAGCCACCTTAATCACCATGTCACTGGCTGGCCCTTGTTTTCTTATTTTCACAAAGTCATCCATGCGAGTATGGTCTTGGAAATCCATGTGATGATGAAGTCTGTTGGGCAGAACAGTAAAACTCTAAGTTATGAGTTTATTTTAATGAGAAATGAAATAAATTTGTAGTCATAAAACTTACCATTGAATTCTACTTCTTAAAACTATGTAGCTTTGGCAAATCTGAACCTCTCTAAACTATTTCTCAGTCATTTATAAAGTGTACATTATAATACTTGCCAGGTCAACTCCCTCATTCATGTTCCATACTAGTTTACAAACTCTGTGATTAGGCTCTGTGTGCCCAGAAAAACATTGGGAAAACAGAGGGTATCCAATCTTTACATAATCAATGAATTAAAATATATTGACAGGGACCAGCAATTAGCGTAATGGCTATGTTGCTGGACTCCCACGCAGTCGACTGTGTTTCGAGTCCTGGACCCGTTAGCTTAAACTCACGCCGGGCACATGTGTGTGCATGCCCAAGATCCCGAGAGAATGGAGGAGAAGGGATTGCAGTGTGGCCATCTCCCCTGGGGGGTGATTTCTTGCCTTCTGTCTCTGTCTGTCTGGCGAGCGCACGCTCCCTATAGCAAAAACCTCTCCAAAAAAGAAATATATATTGACAAATATTTTTTGAAAATTCTAAAGAGAATTAAAGATTTTTTTAAATGAACTTTTTTTTTTTTTTTTTTAAGAAAAGTTTTAGATGTACAAAACATGAAAACAAAGAAAACCCTGCTTGTGATAATGGTAGAGAGTTCCCGTATATATCTACTCGGTTTCCCCTAGTGTTAACATCTTATGTTAGAGTGGTACATTTGCTAAAATGAATGAGCCCATATCACATATGAGTACTATTAATTTTTTTCTTTATTAATGACAGAGTATATGTATGTATGAGAGAGAAGAGAGAGAGAAAAAAAAAGCCCCTTCCACAGGGTGCTGTGATTCCCTTCTTTCAGTCTTCTAACCTAGTGCCATGCCCTTGTGCCTCGGGCAGACTGGCTGGGCATTTCAACTGCAGCAGCCATGTGAGATCCAGCTTCTTTTGAGCTGTGTATTGCTACTGTGCCATGGAGCTGGCCCCACACATTATTATTACTTACAACCCATAGTAATTCATATTTCCTTGGTTTTTACCTAATGCCCTTTTCTTGTTTCTCATTCTAGGAGCTTACCTAGGGTACAGCATTACATTGATTCATCATGTCCCTTTAGGCTCCTTTCAACTATGACAGTTTCTTAGACTTCCTTGTCTTACTTTATTTTTCGATAACCTTGACAGTTTTGAGAAGTATTGGTTAAGTATTTTGTAGAAGTCCCTCCATTGTGATTTGTCAGGAATAGATTGGGATAATGTGCCTTGGAAAGGAAGACCACAGGGTAGAGTATGGCCTTTATCACATCCTAAAGAGAGTACACAGTATGACTTGTCCCTGAGGGTGTTAAACTGGATAATATAGTTGATGCAGTGTTTTTCAGGTTTTAAAATTCCCTTTCTGGTGTCAGTAGGTGGAGTGGTAGTTATGGCATTGGATTCCCAGTGGCTGACTGAAGTTCTAGTTCTGGACCTGGCAACTTGCTTTCTCACTTACCCTTTCTCTTTCTCTCTCTCTCTCTGGTGGGCACACACGTCCCACAGCAAATTTAATAATAATAATAATAATAATAATAATAATAGTAAATAAGAATAAATAAATAGTTATTTAAAAAATCTTTTCCTTGTTCTGTATTATTGGGAAGAAAGTCACTATTTATAGCTACACTTACGTAGTGGGGAGTTATGTTCCACCTCCTTGAGAGTACTCACAAAATTTATTTGGAATTCTTCATTAGAGTCGTCTATTTTCCTCCACATATTTTTTATTCAGTCATTTTTATCAGTATAGGCTATGGATATTCAATTTTTTCCTTTTAATCATGTTCTAATACTATTTTATTTTGTAGCTCAAATGCAATTGCTAGTTTTTACTATTAATATCATTACCAGGAAGAATTCATAGTAGATAAATATTCTGGTGAATTCCATCTGGTAGTTAGCAAGCTGATTGTGAGGCTCAGATTTTGTGTTTATTTTTCCCACCTCTGTACTCTCAGAAGCTAGTACTTAGCTCATATTACATGCCAAATAAATACCTTTTGAATAATATCTGAAATATACTATTGATTTAAACATGGCATTAATTATAAAGATCATGGATAAACATACTGGCTGTTGCAGACTTTAAAGGAGCACAAGTGTTAGGTAGCCATAGAAACAACTTTACAAATGTCTCATCGGATTTTTGTATGTTCTCTTCCACCCACACCACACTCTCCCATCTCTTAAAATAACCACAGGTGGAGCAGAAAATGCTACTCTTCAGTGAACTCCCACTGTAGGAACCATGGAGGAACATCACATGCAACACTGAGAAGGTTCATATGTTTATAAAATTCTCTGTTAACATAGAATGACCCAAAGAGTTCTCCCCAGTTAGATCCTGAAGTAGAGTGCAATCACATGGCTGAAAGAGCAAGCAGCCTGTGAGAAGAAAGCAAATCTTGCTTCTCATCACCCTTCAAAGTTCCCCTCATCTATCAGTTGCGAACACTCAGTTTGAGTTTGGAGTAGGAACCTTTGACTGTGTACTCTGCCGACAACAGTTAGAGAATGCGTCTTGATGTTCCAGCCAGTGCCAGTTAGAGCAACACAGGCATTACGTTAAGTAGAGTCCATCCCCTCAGCGATGCTCCACAATAGTTATTTGTTTACAACCAGAGACAAGTCCAAGCATTGGCTTGAATTTATAGTGTCTGGCAGTTTCTACCACTGGGATCTGAGCCAAAGCCAAGCTTTCTCCCTCTGTCTGTCTTCATCCATCTCATTTCTCAGTTAATATTTGAAGCACACTACTCCATGAATCTGTAAATATGCTTTTTGAAATTTGACTTATAACAACTATGTTCCTCCCAACATCTGCTACACATTACTTTTGTAATCAAGCTTTTGCCAAATTCTAGTGTTTTCTGGATCAGAAAAATCTGGAATTTAATTCTAGTTCTGTCATTTTTAGGCTAGCCTTTAAACCTCTCAGAGCTAATTTCCTTATATATATATAGTGAGTAAAATAATAACTCTTTCAACAGGATGGTATTGTGAGGATTAAAAATAATTATATAAAATTAGGGCCAGCAGGTGGTGGTTGAGGCTCTGGATTCCCACATGGCCAAACATGGTTTGAGACCTGGACCTGGAACTTGAAATTCATGCTGGGCATGTATGTGTGTGTGCCCCAAATCCTGAGAGTACAATGGAGGAGAAGGGATTGCAGTGTGGCCATCCCCCCTGTCCCTGAGGGGGTGATTTCTCACTTACTGTCTCTCTGGTGAGTGCACATGCTCTAAAGCCAAAAAAAATAAAATAAAATAAAAAATAAAAAAAGAATAAAATGAATCTCTATACACACAAAGAAGAAATAATTATACAAAATTATTAGCATAGTAACAAGCCCATTGCAAGGGATAAATAAATCATAGACATTTATTTGTCTGAAAGTATATGGGAAGCTCTTTCCACTGTGTAAATGCAATAACATAGGAATAAGAAAATCCTCAGAGGGGAATGAAGGAGAAGGGATTGCGGTGTGGCCATACTCCTGGGTACGGGGTGCTTCTCACTCTCTCCTCCTCCCGTCTCTGTCTGTTTCCAGTGAGTACACATGCCCTATTGCAAAAATAAAATAAATTAAAGTGGGAATATTTATTAGAAAATAATTCTTAAGAAATTATTTACATTCCTCATTGGTGGAAAGTTGAGCAGATTATTGTGCTGGTTTGGCCAGCTCATATTTATCACTTGAATACCATTTGTTTGATCATGGCTGGGAGTAGTTCAACTAATCAATTCATTGGCACAGAGCAAAATTGAAGAGGCTGAGACCAAGAACTACTTAACCCAGGTACAGATTAATAATGGGATAAGGCACCCAATTGCATTATCTCATGCTGATTGATACTACTACTTAGCAGACTGAGGCCATTGGGAGACCCAGGTTGATTTTTACCAACCCAATGTAAAACTTGGGCATGGTGCCTTGTGCCTATAATCCTGGCTACCCTGGAGGCGGTGGCAAAAGGATTGTGATATAGCAAGACTCCCCATCCCCACCAAAAAAATGTAGAGAAAATAAAAGAAAAAGCAGAAATAAGGAATTTAGTTTTGGAGTTCACCTTATACCCTGAAGTGAGTGGAATCAGTTGGTAGACGCAGCAGGGTATCTTTGCAATTCCCAATCAAATCTGGGAACTGGGAAAATATGAAGTAATATAAAAGATAAATGAAGGATCAAGGCAGAATCAGGAACCAAGTCTAGAGGCTTGAGGACTGGTCAGACAACCAAGAGCTGAACTAGGGGCTTGGTATAGGAAAGGCTGACTAAAAATTTGTTCCAACTCTAGTCAAGGATTTAGAATGAGTTATAATTTCTAAGACTGAAATATATCAGAATTTCCTTTTCCCACACCACTGCCTCTGCAAACTCACCTTATTGGCTTGTTCTTCCCTGCTTCTGCATGCCAAGGTTAAGTAGATTCCATAGCTTCTCTGCCTTAATCTACAGTATTTACATAGACAGTCTTAATTTAATATAATAAACTATACAGCCTAGCCTAGTGTTAGATCTTCAAACCCTCTTTTAGTTTAAAATGCTTACATTTCTTCCTGTCTTCTCCCAACTCACTTGTTGGACCTGACAGAGGTTAGGGACCTGCAGTGGAAGAGAAGGAATGGTGAGCTTTCCCTCAAACTGCAATAGAGACTGGAGGAGAAGAGGAAGAGTGACAGTGTGAAGAAGAAATGGAGGGGGGAGGATTTGATGGGTACAGTGATAGCTCATTACTTAAATCTTCTAAGATGTCAGATACTCAATAATTCTTTATCTGATTTGTACTTTTGTGGATGTTTGGCGATGTCCTCCTCTTCCAGGGGTCCCCCTCTATGTAAATGATTCCCCTACAGGCTCGCTGCTTTGCATCTTAGTTGAGATTCCCACACCCTTCAGTGAGTTCCCAGAGTATTCAAGTTCAGCTCTTTCCATGGGGTCCACAACGGTCTGGGGAGTGTAGATGTCTTCCAGGGAAACTCATTTTGGTGCAGATGGGGCATTCCTGACTAGCTTCCTACTTTTAAGCTTTGATTTTTTTTTTTTTTTTCTGTAGCAAAGCTGGAGTTGCTCCTTTGAAATCATCCTCACATGGCTTGAGAAGGTCAGTGGCAATGACGTCTAACAACAATCTCATAACTCTCCTCTAAATAAAGAATCCCTGCAGCTCGTTCAGCCAATTATATCATGTCTACCTCCTTTATGCAGCCTGGAGGTGGAAACTGGTGTCAAAGTCTCCTGACAGGTCCTGGGTAAATGGTATGGTCTTCACTGTTTTTTGGCCTTTGGGACATAGTCAATATTCCAAGATCATAGGAAAAGTCACAGCTAATATCTGGCTACCAAGCAAGATGCCTCTCAAAAGAAATTTTTTGCAGTACTATAATTTTAACTATTGTTCTTAAATTTCCCTATGGGCATCTTTTAAGGTATTTGACAATTTTAAGGCACTGTTTGCTCTACTCCCCCAAAAAATTCATCTTCCAGGAATTTATAACAACTTCATGGTTAAAAGTACATGGTTTATCTTTCTGTCATGTCCAGCTAATAAGCTCTGTCCTTTATTTAATCAGCTATCCAGTGCAAACTATTGAAATATCTCTGTGCCATACTTTCCACATTTATAAAATGGATAAAATACCTTACTCACTGGCTTGCTGTGAAGATTAAACAAAACACTGTATGTTACGTATTGACCAGTGCCTGGTAAATAGAAAATACCCAGTAAATATGGTTTGAAAAAGCTGGCTTCTTGTAATGGATCAGTTTGTTTGAAGGAAGGATTTTCTATGTGTATGAAGCTCTATGGAGGGGTAAAGCAGGGTTTGTTCAATGTCCTGGGAGTTTTAGTTCCAGATACTCTCCTGTTGCAGAATACAAACAAGGTCATATTGAAAATATGTGTGGCTCAGTTAATATGATTTGGTAAAAAATGCAAAATAAATCAGAAATAAAATATTTTGACAGATTGCCTTGCTTTAAGAGTGAAATATATATTAATTTTTTGAATGATCAAATTTTGTCATATATGTATATGATGAAGTGTTTGAGGCGATGATAACTAAGTACTGCCAGACTACCTCTCTGGGATCTAGGGGGAACTTATCCTGGAGAAATATGGCCTGTGGTGAAAAAACTCTGAGTGAAAAGACTAGGGGAAAAACCTCAGTGGTCACATTTTGAGCAAGGTTTTTCTACTACTTGTGAACTTGCTAATTTTCACATGCAGTATGTCTAGAGAGGCACCATATATAAATCCTGACGACATAACTTTATGGTCATAAATGTAGTTTAAGAAGCTTCATTTCAGGAAAGCTGTTGGCCCAATAGGCCTTTTCTGTATGCTCTGGCATGGACCTTCAGGTTTTTTTTTTTTTTTTTTTCTTTTGCTATAGGATGCATGCACTCATCATACACACACATACACACAGAGACACATGAGAGAGAGAGAGAGAGAGAGAGAGAGAGAGAGAGAGAGAGAGAGAGAGAGATCATGGGGCCAGCAGGTGGTGTAGTGGTTAAGGTGTTGGACTCCCATGTGGCTGACCACAGTTAGAGCTCCGGACCTGGTAGCTTGAAACTCATGCTGGGTGTGTGTATGTGTGCCCAAAATCTTGACAGGAGAATGGAGGAGAAAGGATTACAGTGTGAACATCCTCCTCGGGGGGTGATTTCTTGCTTTCTGACTCTGTCTCTCTGGCGAGTGCACATGCCCTGCAGCAAAAATCTTTTTTTAAAAAAAAGTAAAAGGAGAGAGGTTAGATACTCTCCTGTGACCTAGTTTAGAAGAAACTATATAGCTAAATCATTAGAATAGGGTGGATAGATTCAAGTTAATTCTTTGAGTGTAGAAGCACTGACTACTGAGTTCAATTTAATGTATATTATTATATTGGAGAAAAGCATTAACACAGTAAAATTGGCCCCAAATATTTTTTGAAGAGATCTATTTTGAATTCACTTTTCTCATGATGAAAATGATTACATAATAAGTAACACCAGTGTTCTAAAAGGAAACCCTAATAACAGGGACAATTGTGGAACCGAATTCACATTTAAATGTGTATGTGATTCTGGCTTTCAAATAAATGTTGCAACTCTAGTCTATCCTGTAATGTGGTAGAATATGAATCCTTGTGAATGATGTAAAACCAAATAGTTGAAATACCCCTACGGGACCAGCAGTTAGTGTAATGGCTATGTCGCTGGACTCCTATGTAGTTAACCGTGGTTTGAGTCCCAGACCCGGCACTTAAACTCACGCCGGGAGAATGTGCTTGCGTGCCCAAGATCCCGAAAGGAGAAAGGAGGAGAAGGGATTGTGGTGTGTCCATTCCCCATGGGGTGATTTCTCACTTTCTGTCTCTCTGTCTCTCTGTGTCTTTCTGGCGAGCGCACGCACCCTATAGCAAAAACCTCTCCAAAAAAAAAAAAAGAAAAGAAAAGAAAAAGAAAGAAAGAAAGAAAGAAAGAAAGAAAGAAAGAAAGAAAAGAAATTCCCCTAAATTTTTTCAGAATTTTCTTTTAACACAAAAGGCACCCAGAGATAGTCCTAGAAAGGACAGAGCATGGAGTAACAACTTCCATATTCTCATTCACAATTTTCATACAGTATTTGGTACATAAACCTGTCTAGTACAGGGGTGAGTACATGTACATACCTTTTTAATCTAAACATATGGAAAAAATTTAAAAAGTATGAAGGCCGAACTGACTTCAGGAGAAGGTTCTTATCAACCTCACTGTAGAATGGACACTCGGAGAGTATATGGGAAGGTGGTGGATGGATGACTTGATCTGTCCTTCCCCAGACTCTCAAGTCTGTCCCAAGAACTGAGGTAACACTTAGGCCATATTCTCTTATGAAAGAGCCTGGACACAACTGTCCTAATTAATCATAAAAACAAAATGAGCTCGATTGCCCCTGGGGGAAAAAACAAAGACTTCTTTTGATTTGAAGTCTGATTTTGCTGTTTAACGATTGAGAAAAATCCCTCAATATCTCTCAATGTCATTCCATCCTATACAAAATGGGTACTTTAATACAGGCTAAATAGGGTTTTTGTTAGAATTCAGCGAGATAATGTATGGTACAACTTTATATACAGAGAGTAAACACTTGAATAGTTTACATGTTACTTTAAGCATTTCACAGGGTCTATTTAATATAAAGGATATAGTAAAAATGTCAAAGATAGGGTTTCTAAGTTTAATATTCATCAAATATATTAGAAATATCTTAGCCATCAGCAGACCCAAGCTCTGACATCTTCTATGCAAATTTGGCTGCGCTAAAAGAAGTTCATCCAGACCCAAAGGCTATTCAGCAGTCAAATAAATTCATTTATTCAAACAATATGTATTAGATGCCTGCTCTGTGCTAGATACTATGCTAAGTTTTATGCATATAATTTTTGCCTGGGCAGAAGTAACCTGAGAAAAGATTTATTCTGTCACAAATGTTGGAGTGCTATCAATTACCACAAGCAATTTCAAAATTAGTCCTCTGGTTATTCTTTCAATCTCATCTTCCCATTACTAATAAAGGGAAGGAAGGAGAGCTGAAAGGGAGCCATTAAATATGTGGTGTGGCCAAGTGTGAAAAGAGAGAGTAATGGGGACTAGGACACACTTGAAAGCTCAAATCTGACTCAAAGACAGTCAAATTCAAGATAATTAGAAATTAACTGCTTCCCAAATACAAGATAGCTGCAGGTTGATTTTGACCTAGTGATTTTATGGTTTATGGTTCTTTGTTATATGGTCAGTTATAGACGGTTTATGCAAAAACAATTTGCACATTCTAACATCATATGGCATTCTAGAGCTTTCTGTTTTTTAAAAGTATTCTCACCAATATTGATACATGGCAGACAGCATTGAAGAAAAGAACCAGGTGAGTCACCTCTTTTCAAGTTCCACTTCGAGACAGAGAAGAGAAAAGAAAACAACAAGGTCTGTCTCTAATTGAGGCTAGCAGATAGTAGAATCATACTCTTCTTGGTAAAACTCATCAGAAACACAGTAGGACACCTCCTCTCAGCCACAACATTGGGGCCTCTTGGCAGTGATATAAAAAACCCCCACAGATGGTAAGTCCTTTTTCTGGTCTGAATAACAGTATAGGATGCCACTAGCTGCTACTAAGAACCCACAGCTTGTAGGCTGTGCTGGTTACTGTGAAAGGTATGCCATACACTTAGGTGGACAAAACATCCTTTTGGAATCATTTCCAAGAGGAAAAAATAAGGAGAGTTTACTCTTGTGTAGATTAGATTTTGTGTTGGATGATCACGGCATAGACAGAGCTAGTAAAGACAAACATATGCATAAACATCAGTGCAGTTCAAGATGTAAATGCATCATTGTGGTTCAGTGACATTTCCTATAAGGGGCAGGAATGGGACAGTATCATCACAGTTTTCTTTGTCATGTTAATAAGATCCCAAGACAATTTACCTTATTTATTTATTTACTTTTGCTATTGTATTTATATGAGAAAAATCCAGGATGCTTATGATGCTTCATCACACATTTAGGCCATTGCACCTCACAGTCCACAGGCCCTTTGTGGAGAATCTCGTGTCCTCCTCCTCCAATACTGCCCTCTTGCTTGTGTGTCAGGGCTTAATTTTCCAATGCTTTTTGGAAATTTCTGCATGGATATTTTGGAGATATTGCAACCTTTACATTCCAAAACTGATTTTAACATATTGACCTCAAATCGTATTTATCACACTTCTAGTTCAAGTTAATGTCATTTCTACCATCTGGTCTCTCAGACAACAGATCTTAAATTGAGTGCCAATTTTTCCTTTTTCATGTATATGTGATTGGTCATAAACACTTATTTCATTGTTACAATTCTTATTTATCAGCAATACGTTTTGAACCCCAACTGTGTTATTCACTTTTGCTGCTTCAGTGTCTCATCACTTCACATCTGAATTTTTAGAATTTTAGAAAGATTTGGAAGTATATATTTATAACTAGATTTTAAACATCTGCATAAATAGTTGAGGATAATCCTATATATCATAGAAAAAATCAAGTAATAAAAAAACCAGTCTCAGGTCAGCTAGGTGGTATGATGATTAGGCAACTGGATCATGCATGGCTGACTGTGCAGTTCGAGTCTCAGCCCAGAGGCTTGAAAAAACACCAGGCTCATGTTCATGTGTGCTCAAAATTACAAGAGGAGAAGGGATTGTGATGTGTGGTCATCCCTCCTGGGAGATGCCATCTGTCTTTCCCTCTTTCTCTCTTTCTCTCTCTGTCTCTCTCCTGTGAGTGCACACACCTTATAGCAAATTTTTAAAAATTAAAAAAAAAATCATACTCTATGAGTAAAAAGAGCTCAACTAGTCCTCTCAGCTAGCTCTTAGTTTTACTAGCAGTTGGTCCAACACTGATGTTAAGGTGATGTTCTCCTTTGAACGTGAAATATTTCACAGAATATCACGATGAAATAAGACAAAAATATAGCAATTCCATAATCACAAATGGGTAGAGACAAACAGAATATTAAAGAAACCACAGAAAAGATGAAGAAACTCATTTTATGGCTAATTGAGAGACTACCTGATTATTAATTATAGTTCCTCCCACCATGTCCTAGCTAAGACTCATTAAAATATCCAACTATAGAGTTACATCTGTCTCCGGAGAGTAAAGAATCCAAAGTAAATCCCCAAGACCTAAACTCCTACCAAAATTACCCAGTAAAAGCCTATCCCCTATTATAAATCCCTGTGAGCACTCTCTTACTGAAATACCTCTGAATTCCCCACAGTTTGTGCCTCCCTTGTTGCAACAAGACAATGATCTCAACTTTGACTACAAACATTTGTATTTCTGATTATCTTTGACTGATATGCATTAACACTGATATGATATGTTTACCTGAAGGATTTTTTTAGTAACTATTTTATATATATATATATATATATATATATATATATATACACACACATATTATATATGCATATGTATATATATGTGCAAACATATTATATATATAATATGCATAAGTACACACAAAAATACCAAGGATCTTTGCATATGAATGATACCGCATTTAGAGATACATAAGAGTAAATGCCCCAAATTAATTTGCTAGCCAGTAAGAGACAGACCATGCTATTCTAAATCCTAATTCACTCAATAAAAACCTCTTCGACATCTTCTCTATGCAGAACATGGTATTCAACGGCTCATCTAAAAACGTATGTACACAACTTGTGATAAATACATACCTACAGCTGTATGCTTTTACCACACATATTTTCAAAATGATGTAAGTTCTGTTTGTTGGGAGAGGTAAATGCCTTTTGGGCAAAAATACACATAAAAGAGAGAATGAGCCAGCAGGGCTAACTTGTTTTCATTGTCATCTCAGTTAGTGAGAAACCAGATTCAAATGATCTTCTATCACCATAGGAGAATGATAGCATCTGCAGTTGTGGAAGTGGCAGGGTAATTTTCCCCTACAGCTGATGAGTACCTGGTTCTTTCTTTGTCTCTCAGGTAATCCATTGACAGATGTAGCTCTGAGTTGTAAAGAAGTCTTAAAACCTTGGGGTTTTGAGAGCTATTTCTTTTAGAAGTTCAAGTTTTTTTAAATTTTATTTTAATTTATTTTATACATTTAATCACTCTACATCACTTAGCTTGTAAACTGAATTTATCCAACATGAATTCACTTCACACAAATCCAGTTGAGGATACAAAACACATTAATTATCACCATCAGATAATAATCCATGTCTGTGTCCTGTAAATGTCTTGACTCTCCAGTTTCCTCCTTAATTTCTTTCCTTACACTCTCCCCCTTGAAAATGCTGTCAACAGCAAATAATATAAAATCTGATTTATATTGGCTTGAATAAATAGAGAAAATTTTTGCCAAATGCAAAAATACAGAGAAAAGTGTTTGCTATCAAAGTTTCTCCTATAAAATAATGCTCTTTAGGAGTCAGGAACTTTAAATATTTCTGCTCTGATCCTCATTTCTTTGGTCATTCTCATGCTCATTATTACATAATTATGTGGTTGATACTGGACTACTTCTAGGCATCTATTTGTAATTCTAAGTAGAAAAGAATATGGATAAGGAACAAAAGATTTCCTTTTTACTTTTCTTTTTAAATTTTTTATTAGAACAATTTTTTTATACATTCAATCACCATACATCATTTAGTTTGTATAGAGAATTTACTCAATATGAAATACACCTCAAACCGGTCCAGTTGAAAATACTATACATGTCATCATCAACAGGTAATAAAACATTTCTGTGTCCCACAAATGTCTTCTCTATTTTTTTTTCCTAATTATCTTCCCTGCACTCTTCCCCTCTCCCACCCTCTTTTTCCACATTGTATCCAGCGTTCATAACTATTTTTAATACTTTTCTGTGCTCCAATCTTTCAGTCTCTACCATAGAGTGTGGACAGTCAGTATATGTTAAATGGAGACACACAATGTCTCTCTCTCATAGCCTGATTCTCTTCACTCACTAATAAATCTTCCATATTCATTTGCTTTTTATCAAATGGCACAGTCTTTTTTTTTTAATGGCTGAATAGTATTCCATGGAGTATATGTGCCACAGTTTTTAATCTATTCATCTGTTCATGGACTTTTGGGTTTGTTCCATGTTTTAGCAATTGGGAATAATTCTGCAATAAACATAGGTGTGCAAGCCCTTTACCAACTGAGAATTCTCCTGTCCTTTGGGTACAAACCCAGAAGTGAAATTGCTGTATCATATGGTAGTTCTATTTGTAGGTCTTTGAGGAACCTCCATATTGTTCTCCACAGTGGCTGAATCAATTTACATTCCCACCAACAGTGCAGGAGAGTTCCCCTTTCACCACATCCCTGCCAGCACTTAACATTTTTTTTTTAATCTTCACCATTCTGACCAGAGTTAGGTGATATATCTTATTGTAGTTTTGATCTGCATCTCCCTTATGATGAGGGATGCTGAGCATTTTTTCATATGCTTTTTAGCTGTTCATATGTCTTCCTTGGAGAGTAGTTTACTTGGCTCCTTTTCCCATCTTTTTAATTGGGTTTATCTTTTTTTTTTTTTTTTTTTCTGGGTAAGCCACTTTAGTTCCCTGTGAATTCTGGTTATTAGTCCCTTATCGGAGGCATAGTTTGCAAAAATATATTCTACCACTCCAATTGTTGTCTAGTCACACTAATTACTGTGTTCTTTACTAATCTTTTCTTTTTAGAAGATGTTTCCTCAAATAGACTTTTCATTATGTCATATAGCTAGAATTATGTGGCATGTACACTCTCAGAGTGATCAATAGACAAGGAGAATGATAATTTAATTACTAGAATTAGTTAAACCAACCATGTTTTAACTCTAAGGCTAGGTAAAGGATTTATCCTCTCTAAAACCAAATTAAGTTCCTGACAGAATCATATTTCTGTTAAGAAGGCATATAATAGTTTTTATTTGATATTTGGTAAGGAAAAATGGCTTTGAGTGACTGATCAATGCCTATTGAGTTTTTTCTTGTCCTTTTCATTCTCATTTCATTGGGTTAAAATACCTATGTAAATTTTCTTTAACATTTATAGTTTCTGTAAACAAGCCGATAAATTAGGAAGGTAAATATAAAATCTTCACAATTTTAGCAATGGTCTTTAGTAAGTCAAAAGAATAGCCATGATCTTTGGGTAAATTATATTAGAAATTTTTCTAGAGAGTAGGTTGAAAACAATTTTTACCTATAAAATCATGTTTTATTTTGTTCACTAGTGGTCATGTGAGGTGTTTAGTACCTTAGGACTGGATAAATATTTTACAGGTTTTTCTAAAAATATATATTAATGTAAGTACCCACTTACCTGAAATATCTTTTTTAAAGTAAAAATTTCATTGTTTCCTGAAATAGTTCAGATCCTTTTACTTCCCTACTCAAAAACTTTAAACATGTCTTCCTATCTTATAAATCTGTGTTCTGATAACCCCCAACACATTCCTGTACATCCTATATTATTTATCCCTGTATTTGAAATGTCTGATAAAAATCTGTCTTTTTTTTTTTTTTTTTTTTTTTTTTTTTTTTTTTTTTTTAGGTTTTTGCCATAGGGTGCAGATACTCGCCAGAAAGAGACAAAGAGAAAGGGAGAGTGAAAAATCACCCCCCCCCCCCAATGATGTTTAGCCACATGCCCTAATCCCTTTTCCTTCATTCTCCTCTTGGAATTTTGGGCATATGTGCACAAGCACGTGTGATTTTTCAAGCCACTGGGCTTGGGACTCAAACATGTAGTTGGCTATGTGGGAATCCAGCAATTTAACCACCATGCCACCTGCTGGCCAGAAATACACCCTTTTTAAAAATAAAGCTGTTGTTTTATTTAAATTTAAAAAAATGTATCATTTTCAATTTACTTGTAATAGTTGCCCATAGAGTCATTACTTTACTTTCATGGGACAGCCTTCAGTTCCCATTTTGTAAATGCAATTGCTTTTTAATAAACTCCGATGTTGATAATGAACATTTAAAGTCAATAAGTTATAATCATACTTTGCTCACAAGACTTTAGTTCTTTCCATGAATAAAAGACAATTACAAAACAGTACACATGTCAGAATTGGATTTACATATAACAAGGCTCTTTTAAAATTGCATGAAATTAGCACTCTCAAGATGGGAAATATCATCAGAAATCAGTATGGGACTGTCAATCAAGAAAACACATAACTTTTCACTTTTTTTCCAAATCTGATTATTGCCAATGGTAGATGTATATATGGCCATTTTCAAGAAATATGACTTTCCTAGAAAAGATTTTGGACCTAGGTTCTGAAAGTAGATGCACATTTTTTTCTTTTCATTTTTCCCCTTTCTTCCTTCTCTTCCTCTTCTGCTTCCTTCTCTTTGTTCTTCTGTTCTTGAAAGTATCCTTGACATTGTGAAAGTTCTGAGAATGAAATTGGTGTGTTAGGAATAATTCTCTCCTGTTTCTCTTAAGAGTAAGAGAAGGGTGCTTCTAGCATTGTCCTTTTTAGAAGTGGCTTGTTTATAAGGACTCTGTCAAGATCTTCCATGATCCCTCCAACTTAAGGGGAGATATATTAGGAGTCAAAACAACAGAAGCTAGAATATGAAAAATACAAAAAAATGATGTAAAGAGGTAAGATAAAGTATTCTGAATTACAGAGAATGCACATAAACATTCTGATTAAGAAAAAGGATGTGGGGCTGGCAGGTGACATGTTGATTAAGATACTGGACTCCCACACGGTTGACCGCAGTTCAAGTCACAGCCCTGGCAGCTTGCTTTGTCATTTTCCCTTTCTCTCTCTCTCCTTGTATCTCTCTCTGTTCAAATTAAAAATAACAATAACAAATAAAATTAAATAAATAAATTATATATATAAAAAAAGAATGCATGAAGTCATTGCATGTGTCAAAACAAAACAAAACAAAGCAAAAAAACCTCTAAAGCAACAATATTCTAAAAAAAAAAATCCTGAGAGTTTCAAATGGGGATGAAATTAGTATTTTTCTTTGCAGGGTTTACCCTTCAGTGGCTTCATTAGCATCTGCTGACCAGACCAGATTTAGGATCCACATCTCATCTCTGGGAGCTATATTTAAGGCTGATCCTTTCTATGACTTAGATCACATGGTGAATACAATGCCAGTCTCACTGCCTACTCTTCGGAGAGTTGGAAACCAAGAGTTGTATTAGCCACCATGAAAAATAAGAGGTAACATTCTTTAGTAAAAACAGATGCAACTTTTAGTTTAAGTAATATATTAAACTGATTATGTTTTTCATTTTCCAAAGCAGGACAGCGACATTTTTAACCCTTTGAAAATTGTGGAAGGAAATACACCGCTAAATGTTCTATCATTTCAAGTTTTATATTGAAATGAAGTAGTCTATAAACAATACTGGTAAATTTACCGGTATTTATGATCAGACAGATTTCATTGTCTTAAGAATTGGATAAATTAGGTACTAGTTTCAGGGGAAAACAGTCCTTACTTTTGAAGTGATTTTTGTAACAATAAAATCTGTAGAATTATATGGTCATTGTTACTGCCCAAATTTTGTCCCTCTGGTGCCCGATTTTTAGTAGGAGCCCAATACACCTTGAAAGGATAGAGAACATTGTATTTGTAGGATATCCATGCATTCTATTGCTTTAAAAGACATATTGTGGGGATGGTAGCCTCAGAATGTAAGGTAATGTTCATATTTTTTTAAAAGTGATTGCTCCCTTAATTCATTAAAAATGACGTATGAGGAATTTAATTTCTCAGTAGAAAGCAGGGGGGGGTAGATGGAGGGAAATTCAGTAGCTAATTCAGCTACGGAATTAGCAGTGACTGGGTAGAGAAAATGGAAATATCAGTTCAAGGGATGTAGAGTGCCATTTGTTTCTATGAAACACCAAATATTTACTAAAGGGTACAGAAGCTAATTATTGACTGGTGAGATTAGATTTATAGCAAAAATTATTGATGGGGCTGAGCTTTGTATCTTCCTTTATGTGAGGTGAAAACAATAATTCCAAGCAGATGAAAAATAGCTGTCATAATAAATCGTGATGTATTTCATAATGAAGCTCCTATTCTGATGCTTGATATTCTGTATGCCTGATACCATGCCATCTTTTTATTCTCTTCAATTCTTCCTCATCCATGCTACTCTGGCCAAATGAAACTGTTCTTTTTTCCCCCGTTACGTCTTTCATTTCCCTTACTTCTCTGTCCTTCCTTCGCCCGAACTCCTCATTTCCAATCTTTTCACATATTATTCATCTATTAAGAGTAAATGAGGCATAGTATCTGCTTCCACTAAACAAACATTTTATGCATAACATTCTTCCTTTGTGTTATATATTCATTCTCAGTTTCAGACAGCAGAATCCACTTTAACTGGTTTAAATAGAAAGGAATATGGGAAATCTCAGAGTCATGAGAAAGGTAGAAGGAGAAGTATTCAAACTAATGATCAGCTCTCAATGTATCATAGCACTTGCTTGGTAGGGGACTGCTGCCACCATCCACCCTTATTCTTACTGCTACTTCTGCCATTTAAGCCAGCAAAACAAGTATCTACAACTTTACTTCTTTTCTTTTCATAACCTACTTCTGAGACAAAGTTCTATACAGGTACATCAGATTGGTTGAATATAAGTCATATATCCGCACCTTACAGTCAAAAAAGAGTGGAAAATTTATTTTTCACTGTATTGGAATTCACAATGTTGGATAACTTGCAAAATATGAAAAGATAAACAATTTGTTAAGCCCAGAATGATACAAGTCTATTAAATATGAGTTTGCTTTCTTTCTAGATGTTGGACCCATTTTGCATTTATTAATTTATTCATAAAATATTTTCTGTGAGCTATAATATATCAATACTGTGGTGTCTCTGGAAATCATCACTCTGTTTGTTACAAAACAGATAGAACTGTGTTCAGTAGAGCGTAAAGTGAGCCTTATGGTAAATGATGGACTTCATAATAAGTTCTTATCATTGGTTCCTCAATTGTAACAAATGTATCACATGAACGTAAGATATAAATAATAAAGGAAACAGAGTGAAGGTGGGAGAGGTAGTAAGTGAAAACTCTGTATTTCCTCAATTTTTCTCTAAGTCTAAAATCATCCTAAAAATTCTATTAATGAGAAAAATAAGCTTATAGTCTCAAGTGTTTGAAAAAATTATTAAAAACACAATTAAAGAGAAAATAATGTTATAAGGCAGTGACAAGGGTTTAAATCAGGATATTGGAAGACCTAGGACAGGGGTTATGGAAAGATGAAGAGGGTGTCTAGAAGAAGCAATACACATGTTCTTGACTGTTAAACAAGAGGTAGCAAAGGGAGGGCATGGGAAAGTGTCATAGTAAGGAAACTGAACTTAGTTCAGCATGGCTTAAGAGAAAAAAGTCATGAAGAAGTTACAGATGACCAGACAGGAGAAACCCAATGAGAACCAGCTTAAGGGGTCTGGGCATTTTCTAACCATTGCCATGAGGATATAGTGTGTACTTTTGAGCAGTGTTATAACCCCATCACCCAGGACAGTGCCAAGGACATAGTATTCATTCACAGATGATTTTCAAATTCCATTACTTTTTTTCTATATTTAATGAGGGGCCATTCTACTTATAAAAGAGTTTTCTTTTAATCAATCGATTGATTGATTGATTGGTTTTTATCAGTATAGGTTCATGAGTTCTTTATTCAATAGGTTAGTTATAATCTATTGTTACAATGAGTTATCTTGATGCTCAGATTGTCCCAGATTTGACCAACAGTAGCCTCTTTGAGCTGGCACCTATGTCCTTTGACATGTCTCCATCATCCTTTGAGTATTTCCTTACTTTTTGGCAGAACAAAGTGCTCTGGATGAGACAAAATGGAAAAATCATGGCAACTGAAGGCAAAGTAGATCCTGGCCCAGTTTCTGGACCAGAAAATTCTTTATTCTATAAAAGATATTCCTGGAACAATTGGCCAAATTTAATTAAGGTTTGTAGATTAGATAATAGTAGTGTATCAATGTTAATTTCTTGATTGTTATTAACTAAGTGCATATTCTTGTGTTAGGGACATTCCGATGAATCTGCTTATGGACAAATGAATATTATGTCTGCAAATTAGTCTCCTATGATATTTAGGAAAAAGTAACAATGGGAAATATATATATCTTATGTACATATTTATGTGTATATATACATATATGTATATATGTATGTGTATATATATATATATATATATATATATATATATATATATAGTCATCCCTTGGTATCTGTGGGAGATTGGTTCCAGGATCTAACTTCCCCTGCTCTATAAAATACCAAAATCCACAGATTCTCAAATTTCTTATATAAAATGGGATAGTGTTTGCATATAATCTACCCACATTTTCTCATATATGTTAAATCATCTCTAGATAACATTTATAATGTACATTTTTTTTTTACTATTGTACTGCTTTCTTAGTTGTATTATTTCTTATTGTTGTATGTATTATCATTCTGAAGATATTTTCTATCTGCTATTGGTTGAATTAGGGTGCAGAATCCCCCAATACAAAGGATAACTGTGCATGAAATATACATTTTATATATATGTATAAGAAGGAGAATTAAAAACCAAATATAGTGAAAATTGTTATTACTTGGGAAATTTGGGATAAGGATATATGAAAATTCTTTATTTTTTATTTTGAGTGAAATTCTGAATTGTTTTAAAATATGAGATTTAAGAAAATAAACAACTGGGACCAGAAGATGGCGTAATGGTTACGTCACTGAACTCCCATGTAGCCAACTGTGGTTTGAGTCCCAGACTCAGTGGCTTAAATGCACGCTGGGTGCATGTGCATGCATACTCAAGATCCTGAGAGGAGAATGGAAGAGAAGGGATTGCAGCATGGCCATCCTCCGTGGGGGGTGATTTCTCACTTTCTGTCTCTCTGACTTTCTCTGTCTTTCTGGAAAGTGCACATGCCCTATAGCAAAAATCTCTCCAAAAAAAAGAAGAAAGGAAAAGAAATTAAAATAACATAAAAAATTATCTCAACTAATAAGAAAAAAAAAATGTAGGGAAATAAATGTGGACAAAATAATCCAAGAAAAAAAAAAAGCTATTCCAGTGGTCTGGGGAGAAATGACCATGACATGGATTGGATAATGTGGGCAGAGGATATGTTCATATACAATATAGGGAGGCTCAAGATACAAGTTGGAGGCAAAGCTGACAGGACTTGGCTATGGGTCAAACATAGGTATGAGGAAAGAAAGCATAAAGAACGCCTGGATTTGAGATTTCAGCGACTCAATGGATAGTAGTGTCATTTACAGATATGAGCAAAACTCAAAGAAAATGTTGCAGAGGAAATGACATCATGAGCTTTCGTTTAGACATATAGTATTTGAAATGAGTATTAGCTATCAAGGGACCAGCAGTTAAGGTAATGGCTATGTTGCTGGACTCCTATGTATTCAACCACGGTTGGCATCCTGGACCCTGTGGCTTAAAACTCACACCAGGCGCGTGTGAGTGCGTGCCCAAGACCCCGATAGGAGAATGGAGGAGAAGAGATTGTGGCATGGCCATCTCCCCGGGGGGTGATTTCTTGCTTTCTGTCTCTCTGTATGGCGAGCGCACGTGCCCTATAGCAAAAACAAAAACAAAAACAAACAAAAACAACAAAAAAAAACTCTCCAAAAAAAAAATTTAGTTATCAAGCAAGACATGCATGACACACATGATGAATTCAGACTGTGCTGAGAAAAACTTATGGGGGTTGCCAGAATAAAGATGGTATTCAAAATCATTGAATCAGATGAAATTAATTAGCAAGTGAACATGAAGCAAGAAGAGAAGACTAAACCTTAAAGCTCTACACTATTTCAGGACTTGGCACCAAATTTGTTTAGACCAGTGCAAAATCAAAATGCAGAACCATTCTCTGAAAATTATTAATTTCAAGATGGCAATAACAAAGCATTAGGGCTTTACAAAGAGGGGGATCCTGTGTGACTACTAAAGTCATAAACCCATGAAACTAGTATATGGATAGAGGTGGATGGTCCAGTAAAGATTAAGAGTTAAAATCTCTGAGAGTGTTCATCTCACAGAAATCAGATTGGGAACATTTCAAAGAAGACGGGAGGTTGACTGCTTTGAATATATTTAGGCAAGTTCAGATGAAGTAGGAGAAATGTTTGTACATTTGGGACTATGCCTACTTGACAGGAGTCATTGAAGAATATCAAACAGAGAGGCCAATAGACTAAGTTAGAGCTAGAGGAGTAGAGTGAGTGAGTGAGTGAGTGAGTATAAAAAAATAAAAGATTTGCTCGAAGAAAGAGTGGAGAGGTTGAGTGGTAGATAGAGTATAATTTAGGTTTTTATCTTAAAATTAGAAATAGAAGTGTTTGTACGTCAATGGTCACAATCCAATAAAAAGAGAGAGAGTGATGGTGCAAGGGAGTGAAATCTCTTGGTCTCATTGGATGACCTAACTGCTTAGATATAGGCATGGGTGAGTGTTAGGAGAAAATTCTCCATGGGACTGTCCTGTTTCTGCAGATTGTGACTAGAGAGATACTGGCTATATAAATTGTTCTGGATTATCCTTTCAAAGATGTTTGGGTAGTTAATAGATCAGGAAAACAGAAATAATGTCTCTTTCTAAAGTAAAGGGCTGGCATACACATCAGTTTAATAAGGGTAATGTCTTTATGAAATTGGCATGCTCAATGCCTGTTTTACCTAGTTTAGGTCGCATTAAATTAGGGGTCCTCTCCTGGAATGCAGCCTATTGGTCATGCATGTTTTATAATCTTCTTCACTTCACTCTTTGAGAACTGGGGTTTGGAGAGCCAGAGGAAAATTTTTGATATTCTGGCTACTACTATTACTGTGAGTAATAAAACAGTCCTTTATCTCTTATCCAGGAGGTTTGTCTTCTAACAGTATTCACCATATTGTGGCAGGCTAACCTGTTATCTTGTAGGTAGAGTAAAAATAGCACTTCACAGTTCCTAACAATGAACTTCAAAAAAGGTATAAAAAGTCAGACAGTCAAAGGCATTTTAAGAAAAGGATTAAAATGCTGAGATTATAGAATCTAACTTGGAAAAAGAAAAGTGAGTCTAGGAAGGTATAGTGAACACTAAACCTGTGTGTGTGTGTGTGTGTGTGTGTGTAACTTGGAAATTTTCACTGGAAGAATTGTTTGAGTGTATCTCAGGGTGGAGACACAAGGATAGAGAAAGATAACAAGAGAACAATAGAGAGGCAAGACGTTAGTGAGAAACAGATATGGCTTATTACCTCTTGATGATGACATGTATAGAATTCTCAACTGGATTGATCTGAGAAATATTTCATGATGGGTAAAGTCTTTTTACAAGCAAAATGAGAAATAGTGATTGACTGTTTTAAAAAATAATTAGAATAATAATAATAATGATTGGGAGAAACATAGAAAAGATATTGAATGATGAAGTGGGGACATTAATGTCTCTGTATTGACTGACATGCATGGCATTCCCTTTTGAAAAAGCAATGTAATACACTGTAAAATTATATCTAATCAAATGTAATATAAAGAAGATTATGATGATAATAAAAAAATCCCCCCCCCCAAAAAAAGTGAACCAATTTAGAAGATGGGAAGTCTGTCAAGTCAACGCGTACCCTGAGAAGATGGTGAGGGTGAACATGGGGAAATGGTGGGACAATAGTCATTGTCTGAGGCACATGCACTCTTTCTAGGAATACTGTATTCTGGGAATATTCTGCTAATACTTTTCTTTTATTTAGCAGACATGGGCCATAATTGATTCAGGTCTTAACCTGTTACTGGAATAACATTGCTCATTATTTTGTCATTATATGTATCACTTCAAATAGCACCATAGATTATATATCTTTATATGCTGGTGTTTTTAGTATTTTTATTTATTTTCATAAAATATATACTACATAAAATTGATCATCTTTTCTCTCAAGTTCTAGGACCATTACCACCATCCATCTTCATGATTCCTTGCATCTTGTAAAACTAAACAGTCAACAACTATTATTACACAATAAAGTCAAATCTTTCCAGTCCTCCCACCTGAAAAAAAAAATCAGTATTTTGGAGGAATCATAGTTGTAGAAGATGAACAGCTTCAGTGTGTGTAGGGCTGTGTAACGAGTGGCTGAGGTGGGATGGAAAAACTTCGAGGGATTATTTCTGAGAATATTTCAGAGGAAGGAGGGAGCTCAGGTTGTGGTCCTATATACTTAAATTCACCATGCCGAGGCCCTGGACAATTCATTCCTTGCCACAGCTCTTGAAGAAGGTGGCGTGGGCAATGTGGGTTTATGGCTATTCTCTATGAGGAGTACCTCTTTCTGACTTGATAATTGGCCCTAATCTGTGCTGCTCTGAGGGAATGACCTCTGTCAACCCCAGCACATGGGCTCCCTTGCCCTCTACCGTCTTACTGGACTTAGTCAGTGAAAGTTATTGACTGAAGCTTGGAAGACAAGAGAGGGGAAAGAATTTAGTGTATTGGGTCTCCTACTCCATTTCCTGTCAGCTTTGCCATGGTTCTGGCATGGCTAGGTCTCTGGATAATTACTATATACATCAAGCAGCCTCTCTTGTATGACCCCAGCTTTCAATAGAGTTCTAACACCTTTTCCGTAAGTGTCCCTTCAGGCCTGTGAGCTAGTGAGTTTCCAAATATTGCTAGTTCCTGTGTGCCTCAAAATCACCCATTGGTTCCCTTAGCCATGCTACATTTCAATAAAGAGAACTTCCATTAGAAAGTCTCTGCAAAGTTTCCAGCTGAGGGTGCCATCTGTATCCCGCTGGGTCCCCAACTGATGCAAGATTACTGGATAGGGAATGAATGTCATGAGGTGGGTGACAGAAAGCATTCTTAACCAAAATAGAAGAGACAGCTACTGCCTCATATAGTGTGATGGGGTGTTAATCTGCCAGGTTTTAGTGTTAAAGGTACAGCTAATTCAATTAACATATACTAAAAAGTTTTCTAGGCTTTTATAGAGAGTGAAGATCATATATCTTTTATCGTATAACTTATTTACTCTTTAAATTCTGAAAGAAGTAATTGATTCAAACATTTGGACCAATAATTTTTTTGGAAGTAATTTAAAAATGCTTTGAAAATTCATGTTTTGTTCATTTATTTTTAAATTTTATTTTGTATCAAATTTAGAAATTTATGTCTTTCTTTAAAAATATTTCTATTAATCAAGATATTCAAATATACAAACATTTATTTTATGTAATTCTCATTTAACACACTCATTGAAAATGTACTGATTAAGTTCCAGTACTGCTGTAATTTAAAATATTGATGTCTAAGTTTTTTCTCTTATTGTTGAAGATATTTCAGTTATATTTGATTACATACATGTTTTTTGTTCAGTGTTTTTAGCAAGCAGTTTCTGAATTTTTGTTTTTACTGTTCATCTACTTTTCCATGCATTTGTTCATATTTTATCATTATAATTTCCATATTTTTACTTTCTTCATTTTTATCCTTAATTTTCCATATTATCACTATGTTTACTATTTCCATAAAAATTATTTTTTTCTGTTTTCAAAATTAAAATAGTTGCCATTTAAAATTAAAAATAAAGAAAGATCAAGGTCACTTGTAATCTCAATGATGGAATTTAACATGTTAGTATATATCCTTTAATATTTTCCTCCTATTCTTTGTTTTGGTTTGTTTATTATTTTTACAAAATTCAAGGAAGACTATATATGCAGATTTGTAACCTACAGAATGAGGTTTCCGAATGTTAACTATTATTTCAAAACTTATTTGTGCTCAAACTTTGCATTTCTTAGTCATTATTATTATAATTATTTCCTTCCAAACGTTCAGGTATTGTATTTAAAATGTCAGTAACTATCACTGCTATTTTCACAGTTGAATTATACGAGGAGTTTTCAAAAAGTTTAAAAATATATGTATATTACAAAAATGCATGGATTTTAATATCTTTTGCACTAAAATGAATTTGTAATTTAGATTTTCCCATGAATTTTGAAATCTCCTCATATTGATACTTGTTAATGAGTTACTCTCTAAAGAAGGTACAAAAAAATTGTCCATTCTACTCACCCTAATTGTTACCATCCAGCAGCTGCCGCTGCTCACAATGAAATAAGAGTCAGAGGCTGGAAAAGAAGGGAATTTATGGGAACAGCAGTTAGCATAATGGCTATGTCGCTGGACTCCCACGTAGTTGACCACGGTTCGCGTCCCGGACCCGGTGGCTTAAAACTCACACTGGGCGCATGTGCGTGTGTGTGCGTGCCCAAGATCCTGAGAAGAGAATGGAGGAGAAGGGATTGCGGTGTGACCATCCTCCCTGGGGGGTGATTTCTCGCTTTCTGTCTCTCTCTGCCTGTCTGGCGAGTGCATGCGCCCTATAGCAAAAACCTCTTCAAAAAAAAAAAGAAGGGAATTTATTTCTGTAACTGGTTTATAGGGAGACAGTCAGCAGGTATCATCAAATTGTCTTGAAGAGCTCAACACGTTCTTAGTCTTCACAAGTACAAGATACAACCATGTGCACATCATTCCTCACTACAATCCATCGAAGTCAATCCTCACTACAATCCATCGAAGTCAATTGCTCTCCCTTGAGTAATTATCTGACTCCTGCTTCACTTCAAATGCTCAGTCCTGGGTACTCGTCTAACCATTCTGCAATCAGACCTTGCCCTGACTCAGCATTTGGTCAGATAATTCTGTCAGACATCTTTCTTCATTTCAAAATGGCTGCGCTACCGCTAAATCACTAGCTAGCCTGTTTCATAATGAAGACTAATTATCTTTTTTAAATCATTTGATGGCATTTTTAGACTTAGCACTTTTGATTAGTAATAAAACTAAAGTTCATTTGTATTTTTTTCTTTTTAAAATTTGGTCTATGTCTTGTGTCTTCTCTTTCAATATTGGAGCTCTCTATGTAGTGGAGGATTAACTATTTTTCATGTATGTTGTAAATATTTTTTCTCAATTTATTGTTTTACTGTTTGATTTTATTATGTTGCTTTTGATGTTTTACATTTTTTGTGTAGATTTGTCTTTCAAATTTTTCTTAAAATTTTGTGCTTTTTTTCTGCCACAGAATCAGCATATAGTTGTTTTTCTTTTATAAACATTCATGGTGGTTTTATTTTTTGTAAAAAATAACTCTTTTAATTATTTTGGAACTAATTTTTTAAAAGAATTTTTAATTTAATTTTTATTTATTATTATTTTTTTATTTGACCAGAGAGAGAGAGAAAGGGAAAGTGACAAAGCAAGCCTCAAAGTCTGGGACTTGAACTGTGGTTGATCATGGGGAGTCCAGCACTTTAACCATCACACCACCTGCAGGCCCCCTGGAATTAATTTTCAAATAAAGAAAATCATCCAATTTTACCTTCCTAGTTAATCAATATTTGAAGTTTTTTTTTTTTTTGTAATTTTTAAGTTGTCAGAAAGCATGTGCACCTTCCAGAGAGACAGAGACAGAGACTTTAAAAAGAGGGAGTAGGAGAACACTCTCTGATGTGGTGTGATTATGCCACAATCTCCTCTTCTCCATTTCTCCATCCTGGTTGTATTTTGAGTACATGCACACTCATGGCTGATAATTTCATCTCTTCTTTCTCTATTTGAATACCTTTTATTTATTCTCTTTTCTGATTGCATTGTCTAGGACTTCCAGTACTATATTGAAAAGGAATGGAGAAAGTGGGAAGCCTTGTCTTGTATTAGTTTTTAGCAGAAAAGCTTTCAGTTTTTCCCCATTCAGTATGATGTTAGCTATAAGGTTTTTGTTATAGGGTGCCTGTGCTCTCCAGAGAGACAGAGAGAGACAGGGAGACAGAAAGTGAGAAATCATCTCTCCCCCCGCCCCCGGGGGATGGCCATGCCACATCCCTTCTCCATTCTCTTCTTGGGATCTTGGGCCTGCACACACACGCACCCAGCTTGCATTTTAAGTCACCGGGTGTGAGACTTGAATCACGGTCGACTACATGGGAGTCCAGCAATGTAACCGTTACACCATCTGCTGGTGGCTCATAGATGTTATTTTAATTGCGTTGAGAAATGTCCTTTCTATGCCAATTTTTCTGAGAGTCTTAATCATAAAGGGATGTTGTATTTTATCAAATACATTTTCTGCATCAATTGATATGATCACGTTTTTTATCTTTCTTTCTGCTCTTATGGTGTATTACGGTTATGGTTTTGCATATGCTGAAACTTGCATCCCTGAAATAAAGCCTATCTGGTTATTATGTAAAATCTTTTTTATATGTTGTTGGATACAATTTGCTAGTATTTTGTTAAGAATTTTTGCATCTATATTCATCAGAGATATTGGTCTGTAGTTTTCCTTTTTTTGTCATGTCTTTATCTGTTATGGGAAAAAAGGGTGAACTGTGGTCGACTACATGGGAGTCTAGTGACATAGCCATTACGCTAACTACTGGTCCCTCAGCCAGGTTTTCTTGTTTGTTGGTAAGAAAAATACTATTGTTGCTCGTAGTATTCTCTAATGATGGTTTGTATTCCTATTATGTCTGTTATAATATTGCCTGTTTCATTGTGAATTTGATTTATCTCATTCTTTCTCTCTTCATTTTAATTAGTCTAGTAATGGTATGTCAATTTTGTTTATCTTTTCAAAGAACCAGCTTTTACTTTCATTTATTTTCTGTATAGTTCATTTATTTTCTATTTCATTTATTTCTGTTCAAATCTTTATTATTTCTTTCCTCCTGGCATTATTTGTATTTTTCATTGTTGTTGTTTTTCCAGTTCCCTGAGGCATGATTTAGGATGTTCGTTTACAACCTTTTCATCTTTTTCTTATGGGCACTATTTGCTATGAACTTCTGTCTTATGACTGCTTTCGTTGTGTCCCATAGGTTATGGAAACTCATGTACTCATTATCATTGGTTTCAATGAATCATTTGATCTAAGTCCTAATTTTTTTGTTAGTTGTGAAGTCATTCAGGAGTAGGCTGTTTCGTCTATATACGTTTGTGCATTTTTTAGTTTTTTTCCTAAAATTCATATCAAGTTTAATTCCATCATGTTTGGAGAAGATGCTGACTGTAGTTTATATGCTTTTGAATCTGTAAAAGGTTGTTCTTTGCCCTATCATGTGGTCAATCTTCCGAAAGGGTCCATGCAGGGGTGAAAAAGATGTGTAATTCATGAGTTTTTTTGTGGAAGGTTCTATAGATGTCTGTAAAGTTCATTTGATTTATGATATTGTTTAGGTCCTGTATCTCTTTGCTTATTTTTTTCTAGGTGATCTGTTCAAAGGAGACAGAGGGTGTTGAGAGCCCCAACAATTAGTGTGTTGTGTATCTCTCCTTTTAGATCTAGCAGTCTTTCCTTCACATATTTGAGTGCTCCTGAGCTGGGTGCATAGATATTTATAAGTGTTATATCTTTTTATGAGTTAGCCTTTTTACTACTATATATGTCCTTCTTTATCTCATAGTTTTTATCTTAAAACTTATTGTGTCTGAGATTAATATTGTGATTCTAGCTCTTTTTTTTTTTTTTGGTTTCCATTTGCATGGAAAATCTTTTTCCAGCTCTTCACTTTTAGTCTATGTATGTCTTTCCCTGTGAGGTATATATCTTACAGGCAGCAAATAGAGAGTTTCTGTTTTCTTGTTTGTTTGTTTGTTTTGTTTTTACCCTTTCAGTTTGGCTGTGTTTCTTGAAGAATTTAATCTATTAACATTCAACATGATTATCAATATTTCTGGACTTGTCCCTACCATTATGTTAGCAATTTTCTTGGTTGTTTTTGTTTTCTTTCAATCTGTCTCTTTAATTTTCCTGGCATAGCACTCCTTTCAGTATTTTTTGAAGAGCTGATCTGGTGTTGGTAAATTCTTTCAGGCTTTTTTTTTAAGAGAGAGATTTTTACTATAGGGCACATGCACTTGCTGGAGAGACAGAAAGTGAGAAATCACCCCCAAGGGAGGATGGCCATACCACAATTCTTTCTCCTTCATTCTCCTCTCAGTCCTCTCAGGATGTTGGGCATACACGCACATGTGCCCAGCATGATTTTAAGCCACCGAGTCTGGGACTTGAACCATGACTGAGTATGTGGGAGTCCAGCAATGTAACCATTACACCATCTGCCGGTCCCTCAGATTTTTCTTACCTGAAAATGCTTTTATCTTTTCTTCCCATTTGAAGAATAATCTTGCTGGGTATAGTAATCTTGGTTGAAATTGTTTTTCTTTCAACACTTTGAATATGTCTTCTTTTTATTCCTTTGTTTCTGCTGAGAGCTCTGATATTAGCCTGATGTAATAACCTTTGTAAGTAACTTGATGTTTTTCTCTTGCCATTTTTAGAATCTTATCTTTATCTGTAATTGTGGTCAGTCTAGCTATGAGGTGCTGTGGAGAGGATCTTCTTAGGTTGACTCTTTTTTTTTAAATAAAAAATATTTATTTTAATTTCTTTTATACATCCAATCAGATATCACTTAGCTTGTAAAGTGAATGTTCCAACATGAATACATTTCTTTATTTTATTTTATTTATTTATTTTTTATTTTTTACATTTTTTAAATACATTCAATCACATTTTTTAGCTTACAAGGTGATCTTAGGTTGATTCTATTTGGAGTCCTTTGGTATTTTTTGGTATGAATGTTTGAACGCTTCTCTAGGTTTGGAAAGTTTCCTTTCAGGATTTTATGGAATAGATTATCTATGCCCTTATTAGGTTCTTTACATCTTGGAATATCAATTATTTGGATGTTTGGGTGTTTAATGGTATCTAGTATTTCCCATATATTATTCTCTTATTTTTTTTTTTTTGAGTTATTTTCTCATTCTTTTTGGTGATTTTTTTCTAGGTGAGAGGTTTTTGTCTTCTAGATCCAAAATTCAATCTTCTGAATTATCTAATAGGGTTAGATAATTCTTAGATTATTTCTAAGGTTCTGGTTTCCTATATTATAGCCTTCATCTTCAACAGTTCCACTTGATTCTTTTTACAGTATCTATTTCTTCTTTCAAATCATGGAAGGACATCCTCATCTCTTAGAGTTCATTGTTCCTTTTATCTTGCATCTCATTTAGTTTTGTCACTATGAATATTCTCAATTGCTTATCTGACATTTCCATGAGTTCTATTGTACTGTCTGTGGAAGATGAGGATGTGTTCTTTTCCTTTGAGGGAGAGATATTTTTGGTCTCTCATGTGTCCTGCATGAGTTTTAAGCTACCAGATCCAGGACTTGAATTGTGGTCAACTCTGTGGGAGTCCAGCAACATACCCATTACACTATCTGCTTTTCTCCACCTGTCTGGCTACAGAGCTGGGACATTAATCCTCTCTTGTCCTTGGACTGATTTCCAGCACTTTGGACTCAGATTAGAACCACACATTAGATTTCCAGAGTCTTCATCTTGCTGACTGTATATCTTAAGACTTCCGAACCTCCATTATCATTGTCCTATCCAGTTTTTTATAATACATGATAAATAATTTATGTAATTGAATATTATATACGTTGATTGATAGATTTATTATAAGAAATTGACTCACAATTTCTGGGTTCTGTTCCTTTGGAAAACCCTGACTAATATCTGTACTAAAAGGCATGAAGATGCTCTTCTTTTCTTTTTTTTTTTTTTTTTAAGTTAATTACGTAAACTTTTCATTTAGAATGGCTCTACTATGCTATCTTTTAAAGTTGCGTACTGAATTGGTAGTCATATGACATTCTCGATAGCATCTTTGTTTTGATTTATACTTTCCATAAATATCTGATATGCGTCACTATTAAATTTTGGTTTTGTATATTTGTTTGAAAAAAAATTATATACTTATTTTCATGATAGTGAGAGAGACAGTGAGATAGGGATATAGGTAGGTAGAGAGAGAGAGAATAAGCACTCTTGACAGGGTCTTGTTCCGTCCGGGTCTCTTTCCCCGAGCCAGTCAGGATCTCAGGTGTGAGCACTACGTGTGCTTCAAGTCAGCTTGGGATCTGGACCTGTGATCAGCTACACAACTTCCAGCACCACAGAAAGTAACATGGTTGTCCCACCATTGCTGGGTCAAAAACACATTTAAATCTCTTAAAGAAAGTATTTGATTCTAAAATTACCGAATTAGTTTTGAGATGCTTAGTTTTATAAATTGACATTTTAGCTTCTACTGAAACATGTCCATATTGGGTACATGTGTGAGAGTGCCCCAAATCCCAACAGGAAAGTAAAATGAAAGAGAAGAGATTGGAACATGACCATGGACCACTGGAGGATGCTTTTTCCCTTTTCCTGTCTCTGTCTCTCTCTGGTAAGAATACACACCCTCCAGCAATTGAAAAAAAAAGAAAACAATAGATATCACTTCAGTGATATCATGATTTTCATCTATATATTTGCATAATAAATTACATTAATAACATTAAATTTAATTCAGCATTAATTTCTTGATATATTATTTATGTTATATTGTTCAGATAGATTTAATTTTTAGATCCTGATTTAACCTTCATTTATAAGTGAGATTGCCAGGTAGAATTTTCTAAATTGAAGATGTTCTATTATTCACAAAAAGAGGAGAAGTGTATGACTAAGTTCACTTCATTAGGTTTTTTTTTTTTTTTTTCCTTAACAAACCATAAATTTAAGGCCACAGATCTTTTTTTTTTCTTTTTGAGAGAGATTTTTGCTATAGGGCATGTGCACTTGCTGGTGAGACAGAGAGACAGAAAGTGAGTAAACACCCCCAGGAGGAATGACCCCACCACAATCCTTTCTTCTTTAGTCTCCTCTTGGGAATTTTGGGCTTGCATATACACACATATCGGGTGAGTTTCAAGTTTCCAGGTCTGACTCAAACAGCAATCCACCATGTGGGGAGTCCAGGAACATAATCATTACGCCATCTGCTGGTCTCAAGGCCACAGATCTTACCCTGAATATTGCTTTGGCTATATCCCATACTATTTTTTTCTTTATGAAGTGTTCATCAGCAACATATTCTAAATAGTTTACAATAGAGTATGTCAAAAATAATATGAAGTAGCTTTAAAATTTTTTTAGTATTTTTTTATTCAGCTATTTAAAATACATTTCAAAATTTATTGCTTTGTGATTATTGAATGTGCTTTACACACATTTTGCTTTTAAATTAAGGTTATATTTATGGCATATTTTAGGAATAAGTATTATAAATACCGTGTTTGGGACCAGCAGTTAGCGTAATGGCTACGTCGCTGGACTCCCACGTAGTCGACCGCTGTTCACGTCCCGGACCCGACGGCTTAAACTCACGCCGGGCGCGTGTGCGTGCGTGCCCAAGATCCCGAGAGGAGAATGGAGAAGTGATTGCGGCATGGCCATCTCCCCGGGGGGGTGATTTCTCGCTTTTTTGTCTCTCTGTCTCTCTCTGTCTTTCTGACGAGCACACGCGCCCTATAGCAAAAACCTCTCAAAATAAATAAATAAATAAATACTGTGTTTTTGTTAGGAAAGAAGATACAGTGTGTCGTCAAAGTTAGATATTATATAAGTCAAGCATTAATTATAGTATTTATAAGTATAGTTATTATTTATCTAGTAGTAATTGGTTGACTTGATCAGTTAAAACCTAAAGGTAATATATAAAATTTAACACTGCTGTGTCATGAAATTTTTTCATATATTTTAAATAAGTGTTGATACATACAGAAGTATACATTCACCTGAGGAGACTTCAAAAAATCTGTGACAAAAGGGAATTTTGAAAAACGAGTTTATTTTAGTGCAAAACAATTTTGAAATCCATTCATAGATTTTTAAATAATATTCAGTTAATGAACTTTTTGAACACTGTGTCTACATACTCACAGACATACACACATGCATATACACACACATACACATGTATCTGCACACATATATACACACATATAGACTTTCAAACATATTCATGCAGTTTTGTCCTAATGTTTTTCTATGAACATTTCTTAATGCATAAAAAAGTAGAGAGAAAAGTATAACAAATCTGATTTACTGCCATTGTACTTCAACAATTCTCAATACACAGCTAATTTTATTTTATTTATATCCCTGCCCATTCAGACACACTCTTGTCTGATTATTTTGATCCAAATCCAAATCATATCATTTCATCTGTAGATATTTTATTATATATTTCTAAAATATAGCAAGTCTTGATTTTTAATTGCCAGGGGGGTGCATGTACTCATCAGAAAGAGAGTGTGAGAAAGCAGCCTCAGTTAGGCATGATGGTGCCTCAATCCTTTCTCCTTCATTTTCCCATCCTTTCAAACTATGGTTGGCCATATGGGATCTGGCTCCCTTAACCACTGCAATCTGGGCTGTCCCCAATTTTATTTTTTATTTTAATTTTTCTATTGTTGTGCTATAGGATGCATACACTCACCAGAGAAAGGGAAATTGAAAAATCCTCCTTCTCTAAAAGGGATGTCTATGCTGCCATCCCTTTTCCTCCATATTCCTCTTGGGATTTTGGACATGCACACACACATATATCCAGGGTGTTTTTTAGGATGCGAGGTTCAGAACTAGAACCACAGAGGCGGTCATGTGGGATCCAGCACATTAACCACAACACCATCTGGCTGTTTCCCATAATTTTTTTATGACTTTTCATTTATTAAAATAAGTCATTAGTGGGACCAGCAGATGGTGGAATGGTTACATCACTGGACTCCCATGTAGTCAACCACCATTTGAGTCCTGGGCCTGGCAGCTTAAACTCATGCCAGGCGCATGTGCATGTGTGCTCAACATCCTGAGAGGAGAATGAAGAAGGGATTGTGGCATGGCCATCCCCCTGGGTGGTGATTTCTCACGTTCTGTTTCTTTGTCTTTTTGGTGAGCAAATGAGTCCTATAGCAAAAAATCTCTCTCTTAAAAAAGAAAAGAAGAAAAGAAAAAAAAAAAGAAAAGAAAAGAAAAGAAAAAAGAAAAGAAAGGAAAAGAAAAGAAAAGAAAAAAGAAAAGAAAGGAAAAGAAAAGAAAAGAAAGAAAAGAAAGAAAAGAAAAGAGAAACGAAAAGAAAAGAAAAGGAAAGAAAAGACAAAAAAGAAAAGAAAAGAAAAAAGGTCATTAGTTCTATAGAGTTTCCTATAGTTTGAGTTTTGTTGATTGTACTTCTGTGGTAGCACAGTGTCACTTAATATACTTCTCTGTCTCTTGAATCAATATTTACTGTAAATTGATAATTAGCTCCAGAGACCTGATCAGATTGAACATTGTTTGTGAGGCAAGATCTTTTTACTATGGTGGTGAGTACTTCCATTAGATATTATTATAACATGTTTTTCCTTTTCATATGCCATCAGTCATTCCCAAATTGATTAATCATTAGAGCTTACAAATTGGCAGTATTCAAGTTCTATCATCCCTTCCTTTATTAGATGGAATAATTCTATACAGAGAAAGTTTCATTACCTATTTTATTACTTTATGGATAGAGATTATATTCATGAAGGCAGAGCAAATACTTCATTTCTTCTTTTACTTACCAGTTTTCAAAATAATAAGTGAGGGTGCCAAACAGAATTTCCTTCATCTGAAAGCAGAGCCTGGGTCAGTCTTGTGTGTAAATTGTTCATTTTGGAGTTCTTCCCTTAGAACAGGAGTGAGTGGTGAAGAAGTAAGAAGGGAGAGAAAGAGGAAAGGCAACAGACAGGCAAAATGCCACACTCTCAAGGCCACTGGCAGGGGACAGATGAAGAATTCAGATCACCTCTCACAGCGATGTGTCAGAATGGAAGGCAGGAGCACTCAGGACTTTGGCATGGACCATCATTCCCTGCTGGAGAAGGGTCCCCAACAACATTAGAGGTTTTTTTCCTGAGCTGGGTGTGATCAAGGGAAAGAAAACAGAGACACACTGTAAGCTTGAGGAAGTTCTGTTAACAAACATGACACAAAAGTCCACCTGGAGACTTCGTCCAGTGCACCAGTGGCTCCAGTTATGGGTATGGTAGAAGAATGTGAGGTGGGGCACCAGAGACATTTGGTATGTTAACCTCCTCTAATGGTGACAAATATGAGTGTGTGTATATGAGTGTATGTGTTATTAAGAATCCATAGATCAAAACATATTCGATGTGTTTTTTTTTTTTGAGAGTTTTTTTTTGCTATAGGGTGCGTGTGCTCGCCAGACAGACAGAGAGATACAGAGAGATAGAAAGCGAGAAATTGCCCGCCAGAGAGGATGGCCATGCCGCAATCCCTTCTCCTCCGTTCTCCTCTCGGGATCTTGGGCACGCACGCACACGCGCCCGGCGCGAGTTTAAGCCACCGGGTCCGGGACTCGAACCGCGGTCGACTACATGGGAGTCCAGCAATATAGCCATTATGCTAACTGCTGGTCCCCATATTCGATGTTTTTAATGAATATATCATTTGCCTTATTGATGTTCAAATTACCCCTTATATGACTAGTGGGAATCTCTTCACGTTTGCTTCTGTGCCCTTTTGGCAAGATCCTGGTAGCATTTGACAGCTTTATTAATATCTAATATGAAAAAATATTACTAATGTAATTTGTTTTGTTTTGTTTTTCTTTTCATCAGAAATAGTCATTTGAAGCCTGTAATTTGTTGCTGGGACATCATTGCCCCTATTGGTACTGTCTTCTAAGTCTTTTTGGTAAATAGACCTTTAGAATAAGCTTGTATCATTAAAAGAGAATCATCTTGTGAAGTGCACAATACTGTATTTTTGACTAAGGCACTACATTGTACAACAAGTAAAACAAAACAAACAAAAATGTTATTATTTTTATTAAAAACAAAGCTAGAACTTGTTCATCTCATGTGACAGAAACTGCATACCAATAAAGTAGATCTCATAGTAAGTGTTCTTACCTTAAAAAAAAAGCAAATAAAACAGAATGAAGTAAAGCAAAAGAACAAAAACAAAAGGAAAAGGAAACATGGAAACTATGAGAGGTATTAGAAATGCTGGTTCTCTTGGTTGTGATTATGGTATCATGGCTTTCTACCTACATATGTACAACATCAAATTTTACACATTACATATGCAGTTCTTTGCACATCAATTATACCTTAACAAAGTTGTTAAAATACAAAAATAAAAGATAAAAATTATTGAGGAATAAAATAAATTATCTTGAGTTTATATTGAAACTTCCTAATTCAAACTTAGGACCAGAAGGTATTTCTTCAGTCTCATCAATCTTACTAACAATCTCATTTATCTCCATTCTCCTATGTCAGAACTTCAGTTTCCAATATAATTATTCACTTGATTTTCCCCCAAATATACACAAAAAAGTCTCAGAATAAAATGACATTAAAACAATAAGGAACATTACTAAAAGTTTATCTTTTATCTCTCTTTTTTTTTTTTTTTAGTTTATATCCTGATAGGGATATAAGCCAAGTGTGAATTTTTAAATTTTCATCATTTATTGATTTCTTTCATGAGTGAGAAACACAGAGAAAGAGAGAGAAAGAGACAGAGAGAGAGAGGGTGAGAGAGAAAGAGACAGCATTCCCAACAAGGCCTTGATGCTTTAATCAGGATAATGGGCAGTGTGTTCAAGGAGGTCTCTAGGCTTCAGCTGGGAACTTTCCTATGTGGGATTGCCTCACAGAACATTGCATTTTACCACTACATCAACTTGCAGCCCCAAATGTGTGAATTTTCCAAGTCAGTTGGAATAGTTTATCCCTCTGGTTATGCTACTGAATGGCTACACAGCTTATTTAATTTCAGTTCTCAGATTTTTAAAATCTTTGTTTTTATAATTAGGTGCAGTATTGAATTATGTCAAGGGAAAAATAAACAATAAATTATATTCAAAGAGTTCTAGTGTCTATCTTTTTTTTTTTTTAAGAGAGATTTTTGCTATAGGATGTGTGTACTCGGCAGAGAGTGTTTGGGCTTGCCAGAGATAGACAGAGACAGAGAGAGAAAAAGTGAGAAATCAGCCCCGCCAGGGGGAATGGCCAAGCCACAGTTCCTTTTCCTCCATTCTCCTCTTGGTATTTTGGGCATGCACGCATGCATGCCTGATGTGATTTTTCAAGCTATCAGATCTGGGATGTGAACTGAGGCCTGCCAAATGGGAATCCAGCACCTTAACCACCAGCTGCTAGCCTCTATTTTAGCTCTTCAGAGTTACAAACTTACATCATTTTTGGTTTTATGCATATTAATTTCAATACTAAAGTAGGAACAAAAGTAGTGTTTGCTTTTGTTGCGCATTTTCCCTCTCTTTAACTAAATTTAATAAGACTTTACCTCAGAATACAATTCTGATGAAAGTAAAATTATGATATGAAATGTTCTGATTTTTAGTATGAAGATAACTTGTATGTGTCTGCAATAGACACTGTATTCTTTGCTAATTCAAGGTTATATTTCCAGAGCCAATTTTAACAGCGAGTGCAAAGATAGTTATTTGAGGTATTTTTCTTATAAGAAATGAGTTTTTTTTTTTTTAATGAGTAAAACAAGGTTCTTACTCATTAAATGATTAATTAGGTAATCATTCTTTTTTCAAATGTTTTTAATACTGAATTAAAAGGAATTTTTACAGAGGTTTTTGCCTTAGCGTATGTGTGATTGTCGGAGCGGGAAAGTAAGTGAGCTATGACTCCCCCAGGGTGGATTGCCTTGCCACAATCCCTTCTCCATTCTCCTCTCAGGATCTTGAGTATGCATGTACACATGCTTGGCGTGAACTTCAAGTCACCAGATCTGGGATTTGAATCATCATTAGCAAGGTGGGAATCCAGCAATGTAACCATTGCACCATTTGCTGGCCCCTTAAAGTTTGTTTTTAATAGTATTGGATGACTTGAAGTCTATGCATTTTCCTTTTCCCTAGGAAATAAGAATTTAATGTTTCATTTTCAAATCTTACTATGATACTTAGTGATTCAATTACCTATCACTGCATAATAATGGACCCCAAAACTTAGAGGCTCAAAGTAACATCCATCATTTGTTTTACTCATAAATTTGCAATTTGGGTAAAGCTCCATGAGGAAGAGTGAGTTCTGTCGCTTATAAGGTCAGCTGAAGTGGCTCAGTTGGGTCTGGAGAATGCAAACCCAGTAGTACTCACTCATATAACTGACAAATTGGAGTTGGCTCTTGGCTAGAACCTGAAGACTGAGGGCAACTCTATGGACTGCTTGGACACATAGTGGCTAGATTGCAGAGCAAGCATCCCAAGAGAACCAAGCAGAAACTGTATTGCCTTTTGTACCTAACTGTAGCCGTCTGCTGGTAGCTGTAACACAATTCATAACCAAGGGATAAATATCAGAGATAATCTCTTCATGGAATGAATGTCAGAGCTATATTCTAGAAAGAATCTGTAGAGTAGGAATATTAGTTTTGAACAAATTTTCTCTATTTAGTGAGAAAAACAACAAAACAAGCAGTGCAACATTCGAATGGCATTTAAAATAAATTGGTCTATTTTAGCATGTATATTTCCAGAGGTATACTCACCAAATCTATCTCCAACACCTAGGCTGAATGATATTCTTTGAAGTTCATGAATATTAAAGTGATTCCCAATCACAATCAACTTATGAACCTATGCAATTACTTTTTAAGAATTCTGTTTTACTTGACTTTCTTGAACAATTACAAGAGTTGATTATATAGATTTTATCTTCATCTTTATTTTTCTTGTCTAAATTACTATAACTCTTAGAGTCACATCAACCATTTAACTGCTAATTATATACTGTGCTGTATTTTCTAAATGTCTTTCTTTAACTTTTAAAACTTAATTCTATTGTGTTTGTTATTGAATAGATATTCTTCTATTTATGATGGATTTTTTTACCATCCATAGCTATCTGTATACTCATTACTATTTCTAGCTCTTTCTCAATATGAAATGCCACTCCCCATGCTAAACGATAATCCTATTCTCCCTTATTGTCACTTATAAAAATCTAATTAAGATGAAATTTTCTGATATATTGATTGAAAATAAATTTAACTAAGAAAGAAAAGGAAATAAGAGTAGCAGACAGTATATTTTGTCATTATTGTTGGGGCAAGGGTAGGAAAAGGAAAGAGAACTTACAGACATAGAAATAAATTTTAACTCATCACAATTCTGCCTTGAGCTACCTTGTATCATGATTTAAAACTTCATGTGTGTATATATCATCTGTCCAACATAGAGTAAGCTCTTTGGGTTAGGGGCTGGAATACCACTGGCAGAGGTACTTAGAAATATTTCAACTATAAAAATAAATTTAAAGATCTGTTGAAGAAAGAGAGCATTTTAAGCCTTTGTAAAACCTAACATGTAAGAGAATGTTAGAGGCAAACAAGTTTTACTCAATTATTTCTCTGCAGGTTAAAAATAATAATTTATAAGTAGTCTTCAAAAAGCCCCCAAAAAATCCATTTTATGAAAAAAACCTATGCATGGATTTCAAATATTTTTTGTACCAAATAAAATCATATTTTAATTCCATTTTTGCACAGTTTCTAACGTCTGTTTGCATTGTGTATTGTGTTATAGGGCAGTTGCTGAAATGATTTCTCAAAGTTTTGCAAATAAGTTATTATTTTTCTTTTAAAAGATTCTTCTCTTAGGCAAAAAAGGAAGGGCTACTTAAAAATCAACTTAAAGATGTTTTGACTATCCTCATATCTTGCTTACTAAAGCCTGAATAATGAAAGTTGCTCTTTTCAGTTTTGGTGATAGTAGAAATTGTGTTAGATATCATCCATAATGCAAAGAGAAAGAGAAGATTAAAACACTACCACAGACAATGTCAAAGCTGTGCAAGGGTGAGATGTAACACCCTCTTGGAGGAGCTATAAATAGGTATGAGCCTGTTGAGTTAAACCAGATGACACACTAGAATTCTGCCACTTGTCTAGGACTTCAATACTATAGTGAGTCGACATAATATAATTGGTATTTTAAATTTAAGGAATTATTAGCATAGATCAAATTTTTCACATGTTTATTATCCATTAGGTGCTAATAGACAAGAGCAAATATTTCCCTTTTAGGGAGAAAGGTATCATGACATAAGCCAAAATTGGGCATTCCCCTCAAATTCCTAAGTTGAGGACCTAACCCTTAGTGACCATATTTGGAGATAGGGTCTTTAAAATGATAATTAAATTAAAATGAAGTCAATATGGCAGGCCTTAGTCCAATGACTAGTGTCCTTGTAAGGAAAACATAACCACAGGTAGGTATTGAGAAAAGACAATCTGAAGATACAAGTATGCCGATCATTTACATGTAAGGAGAGAGAAATCACAGAAGAAACAAGTCCTGCCCACATCTTACTCTGATTTCTGACAGAGTAACTGAGTGACTACATTTCTGTTGCTTAAGCCACCTAGTCTGTTGTATGTCATTATAACAGCCCCAGTTGACTAATGTAGAAGGAAACAAGCAAAAGTTGGATAAGATGGTCAGGGTTATAATGAAATCTAGGTGACTCAGAGAATCTAAAAAGAGTATCTTTCCCAGTCTCACCTTGTAGTCTAATCATAAAGCAACATTAGGTTCTTTATAAACTACAACTACTGGACGTCCCATATATAATTTAGGCAGAAATAGAATTCTTTCTTTAAGAATTTTATTTATACTTTTCCTGAGTGGAATATTGCACTATAGATAGCTACAGAACATACCAGATTATGGTGGGTTTCTTAGAGAAAGTCTGGGTCTCAGATCACTGAAGTAAGGTCAATGAGAAGCCAAGGAAGGGGTTTAAATATGAGTGATACATGACTTAATTTTTAATTTTAACAAATCACTGGTTACCTATAAAAAAATGGAATGGTGAAAGGCTACAGGGCTTTTTAGTATTTGGAAATGAGAATGTAAAATTTAGATTAGTATGGCAACAGTGGTACTGAAGAAATGTGAATGAACTATAGTGATATTGAAGTAGTATGATCTCCCTGTCTGTGTTTCAGATTGGATGAGAAGGTTTAGGTATAGGGGCTTTTGGCGTAAGTAACTGTGTGGCTTGTGGTGATAATCTTAGATGAATAAAAATGACAGATTTGTAAACCCAGATGTGGTCATTTAGTCCAACATCAATAATTTCTAGATAGAAACTGGAAGCCAGATGTGAAGCAGGTTATCCAATAACAATTTTTCAATGGTTGAGCTCAGATAGATATATTTATAATTTATAATTATTAAGAATCTATGATTTTTCAGACCCTCCATTACTTAGAGGTGTAAGAAGGAATAAGAGAGATGTGGTTCCTATACAAACTCACAGAGCTTCAAGCCTAGATTAACTTCAGTCCAAGGTATCTTCCATATAATTGTGTACATTTATTTTTTCCCTATCTGAGCATTTATGGATTTATCTTATAGTATTTTACTTACTCTTATACCTTTGGAGAATAATTCTTTTACCAGTTTAAATAACTGTATCCTCCCAAATTTCTCTAATAGTTTGACTATACAAATTATCTATTAAAAATACATTTATCTTTGGCTAGCAGGTTGTATGGTGATTAGGGCACTGGACTCCCACATGGTCAACCATGTTTGAATCCTGGACCTGGGTACTTGAAACTCATGCCTGGCACATGTACATGCTTGCCCAAAATCTCAGGAGGAGATTGGAGGAGAAGGGATTGCAGCATGGTCATCTCTGAGAAGTGATTTCTTACTTTCTCTCTCATTGTCTCTTTCTGTTCCTCTGGTGAGTGCATGTGCTCTTTAGCAAAAACCAAAAAAAAAAAAAAAAAAAGATACAACCTGTCATTAATATTATCTTGATATTCCAGTTGTATATCTCTGTAATATTATAGTTTAAAATAGCTAAAAATTACATAAAATTTTACTTATATTCTCTTTGAATGTAAATTTTTGTGGTTACATATTTAATTATTTTAGATTTTAAAATTCTATTGGATTTATAAATTTACTTAGAGGAGCATGTCATGAGAGTTATAATTCCCACTCCAAAAATCAGTTCTTATTCTGCTATTTGCAATACTTTGTATGAGTTGAAAGTTAAAACTTAAATTCTTTACATTTTTTATGCATTACTTTTTAAGACCACATTTTGTTGGATTTTACTTTATACTTTGCTGTTTATCTTGTTTATCTTTCATGCACTGTACTTCATTAGCAAATGAGAGAAAGGTTTCCTTGACAACCATAAAAACAGATAAGTGCTTTAATCTTGAGATATTTGTTGCAATAGTGACTTTTTAGTGTTCTTGATTTCAGGGTATATGAATATATGTGTTTTCAATATTGATTATTTTCTAGAAAATAAGTCCACTGAGCCCCTATCATATTATCTTAGATTAATGCTCTATCATTATAATGGGTTAATTTTAAAATGACTTCAAAAGAGATAGTGGATAGAAAACCCAAGTAAATGAGCTATGCCTCAGGAAAGAACGTGCAATTTCCTTTATTCTCAAATACGGTTATATATACTTTTTTAAAATTCATGATCAAGTATGGGCACACATGAGAGAGAGAAAGAGAGACAGAGAGAGGAAGAGATAAGCATCTTTCACAGGATCTGGTCAAACCATGATCCTCTTCTTCTGTTCCTCCAGCCTGTTACATCCTGGGCATTTGAAGATGTACCAGGCACATTTCAGGCTGTCTCACTGGGGATTTGAGCTATAGCTGGCATGTGGGATCTGTCTTGTCTTGAGCAGTACCTCATTGCTGCACCACAAAGCTGGCCTAATACAATTATATTTTTTCCCTCATCTTTCTTTCTTTTTTTTTATTTTTGGGAGTGATTTTTGCTATAGGGTGCCTTAACCTTTATGCCAACTGCCTATTTCCTGCATCTTTCAAAGTACGTTTTGAAAGATTGATCTTAAATTCTATTTGTAATTGGGCTTTGAACTTTTAATCAAAAGCTTCCAACAGTAAGATTGTTCAGTGGTAAAATTATCTGCACCTGGAGATATTGAGATTCCTATTATTAGCAAGTTTGGAAATTATCAGTATAGTCAATGTGATCATATAGAATCATGGCACTTAGTGTTCATTAAAAGTAATGGTGGAGGGACCAGCAGATGGCATAGTGGTTGGGGTGCTGAACTCCCACGTGGCTGGTTGTGGTTTATGTCTCAGAACTGGTGGCTTGAAACTCATGCCAGCTGGGTGTACATGCGTGCCTAGAATCCCAAGAGTAGAATGGAGGAGAGGGGATTACAGCATGGCCAATTCCCTGGAGGGTGATTTCTCACTTTCTGTATCTGTCTCTCCAATGAGCACATGAGTCCTATTGAAAAAAACCTCTAAAAAAACCCAAAGTAATAAACATTGGTGGTGATGGTGACAGTAGCAGTAGTAATAAATGAGGATATTTCAAAAAAGTTCATGGAAAAGTAAAATTAAAGTACAAGTTTATTTTGGTGCAAAAATTTTTTGAGATCCCTATACAGTGTTTTCACATTAGGCATGTTTTTGTGAACTTTTTTGAAGACCCTTTATATAATATTAGTTATTTTTATTGTATTTACCATTATTTTAATTGTCTGAAGTTGTACCATTATAGAGGAAGTTCAAATTTAGGATAGATGACCAAACTGTATGTAATTAGGAGAACTTTCAAAGCTTAAATGTACTGATTCTCTAAAATTTATATATTTTAATTGTGGAAATAAATATTAAAGACTACTTAGTATTTTTTTTTTCCTCTATGTGAGTTGATTAGAATTTTAAGTCAAAGTTAGCATATGAAACACTTTAAATAAAAACCTCGCATTCTGAACTGATTAATTCTATTTTCATCATTATTAATAAATAATGAAAATAAATATTCTGGGTAGAGTTAGTACTGCAGGCATTTTATAAGTACAAGACTCCCATATTTCAAAGTGTTAACTTCTCTTTAATGGTATTGAGAAACAAGGCTTTCCTGGTGCTGTTTGCTTTTCCAAGCACTAGAATTGAATTTATATTGTTTACTATGTGTTTTGACACAATTTGGGTGTATGTCCCAAATGGTGGATGGAGGTGAAATACTGTACGCACAAGGGATATTTTAATGAGATTAGAAATACGGATATAGGGGAACCAGCAGTTAGCGTAATGGCTATGTCACTGGACTCCCATGTAGTGGACAGCGGTTCGCGTCCTGGACCCCGTGGCTTAAAACTCACGCCGGGCGCGTGTGTGTGCATACCCAAAATCCTGAGAGGAGAATGGAGGAGAAGGGATTGCAGCGTAGCCATCCCCCCTGGGAGGTGGGGGTGATTTCTTGCTTTCTGTCTCTCTGTCTCTCTGTCTCTCTCTGTCTGGCGAGCGCATGCGCCCTATAGCCAAAACCTCTCAAAAAAAAAAAAAAGAAAAAAAGAAATACAGATATAACAAGGAGGCCTAACTCAATGGCCCAAACAAGTCATGTTTGTCTCTTTCTCATGTAGATGTCATACACAAGACCTGGATGGGAGAATTCTTGAAGCCAATGGGTAAATGAAAGCCACCCAATCTTAAGAAAGAGTTTCCATTCATCTGTTTCTTCTAACTTCCAGGGTATCCACTGATACATCTGAGAGGCAGACAATAAGAAGGGTAAATCGAGGAGGACACATGTGGGAGCTGCCCCTACTGTTTAGCGGCAAGAGTCAGAAAACCGCACCATCACTTTTTGACAGGTAAAGTTGAGAGAAATTACGCAACTGGGCAACCATGGCCTGGAACATTTATTTCTACAGAAAAGAGGGAGATTAGACTTGATGGATTGGACTGCTAGCAGTCTCTTCCCAGGCTCCGGACTTCTCTTCCAGCTCTGTTTCAGAGCACCTCAAAATTGACCACAATTCATTCTCTATTACAAATAATGCCATATTTTCTTAAAGACCAGAACAACACCTGCCCTTCTGAGGAATGGTTATCCAAGAATGCTGAATGTAGGAATACAATTCAAGGACCTCTAGTTTGTGTCTCCACTATTTTCTCTTTTTTTAGGAGAGGTTTTTGGTATAGGGCGTGTGCGCTTGCCAAAAAGACAGAGAGAAACAGAGAGACAAAAAGCGAGAAATCACCCCCCCAGGGGGGATGGCCACGCCGCAATCCCTTCTCCTTCATTCTCCTCTCGGGATCTTGGGCACGCACGCACATGCACCTGGTGTGAGTTTAAGCCACTGGTCCAGGACTCAACTGCGGTCGACTACATGGGAGTCCAGTGACATAGTCATTACGCCAACTGCTGGTCTCTCCACTATTTTCTTTGAAAGAAGGTGTCATCCTACTGAAACTGAATTTATCTATAGAATCAAGAGGAACTCAGCTGTCTATTAATGTTTCTATTAAGGGAATATTTTGTCTGTTTACATCCTTCCTAAATTTAGTGATAGCCCCTAGTATAAAAGGACTGTGGCACATCCAGAAATGTCTGACTTTGGGCTGACATTTGTGTCTGTTAAGAGAAGCTACTTGAAAGATGCTGTGTCTGCTTCTGTTGCTAAGGGCCACCTTGTTGCTAATAAGTCCTTTCGGTTATTGAAAAAAATTTTTTTCACTTAAAATGGACTATATGGGGCCAGCCCATGGCCTCATGATTAAGGGAGCTGTACCCCAAATGGCTGACCAGATGGTTCAAGTCTTGAACTGGCAGTTTAAAAACCACACAGTGGACCTGAGGGAGCTTGGTCAAAATTCCCAACAGGAGGGAGATATGGAAGAGAAGGGATTGCAGCATGATTCATGCCTGTGAGGCGTGCTTTCTTTCTTTCTCTCTCTTTCTCTTCCTTACTCAAGAGATCACACACACTTTCTGACAAGATTTTTAATAAAGGACTGTATATAAACTCCTTTGATGTCCATCTACTTATCTATCATCCATTTGATATATTATCTACTTGCCTATTATCTACCATCCATCTATCTAATATATATTATACATAATTTTTGTTGTAAACCCTATATATTTTATTTGATACTTTTTAAGATATTATGCTGAGAAGGGGAGGATATACATTATCCAAGAGAATGCATGAAATAAACACAACAAAAATGAAGAAACTGAAGAGATAGAACTTAGAGATCAAGAAACATACACAAAATAAATTCAAAGTAGAAGTCTTCTTTCTATTAAGTTGTTTAATAGAATTTGAACTGAACCTTCAAAAATTTTTTTGTATTATTGTGCTCTTATTCTAACTTATTTACTCCTAAAATTTCATAGTACACTTTCAGATTCACACAGTCTCCAGAAGAAGCAAAGTTATTGAGGGTCCCAAATATTTGAATTCATAGAGATTCGCTACATGCCTCTTCTTTAAAATAAGGTACTATTGAGAAACTTTTGCTCGATTTCTCCACTTTTTTTTGTTTGTTTGTTTGTTTTTGTTTTTTGCTATAGGACACGTGTGCTTGCTAGAAAGACAGAGAGATAGAAAGCGAAAAATCACCCCTCAGGGGGGATGGCCATGCTGCAATCCCTTCTCCTCCATTCTCCTCTTGGGATCTTGGGCACGCACGCACATGCGCCCAGCATGAGTTTAAGCCACCGGGTCTGGGACTCGAACCACAGTCGACTACATGGAAGTTCAGTGACATAGCCATTACACTAACTGCTGGTCCCAATTTCTCCACTTTTTACTATTGATTTTTTTAAAATAGAAAAATAGCATAGTAGGCAATTAATAGCTCAGGTTTTCTGGAAGAAGGTAAAAATTGCTTCAGTTTCTCAGAGAACATTTGAAAATCATAGGACATTGGTTTTTGTGTTTTGCATTTACTGTAACTGCTTCTTATTTTAGTCTCTTTCTTCCTTAGTTCAATGGCAAAGTATTCCTAATAATAGGAAGAAATCCTCATTGATCTCACAAGATGAGGTTTTACTTGCTTGTTGTAAGATCCTGGATGTCTTGTTTACTACTGCATACAAGAAGTTTAAATGGTAGCTTTGATGATCATTATTGATCAGTCACACCATTGGGATTATGGAGGAATAGAATCCAGCCTTATATATAGTCTAGCATCTATCAATGTTGGCATATATATCAATTTGTGGACTGGTATTAGAATACCATAGAGAACCCATGAACTGAATGCAAAAAAGAAGAGGAAAAAAGGGGAGGGAGTGGGAAAGAGCGAGATACCGCAATTGCTATACTATTAACTTTTAGATGTGGCTTTGAATAAATGCACTGTATATATTTCTTTTCATAAGTGTACCAGAAATGATACAAAACTGATTAAACTATCTTTTCACTTCACAGTTGATAATGCGATTTGAGGTAATTACCTGGAACTGAAATTGTGGATAATAATAGTCTTATCTAGGTATCTGTTAACATTGTTTAAAACAACTCTTGTGTTTTACGGAATAAAAATTAATACTGAAAAAGGTGTACTAGAGATTACCCATAATCCCATTATGATGGCTGTGAGTTTACTTTAGCTGTCTAAATTGTTTTAAGTTGTTTTTCTTTGTCTCAATAATATACGAAGTTTGAAGTATGTCACAAGTGATAAATCAATTTCACCTTAGGCAAAATTGGTTTTGAAATGTAAACTATATTTTGAAGTGTATTCTTTGCTCAACAACATACAACAAAATATACTGCAAATGATAAACTATATAAAATGAAAGTGTCAATAGTTATCTGGCCATTTTCATTTTAGTTCAGATGGTAGAAAAACAAATATCCATTATTAGTGCAGAGAATTCTATTAGTTTAGAAGACCTTCAGGGAAGCAAGTTTGTGGTATGATTTAAACTGTGTCTGTAAATATTACTGCTCCAACTCATTTAAAAGAAACTGTGTCTACATGACCTTAGTCAGAAAATAAATTAAATTATTAAATTAAATTAAAATTGAACAAATATACTTGATCCTTCTCTTTCTTAGAACTTTTATCTAAGATATAACACTATTGTATTCATTGATCCTCAAACTGTGTCTCAGCAGAGAAACTGTTTAATGTCAGCGATCACTTTATTGAATTATACTGATTTATTTAACTTACTTGAGGATTGAAATTTCACTACAGATATGAACTGGGTATAATTTGTTAAGAACATATCTTTTCATTACTTATTGTGTATATTGATTTTGTGGATACAGTAAACAAGAGTAAAAGGAGCTTTGAGAAAAACCAGGCATGAAGAATGCATGCTTTCTGTTACTCTTTATTTTAATACTGGACTTTAAAATCAATCTTCTGTAAAAATTCAGCTAATTTCCTTTTGTTCAAGTAGTATGAGCAGACTACATAAGTTCTAATTTTCGTATTGCAGTGATATTGCTATCATTTGGAAAACTGTAAGTTAAAAATCGCAGATCTTTTCTAGTCACCGAAAGTCAATGTCATACAAGCTCTTCATAAAGTAATGGTATACATTTTAAATTATAATAGCTAACCCTGAAGTTATGATAGCTAAAAAACAGCAAGCCTCATTCAAAGACAAACTGTGTGTGTGTGTGTGTGTGTGTGTGTGTGTGTGTGTGTGTTTTATCACCCTTTGACCTCTTTTCTACTAACAGGACATAGTTTGTCTTGGTAGTCCTCATTCACTATCACTAGGTCTGGAATGAGACTACGTTGTGCATGATTGTGCAATGCTATTATCCCAAACCAATAAATACAGTTCAATATGCTACTTACAATTTGTTTCTACAGCTCACATTAATAAAAGGTTAAAGCAGCACAAAGATATTGTGAAATGCTTTATTATGTAAAACTGCAAATTAAATGTCAGGTTTTAATATTTAGGATTGCTCAACTTTACTCTTAAACATTTAGAAGTTGGAACTTGCTTATATTTTTATAATTAACTTTAACTTAGGACTAGATATAACCCATTGTTTTTAAATAACATGAGAAAATATTTCTGTTTTGAAAAGTTTATTTATTTCCTCAGAGTGAGAGAAGAGAGAGGGGCACCCTCAACAGATCTTCACTCAGCAGTTCTGGCCAGCCAGGTATATGACTGTATTAACAAATAAAAATCCTTGGGATCAATTGGAGGCCATAGAGAAAATCTCTGTGTTTGTGTTTGTTTGTTTGTTTTAAAGAGAGGTTTTTGCTACAGAGAGAGGTAGAGAGACAGAAAACAAGAAATCACCCCCCAGGGAGGATGGACATGCTGCAGTCCCTTCTCCAGTCTCCTCTTGGGATTTTGGGCATACACGCACACATGCCCAGTGTGAATTTTAAACCACAAGATCTGGGACTCAATTTGCTGTCAACAATGGGAATCCAGTAACATAACCATTCACCACATGTCTAGTATGGCATGGGTCCATGGGTCCAGGACTTGAACTGTAGTCAACCACATGGGAGTCCAGTGACATAATCATTATGCCATCTGCTTCCCCTTCCCCATGATAATTTTAAAACTTCCCCCTCCCTCTCTCTATATATAGTAGGTAAGAGTGAATAACTAATTGGGAGCCATAGTTTCTTCCTAATTGAGGACCAGATTATAACTGGGTGGAGAGTCAAGTCCATCAGTTGTTAGGTCCAGACTGAGTCAGATATTTCTGCCTCTAAAATACACAGGTATGGTTTTTCTTTTGGAATTTTTATGAAAATAATTTATTTGAGAATAACAGAGCAAATGAAAATGAACAAAGTGATTATGAAATTTCGACTTATGGTTAAATTAAATATGTACATTAAGTTACAAAGGTCTTTAAAATACATTTACATTTTGAGTTTGAGTTTATCTACTAGTTATTTCTCTCTGGGTTGTAGTTACATTGTTCAGTGGTTTAGAGAGTTAAATCCTTTGGGGTGTAATTTATTGTTTTCTCTCCATGTGTACCATTTCCCCCTATTGATGCTGCCCTATATTTGATTATCGTCTGTTTGAGCATATCTTGTACATATTTTAGAGAAAACCTGTTTTTGTATCTTAAACAGAAGCTTTTGGGCCAGCAGACAGGGTTGTGGTTAGAGAGGCTGGATCCTACATGGCCAACTGCATGTCTTGAGAAACACACTGGGCACGTGTGCGTGTGTGCCCAAAATCCTGAAAGGAAAGAGAAATGGAGGCAAAGGGATGGTGGCATGAGTCTCTTCAGTGGAAGGTGCTTTCTCTGTTTCTTTCAGGGAAATGCATATGCCCTCTGGCAAATTAAAAAAGCCTTTCACTCCTAAAAAACTTCCAGCTTTTGCTATTACAAGGGGATCTTCAAAAAGTTCATAGAAAATGCATATCCCGAAGAAAATTGTGCATGGATTTCAAAAAAAATTTTTTGCACTGAAACAAAGTCATATTTGACTTCTATATTTTTCCATGAACCTTTTGAAGTCCACTCAATCTAACAGGGCTTATTCCACCTGGTAAAAGAGCCTGATGGTTTGACATTTATTTATTTATTTTTTTAAACCAAGGTGCTGCTTCTCCCTTAACTACCACACATTGCATTCCCTTTTATTTGGCTGATATGCCCTTGCACTCATTATTTCCATTTTCTTATTCTTGACTTGTTTTCTGACTGTGTTTTTGGTGGACTAAGTTACTAGTTTTTCTTATTTGGGCAATAATATTTGGACTTACAGGTAACGTGCTTGGGAGAGAAAACTTCAGGAAGCAAAGAAACATGTGTCCTGACGGCACATGAGGTTTCTTCTGTAGGAATCTTTTGGAAACGCTGTATATCAAAGGGGGTGATAACAGAATTCCATCATTGCACATAACTCATTATGCATTATATGAGGTTTCAAAAATATTTAGATATATCTGGAATAGGAGATGAGAATTATCATTCCTTTCAAAAGACAAGCTATTTTCTCCCTATGGTTGGCAAAACAGTCTGAGGGACATCTGTTTTTGTGTGTGTGTGTTTTTTTTTTTTTTTTTTGCTTAGTTTATCTGTGTGTCATTCCTTTCCATTGTACGTTCTTCTTTCTTGTGGTTATAGCCTTAGAGCTCTCTCTTCCTCTTTCACATTATCACTTACATGGTGGGTGACACTTCAATCAAGGACTCCAGTGCTTCCCTGTGAACAACAGGCTATGAAGTCTTTCTGGAGAAGATAACAGAATAGACTCAGTACTCTTCAAAGCTTATAAGCATAGGAAATAGGTTCCCAAAAAAGGGGTTCTCTCTCCAAAATACCCATGTGTTGAGTATATTTTGTTAGGATATTCTCTCAAACCACCCTGCCTCTCCTGTCCATTGATGGTGAACCCTTATTTTAGATCTGATCATTGCCCTCTACTTTCTAATTTAACCCTTCACAGTGTTTCTTATAAGCTTGCTCTTGTCCACGTTGCAACTACAGTTCCAATCAGCTCTGTTTCACAGCTAAAAGCCTACTTTAACTGCTAATGCACCAGCCAGCCTAATTGTGCCCAAGTCTCTTACTTTCACAATATAGGTGGTTAGCACATTTTATATCTGAAAAAGGAGCCACCCAGTGATTGGGGCATATTTTGGATGATTCAACTTACTGAATGATCTCCATATGTTGAGTCAGCTTTTTTTTTCACTGTTTTAAAATGCTCTCTGATGTTTGATATACTAATTACCATATTGTGCTACTGTACTGAAAAATCACACTGTACCTCATACATATTTGCAATTATGTGTCAATTTAAAAATAAAAATAAATCAATTTTAAACGCTAAAAAGAAGCAACTCTCTGGGAGATGCTTCTCTTCTGGCATTACAAACTCTGAAGTCAGAGTCACAGGTGTTACACAAACCTGAGCAATGTTGCCCAGTTTGTTCGTTCTGACTCATGACTGTGCTGTCACCACATTAATCAAAGTTGCTCAGTCGACATTCTCTCCTGCCAACCTTTGGTTCAACACATCTAATGCTTATTAAGTATACCTCAAGGAAAAAGGTGTTCTTTGCTTTATTTGGTTTACCTATAATTCTTTGCACATGATCAAAGGCACCTTAATCAGATCTTAGTCAACCTTTGATATGTTTCTTTAATATTTTCAAATTCATTTATGTTTAATTTTTCCTTTGTATTAAAAGGATTTTTCAATGAATAATCTATGCTGTATTTTGACAGAATACGCCAGTATCTTAATTATTTTTTTCTTTTGATTTGTCTAGCATTTCTTTGGGAAACTACCATCTCTCTTTCTCAGTCCCTATAATTCTATTAGTACTTAGGTTAATACAACCTTTGGAATTTAGAGTGAAAAGTGACCTGAGCATCAAGTACCCATTAGCCACAGTGATTGTTTCAAGGATAGGTATATAACAAAAGTAGGTCAATATTTTCTTAAGCCAGTATACAGTAAGAAAATATCATTAACTTTTTTAGAGAGGTAATATAAAAAATTGAGTAGACATTACTTGTGCCAATAAAAATTTTTTTCTTTCCTTTTTTTGTGTATTGGATGTCTATATTCTTTTCTTTTAATGAGGAAATCACTGCACTTTCTATATATAGTCTTTAGTGTTGGATTTTAACTATATCAAATAGAAAAACAGCATAATTTATGACTGTCACCTTGCTCAATAACATTTATATATCTTTTCTCTAAGATTATCACCTATGTGTGAGATCTTTCTGATTGTAACACAAGGCATCTTTAGCCTCTAATGATGAAAATAAGAAAGTTAAGAATGTTCCAATCTGTTGGAGATTTATAAGTTAATCTATGTTTGTATATTTATTGCTACTGTGAGATGTGAATATACACTACAGGGCTCTTCTACCAAAATAAATATTAATGCATATGATGGTATTGTTTACTTATCTATAATTTGAGGGGTATAGTAAAGGTCCCTCAATCAAATTTGTATTTCTTACAGGAGCTTTGTCTCAATATCTAACATTTCAAAAAGAGAGAATCATTCTGGTGGGTTGAAACTATCTTCTTCTGTCTCCTAGGAAAATTGAAAGTTCCAGCTATAATTAACAAACTTAACAAAGGAGCTATAAATATCCTAATTTGGATTAGTGTATAAGATTATTTTTCTACCAGTGGAGAAATGAGAAAACATGATTTTTGAGTGAGAAGTTAAAGAGAGGTAAACTTTAAAAGTGACGGAGGGTCAATTTTATTCCAAGTGGCATTATGTTTCAGTGAGTTCAGAATAGAACATCTTGAGAGAATGCTATGTGGGAGTAAGTAGAAGAACTGAAGTCCAACCAGCCCCATTGGGCTGCAGTAATGTTGTTCTTAAGAGAGTCTGGATCCCACATTGAGAGTGGGTTTTGAATCCCCAGTCTGGTCAACCTGAAACATACTGGGCCTACAAGTCAATGTTCAAGATTTGATAAGCCAGAGAAATGGAGGAAGGGATCAGTGTGACCTAAGCTGTGGAGGGTGCTCACCTCTCTCTCTCTCTCTCTCTCTCTCTCATCTATCTATCTCTGTCTCCTACACACTCACGTATTGTATCATAAACAAAGGGCACGGAGGGAGGGGAAGGAACTGAAGTTGTGCTTAGAAGCTTGGCTTTAAGTACCTGACATGATCTACTACATATCCATTGTATGACCTTGGAAACTCACTTCACATGACTAAAACTTAATTCCCTAATTTATAAAATGAAAATTTATATGTTCTTCAAAGTTGTGTTGTGAGAATTAAGGTGAGGGAAAAGAGTGTGACTACACCTGCAAGTGTCAGTATTTAAGCGATTATGAGGAAAAAAAAAGAAAGCAAGCAAAATCATGTGTGAGAAGAAGCATTAGTATGTTAGAAAACCATGTGTAAATGTCTCTACCTAAATCATGATTCATATCAATCATTCCCACTATCTGTGTAACCTTGAATTTGTACCTCAGTTTCCACATTTGACTAACAGCAAATTATAAGCTTTACTAGAAGAGTTACTCTGAAGAGTAATGAGATAAGCATAAAACACCAGACAATACCTGCTTAACAGTATGATACCTACTGAAGTGGAATCCGCCTGAATTTAATTGGAAAGTCAGAGCACAAATGGCTTTTTTTTTGTTTTGAATATCAATGTACATTTCAAATAAGCCTTCCAATAATACTATTATAGTGAAGCTGTATAGAAAGTCATCAGCTCCTTGTCTGTGCCTATAACTCCCTGACATTAATCACTTAAAACTACAAAATTGGTTATTTGGTTGCCATGCAACATGCTTTACACAAGCTCTCATCTCAAATAACTTTTTCCATTTCATGTCATTGCTTCTTTGTTTTTGTTTAATCCACTGAAATATAATGGTAAAAAATACCAGACAAAATTTACTTTAAAAAAAAAAGAATGTTCTTTGATTTCCATCTAAGGTAGCTCCAAACTGACACAAAGACTTGTAAATTGGTTTAGAATTCCAAGCACATATACCCATAGGAACAGTATTAGCCATGTTGATTAGATCTCCAAGTCTGCCAGAAGGAGGAAAAAAAAAATCAATGACTGTAACCCAAAAGGTCCCTGAATTGTAGAATTAATAGTACTATTCTCAGGTCTGCAATCTTGGAAGAAAACACCATGACCTGTGAAGGCAGAACCAGCTGAGGAAAATTTTCAAAATGGTTGATGTTTACATTTCATCTATACTTTCCACTCAACTCAGCAATCCCCAACTATTTCTTAATCTTTCTTTTCTCAGAGAGTGTTTTAATTAAAACATTCCATATAATCCCACTGTTTTCTTCCTCTTTGTCTCTTTCACTGAAGCCATTCTGCTTAAAATGACTGACCTTTCTTCATCCTAATTCAAACATTTATTTCCTCAGTGCCCTTTTTCCAATTTATGAGAAACAAGTGGATTAAATCAATTCGTAGTAAAGTGATATTTAATATTTCATCAACTAACAATTCTTTTTTTTTGTATACCTTTGTGGAATATAGTATGCTTTTTCAAAGTGTGATTATTATGTATAATAATTAAATAAAGAATATAAGTAGTCATCATCAACATTGAAGAGTACATATATTGTGCACATTCAGTATTTGTTCTACTAGTTTTTTTGTTGTTGTTGTTTTTCTTATTTATTATTTATTTATTTTTGCACATATTAGCTTGGAAATAACAATTTTTAGTCTGCTGTGGTACATCATTCCATGGTCTATTCTACTTGTTTATGAGCATTCTTATGTCTCTTTTAATAGATATGTTTTAAAATTTTTCTAGAGTGTGTGGGCTCGCCAGAGAGATTCAGAGAAAGAGAAAGAGGGAGTGAATAAATGAGAAAGCATTTCCCATGGGGAACTGCCATGTCACATTTCTTCTCCTCCATTTTTCCTTTCCAGATTCTAGGCATGCACAGACATATGCCTGCCATAGTTCTTATCTGCTGGGTCTGGAACTTAACAACATGGTTAATGTGAGATCCAGTGGCCTTAACCACTATTCCACCAGCTGGGCTCTGAATCCTGAATCACAACCACTTTATCCCTACCCCTATTCAGCTTCTAGCATCTACTATTACTCTCTCTACTTCTATACCACTGAGTCCTTCAGTTTTTGCCGTAGAGTGTAAATATTTGGTATATGTTAAACAGGGCATACAGTGTTTGTCTTTCATAGCCTGGCTTGTTTCACTTAGTGTTGTTACCTCTAAGTCCTCCTACTTCATGTCAAGTGACAGGGAGTCGTTGTCTTTATGTCTGGGTAGTATTTTATTGTGTGTGTGTGTGTGTCTGTATCACATTTTCTTAATCTATTCATTTGTTGTTAGGCACTAGGTTGATTCCACTTTAGCTATCGTAAACAATATTGTATTAAACAAGGCTGTGCAAATGTGTCTCTGACAGTGTCAATATCCAAGGTCATACAATAGTCTTTCTTTAGAATTTTATAGGAAGCTCCTTAGTGTATGCCACAGTGACTGTACTAATTTACATTCCCAACGCCAGTGTACAAGTATTCTCTTTTCTCCACAACCTCTCCAGCATTTGATTTGTTATTCTTTTCTTTTCTTTTCTTTTTCTTTTCCTTTTTTTTTTTTTAAACATAGCTAGTCTGATTGGGATTTGGTAACACCTTGCTGTGGTTTTAATTAGAACTTTTCTCATGTTGAGAGTTGAACTTTTTTTTCCATATGCTTTTTAGCCATCCATCTGTCTTCCTTTCATTGTTGTCTGTTTAGGATAATTGCCTATTTGTTAGTTGGATTACTAGTCTGTGGTTAAACTCTTTGAGTTCTTTATACGTTCTTGTTATCAATCCCTTACTTGAAGTACAGGTGGCAAATATCTTTTCCCATTCTGTGGATTGTCTTGTTACTGTATTGTTTCCTTTAGTGGGCAGGAGCTTTTTAGTTTGATGTAATCTCACTTGTCTATTTTTGGTGGTGTTGCCTGTACTTTAGAAGTCTTACTTGCCAATGGGACCAGCAGTTAGCGTAATGGCTATGTCGCTGGACTCCCATGTAGTCGACCGCAGTTCATGTCCCGGACCTGGTGGCTTAAACTCATGCCGGGTGCGTGTGCGTGTGTGCCCAAGATCCCGAGAAGAGAATGGAGGAGAAGGGATTGATGCGTGGCCATTCCCCCTGGGGAGTGATTTCTCACTTTCTGTCTCTCTGTCTCTCTTGGTCTGTCTAGTGAGCGCACACGTGCCCTATAGCAAAAACCTCTCCAAAAATAAAAAAAAATTAAAAAAGGAAGTCTTACTTGCCAATGCCAATATCCTGAAGTGTTTTTGCTATGTTTTCCTCAAGTAGTCTTATAGTGTTGGGCTTTATGCTTAAATTTTGAATTCATTTTGAATTAATTTTTGTAAATGGTAAGAGATAGGGGTTTGGTTTCATTCTTCTGCAAATGAATATCATTATCCTTGCATTATTTACTGACAAGATTATTTTCTCCACTGAATTATCTTGTGACCTTTGAAAAATATTGATTAATTGTATGTTGTTGGGTTTATTCTTGAATTTTCTTTTCTGTTTCATTGGTTTGTATGTCTGTTTTGATGACAGTACCATGAAGGAGATACAATATATTATGGTTTATTATGAATATAAAGTCAGGTAGTGAGATGCATCCAACTTTATCTTCTTGAACATTCTTCCTGTAACGTTTTGGCATTACAAAGATTTTAGATTGTGATATTTATGTTTACATTTGCTTCAAGAAATTAAAAAATTCCAATCTTAATTTCCTCATTTTGAAATAATTCAAAATTTATATTTAGTTTCCATGTATTTGTATATTTTCAAAAGTTCTTTTAGTTGCTGATTTCAAATTTAATTCTTTTGTTGTCAGAGAAGATACTAGATATTATTTCTATTCTTTTACATTTGTATAGGGTTGTTTTATGACTTACATGTAACCAATCTTAGGGAGTGTTCCATGTGTAGCAGGGAAAAAAAAAGTGTGTTCTGTATTTGTTGGGTGAAATGTTCCATAAATGTCTGTCAGCTCCATTTGATTTATGGTATCATTTAACTCGTGTTTTATTTGTTTATTTTTTGTCTATATGACCTATTCAATGGTGAGACTGAAGTGTTGAACCCTTCTAAAATTAATTTGTTAGCATCTGTCTCTCCCTTTAAGTCAAGCAGTTTTTGTTTCATGTATTTAAGTGCTCTCATGTTGGGGGTGTAAATATTTGTAATTGTTATATCTTCTTGGTGAGTTGATTCCTTTAATACTATATAATTACTTCGTCATTTTTTACTTAAAATTTTGTCTGGTATCAGGCATAGATATCACTGCTTTCTGTGTGGTGTCCATTGGCACAGAATATCTTTCCTAACCTTTCACTTTAATTTGTGTATTTATTTACTGATGAGGTATGTTTCTTGAAAGGAGCATAAAGAGGGCTCTTGTTTAATCCATTCACCTTGTCTGTATCTTTTATTTATTTGTTTTACGTTTTTGCTATAGGGCATATGCACTTGGTGGAGAGACAGAAAGACAGAGAGAGGAAAAGTGAGAAATCATACCCTAAAGGAGGATGGTCACGCCACATTCTCCTGGGATTTGGGGCACACACACACACACACACACACACACACACACACATTTGTTTGTTTTTTCCAGAAGTTTGAATATGTCATACTATTCCTTCCTGGCTTGTAAGATTTCTGTTGAGAGGTCTGAGATTAATCTGATGAGGTACTCTTTTTAAGTAACTTGCACTAATCTCTAGCCATTTAAAGAAGTTTATTTTTATCTTTGGTTTTGGTATTTTGCCTATGATAAAGTCCCTTACAGAGGTTCTTATGTTGAATCTGTATGGATCCTTTGAATTTCCTAGATTTGGATGTCTGTCTCTCTTTACTTTTGAAATTTTTTCAGCTCATATTAATGAAATAGAATTTTTGTACTCTTTCTTGTCTCTCTGGCTTTTAGGGTATCCATTACACAGATATTCAACCACTTAATGGTGTCATTAATTACCCATAAGTTTATCTTCATTTTTATAGGGTTTTTTTTGACAGTTTGAACTATTTCCTGTATTTTTCACTTCCAGAATTTCTGTTTGATTCTTTCTAAAGGCATATTCTATTTACTTAATTTATCATTGTGTTATGAATTGTTTTATTTTATGTAAAATTTATGTATTTTCTTTCATTTTATTGAGCTTTGTTATAATCAAAATCCTAAAATCTATTTTCAACATTTCTATGGTTTTATGAATGTTATCTGTTAGTAGTGGGGAGTTAGTGTGTTTCTTTGGAGAAAAAATATTTTCTAGCTTTCCTTTTCTTTTTTTTTTAGTATGTTTTGAGTCCCTCTGTTGATATTCAGGCATCTAGTGCTATCTCACTTATTCCTGCCAAGTAGGTGATTCCTTCATGCCAGTGACAGCTGTTGCCCTGTGGGGTGGTTTCCTGAGTTCTCAGGCTCTATGTAGGGCATGGAAACCCTCCTTCAAGTAAGATAGATATTGGCTAAAAGTATCCTTTGTCTTGAATGGGTTACACATAAGAGGAATATGGTTGCTGGTTGAGAAATTGTGACTCAGTTGTTTAGATGACCATTTGTGTGTGCTCCCTAGAGATGAAGGAAGATAGCTGCTTAAAGCCTGAGTCTTTCCCTATTCATGGCAGCCCCTTACAGGATGTTCATTGCAAGAAAGAGAGATGAAACTGTCATTGATGGGACTCTGGGTGGGTATCTGGGGCACAGGCAGGTGGATGAGGGCTCTTGGCAGGCCTCCACATTGGTCACTCAAAAACAAACCTGGATTTACTTTCCATTATAATTACTTGATTTCCTTGAAAGACTGGAAGTTTTTTGAAGAAGGGGCTCTATCTTTTTTACTCAAGGCTTTGTCTTTAGCATCATGCACATCGGGTTGCTTAATGAATATTATTGAATGAATATTCTTATCTTATACTTTGTGCTTTTAGAGCTACAATATTTTCAAGAACAAAACCACCACCTGGATTGGAGACAGTGACTGTGTAAATATTTAAAAATGCTACTGGCACGTTGGCTGAGGTAGTTGGCTCTCACAAGGCCAAACTCATGGTTCAAGTCATGACCTAGTGGTGTGGGAAACATGCAGGGCATGCGTACATAAATGCCAAGAATCCTGGGAGGAGGAACAAATAGAGGAGAGAAATTGTGGTGTGACCATCCCCCATAGAAGGTGGTTCCTCAGTTTTTTCTTTCTCCAATGAGTGCATGTGCCTTCTAGCAAATTAAAAATTAAATTAGTTAACTAATTTAAAATGGTATAATTTATTGTATTAGTGAATGGGGATATTGTGCATACCTCAGATAATTCAATCCTTAAGTCTCATGCCTCAAAAATCACTTAATGTAAAAAAAAAAAAAACATGTGAAAGAATAGAAGAGGAATTAAGGGTAACCTGTTAGCAGCTAACTTGGACAGTAAATGGTAATAAGGTGTGTCACATTATTAGATTTTTTTTTGGGTGGTATGTGGTGGGGAGCATATGCTCCTATGGGTCATGCATTTTCAGTTTGGAGATAATTCTTGGTAATAAACTGTTGTTAAAAACACATTCCTACCTCTGTTTCACTCTTTTCTTTCTCTCTTCTCTTACAACATACTTGGTGATAGCAAAATCACATCTCTCCAAAAGCAGAAAGCCATCTTGTACCATTCAAAGCAAAATATAAATGCATTTATCCCAACAGGAAGACAGCAATTAAAATGAAAAGATCTATAGAAACAGAAAGGAATATGCATATATTTGAATATTGAATGTGTCTACATTTTAATCCATATTCTTCTCTTCACCAAACAGTATCTAGGATCACAGTATTAAATCTTCTGCCTTTATAATTACATTAATGATACACCTGGGAAAGATAAGTTTTTCTATTTGGTTCACTTTATTTCTTAATATAAGAAGAAAGGAAAGTACTGGTATAGTTAGTCTGTAAAGAACTGATGCTCCCACCAGGTTCACCAAGAAAAAATGATTGAGCTTTTGCCTAAAGTGCGAGGTTTATCTCTCATTTGGGGAAGGTTGAAAATTTGCTAAGCATCACAAGATAATTTACTTGCGTGTGCACTTCTGGTGGTTGCATCCTTCTTGTGTTTTCTACAGGGCTATTACATGGCAATTTCACATCTACCTCTGGATGCTTTCACACAAACATTCACTTTCCTGGATCTGTAAGGCAGACAGGGATTTTCTTTTAATGCTGAGCAACTCCTGGAAGAAGAAACAGAATGAAAACAGATTATTACCTGTTTTCCATCGTAGCACAAATTTTAAAGCAGAACTATTTTAAAACAAATAAACAGGTGGAGACTTTAAAAGAAAATGACTCCCGTGTTTGCCGTTAGGGAAGCAGTTACTGGGTAATTGCTGGCTCTGATGATTTGAGATGGGAAACAGGATGCAGATTTAATGAAACAAGGTGAAGGCACATTTCAGAAGCCCAGAATGGCAATAGTAGAGGGTTATTTTCATGTCTTCGGATTGCTTCTCCTTGGCCTCTGTGGACTGACTGGATTTTTCATAGTTCAATGATATGGAATGTACATTCATCCCATAAAAAATGGCTCCCAATGACACCCGTTTGTGGAAGTAAAGAGGCAAATCAATGGCTAAGAACCCAATGCCCTTCCAGGAGTAAATGCCAGCCTGCTCCATAACAGAGGGGTTGACTAAGATAGCTTTCGCATTCCCCTTGGTTTGACTTAGCTTTGGACAGTTCCCACCATCCTCCCCACCCCCACTGCTGACAATGGCCTCCTTATCTTCCTTTTCTTAGAGAATTTACTTTAGAAAACCTGCAATTTATAAATGTTTTTCTCCGTCCTTTTGAAATACATATAAATCTTCTAGCCTCTTGCCAGTTTTCAAACCCAGGAACATTTTTCTTAAGGACCTGGGAACTATGTTGCTAAACACTGAAGGAGATAGCAGCCTTGTCTCTTAGCCTCTAACATAGGGTAAGAGCCTAAAGTGGGTACAAATTAGCTAACACAGATGGCCCAAAAAAAAAAAAAAAAAAAAAAAAAAAAAAAAAAAAAAAAAAACAAATAAAAGAGAGAAAATCATTTGCAAACTCAGGAATAAACCATATGCTAATAAACCTGTAGCTGATGTCCTCTCGTACTTTTCCACTACCTCATCTCAAGGCTTAACAAAACTCTCTAGCCATTTGTTTCTATAGAGTTGAATTCAATCTCTCTTTTATTGTAATAGTTATATATATATATATATATCTTTGCCCCTTTAAATTTATCTGGTGCAATTTTTCTTTGACAAATTCTAATGGGAAAAAAATGGTGGAGAGAATCTTGAGAGTCATCTAACACTCAAGGCACATTCGTTCAGTGAGGCTGCCATAACAACCACCACAGACTTGGTAACAACAGAATTTATTGCCTCACGGATCTGGAGCCTAAAAGTCTAAGATCAAGGTGTTGGTGCTTTGTTTTGTCTGAGGATTCTTTCCTTGGCCTGCATATGGCCACTTTTTTGTTTCTTCACATGGTCTGTCCTGCGTGTGTGTTTGGTGTCTGCCTTGGTGTCTCTTGCTGGGTCTAAATTTTCTCTTCTTTTGAGAATACCATTCAGATTGGATTTGGGCTCATCCTAATGGCATCTTTTTACCATAATCACCATCTTTAAGGTCCTATCTTTAAACACTGATACAATCTGGGATACCTGAGTTGAGGGCCTGAACATATAAATATTTGGCAGATATGATTCAGCTCATAAGACTGAGTCTGAGTCTCTATTTGTGGTGCTGCTGTCTCTACCACTCCTTTCTTAGAGAAAAGTTTACTTCCCAAAGCTCCCAATCCAACCATTTCTGAAAACAGCATTTCTCAAGAATAGCAATGCCTACCTTATTCATATACTACCCTTAGCACCAAAGGGAAAAGTAGGTGTATATTTAATGCTTACAGAATCAGTAAGTTAAGTAGATAGAGAAGGCTTGGGGCTGTAGGGAAGGTTACACTACTCCACAGGGATTATGGTTTGAAAGATGAAGATATCATTACTAACTTTTACTCCATTACATTAACATCATCTTCAAGTGAAAAATCAACACATATTTTCCCACAAGTGTTCATTACACAAACACAAATATTTAGTATATGTGACAATTTTGGTCATTCTGTTTTGATATTTCTTCTTTTTTAATAGGGCATCTTCTATACATACATAAATCAGCTTCCAAAAGACCCTGCCTAATACAACTCACACAGCTTTTTGAAAGTATTTCAGGAGATAAAAAGTAAACCTGAAAAGAATAGTTCCTTTTAGAGATCTATAAAATAGCCATGGCATGACCTCAGGTCAGATTCTACTTTATATTGGAAAAATCCAGAAATCACAAAATCTGAATAGAGCAATTCCATTGTTATAAGACATATTCTTATAAGGTATGCTATATTATTTGATAAATTCATTTGACTATTAACTTAAAAGATTGATAAGAAAGTTGCAAGATAATTGTCTCATTAATAACTACTCCCTGGCAATACTTCATTGGTGTCCTCGGAAAATAAAATTATAAATACAAACAGAGGTATTTAAGAATTGGAATACAAACTTTTAGAACGAAAAGTTGTCCTTGAGCAAGCTGAGGTTAAAAGCTGAGTTTTCTGTTGCCTAGCTATTCCGTGTACAAGTAAGTAAGGAAATGCATGCAGTACTTGACTATTTGCATAAAGGTTTTCTGTTCCAGTAAATTTCAAAACGTGTGTATAAGGATGTAACTACTTTTCTATTTGAATTTATAGTATTTAAGTATGTATTACTGTGTATTTTTTCCACTTTCTAACTTTCCCTGAAAGATGCATTTTTAACCTTACTGAATATGGTTTTATTATTAGATTTTTTATCTCCTGAATCTTACAACTTTGCCCACACATATTCAATACCTGTCCAAGTTGCCTGACCTCAGTATTTACTATACTGAATCTGTATATCCATGGGATATGTATCACTAGGTCCTTGCTCTTCTCTTTTGCATTTTTTCTGGAATATTTCATTACTTCAAAATATTTCAGCCTCTCAAATCCTAACCAAGGTCACAGAATTCTTTCCTTATTCTTGCTAGCTTTTCTTCTCACCCTTTCTTCTTTCTTCACTCATGCATTTTATGGGACTATTATTCACACATAGATCCACCAATTCCCCAAGTGGTAACAATAATAATAGTAGTTCACATAAACCTAATAGTTATTATGTGCTGAGAAATAAGTGCAGTATGTGGATAATTCATTTACTCTTCATAGCAACCCTATGAAACCACTGCTAATGATAATTATCTTCCACATTTAAAGATGAAGGATGCTGGGGCCAGCAGGTGGCATGGTGGAGGCACTGAATTCCCACATGGCCTACTGAAATTTGGGCCCTAGACCTGGCAGCTTGAAAAACATGTTGGACGTGCATGTGTGCATGCTCCAAATCCCAAGTTGAAAATGGAAGAGAAGGGATTGAGGTGTGGCCACCCCCCTTGAAGGGGTGCTTTCTCACTTTCCCTCTCTCTGTCTCTCTGTCTCTTTCTCTCTACTGAGCGTACACACCCTATGGCAAACACCTGGAAAAGAAAAAAAGATGAAGGTTCTGAGGCACAGAGAGGTTATGTATTCTTGCCAAAGGACACATAGTGGTAAAGTTGGGATCTGAAACTCACTAGTCAGGATTCAGATTTGTGACTAGTATATAGGTGACAAATTACTCAATGAAATATTACTGGAAGTGATGTAATGCCACAGAATTTTCTATCAAGTCTAAAGTCTAAAGACATTTTCTTTTGTCTGGTCTGTTCTCTGAATGAATATCCAGGAGAAGAAGGTATAGCCTCAAGTCTTGTATTAAATTGAAAGAAGAGTGAGGTTTTTTGGGCTGGGAGATGCTAAATATTAAATGACTTGAGTCACAGTTTAAGAGCAGAACAGCTTGTGGGGACAGTAGTTTGTGTGAATTCCCTCATGGCCAATCATGGTTTGAGTCCTGGGTTTGGTGACTTGAAAATCATTGGGCATTGTACTTGTGTGCCCAAAATCCTGACAGGAAAAAGAAGGAGAAGGGATTGCAGTGTGGCTATCTCTCCCAGGGGGCGATTTATCATTTTCTCTCTCCCTGTCTGCAGTGAGCACATGCTCCCTATGGCAAACACCAAAAATAAATAAATAAATAAATAAATAAATAAATAAATAAATAAATAAAAATAAAAAAAAGTAGAACAGCTTTTTAGTACTTATTTATATAAAGATCCTGGATTTGAAATCATTTGCCTATTTGGGGATGAATGGTATGAATAAGAAAGATTTTAAGGGACAGGCTATTTTTTAGGTAGGTACTAATCTATTTTTTAACATTTTAAAGAATTTTTTAGCCAAATTAAATTAATGTATTTTAATTGAGTAATTAATCATATTTAATTACTATTTCTTGATTAATGTAAGTTAATTATTTTGGAGAGATTTTCACTATAGAGCATGTGCACTCGCCAGACAGACAGAGAGAGACAGAGAGAAAGCGAGAAATCGTCCCTCAGGGGGGATGGTCACGCCACAATCCCTTCTCCTCCATTTTCCTCTCGGGATCTTGGGCACGCACGCACACGCGCCCGGCGTGAGTTTTAAGCCACCGGGTCCGGGACGCAAACCGTGGTCGACTACGTGGGAATCCAGCAACATAGCCATTACGCTAACTGCTGGTTCCCAGTTAATTAATTTTTATTGTCAATCTGCATGTGTGCTTTTCAGAAAGAGAGAATATGCCCCCAATAGGATGTGATCATGCCACAATCCTCTTTCCTCATTTCTCCATCCTGTCAGGATTTTGGTCAAGCACACACAGGCACTTAGTTCATTTTTCAAGCCGCAGAGGACAGGACCCCAACTTTGGTCCCCCATGTGGGATCTGATTTTCTAAGTATAGCAATTAATTGTTGTATTAAGGGGCCAGCCCTACTCATATTTTAATCATATCTAAATAATAGACCAGTTTTTGAAGTAGATCTACTTTAAGGTCATCTCAGGCAATTCCTTAAAGCACAGAGATGACACTGTTCTGGAAGCCTCCTCCTTTCTGAGATGACTAGGAGGCTTCAACAAATGATTCAGAGAGGGAGAGCTGGAGCTATGGTAAGTTAAATTGTCTGCAACAAAAATCAGTCAGAACTGTAAATCTAGTAAACTGCGAATAAGAACAAGCACATGCAGGTAAAACAAAAATAGACTGATCACCATGTTATGCTTGGATTTAACATCTTAGAGGTACTTTTAGCACTTCCATTGCTATCCAAACTGTAATTGACATATATTTATTTTAAATTTATAGAACTTGTAGTTTTACATAATGTCTAAACGTGATCCTTGCATAAGTTATCATTTTTTGCTTTTTGTTTTCTCAGTGCCAGCATTTTTCTTTCTTTTCGCAGCCCCATAATTTGTCCTAGCCTACTCAAATTCTTACCCTCTAGGTTCTCTCCATGCTATAAAAATAATATGCAAATATACATATATGAATATACATACATATAAACCCATATATAAATACATGAACAAATTATGCATACATAGTGAAATATATGCACATACATTCATTTATGGCTATAAATATATTTACATATGAGGGGGTCTTCAAAAAGCTTATAAAAATGTATACTGTGAAAAAATTACACATGGGTTTTAAAATTTTTTACACCAGAAAAATTCTCAGTTTAATTCCATTTTTTCACAAATTTCTTGATGTCTTCTTGTATGTATGTACATATATATTTCTGCTCTCAGTTAAGTTTTTCTTTCTGTGTTCTCCACACTTTAATTCGTAATGTCTGCAGGTGCCCTGGTAGCCTAGACTGTGAGTGATTATGGAGGTAGTTCTGTGGCTTTGTTGAGGTTGGTGGAAGCCTTGGGCCATTCCTCAGTCCCTGGGGCACAGGCATGGCATACAGAGGCTCTTCCAGTAAAAGGATGTGGTTTCTGGAGGTTCTGTGTGCCAGGGGTGCTGTTCCTTGGTCTCTGAGTGCACATTGGTTCTCCTGGTTTGGGGGCTCTATAGTCGCCTACCTGCTCCCTGAGGTGCTGGGCACTTCATATGCTTGGGTCCCAGGATCAAAGATGTATATAGAGGGCCACCTGAGCTTGTGGCATTGCAGTCTTTTGTGTGAGCATGGTAGGGTGACATCAGGGTTTCAGGAATGTGGAGATGCAGCATCTATTGGACCTCAGGGCAGGGTGCATTTAAGCAGTAGCTCTGATTTCAAAATGGCACTGTACCATAAAAGCTTGGGTCCTGGAGAGTGGGGATGACCCAGTGTGGGTTTATTCTCTGGGGTAAAGCAGCTGCGAATTCCATCTAATTTCCTAAGCTCAGTCAGGACCACCCCTATAGCTAGGACTATAGTCTGCAGTGATAATAAGAACTACTGGGGGTTCTTCTTACCTATTCCTCATGATGGAAAGGAGAGTCCCTCTTAGCTCTGCTCTGATCCAGACTCGGTGTTTCGCTTCTCTTGCTATGTTGCTATCCTGGATTTCCATGCTTCAGAAGGTTTCCATCACTTCCTTGCTGAATTATTTTGTTATTCCCTAGACAATCTAACAAACTGTAATTTTTTATTTATTGTTTTGGAGTTTTTTTTGTAGGGGAGACAAACATTGAATATCCCTAGTCAGTCATTTTGATGACATGTCTCTCTCCCACTTATCCTAAATTCTGACCAAAAATCTGTCCTGAGAGGAGATTAACATTATAGTTTATTATTAATAAGGGAATAATATTATTTATGATAATAGTATATGTTCTTATTTATTTTTCTTTCTCAAAAATATGTTTAAAGTAATATTATAAATGCTTGTGGACATAATTTATATATTTAACATATATAAGCTGGGCCAACTTAAAAACTATTGCGGTATCCATCAGCTCTTAGTCCTTTGGGGTTATCTCCTGTCATGCGTTTTGTATTATATACAGATATATATATATATTTTCCTATCAACTTTTTAATTCATTTCAGGGAAACCACACACTTTCCTTTGGATATTCCTTGTCTCATCCTTAATTTGCAGAACTAATGCTTGGTACAGTATCTTCTAGTACACTGAGAATAATACCTTGTTTTGGGCCTTATGGCATAGAATGTAGTGGTCATAGATAGTGCAGTATATTGGGTAACACCACCTGGGTTTAAATCTCAGTTCTACTATTGGATTGTTGGGAAAGTCATGATGCATTTTTACATAGAAAAACAGAAAAACCTGTCATGACTTTCCTGATGCCCAAATACTTTCTGACTTTGTAATTTGGGAAAAATCATTTAAATCTCCCCTACCTCAATTTCCTTAACTTTAAAGGAGAATAATAATTACTCTTATTTCATAGTGGTGATGAATATTAAATTAACTAGTTCATAGAATAATTTATAAAGTGCCTAACACAGATTAGGATTCATAAGTGATATCTGTTTTCTTAATCACAGTAGTAAATATTTGTTAAAATTTAGTTTTTATTATTTACATCTGCTTCAGAAAACACTGTCGATAGAGAATAAGAATTAAAGAAATAAATTGTTGATTGTATTTAACAAAGTGTTTGTAATATCTAAAAGGATTTATAAATGTGGGATAGCTTTGAAAATCTGCCTTTGGTATTTAAAAAAGGCTGAATTTATTTACTATTGCTTCTTAGTGATTCTGATAATGTCCAATGTAAATGTGTTTCTATTCTCCAATGAAATTTTAATGATTCACAAGGAAACACATTCAACAATAGTAAGTCAAATAAGGGGTATATTTTTCTTCTCTTTTTTTTTTTAGAAAAAAAAATATTTTCTTATTAATTTTTCAGTATGTTTTTGTATTAAGAAATGATATGTAGATCTTGCCTTACATTTTTTTCTACTATAAATATATTGTTCTGTGTCAGCATTACTAGATGGAATGTTAGTTAGTCTCAGGGGCTTTATCAACTGTTCATTAATATTCATCCAGGGATAAAATACCCAAGCACAAGGGAAGGTCAAATGTGTCTGAAGAAAGGGAAACAGAAAAATGTTTAAATTTTCTCCTTATTCTCACATTTATTGAGAATGTCATTGTTCGGTGTGATATTGCTTATGTAACCAAGAGGAAATTGCTCTTATCTATTTTTGAGTATACCCATTGAGTCATGGAATTCATTCATCCAGCTTTTCAATAGTTCATTTATTTATTCAGCAAATATTTATTGAGTATCTGGTATGTTCTAACCATCATTCTAAAATCTGGAGATATAGCATAAAGAAAACAAACAGAAATAAAATAGTATCATTAAAAATATAAGTTTCCACCCTTGATGAATGTAAATTGTAGTGGGTGATTCAGACAATAAGCAAGTGAGTAAGTAAATGCCTACTATAAAGCCCAGGAGTCATCAATATTATGCTTATCCAGAGAAGGCCACTCTGAGGAGGTATTATCTGAGCAGGACATTGTAGAAAATCAGGAAGCCCTGGAGAAAGAATGATACAGAGGACACCAAGGTCATAGGCTCTGAGTATAAATGTACTTGATGTGTTTGAAAAATATCAAGAAGGTCAATGAGGGTGAGCACAGAACCACAGGGAAAAGCCCCAGGAGACAAGGTTGAATTGAGACTGGGGGCCATATCAATTAGGGCCTGATATATCAGGGTAAGAACTTTGGGATTTATTATTCATATGAAAGAAAGCTATAGGAGGGACCAGGACATGAAAATTGTGCTTTAATTTATATTTTAAAAAATACTATCTTTATCATTTTATTTGTCATACTTATTTATCTTACCTGTTCTCCTATTTGCCATGCATGTACCAGAACCTGAATAAAGTTGGAAATTCATTCCACTTACTGGGAGGCAACTATCCTGGTAGTAAACATCTTTAAAATTTTTTTTTTATTTCTTTTTATTTCACTTTCTTTTATACATTCAATCAATGTTACTTAGCTTACAAAGTTAATATTCCAACATGTGTACATTTCTCACCAGTCCAGTTGACAACACTATAAAGTTATTTTCAACAGATAATACCCCATTTCTTTGTTCCGTAAATGCCTCGCCTTTCTATTTTTCTCCTTAATGTCCTTCCTCAGACTCTACTCCTTCACCCGCCCTCTTACCACACTGTATCTGGTATTCACAACCATTTACTAAGCTTCTATAACCTTTAGTCATTCAGTTTTGGCCATAGAGTGTGGACACTCAGTATATATTAAGTGGAGACACACAGAGTCTCTCCTTCATAGCCTGGCTTGCTTCACTCAGCAGTAAATCTTCCATATTCATCCACTTTCTGTCAAAAGCCAGGGTCTTGTTTTTTATGGCTGAGTAGTATTTCATAGAGCATATGTGCCATACTTTTTCAATCCATTCATCTGTTTGTGGGCATTTGGGTTAGTTCCATGTCTTAGCGATTGTTAATAATGCCACAATAAACATCGATGTGCAAGTGCTTTTCCAATTAAGAATTCTTGTGTCCTTTGGGTAGATACCAAGAAGTGGGACTGCTGAATCATACGGTAGTTCTGTCTGTAGGTCTTTGAGGAATCTCCAAATTGTTCTCCACAGTGGCTAGACCAATTTATATTCCCAACAGCAGTGTAAGAGAGTATTCCCAACAGCAGTGTAAGAGAGTTCCCCTTTCACCACACCCCACCAGCACTTATCTTTTTCTTTTTTTTTTTTAATCTTAGTCATTCTGACTGGGGTTAGGTGGTATCTCGTAGTGGTTTTAATCTGCATCTCCCTTATCTCCCTTACAATGAGAGATGTTGAGCATTTCTTCATATGCTTTTTGGCTATTTGTATGTCTTCCTTAGAGACTGGATTTTTCAATACATTCTCCCATCTTTTAATACGGTTAATCATGTTTTTTGGGGGGACAGCTGTTTGAGTTCCTTGTGTATTCTGGTTATCGGTCCCTTATCTGATGCATAGTTTACAAAAATATTTTCCCATTCTGAGAGCAGTCTGATGTAATTCCACTTGTCTATTTTTGGGGATTATTGAATATGCTTTGGGGATCTTACTTAAGAAGTCTTTGCCTACTTCAATGTCTCCCAGAGTTTCTCCAGTGTATTCCAGGAGCAGTTTTACAGTTTGAAGTTTAGATCTGTTTTTTTTTTAAGCCACCGGATCCGAGACTCGAACCATAGTCGACTACATGGGAGTCCATCGACATAGCCATTACGCTAACTGCTGGTCCCAAGGTTTAGATCTTTGATCGACTTTCAGTTGATTTTTGTCAATGGTGAGAGGTAGGGGTTCAGATTGCAGCTGGATACCCAGTTTTTCAAGCACCATTTGATAAAGAGATTTTCCTCTCCCCACTGGATTGACTGGCATCCTTTATCAAAAATCAGTTGACTGTATGTCTGGGAGTTTATTTCTGGAGACTCTATTCTATTCCATTGGTCCGGATGTCTATTTCTGTGCCAGTACCATGCTGTTTTGATTACCACAGCTCTGTAGTGTATTTTTGGGTTAGGGATTGCTTTGGCAATACAAGGTCTTTTATGATTCCAGACAAATTGTATAATGGTTTTTTTTTGTTGGAGAAGTTTTTGCTATAGGGTGCATGCACTCGCCAGAAAGACAGAGAGAGACAGAGAGACAGAAAGCGAGAAATCACCCCCCCCCAAGGGGGCTGGCCACACTGCAATCCCTTTTCCTCCATTCTCCTCTCGGGATCTTGGGTACGCATGCACACACGCCCAGCGTGAGTTTAAGCCACCAGGTCCGGGACTCAAACTGTGGTCGGCTACATGGGAGTTCAGCGACATAGCCATTACGCTAACTGCTGGTCCTTATAATGATCTTTTCTAGATTTCTGAAGAACGTCTCTGGCACTTTGATTGGGATTGCATTAAGTATGTATTAATTTGGGTAGAATTGCCGTTTTGATTATATTAATTCTCCTAATCCAGGAACATGGGATGTCCTTCCACGTTTTGTGTCATTTTCAATTTTTTTTTTTAGCTTCTCATAGTTTTCCTTGTGGAGGTCTTTAACCTCTTTAATTAGATTTATTCCTAGGTATCTTATACTTATTGTGGCTATGGTAAATAGAATTACTTTTTTCACTTCTATCTTAGTCTACCTACTGTTCATGTATAGAAATGCTATAGATTTCTGTATGTTGATTTTGTATCCTGTAACTTTACTGTATTCATGTTTTATTTCCAGGAATATTTTTCATGGATACCATTGGGTCTTCTATGTATACCATCATGTCATCTGCAAATAGAGATAGTTTCACCTCTTCTTCTCCTATGTGAATACCTTTTATTTATTCTCTTTTCTGATTGAGTTGGTGAGGACTTCCAGTACTATATTGAAAAGAAATGGAGAAAGTGGGCACCCTTGTCTTGTACCAGTTTTTAGTAGAAAGCCTTTCAGCTTTTCTCCATTCATGATGTTAGCTATGAGTTTTTCATAGATAGCTTTTATTGTGTTGAGAAATGACCCTTCTATGCCAATTTTGCTGAGAGTCTTGATCATGAGGGATGTCGTATCTTATCAAATGCTTTTTCTGCATCAATTGATATGATCATATAATTTTTTCTCTTTCTTTCTGTTAATATGGTGTATTAAATTTATGGTTTTATGTATGCTGAACCAACCTTGCATCCCTGGAATAAAGCCTACTAGGTTGTGATGTTTAATCTTTTTCATATATTGTTGGATATGATTTGCTAGTATCTTGTTGAGAATTTTTGCATCTATATTCATCAGAGATATTGGTCTATATCAGGGATTTGATCTTTAGCATGGTATAAAAGATTTTTAATACTTTAGAGAGAGCTTTTGATTTTCTGTATTACAGACTTCATCTCTATAGTTCCATCTCATTCTTCCTTAGAGTGTCCATTTCTTCTTTCATATCGTGGAAGGACTTCCTAATATCCTATAGTTCGTTGTTTCTTTTCTGTTCCAACTCATAGTTTTGTCACCACGAGTGTTCTTTCTCTGACATTTTGGTAACATCTTCTGTTTTTTCAAGAGATGGAGGGGAGTTATTGTGTTCTTTTGATGGAAACATATTTCCTGGTTTATTAAGACCTGAGGCTCTTCTACTTCTAGCCACTGGGAGACTGTATTCACTTTTGTATACCTTTTGGAGAATGTTTCTTTGACAGGGTACAAGTGTGCTTCCCTTTTGCTGTGGACTGATGTGTGCCGAAGTCTCTCTTCTGCTGTGTTTAGCAATGTGGTCTCCACAGGAGAAGGGTTCTATTCAGGTGTCTGAAGAGCAGTTTCTCTTTTTTCGCAGGTGGTTCAGTAAAAGGGAGGATCCCAGGAGCCTCACAATACTAGGTCATTTGAAAACTGTGATTCTAGACCTGTCTAGCCCCTTTTGGTGTGTGGAAGATAAGCAGGAGATGACAATATAAGAGGGATGAAAAAAGAGTAAGAAAGAGAATAAAGAATATTTTGCAGGCACACGATTTTGCCAGGGAGCTAGAAGTGGAAGTAGGCTCTGCCTGAGAGCTGGGGGCAGTCCTGTGGGGTAAGGAAAAGTGGGAAATTAGCAAAAGAAAGAAGAAGAGACTGAAAAAAAGCCTACTTTGCTGACAAGTAGGCTTTTTTGGGGGTTGGGGAGGGCTGGAGCTGGGGTCAGGGGCCAGTGACTGGCCCTGCTTCAATGTCCTTTAGGCACCAGGAGGCTGAAGATGGAAGTGGACTCTGATGGAGAGGTGGGGCAGTCCTTGCTGACAGGGCATTGCTCTGGGGTTAGGGGAGCTGGAGCTGGGGCTGGGGGTCAGTGACTGGCCCTGCCTCTATGTCCTTTAGGACAGGGGGCTGGAGATGGAAGTCAGTATTAACATCTTTATCTAAAGGGTAGCTGGATACTTCTGGAGCCAGCTCTAATTCCCATAAAAAAGACTTTTTGAATCTTGCAGAATTCTATTCAAGAAATTGAAAATTAGAACCTCAGGCCTCAACTTGAGTGAGGATGTAGGCCACAATTGTAATCAAGGCTCTATTTATTCTTCTGTTTTTCACTCACTCATTCATAAGTATGTATTGAACATCTATGTGTGGTCATTATGCCATGCTTCAGAATATAACCATGAATGAAATAGGCAGGGTTTCTATCCTAATGGATCGTTTAGTCAATTGACTTACATGTGACCTTAAGCTATCTTGTTCCAGGACCAAAGGTTAGAACTACTTCTCCAGTTTAACATATGGGGCCAGCAGGTGGTATAGTGGCTTAAGTGCACTGGACTTTCACATGGCTGACCATGGTTCACGTCCTGAACTCCTGAACCTGGCAGCTTGAAAATCGTACCAGGCATGTTGCATATATGCACAAAATCCTGAAAGAAGACTGGAGAGGAAAGGACTATGGTGTGTCCATTCACCCGGGGACTGATTTCTTACTTTCCTTCTCTCTGTCTCTTTCTGGCACGTGCATGTGCACTATGGCAAAAACCTTAAAACAAGAACAAAACTACTTCCCCCATTGCCAAAAGTATAGCTCTATATCAAGGTATCACACTAGATCAGTTTGGCTGTCTGAACCCTCAAATGATCAAGCATTTTGCCAGGTGTATATATTTATAACAATAAATGTCTGCATTTGTAATCACTATTAAATATATACTCTGTGGTATGTGCCTGGTAGTAGTACCATCTCCAGGCAAAAGGCAATTTCAATTAATTTCATGCTTTTAAGTGAAGGTACTTTGCTGCTGGCACGTTCACCATTCACTTATAATGTCTTTAATAATCTAAGACTTTAGAAAGAACTTATTAAATTAAAATGAAACATTCAAAGACACAGAGACAATCGTGCCTTGTGAGCCTGGAATAGATGTAACAAAATTAAAAATTTACTCTTTTTTGAAGAAGACAGCCAGCAGAGAAATAACTCAAAACCTAGGACATGAAATCAATCATCTTTCTACGTGAGAAAACTAAGTATTTTAAAGGTTTATAAGGAAGCTATAAAGAACTTTTCATTACTTTATGTAGCCATAAATATATTACAATGTGAACAAATTGCATTTTTTCAGTTAATGAACTTAATAGACCAGCAAGCATTAACTGAGAAGCTATAAATGGAGAACTGAGACTGTTCTGATTCTGAAGATACCTGGATGTCTGATTTTGACTCTTGGCCAAGATAAGGGAGTGGGATTTATGATGTGCTGTTTAAGGTCCAAAATTTCCCTCAGAACAGCTAAGACTGAATTGTTCACTGACGGCTTTCACCTGGTTTAAATAGACAGCCAGGTTCAGCTGTGTGAGCAGAGGGATGACAAAGATCCTGCTGGAGTTCTTCTGAATTATTAGGTTGTCGAGGAAGTCATGACTTATTTTTCTATGTTTTCTATGCAAAATTGTGTAATGACTTTCCAGACAGCCCAATTAGATTACTCACACAGATCTGCGTAGTTCAAGCTAGAGACAAAGCATATCGCTATGTCAAAAAAGAACACTAGGGGACCACTAGATGGTGTAATGGTTACATAACTGAACTCCCATGTAGTCGACTGTGGTTTGAGTCCTGGACCTGGCAACTTAAAACTCACATCAGGTGCATGTGTATGAGTGCCAAAAATTCTGAGAGGAGAATGGAGGAGAAGGGATTTCAGTGTGGCCATCCCCCCTGGGGGATGATGTCTTTCTGTTTCTCTCTGTTTCTCTGGTGAGTGTACATACCCTATGGTAAAAAAATCTCTACCAAAAAAATAAATAAATAAAAAAGAACCCTAGTAGACTAGTATTTTGATGTGTTTTAGATTTCCAATACTGATTCACATCCTTTTCCTCTTACTGGATTTTGCTTTTAAATATAGTTATTTTGTGAATAGGCTCTGTGGAATTACAGGAATTCATTCTAAAGTATGAACTTGTGAACTCTTTGCACTATATATATTCAGCACTATGTTAGAGCAATTAGGAGTACTAAGGAATTTAGAGTCCAATTGGGAGGAAGACAATAAATGACACACAGGAAGCAACTGCAAATAATAAAAAGGGAATGTAATAATTAAATAAGGGTGTTTGGACTATAACTGTGACTGTAGTTGAGAAGATAAGGGGAGCCCGAATCAAAAAAGAGGTGGGAGGTAGCCATTGAACAACAAAATACTTAAGCAAGAAAATCTCAGGTAAACAAAGAAGAAAATTTCTGCCATAGTGAAAGTAAACCTGGGTGATAAAATAGAATGTAACTAGTATACTATGTAAAAAGGAAAGTCATGATATCCTCTTCAAAGATGTGTTTCTCCAGAAAAGGGTGTAGCTCCTCTCTCTATGTGGATTCTTACACTCCTATTAAGAATGCTTATCTCTCTGCAGGAAAATGGCAGAGTTAATCGACAATTTGGCACAAATTGTTTCATATCATTAATTGACAATCTGGTTGAAAAACTAGGTGGGTACCAATTAAATGCTTATGCATAGAATATTTGGAGCCAAGTTCTCCCATTTGGTTTTATATACTGCCAAAACTTTTTGAATAGAAAGAAAGAGACACCTCCAATCAAAAGCATAGCCTGGGAAATCATTACCAAAAATATGGTATAGGTCTAGCTGTTGTGGCATAGTTGGTAGGGTGCCACTCTGCTATACTGGAGGCATGTCAGAGGCTCTAGGTTTGGATCCTCAGTTGACCTGAACATGTCTGTGGACTTGCCTATGGTCCTGGCTGACAGGAATGCTGAAGGTGTGGTTGGGGAACAGATCATGGCATGGTAAGACTGTGAGGTATGTCAGTCTCTTTCTTTCTCTCATCTAACAAACAAATAACCTTGAGAGATTATGGTCCAGATTTGGGGAGGGGTTAGGTCAATAACTACAGTGGCCTGTCATACTCAATTCTCAACATTTTTCTAAACTAAGCAAATTATAAGTCTGCATATCAGGTTTTGGTTATACATGGATGAGCTATATAAATTCTTAATCATACAGAAGATGATGAGGCTTAACTGAGATGAGACAGGATACCAATCTTTACATATATATATATACACACATATGTATATGTATACACACACACACACACACATATATATATATACACACACACATATATATTATAGTAAAAATAATTTTAAATAATTTTTGAACATTAAATATGTACCAGAAATGGTGTTGAGAAGCTGATACATGGAATTTAATAAAATTAAGGTGTATTAAAGCCTCTCAGCATAATATCATGTCCAAAGTAAAATGCAAACTTTACTCTTCTCCACCCTTCTCCCTTCTCTTCTCCAAAAAAACATGTCCCTACTAATATTTTCTTAAGAACATATAGGGGGGTTAGGGAAGAGATAGTGGTGCAGTGATAAAGCTTGATGCCACCAGGCAATCTCATGTGGGAAAATACCTGGTTCAAGTCTGGAGAACCTCCCTTGAATATACCAGGCACATGCTTGCCTCTAGGAGGATTCATTACTTTCATAAAATTAAAAAATCTTGAGTGTAGTTTGATGAGATTTTAGATATGTGTACATTCTGGCTACCAACACCAAGGTAAAAATTGAGAACATTTCAAAATATTCCAGAAAGAGTTTTTGTGCCTTTTTCTAGTCAATGTCCACCACCCCAGAGGAAATCACTTTGACTTGTCACCATGGATTAGCTTCTCTGCTTTATGAATTTTACAGAACATATAGTATTTCTTTTTCTGTTTTCTTTCATTAAGCATAATGTGACTGACATTTATGCATATTGTTGTATGTATCTGTAGCTCTTCTTCTTTAATCATTCTATTAAAGAAAAAAATATACCACAAATTGTTTATTCATTCCCCAGCCCTACATAGAGTTTGTTTCTAGCTGAGGGCTATTACGAATAAAAATACTTGAAGCATATTTATATGAGTTTTATTTTTCTTTTTTTGTGTACAAATATACTTGTTTCTCTTGAGTATTTACGTAGGACTGAAATTGTAGGGTAATATGTTAAGAATTCATTTAACTTTATTAGAAACTTGCAAACAATTTTCCAACACGGATGCAACATTTTATACTTACACAAACACTGTTTTTATTGCATCATATCCTCATCATCTCTCTTTGGTAAATGTTTTAATTTTAGCCATTTGGGTAGGTTTGTAATGCTATCTATTTATAATTTATTTTATAAGTCTTTGCTTCTCTCCATGACTCAGTTTGTTCACTTTCTATTTCCTGTTTTTATGTTCACTGATCTTTTCTTCTGTAGTGTCTATTCTGTTGATAAACTCATCCATTAAAATTTTCTTTTCCATTGTTGTGTCAGCCTAGACTTTTTATTTTATTCTTTCATAGTTTCTATTTCTCTTTTGAAATTTTCTATATGGTCATCATTGTTTTATGTTTTATGTTATAGCCTTAAATATGTTTATAGTAGCTGTTTCAAAGTCATTATTTGTTAATTTAATTATTTCTGTCTTTTTGAGTAACTGGCTTTGACTTTTTTTCATACTATGAATCACATTTCCCTGCCTCTGCATGTTTAGTAATATTCACTGTATATTGGACATTATGGATTCTATGTTGCTGAGTGTCTAGATTTTTAATTTTTTGATAGAGTATTAATTTTTTTCCATCAGGAAATTTACTTATAGATAAGTTTGATCCCTTTGAGGTCCATGTTTAAATTTCATTACAGTTTGTCTAAGAATACTCTTTAAGAACTAAATAAGCTCCACTCCTAAGGCCTAGACTTTCCTAGATATTCTAGTAAAGCAATGACATTTAATCAAGATTCTCAAACTCGTAACTGTAATGCTGTATAAGTCCAAATAGTCATTTGATTTATAGCTCTTTGGTAGTTGTTTCTTTTCCCTAGTTTTGTACATATTTTGTGATCAACAGCTAAACATTCATCCAGGAGCTCAAGGAAATTCCTCTGCAGACTTCTATACCTTCTTTTAAGCACTATCCTCCACCTTGATAACCTGCTTAGCAAATTCCAGCTTACTCCACAGTCCAAACATCTAACTCTGCTCCATAGCTCAGAGAGATTATTGTGTTCTTTTTGGGTTTCTCTTTTGGATTTCAGACCAGAAACTGTCTTGCAGCAAAAAGCGAGGGCAATTTGAAAGGTTTGTCCTTTTGGTTTCTCTTTTCTCTTCCTCCCTCTTTCTTTTCTTTTCTTTCTTTCTTTCTTTTTTTTTTTTTTAATTACTAGGTGCACATACTTGCCAGAGAGGGAGGGAGAGACAGAGAGAGAGGAGGGAGTCACAAAGGGAGAAAACATCCCCCAATGAGGTGTGAATACATCATAATCTCTTCTCCTCCACTTCTCCTTTCTGTCGGGACTTTGGGCATGCACACACACACACACACACACACACACACACCCCTCTAGTGTGTTTTTCAAGCCACTATGGCTGGAGTTCAAACTATGGTTAGTTAAATGAATGACTTGCAATAAGGGAAGTAAGGTACCTAGAACGCAAAAGTTTAATGAGGCACCAATTTAAGTGCTGATCTTGGACATGCACAAGCCTATAGTGAACATCTCCTCAGATTTTGTTCCCTAGGCACCTTCCTTATCTCACTCTAGTCAGAAGATATCAGTTAGGCTCTGTCATTGTTCACATGAACTGATTAGCCATGGTAAGAGTAAATAAGCCTAACAACATAGGCTGTCACTTATCAAGTCCACTGCAGCTATGTGCTCCTAAAGTAGCATTATCTCCCAAGTAGATTACTTGGCCACTTGGTGACAAGGTCCCTATATTGAACTCCTTCTGCCTTGGGAAAGTCAGTGATTCATCTGAACAGGAATAGATTCACATTCCTGGTATAGGTTTGCCTTTTTGGCCCCCAGATCTTCAACTGATACTATTCTCTGAAGTATTTGCATGTTTGACCCACCAGCATAGCATCTCATCAATATAGAGATCTACTTTAGAGAAAAAGAAATGTGAGAGTGATCCTGTGACCACATAATCCATTGGTCATGCTACATACCATCCTGCCCAGAATCTGCCACCTGATGTAGTGTAGGCAGCAGTCATTCAGAGTCACAACTTAAGTGCTAGCTCATAGGTGATAATTTTATAATTATGGGGCATCATTCTGTAGCTCACTGTTTACACTTGAATCAAAGACCTTTATATGGAACTATGTTTTTGACAGGGAGAATAATATTTGATCCAGAAATTAAGGGGCAGAATCAGGAACAGTCTTGCTTACTGTCACTTCCAATATTCAACAGGGGGACTTTGTGCCTTCTATTCCAATAAGCCTGAACTATTCAAGCTTCTAAGTCCTGGTTCCTTAAGGGAAAATACTTCTGCCAGGGTACAGAGAAAAGCTATGATTGATGCCTGGGCACTTCAACTTCCTTGTATCCAAGGGTCATCAAACAAGATTAGGATTCACCATGTTGGTGACTCAGTCAACAGGAGGAAGGGCTGCTGTTATTGACACAAAAATGATCCATTTAGGAATTGCTTGAAACACATTTGTTCAATTTCAATGGAAAATTCACAATTCTCAGGCAATCTCATCTGAGGAAATCATTATGGCCAGCTGAGATTGATAAAGATGCTGCTACCTAAGGATAGGGGAATTAGGAGTGAATAGTAGAGGAGGGAGAGGGTGAGCTGTAGTTGGATTAAGTCTCATCACTACCCTTCCTTATCTCAGTTTTCCCAGAGAAGAGAGGCCCACTAGAATCCTGGAGGAGTTGGTCCCTAAATATAAATGAATTGGATGAGCATAGCATGAGGGATGGACTGTGTGGACACAGTAATGGATCTCCTGTGTCCACCCTCAGGGAAAGACTTGCTTCAGTATTTGTGATACATGCTGGTAGACAGTTACAACACCAATCTCTTCAGGGATTGCTTCAGTCAGAGAGGAGACTGGGCAAGGTCACATTCTTCTCTGATCAAAGCAGAGGTCTAAAGGCTCAGCAATTTTGTTTAAGACCGAGTAAGTCTGATTTGGTTGGAAGAGGCTGTCTTTGGAACAACCAACATCTACCAGATCCTTCCATCCTCTCTCTTCCACCTGATCGAACCTTAGTAAACCTGCTGATCACTTAAATTATCTAAGTATTTTTCCTCTAACAGGTATTTACTGCTTCAAATGGAAAAGCAGTTAATTCCAATATCCTGTTGATCTTTTTTTATCCATTTTATAGAATCAAAGTAAAACTCTTAGAAGTTCATTCTTTAATATTGTAAATACCATTATAAATTTAGTTAAGATGTTTATCATCACAGAAAAAGTTACTTATTTTGAGGAGGTAATACAAATACAAATGTTGGTGGTGTATAGCATCATTGTAAAAATAGCATTAAAAATGTGTGACACAGAAATATATTTGGGATTTTTTGTAGTGTATTTTTAACTTAAGTATTGGCAGTTTGTGTCTTGTAAAGGGCTGGACAGTAAACATTTTAGGTTCTGCAGGCGCCACGGTCTTTGTTAAAACTATTAAATTCTGCTGTTTCATGCAAAAGCAGTCACAGACAATCCATTGAGAAAAGAACATGGCTGTGTTCCAATGAAACTGTATTTACAAAAAATAGGCAGCATTCCAAATTTAGCTAAGGGCTGTAGTTTGCCAACCCCTGTCTTAATTCATCAGCATCCAAATTTCAGTTGTAAAATTTTATCAATTACATATGCTTTTTGAGTGTTCATATGTCTTTTTAGAGAGTTGTCTGTTCAGCTCATTTGCCTTTTTAAAAAATTTTTTTTTCCTTTCAGGTAAGCTGCTTGAGTTCCCTCTATACTCTGTTTATCAATTCTTTATTTGAAGCATAGTTTGCAAATATATTCTCCCATTCTGAATGTCGTCGATTCACATTAATTATTGTTTCTTTTGCTGTACAGAAGTTTTTCAATGTGATATAATCCCATTTGTCTATTTTTGGGATTACTGCCTGTGCTTTGGGGATCTTATTTAAGAAGTCTCTGCCTACTCCAATGTCTCCAAGAATTTCCTTTAGGAGGATGGGAAATGGGGGAGAGTGAGAGGAAGGAAATCAAGGTGAAAAAGAAAGAAACAATACATTTAAGGGACACAAAAATGGAAAATTATCTGCTGATGATAATGTGTATGGTAATATCTTTGACTGGACTAATATACAGTATATTCATGATGGGAAAATTCATTTTGTATGCTGTGATGATATACAGTGATTGAATGTAAAAAAATAATAAAATAAAGGAAAAATCATCAATTACTATAGAAACTTTGCTTAACATTTAAAAATATATTTGCACAAGCCAGTAAGTCTATTGAAACTGCAATTAAAAATATGAAATGGATAACTTCCTTATCTCACTCTAGTCAGAAGGTATCAGTTAGGCTCTATCATTGTTCACATGGACTGATTAGCCATGGTAAGTGTAAATAAGCCTAACAACATTGGCTACCACTTATCAAGGCCACTGCAGCTATGTGCTCTTAAAGTAGCATTATCTCTCAAGTAGATTACTCACTCAAGTGATTTCTCACTTTCCCTCTTTGTTTTTACCTCTGGTGAGCATAAATGCTCTGTAGCAAACTAAAAACAAAACAAGCAAACAAATAAATATAAAAAACCACAATAATTAAGTTATAATTAAACAGGTAAAGTAAATTCTAATTTAATAATAAATAAACAGGTAAATTTCTGAAGATTATACAACTATTAATTTATAAGGAAGAATTCAAACCTTGCTTTGCCTATTTCTGAAATCTGAGCTTGTAATTATTATGTCATATTTTGCAGGACTGATTCTTAATCTTATTATTAAAATAAGATTGTTTCTTATTATCTGAATATAAAATTGGAACTACAGAAACTTATGACAAATACATAGACAAATTTTATAGAGTATATTTAAGTAGTATTCAGCTCTATTTGTATTTTTTATTAGACCCTGAGATTCTTGAGGAAGAGCTCATGCTTTATTTAACTTTGTGTTTAAGCCATCCATTATAGCTACTTAAATTTAGTAGGTATTTCAGAAATATTTGTGGAATTGAAATATACTTTGCCATAGAAGAATCTTCCACAAATCCTATTGGGTCATCAGAAAAGTCATGACACATTTTTTGCATAGAAAAATACACCTAATGTAAATAATGTTGACATTCTTGAGTAGCTGACATTTATAGTTAAAAGAGGGTCTGACTGGAACAAATAGTAAGATACTCTCCTTATAGCGTTATTTAGAATAAGAAAATGATGACAATCTGAAGTCTTCTGACATGTACTTCTCAAATGGAACCCAGCTCTAGCTATTACCAAGAGGACTGTCCTACCCATGTGTAATAAAGAATCCTTAAACACTCATTGTATTATGAGCAGTATTTAGAGTCATTTTTGCATTTTATTGTGAGTAGTGAAAACAGAAAAATGTTCTTTAGTTTGTAATGTATGTTGCTCAGTTTGATCCTTAGCTCTGATTTATATTCATGAGTAATAACCTGAGAGGAAAAACAGGTTGCCTTTATATAATTCTGATTTTATTTTTTCCAAGACTTAGGTTTTCAAAGATTTTTTTTTAATTGCCAGATGGTACATGTACTAATCAGAGTTTTAAAGTAGTTTTAGGTTAGAAAATTTTACATCAAGATTGTGTTTATTTGTATTACTTTTCTCACTATGCACATACTAAATTAAAGACAAATTAAGGAAGAGACTTTCTGACTTTGGACATAGTTCCTTGTTATTTCACAGCAGGAGGTGGTCAGATTAAATCAAGTTCCAAAGAAAATAACTGTTTTTACTTGTTTGAGCCTCAAATTCCTATTTGTACAATAGAGAGAACTACTTCATAGAGGATTCTATAAGGCAACAGGCAAAGACTTAGCTAAAAGACTGGCACAAAATATGTGATAAAATAATCTTGTTTAGGCTGAGGGTAGTGGGGAATACAGAGATGTTAGTCAAACAACACTACAAATTTCAGTTAGCCAGTAGGAATACATATTCAGTATATATTGCATGAATTGCTAACTGTAGCTGATAATAATGTAGTGTATATTTCAAAATTTCTAGAAGAGTAAATTTAGAAGGCTCTCACTACACAAAAGTAATGATAAGTATGTGAGGTGATCAATGTTATGTAGCTCAATTTAATTAGTCTATACTAAACACATGTATCAAAATTATCATACTGTATATATGTAAAATCATTATTTGTCAATTAATAAAGAAAAAGTTGTGTTCAAACTATGGCTTGCAAACTTCTTAGAGAAGTGGTATATTCAGAAGGAGTCACCTTCTACAGTATGCACACGGAGTTGTAAAAGTCTCACTTGTGTTGAGATATACTTAAAGTTAACTGCCAGGGACCAGCAGTTAGTGTAATGGCTATGTCGCTGGACTCCCATGTAGTCGACCGCGGTTCATGTCCCGGACCTGGTGGCTTAAAACTCATGCCGGGTGCGTATGTGTGCGTGCCCAAGATCTTCAGAGGAGAATGGAGGAGAAGGGATTGCAGCATGGCCATCCCCCCTGGGGGGTGATTTCTCTCTTTCTGTCTCTCTGTCTGTCTGGCAAGCGCACGTGCCCTATAGCAAAAACCTCTAAAAAAAAAAAAAGTTAACTGCCAAAGTGTTGCTATGATCAGAGACAGGAAAAAAAAAGAGGATACTTGGGTGTCCATAAGAAGCATTATAGGATAAGACTCAGCCAAGATGAAGAAGAGGAATAAAAACCACGGGAGATGAACTGTAGTCAGCCCCAGTCAGCAGACACACTCACTGAGTGTCAAGTTTTGTGCCAAATACTATGGACACAAATACACATCGGACAAGTTCTGCCTTAAGGGAAACACCCTGGGCTTCCTCCCACGATTTCCAGGAATGCTGGGCAGGCATTCCTGATGTGTGAGTAGAGCTACAAAGGGGTATTTGGAGTGAACTAGGCAAAGAAGGTTCACTCAAGGCAGTAAACACAGCATGAGCAAAGGTAAGAGAGAATGTGGTTCAGCTGACAGAAAAGGAGTATGTCTGGACCCTAATGATCATGTGAAGAAGGCAGAGGTGGAGTTAGGATAGGAACCAGAGATGGATACTAAAGGGTTCTCTCTGCCAGGCTGTGGTTCTAGTCACACATAAATCCCTGCAGTTCCTGAATTACTGCTGTCTTGGTCCATCTGGGCTGCTATAGAAGAATACTAAATGCTGATGGCTGAACATTTATCTTTCACTATTCTGCAGGCTGGAGTTCTGAAATCAGGGTGATGGCATGGTCAGGTTCTTATGAAAGCCCTCCTCTTGGTTCACAGATAGCTGCATTTTGTCTGTATCATCAAGAGAGAGACGGGAGAGAGAAAGAGAGAGCGAGTGAGCACTCTCGTTTTTCATCTTAGGAGGGCATTAATCCCATCGTTAGGGCTCTGGTTTCATGACCTAATTAGTTCCCAAAGGCCCCATCTTGAAATGCCATCATACTGCGTACTCAGGTTTCCATATAAGAATTTTGAAGGGACACATTCATTTAGTGCATAGCCACCATCTTCTCTATTATCTCTTTACTGACCACTTTCACATTGATGTAACAGAGCTGGCTCCCTCCTGCTTCAGGATTTACACCTGCTCTTCCCTCTTCTTAGTACCTCTTCTTTCAGATTTTGGTGTGGCTGACTCCTTCTTTCCCCTCAGGTCTCAAGGCAAATGTAACTTCCTGAATAAAAGCCCTCACTAATGTCTCTGTCTCTTAATAATTTCCCCTCAAGAACTCTCACATCCCATTGCTCTGCTTTCTTTCTTTTAATATTTATGATTTTAACTCATATCCTACACTTTCTAGTTTATGTTTGAATTAATTCCTTCCTGTCATTGGAAGGAAAGCTGCATGAAAGTAAGAAACTATTCAGTAATGTTCATACATGTAACCCCAATGCATGAAACAGTACATGGCACACATTGGCACTCAATAAATACATTATAGATTTTAATTTCTGGGGGGTGGGAGAGTCCCACCATTGCTGGATCACTAAGCCAATTCCAACCTTAAAGAGGTATGTAGGACTCTCCTATCCATTAGTCTCTTCTACCTCCTCATTGCTACTAGAATGAGGTGGTTTTAAAATGTTTTATGAGAAAGTTTACTTTGTATACATTTTATGTTAACTTCATCATACTACAGTTCAATAATCTATTTATTTGATTTGATTTTGAACTCCTGAAAGCAAGAAATATGTCAAAGAGTTCTTCTAATATCAAATGCCCATCATTGTGTCTGAGGAGCACTAAATGTCAGATTGTTTTATTTTATTTTTTAAATCTGTACTTATTTACCTTTCTTTTTTCATGAGCAAGAAATGGAAAAAGAGTCAAAGAGAGAGAGAGAGAGAGGCACCCCAACAGGGTATTCATATTGTGATCCACCCTAGCCTTAGCCAGATCATGGATACACATATGTTCAGAGAGGTCTCCAGACATAAAGCCAGAACCTTTCCATGTGGATCAGCCTTTCAGATCATTTGTTACCTCTGCACCACCATGCAGTCCATTTTCCTGTCATTGAGTGATAATGAATAAGTGAGGGTAGATTTGTGAGGATTAAGATTAGAGGTAGAAAGAGCAGTTAGGAGCCTCTAACATCCATAGCTAGGAATCTCTTTTTTTGATTCTCACAAATACAGAAAGATGATACTGATTATAATAGTGAAAAATCAGAAACAATCTACATTCTCTTTGAGAGGGAAATGGTTAAATCTTACAGCCTACATCCTTATAATGGACTAATAATCAGCCATTAAACACACACACACACACACACACACTCACACACACACACACACACATGAAAAGATCCAAATCTTGGGACCAGAGATGGCATAATAGTTACGTCACTGGACTCCCATGTATTGCCTTCAGTTCAAGTTCCAGAAACCAGTGACTTAAACCTCATGCCGGGCACGTGTGCATGCGTGCCCAAGAGCCTGAGAGGAGAATGGAGGGGAAGGGATTGTGGCGTAACTGTCCTCCCCTTGGGAGGTGATTTCTCGCTTTCTATCTCTCTGTTTCTCTCTGTCTTTCTGGTGAGTGCACATACCCTATAGCAAAAATCTCTTAAAAAATAAAAACGAGAGAGAGACCTATATCTTGTATTAAATAAAAACATTCTTGAAGGTTGTTATGCAAAGCATTTTACTATTTGTATAAGTAAACTACTCAAATCCCATATCTTCTCATCTCAACATGCATATATATAAAATATAAAGGAACAAAAACTAAAGCAATATGCATCACATACTTAGCAGTAGATCTATCTGTGGAAGAACAGACAGAGTGGAATATGGTAGTATGGAAAGAGGCAATTTATCCTTTGTACTTTATATTGTTTGAATCTACAATAAAGAAGTATTGGCTTATTAATTATGTAATTAAAAACATTTTTAGGGTCCATGCCACTAAAATGGGCAAGAAGTTAGGAGGACCAGGGCAATGATGATACAAAAACAAAAAGCATCCTTGAGATATGTAGGAAGTAAAAGTGAAAGACCTTGATGTATTAGTTGTAGGAAATGAAAGAGAAGGAAAAGCCTAGGGTGACCAAGTTATTAACTTAGATTCCTTGATAGAGTGACAGCATTCACTCTGTCAGACAATGAGGCAGAGAATAATGGATTTAGATGGAAAGATGTGTTTAGTTTGGACAGGGTAAGTTTAAGACACTTATGAAATTTCCAAATGGAGGCATTCAGTAGTTGTTTATACATATAAGTCAAGACTATAGGATAGGGACCAGCAGTTAGCATAATGGCTATGTTGCTGGACTTCCATGTAGTTGACCACGGTTCGAGTCCCAGAACTGGTGGCTTAAACTCATGCTGGGCGCGTGTGCGTGCACGCCCAAGATCCCAAGAGGAGAATGGAGGAGAAGGGATTGCAGCGTGGCCATCCCCCCTGGGGGGTGATTTCTCGCTTTCTGTCTCTCTGTCTCTCTCAGTCTTTCTGGCGAGTGCACATGCCCTATAGCAAAAACCTCTCCAAAAAAAAAAAAAAAAAAGAGTATAGGATAGAGAATGGGAATTAAAAATGTAAATTTGAGACAATTAACACAGATTAAGTATTGAAACTTGAGAGTAGATAAGTTTTGCCATCAACATTTATGTAGCAGAGAAATTGAGGAATCTCGAAACTAAATGTGAAATCAATGAATGTCTCCACCAACAACTTCATCAACATACACACTCCTCTAAAAGAGTTCATAGATTTTTGTAAAAGGTTTCTGACTCAGAAAGACTAAGAAAATTGGTGGACTGACAGTGGAAAATAGCTGATGACAGACTTTGATAAAAGCTGGTGAGGAAAACTCATTGTTTTAAGAGGGGAGAGAAGAGAGAAATTATGAGGAAGACTTGGAACAGCCCAAATTATAAGAGGAACAAGGATTTAATAAGGATATTAAAAAAGTCAAGGTTATTGAGATGGAGAAGACAAGAAAAAGAAAATATTCCAAAGTATAAAATTCTTCAGGATGGTCAACCTGGTAAAATCTTCCTGCAAAGTAAAGAATAAGTGGGCCAGCCTGTATGTGGTGGTTAGGGTGACTCTATCTCACATGGTTGACCTCATAGTTTGAGTCTTGGACTGGCAGCTTGAGAAACACACCAGGTGAATGTTGTGTGCATGCCCAAAATCTTAAAAAAAGGGAGTAATGGAAGAGAAGGAATCACAGTATAACCATGCACTCAAGGAGGGAGTGCTTTCTCACTTTTTCTCTCACTCTTTGTCTCTCTCCTAAGAGTGCACATGTCCCCTAACAAACTTAAAACAAAACAAAAAATTCAAAAAAGTTCATGGAAAATGCATTTTATGAAAAAAATCTATGTGTGGATTTCAAAGGTTTTTTTGCACTGAAACATACTCATACCTTAAATATACTCCCCACAAACTATTTGAAGTTCCCTTTTATAGTTTAAGGCCATGTACTGGCAAGCAAATATCAATCTCTTTGGTCAAGAGAAATATAAAAGCAAGAGAAGGAAGTATAAGATGTCTATTTATTTATAAAATATTTTATCATGTATTTAATTTTTTTGAAGATGCAGACATATTGAAAATTATTCAATTAAGCTGTGAATCAAAAGTCAGAAAATTTTTAGCTGAGAAATGTTTATTGGAGGCTGTTATGTAGTAATGAATAGCTTATGTAATGAAAGCATGTAATAACCTTCAATAAGCATTTCTTAAAGAGAGGCTAACTGCTTGTCACTCTACTAATACATGTTACTGTATAAATACCAAGAATGGTTTCCAAAAGGCAAGTTAGTAGTTGGGCCAGAATATAAACCTAGGCAGTTCCACACTAGATATGTGTTTTTAACACTAGAACCACTTCATCTTCCCTGAAGTAGCTGCTGCATTTTATGTAACTAATCTAGCACTTCCCTGGTTAAATCAGATTGCCTTCCAAGACTTTTCCAAGGAAAGTGTTATTTCCAAGAGTATATGCCAGACATACAAATATCTGAAAGGTTTTCTCCTAGATGCCTAAGCCAAGAGCCCTTCTGGAGCTTAGAGAAGGGACAATAAACAAGCCTGTGGTGCAAAAAACCTGTCACTAGACGCAGTGGGTCTTGGCTTGGGCCTCAGGACCCTGAATGACTTAGAAAAGCATTTCCCCAACTTAGTTTGCATTGTCCTTGTATATTAGATGAATCTGTCCTAAGACCACAAGGGTAAGTTCATAATGTATTTCAGGTAGATATTTATAGATTTTATTTTATTTTATTTCATTTTTGCATTTCCCCATCTTCTTAATGTCTTCTGTAGGTTTCTGCTACCACGTGCAATTTCTCCAGGATTCCACATTTAGTCATTATGATTTGCACACATGGAGAAGTTGTCTCTAGCATCCGTAATGTCCTGGGTCATGCTGGAGTGTGAAAACTATAAAAACTATAACTGTTACAAAGAATAGATGATCTGTGAGTCAGAGATTTCTGCCAAAGAGAAACACAAAATAAAGCTCTTTTGTGTAATAATAGTTAAAGGGAAAATATAAGAAAGAAAAAGAGACCTCTTTATTACCAAACCACCCAATTTCTTAACTACCTCTGTGTCAGCTTCAACAGGAGGGATCCTCAATTCCCTCCTAGCACAAAGTGAGAAATGTTTTATATATAAGATAAGAATAATGAAAAAAAAAAAAAAAGAACTAAGTAGGTTTTTCTCTATGCTAGGTTCAGAAAATATCCCTGGAGATGTTTCTGTGACTGAATCAGTGTATTCAAACAGCCTGATGAATCAGATTTTGCTTTTTATTTAAAGTAAAAATGAAATTAACAAACTTCACACTGTTTTATGTCCTCTCATGTTCTCTCATATTTTGGGGGTATCTGCTAGAAATCATAAAAACCTTGGAGGTAAGATGGAGATTTGGCACACATTAAAATGTTCATTTTTAGCTATTCTTTGCTCTTGTCAAGCCCGGCTTTATTCTACACTTTTAGTTCACTGATTTTGGTTTTATTTTTTTCTTTTTATCATACAGTGATCAGTGAAAAAAGAAGCTGCAGGAGAGAAAATGAAAAGAAGTAATGAACCCAAATTACACTTTTTAATCCTCAGTGACTTCTCATGATTAAACGAGATAATGTTGTGTGGTAGGGTTTTGAAAAAATTACAGAGCTCAGTAAATGTCACATATTATCTTAAATCATGATGCCAATCACAAAAGAGGATCTTATTATGGTTTTTGTTTCTTTTCCTGACTCTCATATATATAAAAAATAATAATAATACTGGGAAAGAACTGGTTTAAGTGTATGGAGAATATACTTTTAATTATGCTAGGAATTTCATAAATTTGATCAATGGCTTTATTTTATTTAATAGTAATTAAATGTTTCTTAACTCAATATAAATCTAGGAAGACACTGTAATTTATAAATGAATCTATACTACAGAAATAATTCTCTTCAAGTAAAAATGGCTAGCAAAATTCAATGAACAGCACTTCTTAAGATATTTTTGACACTTACTAATGACCAGAGTGTTGACCAATGTTCATTTTCAGATATTTGAAATAAAAATTATTTAGAAGTTGGGCAGTTAAGTTAATGGAAATACAGTTATCACCCTATCTTACAGATCTTAGTATTTTATCATGCATGACTTAAATCCTTATTTTAAGTAATACTATTGATAAAGTAAAACCACTCTGATTTCTTTTTGTTCTCTTCTTTCCAAAGATAACTCTTTTTCTGAAACTGATGTTCAATAAGCTTTTATATGCTTTTGTACCATTCCTGCATAGTTATATAATTATAAACATGTAATACTACTTTGCGTGCTATTTTATGTGTATGTTATCAAACTATATTTATCATTTAGGACTAGTTCTTAACCTCTTTAACATTGAACGAAAGAATTTTTTTCTTTCATTAACCATTAGCATTGTGATTTGTTTATAGTACATAACTATAATTCATGCATTTTAATTTCTCTATGATATTACAGTGTATAAATGTAAAAAAAGGTTTATGCAGCTTTTATTTTTGGGGGGAGGTTTTTGCTATAGGGTGCGTGCACTCGCCAGGCAGACAGAGACAGAGGGACAAAAAGCAAGAAATCACCCCCTGGGGAGATGGCCACACCGCAATCCCTTCTCCTCCATTCTCCTCTTGGGATCTTGGGCACGCATGCACACGTGCCTGGTGTGAGTTTTAAGCCACCGGGTCCGGGATGTGAACCATGGTTGACTACATTGGAGTCCAGCGACATAGCCATTACGCTAACTGCTGGTCCCTATGCAGCTTTTGATGAACATTTAAGTTGCTACCTAAATTTTCAGCATTGTAAACAGTGCCGTAGTGATTAATTTTATACAAATTTCCCTGTGCAAAATGTGAGAATTTCTCAATAACTTACACCTAAACATGGAATTTCTGAGTTAAAAGTGATGTATATCTTTACATTTATTGTATGTATGTCAAATCACTCTCCAAAAACTCTGTAGTCCCAAGCTCTATAACAGTGATAATATTGCACCAACATACTAATTATTTGCTGTCAAGTAGAGGGGAGTTGTTTTATAGTGGAAAGCAGTGAAATAGTATTCTATTTTTAAATATAATTTCCATTTCTTTACCACTAGTGAAGTTAAGCATCTTCGAATATGATAACTGGAATTTTGTTTTCTGTACTGTGAGTTGCTTTCTTCATATCGTTTGCCCATTTTTCTATTGGATTTTCACTGTCTTGATTTGAATTGCAAATATCTTTGCTCAGTTTGTGACTTTTCTTTTTTTGTGTGATCTTTTATGTACAGAAAGTTTACTGTTGTCAGAGTTAACAAACTTTTGCTGACAATCTTTGTGTCTTATTTTGCCAGCATTTGCTTGCTGAAGTCACAAATAGATTTCCAGTATATTCTTCATAATTTAAAAAAAAATTACTTTTAGCGTATATTTTCATCTACTTAGAATATATTTTAACTGCAATGTGAGATGACTGATTTTCTTCTTCTCTATATTTAAGACCAAGATCACTTTATAATTAATGTATCTTTTTCTTATTGACTAGTAATGGCACCTGTCATGACATTTTCATATTTGTGTGAGTCTATCTTTGACAAATATATCTATTGTTAATCTCCTCTTTAGTATACTAAGTGGTGAGGTTCAATAAACAAAAGAATTTTTTTCATGATTAGTGATATTTTTGTCCAATTAAAAAAAAATACTTGTCTATCCCAGGGTCATAAAGATATTCTTCTATATTTTTAAAATTATTGATTCTTTTACTTTTTGCATTAAAATCTATTTTGAATATATTGCCTTATGGCCAATACAAAATAATTTCGTGTGTGTGGTCCTGAGAAAAGGTCGTTACAGAACTTCCTATATAGGTATACCATTGACTCAGCTCATCATATTTTGAAAAGATCAGCCTTTCTCCTCCGACTGGTATTGTGAAGATTATTTGGATATTTATGACCTGAAAAGATTAAATGCTGTTGAGGTATTATTTTTGCAAACTGTGAAATAACTAATTTTTATATATTGATTTTTTTCTGTTGCATTTTCTCTTTTTAAAAAAGTTGCCTATTTCATTTATTATTGTTGTTGTTTTTAAATTTGCTATAGGGCATGTGTGCTCACCAGAAAGAAACAGAGAGAGAAAGAAAGTGAGAAAGCAATTCACCAGGTCCAGGTCTTGAACCCATCAGCCATGTTGGAGTCCAGCACCTTAACCAACATGCCACCTGCTTGTCCCTCTGTTGTGTTTCAAATTTTATTAATGTCTATTCATCCCCTCCCTCCAAAAAGTGTGTATACACACATGACAGATAGAGAAAGAGTAAGTACCCTCTAAATAGGCCTTGTCACATTGCAATTCTTTTATTTTTTTTTAAGAATTATTTTATTTCACATTATTTATTTATTTATTTTTAGTTTGACCAGAGAGGGACAGAGAGAAAGAGAGAGAGAGAGAGAAAGTGAGAAAGCAAGCCACCAGGTCCAGGACTTGAACCATGATCGGTCATGTAGGAGTCCAGCACCCTTAACCACCATGCCACCTGCCAGCGCCAACATTGCAATTCTTTTGTTTTCCATTTCTCCATCCCATGGGAATTCTGAACATAAATGTGTGTGCCTGGAGTGTTTTTCAAGCTGCTGGGGCTCGGATTTGAACTGCAGTCAGTCATGTGGAATCCAGTTCCCTCTACATAGAATTTAACCATTATACTACTGAGTCAGGGTATTTTCTTTCTTTTTTTTTTTTTTTTTTTCTTTTAGAGGTTTTCACTATAGGGCGCGTGTGCTCGCCAGACAGACAGAGAGACAGAAAGCGAGAAATCACCCCCCAGGGGGGATGGCCACGCCACAATCCCTTCTCCTCCATTCTCCTCTCGGGATCTTGGGCACGCACGCACATGTGCCCGGCGTGAGTTTTAAGCCACCAGGTCCGGGACGCGAACCGCGGTCGACTACGTGGGAGTCCAGCGACATAGCCATTACGCTAACTGCTGGTTCTCACGTCAGGGTATTTTCTATATTTACTTTTACTTTTATTATTTTTTTCCTTTCCTTTCTTTTCTTTTCTCCCTTTTATCTTTTCTTTTTTTGTTTTCCCTAATTTTCTGGAGTTGGATGCTTACATAACTTATTTTCCTCTTTAATAGCATATTCATTCAAAGCTATAAATTACCTCTAATAACTACTTTTGCTATGTTTTACTAATTTTGATGTGATTTTAGTAATATAAGTTTTAAATTAATATTCCATATGGAATAATATGCCTAATGTTTTTCTACCTAACTCATGAATTATTTAGAAGACTGTCTATTTTTTTTGAAAGAGATTCTTGCTATAGGGTGCATGCACTTGCCAGAGACAGAGAAACAGAAATCAAGAAATCACTCCCCAACTGGGGCCAGTGGGTGGCGTGGTGGTTAGGGGTGCTGGATTTCCACATAGTCAACCACAATTCGAGTCCCAGACCTGGTGACTTGCCTTATCACTTTCCCTCTCTTTCTCACTCTCTCTCTCTCGCTCTGTCCCTCTCTGATCAAATTAAAATAAATCAATAAATAAAGTTAAATAAAATAATTCTTTAAAAAAATAAAGAAAAATGAAAGAAATTACCCCCCAAGGGGGTGGCCATGCTACAATACCTTCTTTCTCCATTCTTCTTTCAGGATTTTGGGTATGTACACACACATGCCCAGCATGAGTCTCAAGCCTCTGGGTCCCAGACTCGAGCCCTGGTTGGCCATGTGGGAGTCCAGTAACATAACTATTACAGCATTTGCTGGTCCCTAGAAACCTATATCTTAATTTACCCACACTTGAAAATTTCTATTGACCAATCTATAGTTGATTTCTAATTTAATTTCTATGGGCAAAAGATATGCATTGTAAAGTTTCAATCACTTGAAATTTGTTGCCTTAAAGTCCTGTCTTATGTTAATGTAACCACATCATCTTTCTTTTAGTTAGTATTTTTATAGTATATATACATATATATACACTATAAATATATAAATATATAGTGTATATATGTACATAATGTGTGTGTATATATATATATATATATATATATGCATTATTTTACTTTACATTTTTTCTGTGATTTTATTTTTTAAAGTTCAGTTTAAATTTTTTTCCCATGAGAGGCAGAGAGGTGTCCCTAAAATTGTCCTCATGTCGCAACCCATCTCCAGTCTCAACCATCTGGAATCATGGGAACATGTGCTTAAAGAGGTCCCAGGACACAAACTCAAAATCTTCTCATGTGTGTCCAGCTTTTTGTTTTGTTTATTTGTTTTTGGAGAGGTTTTTGCTATAGGGCGCATGCACTCGCCAGACAGACAGAGAGAGACAAAGAGAAAGAAAGTGAAAAATCACCCCCCAAGGGGGATGGCCACGCTGCAGTCCCTTCTTCTCCATTCTCCTCTTGGGATCTTGGGCATGCACATATGCACACGGACCCACCGTGAATTTAAGCCACCGAGTCTGGGACTCGAACTGCAGTTGACTACGTGGGAATCCACCGACATAACCAACTGCTGGTCCCGTTTTATTGTTTTTTAATTTTTTTTAAAGACAGCAAGCAGAGTTTTATTGAAGTAGGGAAGGCTTCCAGCACAGTGGAAGGAAGGGTTGCCACAGGTGGTGTGAAATAACCTAGTTATATAGGATTCTGGCAAGGAAGAAAAACCTGTTTCTCTTTGAAATAGGTTATCTATCAGCCTACGTACTAGAAATGAAGATACCTGAAAGTCTTGAGTTAATCTTGGTCCCTGGAGGGGACCAAATGGCTTCCTATTGCAGTTCATGATGGAGATTTTCTTATCTTTGTGCTCCAGATTGTAACTGGTTTCAGTCTGGTTTTAGCCCAGTAATAGGGAGTCATAAATTCCTCTGAAACTTATAATGGGAGCCTAGTGAACAATGCCAGACAATAGAAAGCAAAATCACAATAACTCCATTACAATCCATATGAGTGGGGTCTATCTCCTAATTCAGTCCCCTCTCTGAAGAAGTACTCCTAATTGCCATTAGAGAAAGGGAGAAATGACTGTTCTATCTCCTGCTGAGATGGGACATTGTTAGGACAGCAGTCAGGGAGTCTCCATCAGAGGTCTACATAGGGGTCCCCAAAAGACGGTCATAAGATATGTCCAGTTTTGATTCCACTGTGCCACCAACTGGCCCTCTGATTTTCATTGTAAATTTTATCTCATAAATAGTGTATATATATTTTTCTTTTATAAATCCAGTTTTACAATCTTGTCTGTAGTGTTCAAGTTCTTCACATTTAGTATAATTAATTATATTGGGTTGTTGGAAAAGTCATGGTATATTTTTCTACATTTTTCTATGCAAAAATGCATCTTGACTTTTCCGACAACCCTACACACACACACACACACACACACACACACACACAGAGCTATTTGTGTCCTATTTGCCCATGTTATTTCTTACTATATAGTTTTCTATTGTGTAAAAATTACCACAAACTTAGCATCTTAAGACAATGCCCTTTTACTATCTCACAGTCTTAGTAGGTGAGAAGCTCAGGTATGGGTTAGTTGAGTCTTCTGCTAAGAGTTTGGGGGGAAATCAAGGTATTGTCTGCAACTGTAATATTATCTGAGACTTGGGGACTAGTAGATGTAGCTGTTATGTAAGCTGTACTTGGTACAGAGGCCAGGAAAGTGGTATCATTAGCCCTGGAGAAAAAGGTTAACAATGGGCTGGAAAAGAAGCAATACCTCGGTGGTCAACAGACCCTGCTTCAAGTTCTGAGCTGGTGTATCCAACCCTACATTTTATCAGTTGTATAAAAAAGATTATGAGGGACCAGCAGATGGTGTAATGGTTACATTGCTGGACTCCTATGTAGTTGACCGTAGTTTGAGTCCTGGACCCAGCAGCTTAAAACTCATGCTGGGCGCATGTGTGTGCATGCCCAAAATCCTGAGAGGAGCATGGATGGAGAAGAAGGAATTGTAGTGTGATCATCCCACCTGGGGGGTGACTGCTTGCTTTGTCTCTCAAAAAAAAAAAAATCATCTTACTTATATAACAGGAACAGGAGACTAAGTGAAATATATAAAAGAGGCTGCCATCTGGCTCTATTTCCTGGGCAGGTATCATTATTAGTCAACATAGAAACCAAAATATATTTCTGAGATAGCAAGAATCATGAAATACTGATATAAAAAGATGTTGAGAAGATAAAAAAGAGAGTTGGAAAAACCCATAGCAAGTAGCCTCACTTCATAAAGAGGATGTGGTAGTGTGGTTTGAGAAAAGAATGACATTGTGGCAGTGTGATTTAAAATGAAAAGATCAGGAAAAGGTTAGAAAAAATGCTATAGTTATTTTAATTATTTAAGCTTACAATATTTAGTTGTTTTTGCACTTCTGACATGCATCTTTCTAACTGCTGAGTGTAGTAGTAAACTAATCAGACAAAGTCTCCAGTCTTAATGATAGTCCAGCATTTCCCAATCTATTAATTGGAATGTTAATTATTAATCCCACAAATTAATGAGCACATAAGGGTTCTATTATTGTGTTGTAGAAAGTTTGACAATTTTTTTTACTACAGGAATTCTCAGAACCCTGAATATGTGAATTAAAATTGTGAATCTATATGAATTGACTATAATATGAAATATTTATTAATTAATTTTACTTCAAAGCTTATATACGGAGGAATATGTATTAATATTTTATAGAAAACAGTGGAGAAGTGCACAATAAAACTTTAAGTCACATTGAATAAATGGATTTCTAAGCAATATTAAAGACTTGTCTCTATTTGAGTCATGTTCATTCATAATGGGTCCAATCATGAAAATTATGTAATTTTCTTTGGGACAGTTTCACAGCTTAGCAGCATGTCTAGAATAAAAAAGGATAGTTGATTTATCTAGGCTTGAAAATTGACAAAGTGACTATAGTAAAATGTAGAAAGGCAAAAGCATTTTGGGGGCTAGTGACAAAAAGATAAGAGTGAGCTACATATTCTAGCCTGAATAAGGAGAAAAGCAAAGCCAAAATAATTAAGGAGGATAATCAACTATGGGGCGACTAGAAGTATAATGCATATTGCTTATAAGTGAGAAAATGTGAAAGAAGATTGTATTAAGAGAAAGAAATTTCAAGTTTCAGGTTATCAGATGTGATATCTTAAAGCATCAGATTCCTGACTCTGCTGCTCACTATATTATGATCTTTCTTAAATAACGTATTATCTCATACAAATTATACAATCTCTTAGGGACTCCATATTGCCATTTTATATTCTTGAAGGATATTTGAGGATCCAGAAAACTTGTAAAAAGCTTAACACAGTGTGTTCTTAGTCCAGGATCAGGATTTATGGTACGAAAGTCAAAGCAATATTCTAGAAAGTATTAAGAATAGTTGAAACTATTTGCACAATCTTGAGAAAACTGATTTTTTTTAGGCTTTTGTTTCCTCATGAAAACAGAGAGAGAAGGAGAGAATGTAGAACAGAAATGGTAGGAGAACTCTTTTTAAGTACTATTTTAAAATAGTACTTCAAAATTTTTTTTTCTTGAATAGGTCATAATAATATGTATACAAAGGCAGGAGACTACCCAATGACCTCTTGGTGGGATTTTCCAGTTCTACAACTAAGAAAAAAGTTTCAGTGACCTGTAGCAAGAGAACTTTATATTTTTTAAAAATTGCATTAAGTTACCTTTTGATATTCTATTTACACTAATATTTTGTTTTATTTATTTTTTGGTAGAGAATGTGTACACTTGCTAGAAAGAGACAGAGAGATAGAGAAAGAAGGAAAGAGAGAAGCACTCCCCATGGGAAATGGTTATGGCACAATCCCTTCTTCTCCATCTCTCCCTCCTTTCAGAATTTTGGGCATGTATGCACACACACTTGACATGTTTCTCCAGCTGCCAGATCTGGACTCAAACCATGTGGTCAGCCATGTGGGATCTGACTGCCATGGAACTGACCCAATATTTTAATATTTCTAATGTATCATAACTATGGTTCCAGCTTTTGTTGACTAAGATTAGGCGTTTAGTAATGATTGTTGAATTAAACTACATTTTAAAGTCATATGAGGGTATGTAATATAGGACTTAGTTTAACAGAATCTAAGACTGATAATTTAAAAATATAGCTTCAAATTTACCCTTCACCCTTGTATGACAAGCACATTTACTACTGACCATTCATTTGGTAGGAAGTATTTTCAGTGAGACTTTAAAATGTAAGATCCAATCTGGTTTGATTATACATTTTATGTACCATGACCTCTAAGCAGTATGTTTAATTAAAATTCAGCCTTCATGCTGTTTATTCATTTTGCTGTTACGACAGATTTTCTTTTTGTTCTAAATATATTATGGAGATGCTTTATTTGTGTCAAAATGAATGAAAATGTAAGTACTACAATCATTTAGCTACTCAGTTAATATGGCGATACTGGAAAAAAGCAAAGTCCAAGATTTGTGAGTCATTCAATCTTGAAAGGTCTTTCAATAGTGCTTAAGAGTATGACCAAAGTTTGACGGAATTTCAAAGACCCTTAATACTAATTCAGTGACTCATCAGCCCAGAATTTTTAAACAAGTCATTTATTAATCTATCTCAGATTTTGGTGAGTCAGGAAGTACCTTTGTGCCACATTATTTTTTTTCTGTTGTACCAAGACTTAAGAGTAACATACCTTCTCTAAAAATGGAGTTTAGGTAGTGGTTGAGTTTTCAGTAATAAACTGAAAGTTCCACCCTCTCCCTAGTTGATGAATATCAGTCAATAAAAAGATTGTAGTACTGCTGATTTATGATCTAGCCCTTCCAGAAAAATGTACTCAACAAATGAAGACATAAAGCAAGAACAGTCTAAAATAGATACAAGGATCTCAATATCTAAGTTCTATGTAATGTGTCTTTATTGTCATCAACTATCTATTCCTGTGTTTTTGTTGTCTTTTTGTCATGCGTTCATTTACTTCATTCAACAAACCTTTCTAGATACAGGCATTGATGAGGTACTGGAGATAGAGCTCCAAACAAAAGAGGTGCAGTTTGTCCAAATCCACTCTCTTTGGATTGTCTTAATCACGACAGGACTTCATATTTGACTTCTTACGCTTTTTGTCTAAAGTGAAACTATCTTTACTCATAATGTATTTTCTCAGACCATTGTATTCAATGGTCATACACTAGATGGTTTACAACTTGAACATCAGCCTTGAGTCTTACCAAATTTAGCTTCATATTAAGTCCTTAGAGCATATTTATTTTAAAGTTTTGCATCTTTATTTTTTGATCTTTGGGGTTATTCATTGTAATAGCTATTTTTATGGAATATTTTTGAGTTATTATACTTTATATTATATGCCAAAATGCCAAATGCAGTAGTATCTTTGGTTATTTTAAAATAGTACTCTTTTTAAGAAGAGTTCTCAAAAATAGAAAAAGAGTCCTCCTATCATGTCTGCTCTATAGCCTCTCTTTCTGTCTCCCTATCAGTCTGTCAGTCTGTAAACATATACATAAACATATGCATAAATGCATGCATACATATATCCACATATACATATGTGTATACATGTCAGTTCATATCCACCGATGTCTATATTTATGTTTCTGTTTATCATTGTCTTGAGTTACTATAATTATCTACAGAAAAATGGGATTGCATAAAATGTGTCCAGAGTCTGATTGGCCTTCATTTACATATTGTCTTCTGCTTCTAAGTCTTGAGTCTACAAGCATCTTCCTTCACCAATTCCTACTTTTATGCATGCTTATTGTACTTATTCCTTCCTGTATCATTTAGATATGCAAAAATTGCTTAAATTTTTATCTTTGAGTTATTTCCTGGTAACTAGAGCCTAATATTCACATTTGTCACTATCCTAATCACCTGCATGAAAGAAATTTTGCTCTTTTAACTCTCTTAAGGTAGGTGATCCATGAGGTATTCATTCAACCTCACAATGAGTTCATTATATGCATGGGATCTGAATTTGACAGATAAGCTTTATTAATGCCCTCTCCGATCCCCACAGGCAGAATTGGACACTTCATTCTTCTCACTTCTATGGCACTCTGTATATACTTCTCTTTTGTAATCATTAGTTTACTCATTTTGTTTTTCCATCTCAACTGTAAAATTCTTTTTCTTTAAGTTTATTTCTTCTATGAGAGAGAGAGAAGACAAGGCCAGAGAAAGAGACAGCACCCCCAACCGGGTTGTGACTCTGCGGTTAACCCAGCTTTCAGTCAGCTCTGGATCATCGGCAAGGATGTACTGGCAGAATACTCAGGATGCCTCTGGACTTGAACTGGGAACTTTCCTATGTGGAATTGTCTCTCAGGACTTTTGTTTTAATTGGCACACCATTATCTGACATCTTAACTGTAAGATTCTTAAGAGCAAGTGACTTGATCTGGTTAAGATTTGCATCTTTGTATCCGATCCTAGTCCAAGTCATGTATGGAGACATCACACAAGTATTTATTTCATGAAGAATTAAATGAATGGATGGATAAATGAATGATTCATCGACTCTCTATACAAGTCAAATCCCATGAAATCATGAGACCCTAGATTTAGACATCATCTCATGAAAAGAGTCTCAGACTATTTTTAATATTAGACTCAAATTATCATAGGCAAGAACTAAGCAATATTGCTTAACAAAGAAATAAATAATTTATACATTTCTCTGGAGTAAATTTGTGAGAAACCATTTAGTAATTCATGATACACACACACACACACACACACACACACACACATCATACATGTTATAAAAGATATTTTGAGCCCTTATTATAGATTTCTTGGAAAGCTTGACAAAAAAGGGATGTTACTTTCCTTCTGATATTGAAGTGTGGTATGTATGTAAGAGACGAGTGGGAAGGGAGAGAGTTATGCAGAGAGAGAGAAAGAAAACCATACTTACATAGTTTCTTCATGTGTATGTAATCCTAGTAAGTCAATAGTTTATAAAAACAGAGCTTGCGGGGACCAGCAGTTAGCGTAATGGCTATGTCGCTGGACTCCCACGTAGTCGACCGTGGTTTGCGTCCCGGACCCGGTGGCTTAAAACTCACGCCGGGCGCGTGTGCGTGTGTGCCCAAGATCCCGAGAGAAGAATGGAGGAGAAGGGATTGCGGCGCGACCATACCCCCTGGGGGGTGATTTCTCGCTTTCTGTCTCTCTGTCTCTCTCTGTCTCGCAAGCGCACGCACCCTATGGCAAAAACTTCTCAAAAAAAAAAAAAAAAAAAAAAAAAAACCAGAGCTTGCAAATAACTATTAAATAAACAAGGTAATAGGAAAAAATATAAGAAAAATCTAAGAATAATAAATTTAGTCTAAGAGACTAAAGTTCATCTTTAAAACATTGCTTCTGTTAATCATACAAGGTAATTAAATTCTCATAAAGTTACTCTACTACCATACTGTAATTGTTGTGACTGAGGATGGCTCTTAAAATAAATACAATGGACAATATAGAATAATAGGACCAGCTGTTCAGTTGAAAAAGCACCCAGTTAATGAATCCAAGGACAATGCTGTCACTCCCTTGCTTTTTCTATGGTTTGAGGCTGCCATTCCCTGTGCTTTAATCAAACATATATGCATATATTTATGTATCTCACTTATTTCCATTTAGCATCAATTTCTCATGTCACTATTCTCTCCCCTTGCCTTTCTGTGTCTCCATTTTTCTCTGCTTTTCTTTTATTATTTACTCCCTAATATGAACTAGGTACATTTTAAGCCCAAAGTTTACATAAAAAAATAAGTCTTTCTTTTTCAATATCTTACAATCTAGTTAAGGAGAAATTCTATAAACAATTGTTACAACATAATTTTACAAATGTTCTTATAGTGGTATGTCCAAAGGGGGAAACACTAGTTAAATTCAAGGGGTATTGGATCTGCTGGTAACATGATGGTTAAGGCAACTGGATCCCACATTACCGACAACACAGTATGAGTCCTGGACCTGGTGGCTTGGTAAACGCAATGAGCATGCATGCATGCCTAAAATCTCAAGAGGAGAATAGAAGAGAAGGGACTGTGGTGTGGTCCCCCTTGAGGGGTGATCTTCCATTCTGATCTCCATCTGCCTCTCTCTGGTGAGTGCACATACCCTACAGCAAACACACAAACACAAACCTAAGGAGTGACTAACAAGGCATCAAAAGGGACTCTCATTTAATTTTATGTTAATAAGGAGACCTTGTAGGAGTAAACACATCCCTATTTTATAACTATGTTCTTAGTGTATAGTATAGTGGGTGTGTATCTATATATATATTGTATGTGTATGTATATCAAATTATTGAATAAATTAATTTCCTAGTTAGAGATTATGATAAAAAGTGTTCCAAGGATATGGACCAAAATGTCCAAAGGCAAAGTAACAAGACAGAGTTTAGCAAATTTGTCAAAGGACATAGAAAATGATGAAAAAATTCATTTTTAAGGTGATGGAATTATAAATATTTTTTAAAATGAAAGCTATATTGTTTACCATGTATAATCAAAATAGTTTACTCTTTTTTTTTTTTTTTGAGAGGTTTTTGCTATAGGACGCATGCGCTCGCCAGACAGACAGAGACAGAGAGACAGAAAGCGAGAAATCACCCCCCAGGGGGGATGGCCAAGCTGCGATCCCTTCTCCTCCGTTCTCCTCTCAGGATCTTGGGCACGCACGCACACGCGCCCAGCGTGAGTTTTAAGCCACCGGGTCCGGGACGCGAACCGCAGTCGACTACGTGGGAGTCCAGCAACATAGCCATTACACTAACTGCTGGTCCCAAAATAGTTTACTCTTCTAAAAATCTTAACTGTATATAGATTTTGTAGTCCACTTTTTTTGCTTTGATTTACAGCAAAAATATTTTCAAGACTGCAAAAGTCTCCATTATTAGTTTTAAAATAGATACATAAAATTACTTTGAGTTCACTAATCACCTATGCAGTGTTCACGTGTGTTTTTTTTTTCTCTTTCTTGGTTTTATAATTGAGTCATTTCAAAAGCCTGTATCAGTAACTTTTAGTTTCTGAACCAGGTGGAAAGAAGAAGCAATGTGAGTACCTGTCAGTGGGGGCAGCCTTTACTCATTGCCAGGAAGCCGGGGCTGTTTTGTACTCTCCCAATTTCCCTGAGAATATCTACACTTGATCTTAGCCAAATGGCCAAGAAGCGATATCCCTGAGAATATCTAAATGCTATGAATATTTCTGCAAAAGAATATTGAACGCATCTTGAATTATCTCCTCAATTCAAATCACCTTTGGATTAAGATTTCTCCAACTGGGGGCAAAACAGTGTACCATGGTAACCATTGAATTTTGTGACCTAAAGAATCTTGTGTTCCACTCCAAGGAGAAGTAGTGATATGTTCCCATCTTCAATGTTTAAGGTTCTAAACAAAAAAGGTTCTGAGAGATGCACCAGATAGCCCTGCACCAGGCAACTCTACCCTGGGTACCTTTCACAGCCCTACCTTACGAGGAGTTTTACACAGACAGCTGAGTGACAAGTATGTGAGAAGCTCCCCAAAGACTCAGAGGTTTAGAAGGAAATGATCTCAGAGGGAGAATAAGGCAATGATAAACAAAATCTCTGTTGGGTACCGGTTGTAAAATACACATGCTCAATGAGGAGGTAGAAGACGCCACTCAGCAGAGATTCTGTCAAATTGGATGCAAAGCAAAAGTGAAGAGAACAGAAGGAAACGCAGAGCTCTGTTGAGACAAGGGTAGGAGCAGAGGACACAATTTGGAAAAAAAGAGAAGAGGGTTAAGTTTAGCTATATATAGGGTTCTAGTACCATGTGGTTGCTTTAGTCACTAAAGGGATGAAAGAGGTTTATTTTTGTCTTATGACATAATACAGAATAAAAATAAAAATTATTCCAAATAAAAGCTGGTATAATCCAAATCTTAAAACATCTGCATTAGGATTCATATCTAAAATTCCTTCTTTCCTCCCTTTCTTCCTTTCTTCTTCCTTCTTTCCTTCCTTCTAGGGGGTGGGGGGAAATCAAGTGGTCTCAACAGAGTCTCATGCTGCAATGCTCCTCAGCCCTCCCATTGGCATACATATCCAACAAGTACGGGTTGACCCAGGAAGAAAATCCTGATCTGCTCTATGTCTTGCAGCAAGGCAAAGCTTTGCCTTACTGTTGTGCCACTGTAGCTAGGCTATTACTTTGATTGTTGATTGAAGTTTGAGCTGGGCAGAGAAGGACTATAGGTAGGTAAGAGAATTAGGTGCAGTTCTCCACTGATAAAATGGTCCAACTGCTTCATAATAATTTGCTTGTGTGTTTCTTTAACATCTTTTTCTATTTGATTTGGAATGGAGGTCACTTTCTTAAAAAGTCCCTCCTCCAATCTCCTCTGATGGGCATTTCTCTCATATTTCCCAAAACACCCCATACTTCACTTAGAAGCATTTACCACACTGTGCTAAATTTGCCTGTTTATTTTATACAATCTTTTCGTCAGTGTATGAGCTTCCTAGGGTTATTGTAACAAAATGCCACAAGTCATGTGACTTAAAACAACAGAAATGTAATATCCCTGGTGGCTAGAAATCAAGATGTCAGCACGGTTGTGCTCCCTCTGAATCCTATAGAGGAGAATCTTCCCTTGCCTCTTCTAGCTTCTAATGTGTGCTGGTAATTCTGGGCATTCCTTCACTCGTGGAGGCATCACTTTGATCTCTGCCTCTGTCATCATGTGGCCATCTTCTACCTGTATATCTCTCTTCTCTCCTTTTAAGAATATCAATCATACAGCAATAAAGGCCTCTCCATTCTAGTATGAGCTTATTTCAATGATTGTATCTGCAACAATCCTATTTCCAATTAAGTTCACATTCTGAAATACTTGTTGAAGTCCTTGTGGTTAGGACTTCAACTTAACTCTCTCTCTCTCTCTCTCTCTTTTTTTTTTATAGAGATCTTTTTGCTATAGTTTGTGTGTGCTCACCAGAGAGACAGAAAGTAAAAAATCACCCCCACAGGGGAAGATGGCCATGCCACAGTCCCTTCTCTTCCATTCTCCTCTTGAATTTTGGGCATGCATGCACACATGCCTGGCGTGAGTTTTAAACCACCAGATGCAGGACTCGAACCACAGTCAACTTACATGGAAGCTCAGCAACATAAACATTATACCATCCTCTTTTCCCAGAACTTCAGCGTATCTTTTTTCTTTTTTTCTTGGTGGTGGTTGTAGGGGCACAATTCAGTTCATAATAGTTGGTAAGAATTGTGTTTTTTCTATCATTTTTACTTTTATATCCTTAGCAATTATGTCATTTCCAAACAGATATATTCCATATAATATGTCCAATAAAATTTGATGAATAAATAAATGTAAGAATAGAGGTATAAGGTTGTACTAAGAAATCTATATTTTGAGGCTGCCTGTGATCTCAGGGACCGTGGCTTATCCCCTTCCCCACTTGCCTTTGGACTTCACGGTTGTGTCTTAGAAGTTTAAGACAAACTTGTACCCCTCCTTACCCCATTTGAATACAGGTTGAAGTGAATGGTCATGCCAGATGCCAGGCTACTTGTGGCTGCAGGGCCTAATGGCAGGGACCCTTGGCTCATCCCCTCCCCCACTTACCTTTAAACTCTCAGGACTTTGTTGTTTTGGATAGTGCCAGGCATGTGTGTCACAGAATCTTTTATTTTCTCCTGTGGAGAAGCTCAGCATCTCAGTTTTAGGTCACCTGTTCTTTAGAAGCAGGTAGACTTTGGGTCACTCAAGACCAGTGACAACAGTGCAGGGTGCTGGTGAGCAACAGGGAGGCAGAGCAGAAGAGAGATCACCAATTTTCTACACCTGTATATTTTTGAACACTCAGAGATTCCTTGAATAATTTAGGAAGGAAAATATAGATCACCAGATAACTAGAAACAATCACAAAGGCCCAGGAAATATGAACAACTAACAAAATGTCTGCCCCACCAAGGGAAAAACATCAATTCTGCATCACCTGCAGACAACACAATGGAAGTCATGGAAATGTCAGATAAGCAATTCAGACTATATGTAGTGACCAAACTAAATGAGATGTAAGAAAAAGGAGACAACGAGCTCCAGGATATAAGGAAGTCCTTTCATGATTTGAAGAAAGAAATAAACACCATAAAAAAGAATCAAACGAAGTGGTTAGGGATGAAGAATGTGATACAGAAAATTAAAATCTCCTTTGAAATTATTAAAAGTAGATTAGATGACACAGAAGACTGAATCTCAAATTTAGAAGACAAAATCTCTGGCCTAGATAAAAGTATCAAAAAGACAGAAAATAACCAAGAACTATGAGGATGATACATGAGAAACACTAGATACCATCAAGCACCCTAACATCTGGATAATTGGTATCCCAGAAGAGAAAGAAAATAATAAGGGCCTTGATCATTTATTTCATGAAATCCTGAAAGAAAATTTTCCAAACCTAGAGAGGCATTCAAATGTCCAGACCCAAGAAATACATAGGACCCCAAACAGAATGAACCCAAGAAGATCCTCTCCAAGGCACTTTATAGCCAGATTAGCCAAAACCACAGACAAAGACAAGATACTAAAATTGGCAAGAGGGAAACATCAAGTTACTTACAAAGGTTATCCCACCATACTAACATTGGATCTTTCATCAGAAACACTGCAGGCAAGGAAAGAATGGGGAAATATAGTCAAAGTGTTAAATAAGAAACAATTTCAACCAAGAATTCTATACTCAGCAAGATTATCCTTTATATGAAAAAAAGATAAAAATTCTCTGATAAAACCTGAAAGAATTTACCAACTCTAGATCAGCTCTTCAAGAGGTTCTTAAGGAAGTGCTATACCAGGAAAACTAAAAAATCAGATGGACAGTTATAAGAGAACAAAAAACAACCAAGAAAATGGCTCACTTAGTGATAGGAACAGGTCCAGAAATATCAATAACATTGAATGTTAATGGGTTAAATTCTCCAATTAAGAGACACAGACTGACTGAATGGATTAAAAAAATAAAAAACCTCTTTCTGTAGCCTACAAGAAATGCACGTTATGGATAAAACCATACATAAACTAAAAGTGAAGATCTGGAAAAAGATATTCCATGCAAATGGAAATCAAAAAAGGACTGGAGTTGCAATACTGATTTCATACAAAAGAGGCTTCAAGACAAATATTGTAAGAAGAGACAAAGAAGGGCATTATAAAGTAGTGAATGGGCAAATTAATAAAGAAGACATAATGCTCATAGATATCTATGCACCCAACTCAGGGGCACCTAAATACATGAAGGGAAGACTGCTGAAACTAAAAGGAGAGATAGAGTCCAACACAATAATTGTTAGGGATCTCAACACTCCATTATCTCCTTAGACAGATCTTCTAGATACAAAATAAGCAGAGATATAGGACCTAAATGATACTATTAAATCAATTGGGTTTGATAGACATCTATAAAACTTTTCACACTTAAGATCACAAAATATACATTTTCTCACCCTGGCATGGAACCTTTTCAAAGATTGACCATATGATAGAACACAAATCAAGTCTTTACAGATTCAAAGACATCCAAAAAAAAACAAAAAAACAAAAAAACAAACAAACAAACAAAAAAAAAAAACTATATACAGGATCTTCTCTGATCACAATGGAATTAAACTCGATATAAATTTCAAGAAACACCCTTGAAAATACACAAACACATGAAAACTGAACAACCTACTTCTGAATGACTTCTTAACTACTGAAGAAATTAAGTCTAAAATATAAAAATAGTATGAAAACAAGTGATATTGAGTACATGTATTTCTGTAGTCTATGGGACACAGAAAAAGCAGTCATAAAGGGAAATTCATAGCAATTAGTGCTCATAAGAAAGAGATAGAAAAGTGGCAAATAGACAATCTAACATCATGCCTCAGGGAACTGGAAAAACAAAAACAAAAACAAAACTCCAGGAGAAAAGAAATCATAAAGATTCGAGCAGAAATAAATAAAACAGAAAATAAACAAACTACAGAAAATAAATGAAAGTAAAAGCTGATTCTTTGAGAAGATTAGCACTGTTTTTTAGTATAGTGCTGGAAGTCTTACCCAATGCTATTAGAAAAGAGAATAATACAAAAGGCATTCAGATAGGCAAAGAAGAGTTGAAAAATATTTTTATTTGCAGATGACATGATGGTATACTTAGAAAACCTAAAGGTTTCCATGAAAAAGTTTCTCAAAATAAAAAATGAATTAAGTGAAGTGGCAGGATACAAAATCTACATCCAAAAATCTATAGACTTTCTGTGTACAAACAAGGTGAATGAAATTGATCTGAAGAAAGGAATCCCTTTTACCGTAATCACAAAATGTGTAAGATACTTAGGGATAAACCTTGGTATTAGCACAAAAACAGACAGGTGGACCAATGGAATAGAATAGAGACCCCAGAAATAAACCGCAAAGCTTACAGCCTACTGATTTTTGAAAAAGGATACCAGTCAATCCATTGGGAAAAAGAAAACTTTTTTAGTAAATGGTGCTAGAAAAACTGGGTATCCACTTGCATAAAGATGAAACTGAATCCCAATCTTTCACCATCAACAAAAATCATATCAAAATGGGTCAAAGATATGAACCTAAGACCTCAAACTATAAAACTACTGGTGGAAAACACTGGGGAAACTCTAGGAGACAATGGGGTAGGCAAAGACTTCTTAAGTAAGACTCCTAAAGCATGGGGAATAATATCTAAAATAGACAATTAGAACTATATCAGATTAAGAAGTTTCTGCACAGAAAAGGACACAGTAATTAGTGTGAATCAACAACCCTCAGAACGGGAGAATATTTTTGTAAAATATGCCTCGGACAAGGGACTGATAACCAGAGTACTCAGGGAACTCAAGCACCTTACACCTCAAAAAATGTCTAATCCAATTAAAAGATGGGAAATGAGCTGAACAAAATCTCTCTAAGAAAGGCATATGAACAGTCAAAAAGCATATGAGAAAATGCTCAACATCTCTCATCATAAGTGAGTTGCAGATTAAAACCACAATGAGATACCACCTAACCCCTGTCAGAATGGCAAAGATTAAAAATACAAAAAGTGGGGAACCAGCAGTTAGCGTAATGGCTATGTCGCTGGACTCCCACATAGTCGACCGTGGTTCACGTCCCGGACCCGGTGGCTTAAAACTCACGCCGGGTGCGTGTGCGTGCGTGCCCAAGATCCCGAGAGGAGAATGGAGGAGAAGGGATTGTGGCGTGACCATCCCCCCTGGGGGGTGATTTCTCACTTTCTGTCTCTATGTCTCTCTCTGTCTGTCTGGCGAGTGCACGCGCCCTATAGCGAAAATCTCTCCAAAACAAAAAAAACTTAAAAAAAAATACAAAAAGTGATGTGTTGGCAGAGATGTGGTGAAAGGGGAACTCTCCTACACTATTGATGGGAATATAAACTGGTTCAGTCACTGTGGAAAACAATATGGAGGTTCCTCAAAGACCTACAAATAGAACTACCATTTGATCCAGCAATCCCACTTCTGGGTATCTACACAAAGGATAGGAAAAAGCTCACTCGGAAAAGCACTTGCACATCAATGTTTATTGCAGCATTATTCATGATCACTAAGACATGGAACCAACCCAAATGTTCACAAATAGATGGAAAAAGTGGTGGAAAAAGTGAATGGATGGAAAAAGTGGGTCACATACACTCCATGGAATACTACTCAGCCATAAAAATCAATAAGACCTTGGCATCTGATAGGAACTGGATGAATATGGAGGATCTATTGGTGAGTGAAGCAAGCCAGGATATGAAAGAAAGAGTGTATGTATCCACTTAATATAATCTGACTATCCACACTTTATGGTAGAGATTGAATTATTGAAGGGCATAAAAGTAGTGGAAATAGTTATGAATGCTGAAGACAGTGTGGAACAGGGGAGAGAAGGGAAGAGTATAGAGAAGGACAGCAAGAGAACAAATAGAGAGGCATGACATTTGTGAGACATAGAAATGGTTTATTACCTACTGATGATAGCATGTATAGTATTCTCAATAGTCTGAGAAGTATTTAATATTGGGTAAATTCTCATTAGAAGCCAAATGATATGTAGTGATTGAATGTTTAATAAAATTGAGAATAAATAATAATAATGACCTAAAAAATGATGAAAAGCTATTTGATGATGATGTGGATAGTAATGTCTTTGTCTTGACTGATATGCATGGTAATTGTGCTGGAAAAAGAAACATAATACACTGTAAGGATACATGTGATTAAATGTAATACAAAAAAGTTACAATAATAACAGATAAAATTTAAAAAAATAATTAGCAAAAGAAAGAAGGGAAATGAAAGAAATACATACTCCACTCTTGTATAAAATAAATTAATCAAGAGAGATTATAGAATTAAACTGCAAGAACTTTCAGGCCCTTTCAACTCTATAGCTCTATGACTCATTTGCCTCAAATACTGGTTTAGTTTGGGGCATTTAGAAAATGCCCATGAACAGTAATATTCACTGATTACATTTCTTTAACCCCCATATAGACTGGGAGTATTTAAATTCATAAAAATCTAGAATCCTATTTCCTAGTCTATAGTTTGGAGTTTTAAGGGATTTCAAAGGTCTTTGCTCTTATGTGTTAAATTGATTTGTTTTCTGGCTACTAAGGGGAAGAACTATGTGTGGGTTTACATCTCTTGGCTAACTGGGATATTTAGAAAGACTGAAGAACCAGAAAAGGAAGTAGGTAAAACCATCTGGGTTTAACATTGAAAAGAAAAAAAAGAAAAGAAATAAACAAATGTAACCTTGTATGTGGAAACAACAGGAAACTATTCACAGAGCAATTCATTTTCTTTTTTTAGACCGAGAGAATGAGCATATAGTTTAAGCAATATGTGGGGTTCAACAGAATTGATTTTTGCTTTGAAGAAGAAAGTACAGGAACATAAAAGAAAAATGCAAAGCTCATTCAGGAAGAAAGCATGAAGAAGCAGATCAGATCAATCAGAAATGTCCTTGATGATACCCCAATTATTTGGGGTTCTTATAAAGGATGTGGAAAAACTAAGAGAGATCCTTGAATTCTTTGGCAACCTGAGTATTGTTTTGCTGTGGTACAGAGGCAAAGCTATTACTGGATGTAAGAGGTCTGGGTAGGAGTTTCCATCTGTATCTTCCTTCCATTTATGATGGTCTCTCCTTGCCTCAATTCCAGGGATACTGTTGGAGTAATTATTCATTCCTCCATGAGAAATATCCAGTGCATGCCCTTCCTGGACTTCTACCTTGTTCCTTTGTTTGTTCTTCTTTAACCTCTCAACCTGCTTCATTCCTTCCTTTCTTGATAAGGCAATCCCTTTATTCCTTGTGGACCACGGGGTGCCTTGCAATTATCAATCCTAACAGAAGGGTAGGAAGAAAAACATGTGACCATGTTAAAGAATTTTGTTTTTATCTCTAATAGGATATAAAGGACAGAAACAAAGCAGGGAAGTGATGAGATCAATTTTCTCATTTACAAAAGAGCTCAGTCTGGCTACAGTGTGGACAGAGATCCTGACTAGTCCTCTATGCAGTTGATAAGAGAAAGCACTCTTTCTAAATTACCTCCATGTTTGTCATACGCTGTAAAAACAGAATTGCTGCTTAACAGTTGACATTATAGCATTAGAGAATGAAGCAATCTGTTCTCACATATTCCTGACAATGGAAAGGTTACATTGTTTTATTTGTGCAAAAGATATTGGATATTAGATATGAAGGAAATGAAAAAGAATAGGTCATCCACAAACCCATAGACTCAGAATAAAATAAAATATTGACAATATAATACAGTAACATGGTGGAGTTATACTATACAATATATAAATTTTAAAAATTAGTGTTTGTAGATAGTTTTCTGTAATTCATTTTTGCATGTGCAATGAAAGCAATTTTAAAAATTATTTGCTAGGAAAGATGGATATCCACAAACACTTGACAAACTTGACAATTTTGTGCCTCATTCTCTAAATCTCTGAAGTTGGTTGCATGTTGTAGCCACTATCACATATAGAAAGCTGTAAGGAAAATAGAAACAGTGGGATCTCTGTAGTATTTCCTGAACTCACCTAATTGAGTCTGGTCATATGCTATTACCCTAAGGGAACCATGAGTTTCTTAAAAAGCAGGTATTTTCCTGGTTACCTCTTTTTTCCACTCTATATAATAACATACTTTCGCACACATAAATGAAAAAATTAGCACTGAATGAACAGTGAATTAACAAACAGATGAAGAATGTTGCCCAAGTTTTGAAGCCATAATTCATTTTTCCTAGTATACTTATTTTTAGGTGTGCTGGTCTACTTCTACTAATATTCAGCAAACATAGCCTGAGCCTTGGTAGTTATCAGATCACAACAAATATAAGCATCTGTTACGTTTATAATCTCTTTCATAGAGGCCTATAGGAGATAAAAATACAAAATCCCCGGGACCAGCAGTTAGCATAATGGCTGTGTCGCTGGACTCCCATGTAGTCGACCGCAGTTTGAGTCCCAGACCCGGTGGCTTAAACTCACGCCGGGCGCATGTGCGTGCGTGCCCAAGATCCCGAGAGGAGAATGGAGGAGAAGGGATTGCGGCATGGCGATCCCACCGGGGGGGGGGGGGGAGGTGATTTCTCGCTTTCTGTCTATCTGTCTCTCTCTGTCTGTCTGGCAAGCACATGTGCCCTATAGCAAAAACCTCTCAAAAAACAAACAAACAAAAAAGTCCCCTATATACAGAAAACATAAAAAATTTATACCAAATACTTTAATGCAAAAGGGATGTGCAGGAATTGAGTCTGCTGCACATTGAAACTAAGGAGGTCATTTTTATTGACATTTCTAAAAACTTTTTGAAGTGTCATTTCATTTGCCAGAATTTTTTTAAGGTAAAGTTTAGTGGAGAAGAGATCCCCCTTGTGTCTAACAGGAAAACCAATAACCAAGGGAATTACAGGTCTAGCTTGTTCTAAGTTGCCCTAACACCTACAAAAGCATTTTTAAAAAGGTATAGAAAGCAACCTTATGTTATTTTTTGAAAATATGAGTTTGGAAAAATTGCTATTTTATAGTTACTGTAATAAAAATAAAGCATCCACTTATGTTCTATGTATTAAAGAAAAAGAAGAAAAGGAAGCAAGAAAGGATAAAAAAGAAGAGAAAGAAAGAAAACACAAGATTTGCGGTCATTAAGATCACCAAAGTGGCTGAAGTAGTATCTTTTTTGCTTTTTCTGCCTCAAAGTTTGATTTTTTTCATTTTATGATAATTATATTTATTCTTCATCTAAATTTTTCTTACAGTATCTAGAAGGAAGTCTCATAAACAAGGTCACACATCGCTAATGAAAAATGTTTAAAAAGATTGTTTGATTATTACTCAGAAAGCCTCAGGCTGTCCTTCTACATGTGGTGCACTTAATAAGCAAGCCAGTAGCAGAAAATTTCAGGAGTGGTTCTGGGCTTGCATCCAGCAAGCAGAGCTAGAGCCAGCTGCCTCAATGGCCACATTCCAGGCCTTCTGTGTTCAGTCTATGTGATTGGGTTTACCTGGGACCACCCAAATCCTCAGAATAGGATTCCCCACTTCTGAGTTCCCGGCCTGGAAGCATGCTCCCATGTGAAGTACAAAATCAAGAAGACATTGCATGCTTTGAAAGAGAGAGCTACAGGGATGGTCTTTCACAAGTGCCAAGTGTGGTTAGTTCAGTACTTCTTGGTCCTTTATAGCAAAGAACTGAAGTGAGGAGGAAAGGGCAGGGGCTGCCTGAGTAGAGATGATAGGGATAAATAGAAACCTACTGGTGAGGTCTGGAGACCTGGCACGCTGCATGGGATGCCCCGACTGAGAATAATTTGCAAAGTTAAATGAATTACTATATGTCAGCAACTATTCAAATGTGTTACATACATGGTCTCTAAATCATACATTAACCCTAAGAAATAGATGTCACAATTCCCTTCTAATAGAAACTGAGGTTCAGAGAAAAGAGGTTAACTTCCAAACAATATTTTGGTTTGATTCTAAAGTCAATGATTTTTCTCTTTACAAAAAGGGATCATTAGAGCTCAGAGAGATTTCTTTTTCTTTCACTAAACTGTCTTCTCACTAAGAATGGAGACTGCTTCAGTCTGCTTTTCTGCTGCTATAACTTAATACCACATGCTCGGTACTTTCTAGGGAAAGCAAATTTATTTCTTTTAATTTTAGAGACTGGCAAATTTAAGGTTGAGGAGGCGCCTCTGACAAAGGCCTTCTTGCTGGTGGACACTCTCTGCAGCGTCTCAAGGAAACAGAACATCATGGCAAGACAGAGCAAGAGTGTGTGTCGACTCTGGTCTCTTCTTACAAAGTCACGAGTATTCAGTTACGAGTATTCAGCCCACCCCAATGGCCTTATCTAATTCTAGTCACCAACCTCTTAATCCATAGTCAAATTAAGTTTCCACCCTCTTAATACTGTCAAAATAGCAATCAAATTTCGACACAAGAGTTTTGGGGCCACATTCAAACCAAAGCAGGGACCTAGTCTTTTTTGCTTATGGTTTAGTGTCTGTTCTTAGAATACTACCTAGGTTCTCACACAAAATATTTTTGCACCATTCAAATGATGATGACGAGATGATGGACATTCCTCAGGAAGCAAAAAAGTGTCTTAGATGGGTTGGAAAAAAATAATAAAAACTCTGAGAATTTGTTTTAGATTTGACCTGAAAGGATTGCATCAATAATTTTGGGTTGGTTTTGGCCAATAGAGAGCACTGGCAACAGATCAAAAGGCTGAAGGAAAGAGAGATCAGGATAATTATTCCAATGGCTCCCTTGGCCTTGAAGTTATCTTCATTTGGCTGTATTTTTCTTCCTTGGATTGTAGTTCCCACCACGGAATTCACTACATGATACACATTTACTATATGATAACACATTTCAGTAGATACTTCTTCCTCTGCCTTTTTAGCAGCAGGACAGTGATAGCTCCTCAATGTTGCCATTCCTTGGCTGCCCCCAGCTGGTAAAATTATAGATTATTCTTTCAAATATTTTGTTGGTGAGAAGGAGACATCAGATGGTATGAATTGAGAGAGATACTGCATTTATAAATATTTTTCTTTGAAGAGAGTGAAGAGATTCTGGGAAAATACCAACAATATTCACCCACAGTTTTCTCCTTCTCCTTCATAATTCTGAGACAGAGATAACTCAATATTATAGAAAATAACATGATTATAACATTTACACTGAAAAAAATAAAACATGAAGACCTGAGCCTTTAAAACATGCAAAATTTTGGTTTGCATATTTCAAAGGTTCAGCATTACCTAATAGAAATATGTGAGCCATTCATGTAATTTAAACATTTGTGCATTAGAAAGTAAAACAAAATAGCCAAAGTAAATTTTAATGATATGTCTTACTTAGTCCACTTTATTCAAAATATTACCATTTCAATATATACTCAATAAAAATTATCATACTGTTTTATATTTTTTAAATTCTAACTCCTGGAAATCCTGGTGTGTGTTTTACAGCACAGTTTAATTTGGCTACTAAACTGGATAGTGTTGCTCCCCAGCCTTGAAAGAGTTTTTTCTATAATCTGTTTTGCCTTGATTTTTTTTTCTTATTCTGTTTAATATTTTTTAATGCCAAAGGTCACATGCATGTGAGAGAGAAAGAGGGAGAAGGAAAGAAAACACTCCCAAGTGGAGCTAGTCATGCCACAATCACATTCCTCCAATTCTCTATCCTGTCAGGATTCTGGAATGCATGCTTTTATACAGTATGGTTTTCAAGCTGACAAAGCCTAGACTCAAACTCTGGTAGGCTACGGGGAGCCATCTTCCTCTGTGCAGTGCCTAATGGCTGTGCTATAGGGCCAACCCTCTTCTTTATCTGTTTATGTATTTTCTGTCCTATGATTCCATTTATTCTCATTTATTGACCCTTACAAATATTTCACCTGTACTTACAATGCCTGTGTATACCATATACTCATTATAATCCAAAGTCTCTAATTGTATTCAAGAAGTGGCTTTGCCCTTCTCTCTATCATTGCTACCAGTGGCACATTATCAACTTCTCAGTTATCCAGGATTGAAAGTTTAGATTTTTTTTTTCCCTGCTCATCACCAACCCCTTCTTATTCAACCAAATTTCCAAATCCTATAGCTGTATTTCTGGAATACTATCCTCCTTATATTTTTATTTTACACTTCTTGAGGATATTGCTGCTTAATTTTCCAAAAGTATCATTATGGTCTTATTACACATGCTTCAGAAAGATCCTAAGGCACCATTTTTCCTACCAAAAGGAACTAAAGACATTTTGGTTTGGAATTCCCTCTAGTCTTAGCACTTTTTTATATGTAACCTGTGCTACAGGAAAAGAAAAAAATATTCCCTAAACATTACTTGCAATTTTTCTCCCTTAATGTCTTTCTCCTATTTAATCCTTTACCTAGAACTTTTCCCTGTAATGCTGCCTGGTCCAGTACTGCTTATGCTTCAAGGCCCAGTACCAAAGGCACTTTTCTGTCAACCAGCCTTATACTCTCTTTATTCCCTCGGAAAAACTGAATGTGTTCTTTCCTTCCTTTGAACATATAACCACCTTTTTAAAAATATATATTTCTTGTAGTATTGGCTGACTTTTGCCTTGGATTCTATTACATATTTTTCATTTCCTTCCACTAGTTTGCAAATTTTCTTACACATGTGAAGCCATGAAGAGAATTAAGATTATTCATACTGAGGGCTTTTCAAAGCAAAGATATTTACATTGGTTGACATCTTGAGTTACAATATTTGAGGATTTCTTAATGAATAGATGTTAAGGATTTTTAGGTATAGAATCAAAGTCTTCCATTTGAGGGCTTCTCCAATTCTAGATACAGCATTTCCCTGGTGTATCAATTAGTTTCATTAAATCAGACATTTGGTTTTGTCTAAATGTTTTCTTCCTAGCCATAAATTAATTAATTTCTTTCTTTCTTTCTTTCTTTCTTTCTTTCTTTCTTTCTTTCTTTCTTTCTTTCTTTCTTTTCTTTCTTCCTTCCTTCCTTCCTTCCTTCCTTCCTTCCTTCCTTCCTTCCTTCCTTCCCTCTCTCTCTCTCTCTCTCTCTCCCCCTCCCTCCCTCCCTTCCTTTTCTTTCTTTCTTCTTTCTTTCTTTCTTTCTTTCTTTCTTTCTCTTCTTTCTTTCTTTCTTTCTTTCTTTCTTTCTTTCTTTCTTTTCTTTCTTTCTTTCCTTTTTCTTCTCTTTCTTCCTTTTTTCTATACACACGTGCACTCACCAGAGAGACAGAAAGTGAGAAATCACACCACCCCCCTAAGGGGGAATGGTCACACCACAATCCCTTCTCCTCTTGATATTTTGGGCACACATGCACATATACCCAGCATGAGGTTAAGCCACCAGGTCTGTGACACAAACCGCGGTCCACTATGTAGGAGTCCAATGATATACCATTATGACATCTTCTGGTACCCAGAGCACATAAATTTCTAATGCAGCCTTAATTTGCCAAGGCAAATACGGACCATAGACAACATATTTTATTACGTACATAACTTATGTTCATTTTTTCTCTTTTTCCAATAAAATACACAGGGTCTGAAAGGACATTGGCTCAAGTTTTGAATTAGTTTTTCTTGTTAATCTGGTTGAAAGGGCCTTTCTCATTTCTCTTCAGATATCTCATAGTTTCAGCTTTTCACTTACTCTTACAATGAGCCTTTATTTATGTCTGCTAAATATGGAATTAAAAGAAATAATGAATCATGAGACTTTGGCTGAGCTGCCTTTTCTCTTCTTTTCACGACTTTGCTTTTATGTGAACCTACTTACCTCTTAAGATTAAGGCAACAAATAAAAGATAAAAATGATCTTCAGCCAAAGCACTTAGCAGGCTATAAGAAAGCACTATAGTTTCTTCTGATTAAAACCAACCAAACTATCCTGAGAAATGAAGTTTTTCCAAAGTAACTGAAAAGTCATAGCAAAATAATTCATATTGGAGACAAGTATGGGGACCTGAAGAAGTACATTCATATGATAGAGCTAACCAGAAGTTTGGGGGTAAGTTTATTGAACCCGGGTTTCTGTGGAGGCATCAGATGCAGATTTCATACACAAGCTCTGGATTTTACTCAGAACTCCTCGGAAGCGCAATGAAAGACTAGCCTAAGTAATAACAAAGGACGCTTGCTCTTTACCTGTCCACTGGAGACTAATTTGTATGTCAGTGTTTCTGTTCCTCTTATAAAACAAAATATTCGAGTATCTAACCATTGCTGTTGTATTACTTTTACTTTATTTTTGACAATTATAAGAGAGGATGTGTGTGCCCCCAGAGAGAGACAGGAAGAGAGAGAGAGGGAAAATGAGAAAGTGCTACTGATGGGGGAAGGTGATGTTGCACCTATTTTTTCTTTCAGGATTTTGAGCACAGACACAAGTGGTTTTCAAGTCACCGGAGCTGGGACTTCAACTATGAGGTCAGTTGGCCATGTAGGATCTAGTTGCCTTAATCATCATGTCGATGGTTAACCTCATACCGTGCTTATAATAAGTTGCTACTGAACTTCCCTAACCTTGTAAAAAGTGAATGCAGATCATAACTCTGTGTGGTAGGAGGTGAGAGGGATTACAAAAAGTCAAGTGGTGAAAACTCATTCAAGAGGAAGAAACAAAATACAGGGAGAAGATCCATAATTAAGATTTAGTCATTGAGGAAATTACTGCTCCTGTTGTCAATGGAAACAAGACTTTCAACAACCCTCAAACCTTGTGAATAAAGTGGAAATGTGCCAGGGCAGAGACCTGATGACCTGTTTCACAAGCAGAAGCAATGTGCTCTCAGGGATCACTGGGATAGGCCAGATGGTCAGAGCTATCAGCAATACCAAAGAAAGACCTTAGGCTTTGGGGTCAGAAACTTGGGTACTTCCACTGGCTAGCTGTGTAACATTGGGAAAATGGTTGAACTTCTATGAAATAGTTTTCTTATCTCTGAAATGGGTAAAAACAATATCTTTGTTTTACTGAGAAGTAAATAGGATAGGATCTACATGGAATATGACCAAAGTACATCCATAATTAAACTGGAGGCATATGAGGTAGTTCATCTTTTCTTCTCTGGTACCTGCAGCTTAGAAAGTGCCCAGGGTTACCAAATCAATGAATGAATAAAGTAAGGGAATCCTTGAGTTTTCATGGAGAAAGAGAGACCTGAAAGTACCTTCTCACAAAGTAATTTATTGGGAGCTGCAAGGAGTGGGGATTTGTAGATGATAACATAATGATAAATACAGGAGTATGGGGAAAAAGGGAAAATGTGGATAGTGGATAGAGATAGAAAATAGAAAGGGAAGGAATGGCATGCACATTTTTTCTAAGCTGAGAAAGGAAATGATTTGAATATGTGTGTGTATGTATCTTGATTAAGTGTGTAAAAGAGAAGTGCCAGTATACCTTCCACCACTTACTGAAAAGTACTCTTCCTTCTTTCAATTTTTCTCCAAGGTGTGTAAAGTTAGAGTGGAGTGCACAAGCCAGGACTATTATCTAGAATTGTTGATAAAGTTAAAGATGAACTTTGGGAATCCTTTTTACAAAGAAGGTAGGTTTTTATGGTTTTCACTTTTGGTACTGATTATTATTTCATTCCTTTGTTTTAGGATGTATGTTTTCAAATAAATTCTTTAAAGTGTCTCTTTCTCACTATATAAAACATATTCTTAAACAGAGTTAATTGTGCTATAGTCCTGGAAAGTATTCTTCGTTGCTACTCCTACTTTCGTACTTTTGTAGGAACAGACATTGAACCAGATGATAAATTTGAATCTGTTATCAAAGGAAATATGCAATTCATTTTGGAATCAAATGCTAATGAATAACTTTTGCAAATCTGTTGTGTTAAATAAATCTTCCTATTGAAAAATAAAATTCCAAAAGACAACATACAGTTTCTTCACAACATGTGTAGTCTTTTCAAGATAATAGAATATCTTTGGGCAATTTGATTTGTAAGCCTTCTTAGAAGGAAAAATATTTTAAGAAGAAAAGACAAAGTTTTTTTTAAGTTACTAAGCTTAGTATATAATTTAACTTAAAAGCAAAATGTGTAAAGGCATTTAATGATATCTTTTAACAATTGTGCAATAGCAATATAATTATCTTTCTCATTTGTAAAGATCAAAGAAACTGCAGTTCAATGTTAAAGACTTTTAAAAATATGATTATTGTGGGAAGTCATTATGTTCAATTCCAATAATAAGCAAATCATAAAATTGTTCACATCAACTAAATGCAGGATGTACTTAAATATACATCTGTATGTGTAGTTAATGAAAATTTGTTTTTAGCTTAAGAAATGAAATAAGACTGACATGCATGGCATTCCCTTTTGAAAAAGCAATGTAATACACTGTAAAATTATATGTAACCCAATATAATATAAAGAAGATTATGATGATAATAAAAAATAAAGAAAAGAAATAAGTATATAATAGAGCCTCTGCACTCCTGCTCTCCTTGAATGAATTCTGAGTTGAAAAATATCCACACAAGGAGAAATACCAAAAACAAACAAACAAAAAAACAAAAAGGAAATGGAGAAAAATGTTAAGAAATTCAATTAGTGAAAATGGATAAATAGGAAAAACACAAAGCACCTAACCTGTATTGAACACCAACCCTGGGTTGACACCAGGCTCTGTGCTTTGCACAGGCTGTTACATTTAACCACCACAATCCACTGAGGTAAGTATTAGCATAGGTCCCACAGTTGGTATGTATCACTGCTGTGATTTAAATTTAGGATTATATCACTCCCAAGTCTGTACTAATACTATTACATACACTGAGAGATACATGAGATAACTAAAATTATATAATGAATATTTTGAGAATGTATACTACCTTTCCAAGTCACACTATCAAACCATTTTCTGCTATCAAATCCTTTTTATATTTATTCAAAAATTCTAATTAAGTGTATAATTATATTTGTGCATGTTAATTAATATTTATGGTCGATGTTTATAGAGTACTCTGTATTAGACACTGTATTAGAAGTGAGGCATATAGTGATGAACCTTCAGGGGAAATAAGTTCTAATGGGGGAAACAAATTACATGATAGCAAATTTTCATAATTAACAGGTAAGATCATGTGGCACTCCAATATTGGTTCAGAATCAGAATTTCATATGGTTTGATCTAACAGTCTAAATCTTAACGTTTGTTTTTAGAGTGTTCTTCAGATACTCAGGATACATATTTCTGTTATTTGAATATTCTTACATACGGGTTCCCTATGAGATAAGGTGCACACCGAGTGTCTGCAGAGAATAGGCAGTCTGTGGAGGAATAGTCAACAGTAAAACAGTGAACTTCTTATAAATTACTCAACTATTGCTTTAGCTTTCTGCCTAACTCTCAGGAGACGTTTGGCAATATCTAGAAACATTTTTGGTTGTAACAACCAGGGGAAAGGTGCTATTGCCATCTAGTGAGTAGAAACCAAGGAGGGCATTAAATCCTAAAATTCAGAGGACAGTCCCTCAACAGGAAGAAGTTATCCATCTCGAACTGTCAACAACGTCATTTCTGAAAAATCTCGCTCTGAACACTAGAAAGGACAGAGCAAAGATAATTGGCAGAATACTAGTATCTAACAGTACCACAGTGATATGCCCCAAACCTTAGAGGTTAGGTTTTCCAAAATACACAATGTATATGTCTCTGTGGAGGCATTCAAATCCTATGGGGAAAATACATACAAGAGTAAAAGTTGGAATGAGCCCCCCCAAAATAAGAACCCTTATTAACATTTAAGTTAACTGAAAAAGGACAAAAAACTTGACATACTATGAGTTTGTTATCAATGGCCTCTCATAAATCTAAATTGATAATAATAAAAACATTTTTTATTCTTCTTTCCTTATTTATTAGAAAGCTTAGAGGATATCATTTTGCTGAAATTTCCAACAGATGCTATAATTTTGTTCTTTCTATAAATAATATGTCCACTAAAGTGCTTTATTTTCTATATCTACTTTTCTGTTTTTAATATTGTTGTTATTAGAGGGCCGAGAATACAAAAACGAACTAATCAGAGTGTATTTAAAATAATCATCATTGATTCAAATCAGCCCTCATTTTTATTTTACTTTCAATATTTTTCCTTACCTCCTATCCAGACCTTATCCTTTCCCTACCAAGGAGGATAACTTTTGTACATTTGTATCAATATACAGTGGTGTTGTGTGTTTAAAGACTTCTCATTCTTCTCCTGCTCTTTTTCAGACTCAGCATCTTTTTATTTTTTTTGAGAGGTTTTTGCCATAAGGCGCGTGCGTTCACCAGATAGACAGAGAGAGACAGAGAGAAAGCGAGAAATCACCCCCCCCCAGGGGGGATGGCCACACCGCAATCCCTTCTCCATTCTCCTCCCGGGCTCTTGGGCATGCACGCACACGCGCCCGGTGTGAGTTTTAAGCCACTGAGTCCAGGACGCGAACCGCGGTCGACTACGTGGGAGTCCGGCAACATAGCCATTACGCTAACTGCTGGTCCCCAGACTCAGAATCTTAAGCACCTCACCAGACCTTATTCTTCTTTCCCCACCAAGGAGGACAACTTTTATACATTTGTACCAATATACAGTGGTGTTTGTGTGTTAAAGACTTCTTATTTCTCCTGTTTTTTTCAGACTCAGCATCTTAAGCACCTCACCTTAGTGATCCGTGCAGAACTTGCCCATTCTTTTGACTGCTTCATACATTTTTGAAGTTTCATCTACCTATCAACCACTTAATGGCCACATATCTGTTGAAACAATACTAGGGTATAGATTTTTTGCCCATACCTCTTTCTGTGTCTGTGATTAAACCTCTGTAAGCTTTCCATCTCTATAAGGTTTAATCACCAAGGTTTGAATCTCTATAAGCTTTCATTTCCTTTGTATTCGTTACCACTATTTTTCAACATATCTCACCAAAAAATTACAGTAATTTCTAAAAACAAAAGTAATGTTATTATAATTACATTTTGTTATTTGCACAGGGTTAATGATGTTTAATTTCAGAAAATGAATTGCCATCGCTAAGTCAACCAACAAAGTATATGTATTATTCAGATACTAAATTTTATTATATAACCTTGAAATTCTACTGAGATCTATGAAATAATTGCTAAACATAAAAATCAATAAATTATGTGGTTCCAAATTAGATGCATTTCCTGGTTCTTAAGTGTCTATATGAGTCACCACTTCATGACTCAAAAGTAGGTACTTAAAAATTAATTCCAATGGTTACAAATGTATAAAGAAAAATGTAGATCACTTTACATCAAATATTCTCTTTTATATCCTAGAATGACTACTTCTTGAGAAAAGTCTTACAACTATATCTCATTTCTAAACCTAGTTTCTTTCCTTATTAGTGTCATACTACTAAATATGTGTTCTGTTTTCATTTGGGGGCTTGATAAAATAATAGATCCTTTTAGAGATGCAAGCAGAGCTTATGTTTACTGTTCTTTTCTATACAATGCAAGAAGTCAAGTTCTGCATTCATGTTGACAATATGCTAAAGTCAAAACATACGCAATTTCCTTGATAGTTTGCAATCTTGATGTGATCAGATTCCTCCCTCTCCTATTAGACCTTTTTATTTTCTTATTTATCTAACATATGCTACCAAGAGTATAGGAATCTGTTTTTCTCCCAGTTCTGTGACCCTTGACTAAACAAGTTGTTCTGAGCAATAAATTCCTCGTAACTGTTGTTTTTCCAATGAAATGTGGAAGTATGTCACAAAACTTTCTTTGAATAGTGTAGCATAGTGTGAAAATGGCTAATGGAACTGACAGGTGGCATGGTGATTGAGGGCGCTAGACTCCCACATGGCCAACTGTGGTTTGAGTCCCAGGCTTGGTGACTTGCTTTCTCACTTTTCCTCTCTCTCTTTCTCTCTCTCTCTCTCTGTCTTTCTTCTCTGGACAAATTAAAATAATAATAATAATAAATGAGGTTAACTAAAATAATTTATTAAAAAATGGTTAAGATAATTATACAAACCAGATTAGAATAATACAATATTTGAAATAAAAGAGTTTGTGAAGTTCCAAAGGTAAGGACAATTCATTTTGATCAAGGCAATTAGGAAGACCATGAAAAAAACACAGTTTTAATTCTACAAAGAAAGACAAGTAGGATTTCAACTTGTAAAATATGTACTGTAGGTAGAAAACATCAAAAGTAAAAATCTAGAAGACTTATTATTCTTGGTGACTGAAGAAGGAGGCAGAAGATGAAAGTAGAAAGTTGTTGGCCTAGTCCATGAAAAGTCTTAAATGGCAGACTAAGGAGTCTGGATTGAATTCCATCAGGAGAAAACAGAAATTTTTTAGAGTAGTAATGTTATATTTAAAATTACTCTGGAAATGTGAAAGATAAATTGGAGCGAGAACTTCAGAACAGAAGAATGGAAGAGACTTAATGTTTACTAAATATTCTATTCTAAGTTTTAAATTTTGGGTTATATGAGTACCTTCTTATAAGCAGGATTTGGAAAAGTGATATAGTCTCTCTTGTCAGTTTTTACATCACGTATTTTAAGGTTATGCTTTGGTTCATTGCTGTATTTTCCTAGTGAGTTAACACTTTTATCATTATGGAAGGTCTAATACATATTTTTCCCCTTAAGGAACATTAGTAAGCTGTTATGTATGCTGCTTGCTTGCTTTAGAATAGCTATCTACCTCTTTTTTGGGTTAGTGTTGCAGAGAAACTATTTTTTAAAGAATTATTTTATTTAACTTTATTTATTTATTTATTTACTTATTTTAATTTGATCAGATTGAGACAGAGCAAGTGAGAAAGAGAGAGTGAAAGTGAGAAAGCAAGCCTCCAGGTCCAGTACTCAAACCATGGTTGGCCATGTGGGAGTCCAGCACCCTTAACCACCACACCACCTGCAAGCTTCACAGAGAAACTATTTTAATGGTTCTTTGCAGTTAAGACTTTCTTAGCTAGTCTTTAATAGATTTTTAAATTCACAATAGAGCACATGGACACACATGAAAGAAATAGAGATAGAGAAAGAGAGAGACAGGGACCATCCACAGGTCTAACACCTTATTCTCCTTTTTCCAGTCTTCCTGCACACTTGCCATGATTTCTCTGAATGTTTTCAGGCCAATTGACCCAAAGATTCAAGCTCTACATTCAGCATGTGACTTCCAGTTTCACAGTCCAGGGCACCATCAGCTGCACCAGAAAGGCTGGGCCTTTCTCACCAAAGCTTACTTATACTGGGGACCTAGACTAAATGCAAGTGTCCAAAAGTAATTTATAATTGACTAGATAGTAAGAGAGATTCGGAGACCTCTGTTCCAGAAACATTGAATGTACATTCAGGGTAATATTAATTAATTTTCATTTGCTCTCTCTGTCTCTCTTTGAGTGCTTGTACACTTGGCAAATTAATATGAGGCCTTTGGGAGGTGACTAGGTTATAAGACTGAAGCCTTCATAATGCATTTAATACACTTATAAAGTAAATAATACACTTATAAAGTAAATCCAAGGCACCTTTCTACAATGTGAGGATGTAGCAAAAATGTGATATCTACGGAGAAGAGAATAAGCTGTCAAATATGGACATCAAATATGGACATCAAATATGTTGATATCTTGATATTTGACTTTTTTAGCTTCTAGAACTGTAATAAAATAAATTTCTGTTGCTTATAAGACACCCAGTTATGATAATTTTTTACAACAGCCTGAATGGACTAAGATATTGTGGATCTTGTTTAGTTTATCATATTTGAAATTTGTTGAGCTACATGGATATGTAGATTCGCATCTTTCATTAGGGTTTGGAAATTTTTATTGTTTCTTCAAACGTATTTTTCCACTTTCTCCTACTCTTAAGACTTTCTTAGCTAATCTTTTCTTTTCTTGTCTTGTCTTTTCTTCTGGGGCTCCCATTATGCATATTTATGCATATGTATGTTTAATGCAATTCCATAGGTCTCCTAGGTTTGGTTCATTTTTATTTGTTTTGTTGGATAATTTCTATTGAATAATCTCCTAATTTTCTTATACTTTTTCTCTCTCTACTCAGATTTTCTGTCCAATCCTTCTAGTGACTTATTTCAGTTATTGATTGTACTTTTGTTCATGCATTATTCTCTTGGTTTCCTTTATGTCTTAGTCTATCTTATCCTTTAGCTCTTTGATTATATGAAGTTACTAGATATAACCATTTCTGCTAATTATTTTTTCTTTGAATTTTTCATACTTTTCTTTTTTCTTGAATGTTTGTATTTTTTTGTTGTTGAAAACTGTAATTCCAAATATTGTATATAGAACATCTAGAATACAGATCATTCTCCTTCAGATTTTGTTGATTCTTGGTTGGATTAGGGTAATTTATTTGTTTAGAGAGTTTTTTAACACTAAATTTATGTAATATGTATTGTCTGTCATGTATGTTCACTAAAGTCTGTTCCATTAGCTTGGTCAGAATAGTCCATCATTTTTTCAAAAAAACCTTTATTATTATTATTTTAGCATTTATTTATTTATTTATTTTTTACAGTATACATTTCTTTTTATTATTATTATTTTATTTTTTATTATTAAAAATTTTCTATTTCATATATTTTATAATAAAGGTCATTTTGTTAAAGTACTGATTATAGATTTACATAATGTAAAATAAAATAAAAAATAAAATCTTGAAATTTTAAATTTTTATATTAAAAAAGAATGTAAAAATTGAAAAGATTGCAACTTTATAAATTTTTATCTAATTTAGTTACACTGCAAAAAATCTAATATTTTTTTAGATCAAAATATCCTGTTTCCTTAATTTTGATTTTTGTAATAATTGCAGTCTTAACACACAAATGTAGTTTTTCTGTTTGTTATTTTTTTAGATTAGTGCCATAAGACATGTGTGCTCGCAGGAGTGAGAGAGAGAAAGTGAGAAATCATTGCTACAGGAGATGGCCATGCCACAATTTCCTTTTCCTCCATTCTCCTCTTGGGATTTTGGGCCCTGGAGTATCTTTCAAGCCACCAGGTCTAGGAGTAAAACTGTGCAGTTGGTCATGTAAGATCCAGTGCCTTAAACACTATGCCATGTACTGGTTCCTGTAATTTTGTAAAGATTCAATATTTATCAAAAAACAAAATTAATTTAAAAGGAAATTTTATATTTACTAATTAAAATGATTAAGAATGGAGATTCCTGAACTGAGAAATAATGCTATGACATTATATCATATATATTTCTAGAATTCTTTGAAATAAAGCATTGTAAAGATATTTCTCAATTTTGTAACTTATTAAATTTGTAATAGTCTTTAATGATTCATATTTCTTTAAGTGGAAAGGCTGTGGCAGATGTTGTCTGTCCCTATTCACCCAGCACTCTTAACCATGAAAGTAATGGTGTCAAGCAAAAAAATGTTAAAGTTCTGTCTGAAAACATTTTTCAAAGTTTTTTTTTTTTTTTTTTGGTGTGTTCATAAATTTGCTGATCGTATGTTTCCTTTATAAACTTTAGCACTGATTCAGTCTTACTTTAATATCAAACTGTGGGTTTTTGTTGTTTTTTGTTTGTTTGCTTTTAGTTTTTGAATTTATTTAGGAGACTTTGAATGCTGGTACTGTTAAGGTAATGAAGATTTATATTCAACCTTAAACTCTCTTTGATAAAAAGAAAAATGGCAGTAGTAAATGCATACACACACACTGGGTGAGTCTATAGTAATTAATATTTAAAAGAGAATTTTATAATACATAAAACCATTAAAATACATGAATCTTTTAAAATGTAGTTAATGCCAACTTCTTAACATACGCAATTTTATTCTAATATTCACTGATGTTCCTCTTTCTTATGTCCCTCAGAAGATAGTTTTTCTCTTTAGAGATCTAAAAATTCATAAAACTCTAGATACTACTAATAAGGAAAGTGAGAGAAAGAGTAAAGCTCACTCTACAAATCTTCATATGAGATCCATTTTGTATTCTTATCTATATACTCATCCTAGAGCTAAAACTTAAATAAGATCATAAATACAATTATATTAAATTGCATAAAAATGAAGATTTGGAAATGTTTCATAAAAATTAAACATGTTGTCTGTTATGTCAATATATAATATGTGGTAAAGATAGTGAAAAATATATATGATGTGGAGGAAAATGCTAGTAACTCAGAAGAAAAGAAACTTTAAAAGTTATGCTCATACACAGGACAAGATTCTTACCGAACTTAACTTTGAATTGAGTTTGTTGTATGTATAGCTTGTTCCTTTATTCAAACATATTATTTTGTACTCTTTGGCCTATAATATTTTGCTATTTTAATCATATCTCAAAATTTGAAATCTACTTTAAATGTTAAGTAATATGGATTATAATATTTCCTGAATCTCTATTTTTGTATCCAGTGGAAAACAAAATTGCAGTAGTTTAGGAAAACAAACCTGTACATTTAACAATGCCTTGAAATAATTTCAGAAAATATCAGCTGTTTGTTTTTATTGGTCTGGTAGGCTAATGCTATAATGACCACAGAGTATCAATGATGTAGCACCAGGTAGTCTAAAAACCTGATAGGTTGTAAGGGAAAGTAGGCAAATTCTGCTCCACACAATCATTCAGGGATGTAAGCCTTTTTCTTTTGTCTACTCTTCTCTTCTAAGTCAAGAAAGTTTCTATCTGTCCTAGGGCGGTGGGGGGGAGGGGGTGGAAGGAAGGAAGAAGAGAAAAAAAAAGAAAGAGAGAAAAAAGAAAGAAAGAAGAAAGAGAGAAAGAGAAGGAAAGAGAAAGAAAGAAAAGAGAGAAGGAGAAAGAGAGAAAGAGAAAGAAAGAAAAAGGAAGGAAGAAAAAAAGAAAAGGAAGGAAAGAAGGATGAAAGATACATGTGATATTGTGAGTACTGGAAGTATTTGCCACAGTGGTTAAAAGATACTTTATGAACCAGAGGTGTTTGAATATAAATCTTTGGAGGAGCAGAACAAATTCCTACAACTTTAAATTTAGAGGTTAGTAAGTAAAAGCTGGTCTCTAATAAAGCTTCCAGTTATAGGAACAACAGCAAATAAAAATGAACCTAAAATATTGGAACGTAGTATTTAATGGGAAATTTGACATAACCACAACAGTATGAAAAATTACTGCTGTTGATTCAAGAGCAAAGTAATTTGATAGTGCAATGTTTTTGTAATGTATTCAAAGGACGGCTGCCAAAAGAAACTATAATATTACTCATTTCATAGTTTAAGTATTGTTACATTGGATTTGGTTTTTGTGCTAGTACAGAAAATAAATAAGTAATTACATTAGTTTCCATCAAGTTTTCATTTAGATGGAAAATTACATAGCTCATTAAATTGTAAAAGAAAAGAGAGTGCAATTATGCTATGCTTGAGTGGTTAAAAAATTAAGTGATTATGTTGCAAAGGAATGTTGACAAAATCAATACAGATATATATCTTTTATTTTTACATTTTATTCAGTTACTTGTTTTCTGATATGAGTATCTGTTTTATTTTTAATAGGTATTATACATGGCTCTAAGTACAAGGGTTTTGTTTTGTTTCGTTTTTGAAATTTAAAGAAAAAGGCATCAGTGAAAAGTCTTAATATTACCCCTGTTATTAATCACCCTATTTCAAACTGTCATCCCAATTAAAAAAAAAGAAAACCACGCTTTTTAAAATTTTTTTTTTTTTTTACTTTCTTGTTAGTCCTCTCTGAGTTTCCTTTTGTAAATATAAGCAAATGTGGTCAAATGTTCACCCTTTTCTTATACTGATCTTGTGGAGCATGTATATTCTGTTCTGCACCGTTTTCATTGAAAAATATTTCTTGGAGATCTTTCCATGTAACTGTAGAAAGAACTTCATTCTTTATGAGGTAGGGGGACATGGGAGTAATGCTTATAGGACCCTGTTACCAACAAAAAACAATAGAAGCATATTTAAAATGCTATATACTTTGATAGCAAATGGTTATTCTTTGAAGACTGATGAAGGTAAACAAGCCGATTAAAGTGAAGAGGTTCTTTCAAATACATAGCCGTTTACACAACATTTTTTGAAAATCATCATTTTTAAAGAGCTAAGTGGCTATATTCACTCATATCAGCTCAATACCTGGCAACGCTATAGGACTTAAGGGGGAATGTGAGTTGCCACTGTACTGAGTTAAGCTTTACATTGTCAGTAATAATAAGCAAGAAAAATGATAAAATAGTAACATTATAGCAAATATAGAAGTACTTTAATTAAAGACTAGATTGAGAAAGACTCCTTTAGGTTTAAACTACAAATATTCTTTATTTTTTTTTTTTTAATTATTTATCTCTTCTCTGAAACGTAGTCACAAAGAAAGCGAGAGAGGGACAGCAATCACAACAGGATGTTTGCACTGCCATCCAGCACCAGCTTCAGCCAGCCAGGATTACAGGCATGCACATGTGGCTGGCATGTACAAGGAGCCCCACAGGATGCAAACTTGGGACCTCCCCATGTGGGTCCAGCATCACAAAGCATTGCATTACCACTGCATCACTATCTGGTCCAAGGCACATTTATTCTTTTATTTTTGTAATTGATTTATTTTTCCATGATGGGCACTGCTAGTAACCTCATGACATTTTTTTTTTCTTCCCCACTCTTATCTTCCTATCAGAAACCTTTTTTGTTTAAGACAACAACACAATGCTAATTGCTCAATTCATAGCTCAGCCTCCTTTGCAGCCGGGGCAGCACTATGATGATATTCTGGCCAGTGAGACATAGGTAGAAGTGGCTGTGGAGGGGTTCTCCTTCTTGTTCACTTAGACTTCCATCCCTTTTCCTTTCTCTCTTGTCTGGCCTGGATTGTAGACATATGGTCTGGGGGTGGAACATGCATCTTGTGACTGTGATGCAATAAGCATAAGGGTAAAAGTCTGCAAGCTAATAAAGAATATTTATAAGAGATTCAAATTTATAACACACTAAGTCACTACCTCCACATTCACAATTAAAACAGTTTAGTTTTTTGCATACAGGGGATAAGTAAGAGAACAGAGCTCACAGAATGTGATTTTTCGTGTTTGGGTGATTAGAGTGTTGCTGATAGCATTAAAGAACAGACACTATATTTTATGTTTTGATAGATTACTTATTATCCTTTTTTCCCACTGGCTCTTTGGGGTGGGCCTTTTTTTCTGTGTTATTTACTGGTTTCCCTTGCATCCGTTACTGTTAAGCATGACAAAAAATACTCAATAAATATATTTTATATGTATATAAAGGGTGAAAAATAATAAGTTTAGTTTGGGACACACTTTATGATGTCTGTGAGAATGACAAGTTTGGATCTAACACTGGTAGTTAATATTATTTAAGTATTCTCTATGTGTCAACAGTTGTTCTAAGAGTTTCATATGTGTTAACTCATTTACTTTTTTTTTTTTTTTTTGAGAGGTTATCGCTATAGGGTGCGTGCGCTCGCCAGACAGACAGAGAGAGACACAGAGACAGAAAGCGAGAAATCACCCCCCAGGGGGGATGGTCACGCCACAATCCCTTCTCCTCCATTCTCCTCTCGGGATCTTGGGCACACACGCACACCCGCCCGGTGTGAGTTTTAAGCCACTGGGTCCGGGACGCGAACCGCGGTCGACTACGTGGTAGTCCAGCGACATAGCCATTACGCTAACTGCTGGTTCCCAACTCATTTACTTTTTAAAAACAAAACAAACCATTATTAGGTAGCTATTAGCATCATAAGCACTTTTAAGAAAAAGAAATTGAGGTAACAAAAAGTTCATTAGCTTGTCTGAGGTTGCATGGTCAAGTAGAAGAACTTGGATTTTAAGTAAGTTGATCTGGTCTAGGTCTTCAGGTACTTAACTCCTACTCCAGTTGGCTGACCCCTCTCAGCTAAGTCTGGACACGAGAACTAGAGAAACATATATAGGAGACTTATCATTTGTTTTCCAGAGCTAGAATGTGGTGCAGTGGTTAAACAGAATGCTCTCTGAGAAATTTTACATAGAACAATTCTTGGTTCAGGTCTGGAGAGCTCCCTGAGTATGCCTGCCATGTGCATGCCCATGATCCAGGGCTGGCGGATGGCTGGGGGGGACCATCATACCAGGACCCTGTGGGTATGCTTTCTCTTGCTCTCTCAAAATAAATTAATACTAGTGATAAACCTTTTAAAAAGTTGTTTTCCAAGCACAATTAGAATAGAGAAAAGTACACAGTTGGATTGCGATGTCTCCAAAGGAGTTGAACCAACCGTTGTTAGAAATCCTCACAAAATGACCATGTTCACCACTATCGAGCATCTAGCAGTCAGATACACAAGCTGAAAATTTAGATTTGATCATGCTGCTGTTTTTAATTTATCTTAAGGAAGTCAGCTCACACTAATTCATAAGAGACTAAATTATCAAAGTCAGAATGCAAATTAACTTATCAAATGAGAAAATTAATTGAAGGTGGAATTAACATTCATACCAGGTAGCAGTGTTCAAAAGAGATTCTTGGTGAGAATAAAAAAGTACTAGGATATTAGTAAAAATATTTGAATGGTTAAAAGCACTAGGATCTAATATGTTATGTTCTATATGTGATACATCTGCCTGATAGGCATGACTGATCACTCTCCCCCTCAGCCTATGAATGGGTATGCCCATGTATCGCTCACCCTTTTTCATACAAGTAATGTCGTCTGATTTGAGTCTTTCTGGTTGATCTATTATTTCTTTAGACTTCAGTCAAGACTTGCTATCATGACATTGTTTCCCTGGTGGCTGTATTCATTTATATTAAAGTCTGAAGGGCATCCTGATTGGTTTCTCCAAGTTCTCCAAGCCTCTACCTACCTCCCCTAGTCACTATCTGATGACTTGTATCTGCCCCATTTTCCGTTATTGTACATAAAACAGCCTAAGAAACACCACCTCTGCTTTAACACTGAACTCTCCATTCATGCTTCTGCTTCTCATTTCTTTTACTTTCAGGACTGCGATCATTCTCTGCTGTCTGTCTTCTCTTCTTCAGTTCAAACTCAACTTCATCAACTCAACTGCAATCAAGGTTTTTGTTTGGTTTTATTTTATAAGATTTTTATCATAGGGCATTTACATTCATTGGAGAGGAGAGAGGCAGAGAGAAACAGTGGGAGGGGAAGTGAGAAGTCATCCCCCAGGGGGATGGTCCTGCCACAATCCCTTTCCCCCCATTTCCTCCTAGGATTCAGGGCACACAAGCACATGCACCTGGCATGATTGTCAAGCTACCAGGTCTAGGACTTGAATTGAGATTAGCCATGTGAGAGTTCAGTGCCTTAACCACCATGTCACCGGCTAGCCCCTACAGTGAAGTTCTTAACATAAAACAAAACAAAACATCAGCTAAAAAGGCTTCCATCTCATTTTCCTCTTCAAAAGAGTAGATGTTCTCCTTCATTCCCGTGTCACCTTTAAGTATTGCTAATGCCTCCTTCAATCTTCAGCCTACCTCCTTCATAGATTGATCTGCATTCATTGTTTGACTTCCTCACTTCTGTGACCTGCCAATTCACTGCAATCTGGCGTTGGCTTTTACTGCTTTAGTAAATATACTTTGGCACACAGCTGCAATGGCATCCCACTTGTCAAATTTATGTCACATTTTACTTGACCTCACCAGTATCTGGCACTCTTGAACACTTCCTTTGTGACTCTCTCAACTCTCTTCCTGTGACACCATTTGTCTTAGTTTCTTTTTTTTTCCTTCTCTTATGTTTCCTTCCTAGTTTACTTTGTATGTTCTTTTTACTTTTATCTCCCCTTAGATTTATTAGTTTCCAAGAGCTCGGTCATTGACTATTTGCTATTCATTATCTTTCCATTCTATCTACATGATAATTCTCATTTCTATGGCTTCAGTTACCAATCATATCTAATATAGATTTCTTTTTGGACTCCAACTGCATATTTTCTACTACATTATGTATATGTCCACCAAAGGGTGCTGCTGCTGCTGTTCTTTTTCTTCTTTTTCTTTTTCTTCTTCTTCCTCTTCCTCTTTTCTTCTCTTCTTCCTTAGTTTTCTATACAGTGTGTGTGCTTGCTGGGAAGAGAAGACACGTAGAGAAAGAAAGGGAAAGCAAGAAATCATGGAAGGAAGATGGCCAAGCCTCAATCTTTTCTACTCTACTTTTCTCTCTGGATTTTGGGCATGCATACACATCTACTTGGCATGTTTTTAGAGTCACTATGTCTGGAACTTGAATCTCACCCATGTGGGATCCAGTTACCTTAACCTCTGCATCACCTGCTGGCCCACCAAAGGGTATCTTCAACATCAACATTCCCAAACTGGAATTTACTATTTCCCTCAAAATCAATCCCTTTCTCTTCTTGTTCCAGATACCACTCATCCAAAGAAATAAGAATTCTGAGGCTCATTCCAAATATTTCTACTATTTCTCCACCCCTTATTAAATTACTGAAAATAGCCAGTAGGTGATAATAGTTTTGCTATACCTACTTATTTGGTAGTTTTGCCATTTTCTCTATTAGTCAGAAACAGAGAGAGGGTAGTCATCCAAATTTTCATTTCTGTCTTCTAACACTTTCCCTCAGTGCTGTTGGTTTCTAGTATTTTATATTATGTTTTGCTCATTGACTTTTTCTATTGACAGAAATATTCCCCCTATCTCTTGTTGAGAATAGATGTAGCACATTTTTTAGATGCTCTAAAGGAGTTTCTGAGTAGAGCCAGCCAGAATCCCACTATAGTCATTTCTTAGTGACAAACAAACTTACATTAATATAAATGTTAAATACGGTTGCCAGGCAAAATATAATACACTCAGGTGAATTTGATTTTTAAATCAGAAACAAAATAATTTTTGTATATTTGGGGCATATTTATACTAAAATATTTAAACTAAAAATTCATTGTTTATCCAACATTTAAACTTAACTGAGCATTATGTAGGGTTGCTAATCCATAAAGAAGTCAAAGGCAAGCCTAGCTCAATATACTACTAATGAGCTGTTACCTGAATCATTATACAAATCCCAGGTACTAAAAATCCTCTTAGACTCACATTCCAGGAGCTTAGTCAGACCTCCATGGCCAGTTTTAATTACTTTAAGTCCCTGCACTGAATTCTTCCTGCAATGCTACTTGAATTTTCTCAAAGAATCCTGCTGCCTGAATCTTCAATCATCCTGCCGTTCAAGTTATCACTCAAAATTGTTTTCCTATTTCTGAAGACTTCTTCCTCTTTGTTCTCTCAGTTCAAATGATAGTGGATACAGATTTTGTTGGTTTTACCAGCCCTACAGAAGTAACTAAATAAGAACAAATTGCTCTTTACCAGTAAGACTGGACTAAGTTTCAGAACTAGTCTCAAAATGTCCTCTGCCACCTACCCTCCCCCAATGTTTTTTTTTTCTTTTCTAGAAAAAAATACACATTCTTTACAAAAGTGGGAATATTTATTGAACTATTTTTTTAAGATTACTTATGTAGTTACTCCATGAAAGAGTGAGGCAGAGAAAAAAACAATACTGCCAACAGGATCTTGATAATGCATTCCAGCCCCTGTCCCAGTGGGCTTAGAGCAGAGGCATCCACAAGAGTGCTCAGGAAGGCCCCAGAACTTAAACCCAGGACCTTTCCTTATGAATCCAGTTGCATCAACACTATTCTACTAGCCAGGCCCTATTTAGGCAGTATTAAAAGCAATGTTGGGATAGTGACTCTATTAAGAAGAATTTTGAACTTTGTCATTGGCACAATGTGGTTAAGTCCAGTTTTTCAACTGAACACCCAGTTCAAAAAGCTGATCTCTCAAGCACTGTAATTATAATTAAACAATCTCCACATTGTTCTTAGCTGTTCAAAGAATGAAATTAGCATCAGATGTTCCTACGTTTTAATTCTTAAAAATGATTCAACTGAAACTATAAAATTCTAGATGTTGGAATCATAGACTGCTCAGGGAGGCATATCTATAGGAGATCTAACTTTTTGTAAAACAATATTAAATGTAATTTTTAAGGGTCCACTATGTGCCAAACACTGTATGGGACATTAAACACTTATTGATTATGCTAACTGATCAATAAAATAATTTTGTTAAGGCAGCTATTATTATCCCCATTTTTCAAATGAGGAAACAGAAGCTCAAGTTACATATCTAAGATCATACAGTTGAAAAAGTGGCTGAGCTATTAGGGCAGGATTGCTTGAACTTAACTAGCCTTCTCTTTATGTACCCTGATACTTACAGATCAACCTTGTAAGAATGCAGAGGAGGAAACACACTTACCTCTCAAGTGGTTACTAGACTTTAGAAACAGATCAATCCAAATTTGAAATTAATTTGTAACAGACAAATTAATCATCTTAATATTGGTAAACTCAGAATAGCTCTACTTATGAAAATATAAAGCCAAATTGCTGGAAATTGTATGACAATATTGAGCAATCAAAGTTGGAAAAAATGAGGAAGACAAGTTCTTTAAAAATGATAGTCTTTGTATTTCTTTTTCAAACTGAAACCGTTTTGGTTTCTTCATGAGAACAGTATGCAGCTCATGACATCGTGTGGCCACTTCATGTACTGCTCTCAATATTTTTGAAGTAGGAGAAAAAAATGCATATAGTGAGATAGATCATTTCATTTGTTGTTATTTATCTATTTAAGAACTAAATACCATAGTATGAGGTAACGGGGTGATTACCAAATTTTTCATGTCTATACTTGAAATATTCTCAGTTTTGTTGCTGGTATCAGTATGGACATTTAGAAAGATATAATCACTTTTCAAGTTCTTAACAGTGAGCCATGTCGTTTGATCTGGTTTGAACAAGCCAACCAGAATTATAGTGTAGCAAGTAAGAACTGGCTTTGGGCTACTCTGAACTTGGTTCTCTCAGCATTCTTTCACCTCTGCCTACTGCTGAGGGCTCTCTGGCTGCAGTCCAAGCTCTTATCCCAAACCAACACATACAGGACCTCATTGCTGCCACCTCAGCCACCAAGTGGTGCTCCTGCCACTGTGCATTGCCAGTGCAGCCCCAACACAGCTAATGCCTTGGAACCATAATGCCAATGGATATTTTGTTCTTGAACCACACATTCAATGTAAGCTGTGTTTTGTTCCCCACAAAAGCTTCAAGGTTGCCCTTTTTTATGCAATGCCCTGTTTCTTGAACATCAAAGTGCTGTCTAGTATTTATACCGGGTTCATAGCTATAGTTCAGTTGAACATAGATGACAAACCTTGAGCTAGACAGCCTTGAGTAAGAGTGGGGTCAATATAAACATTTTAGCTTTAAAAAATATCTCACAGATAACGTTTTATTGCATGTGTATGATTTCACTGAATAGAGTAATTTTTTGGAGTTATACATAATTTTTAAGAAAATTATGCTTTTATATTTTCTTCTGACTGAAGTTAATCAGAATTCATCATATGTATTTAGGATATATACCAGTATCGAAGGAAACTTTGAATGAAACTAGCTTTTGAAATTCTGTCACAAGATAGTGTATATTCCAGCAGCAACTACCACTTACTCTTAAACTGGTGGCTCTTTTACACTGTTAATGTGTACTTTGGATATAGGATTTTTTTGGTGCATATGTGATAACTCTATTAGGACTGTGCTTTGTGATGACAAGGAAAACAAAAAAGGAGACCAGATTGCTGCTGTTTTACATATTCAAAAGAGGCTGAAGTTTCATTACAGTTTTTTTTTTTTTCTACCCCTGAAAAGGCTATGAATGCTCATTTTAAAAATTGGTACTGGAGTCCATGAAGAATCAAGAGGAAGATTAATCATCTGCTGTGACTGCAAGCATGAGGATTTTCTGTAGATATGGGTACAAGAAAATATTATATATCTCATTTTCCTGAGAAGGTCAGAGACAAGTCTGTTATTATGAGTAGAAATGTAATGTTCAGGTGTTTGACCTTGTTTCTGTCAGGTGTGAGCCATGTCTGGAAACATTCTGTTCAGCTTTAGGTATTTAGGAATTGCATAGCTATAGCTCAGCTGAAAGTGGGTGACAAACCTTGAGCTAGACAACCATCAGTGAGAGGGAGGTCAATATAAACATTTTAGCCTTAGAAAAATATGTCACAGATAATGTTTTATTGCATGTGTGTGATTTCACTGACAAGAGGAATTTTTTGGAATTATACATAACTTTAAAGAAAATTATGCTTTTGTATTTTCTTCTGACTGAAATGATTCAGAATTCATCATACATATTTAAGATATACATACTTTTTAAAATTGTTGAAATCTTCACATGGATATATAACCCATATTTTTCTCTATAAAGAGAGGGTTATTCTGAGTGTTTTCTTGATTGATTAATGTCGTAAAGACTGTAAGTTAGCGTTTGTAAGTTCTAGGAAATCTCATCAATCAATGACAAGAGTAACTCAAGTGCATTAAACTATGAGTCATGATATTGATGTAAAGGTTCTATATGAATCTGTCAGCACTGAGTTGAGCTATATCTTGATTTTCTTTCTAAATTGCTGAAAAGATAACTGGATCATTTCAAATTTCCCAAAGAAATCCAAATACATTTGTCTTTTTCCTTTTCCTGGAAGAAGGTGCTACATGTTGGAAAATTATAAAAGAGAATGGTAAGTTAATTAAAGCTTGTTAGAAAAGCTGAGTTTTTTTTTTTTTTTTTAAGAGTTTTTTGCCTTAGGATGCATGCTCTCTCTCACATGCATGTGCACTAGAGAGAGAGAGAGACAAAGACAGTGAGAGAGAAAGTGAGAAATCACCACTGAAGGGGGATGGCCTTGCCACAACCCCTTCTCCTTCATTCTCCCCCCAGGATCTTGGACATAACACACACACACGCCCGGCATGATTTTCAAGCCACTGAGTTTGGGACTGGAACTGTAGTCAGCCATGTGGGAGTCCAATGATATAACCGCTACGCCATCTGTTGGCCCCAAATCTGAAGTGTTTTTAAGCAAAGAAGCATATATTCCTGACAGAGCATGGAAAAGTAAAAATGTGTAATTTTCCAGTGAAGAAACCTGATAGATACCACTTCAATTATGAGATCAAGATTGATATCAATAGTGATTTCATGTGGATCATGAATCCTCTCATATACTGTGATGAGAATCATAACCTCTGTCCATTTTCTTTCCCAAAATAAAAACCTACAATAATAAGAAAAATATCAGATAAGCTCAAATTAGGAGACATTGCACAAATGTTTGTACAAATGTCTAACCTGTATTTCTTGAACTCATGTCAAAGTTGTTAATGATAAAGAAAGGTTGAGAAACTGACACAAAAGAGAAGACATGAATGACATGACAACTAAATACAATATGGTACCCTGGATTGGACATTGGAATGGAATGAAGGCACCAATGGAAATTCAAGTAACTCTGGAATTTAGTAGATAGAAAAAAGGCAACCTTGGGTCCCTGAAAAGGACAATACACTTGAAGCTGATTTTTCAATTGTAGTGATAGATTATACTGAATTATTTACACTGTTTATCCAACTATCAAAACTCTGCAAAGATGTGCCAACTCAGCAGCACAACAGTAATGCACTGTTCAAGAGAAGCTGGATTGCACATGGCAACCGCACTTTGATCTCCCACCTGTGCATGCCCACAATCCAATGGGTTGGAAAACTGGAGGAAGGGGATCATCATGGCCTGACCAGATTACATGGAAGGGGCTCTTCTTTCTCTCCCTATCTCTGTGTCTCTCACGCACATGCATGTGCTCTCTCACGAATAAAGAAACAGTTAAGTACACAAAACCAGGAAGAACTGTGACGGAATTGCCAAAATCAAAAGACTCTATTAAGATAGATATTTAGAACTTTTCTACTGCAATCTTACTCCTCTGCAATTGTCTATTTACATGAGTAGAGTAATATGAATCTTGTCATGTACTGAAGAGTAGCTGGGAAGCAACAGAGATTTTCAGTTTTATTCAACTCTCTGAAGACTAGAGCATTAATCTAAGACATCAAAGAGGTGGGTAGGGTTTGGTAAGGAACATAATGAATTTAAGTATTGAGCACAACAAGTTTCAAAGACCTGCAGCAGTGTTTACAGGTGTGGCCTGGAATTCCAGAGAGAGAGAGAGAGAGAGAGAAAGAGAGAGCACTATAAGGTGATTCAGATACATAGATTTGAGAGTCCTCAGCCAGGAATGTGATTTCCCCCTATACAAGTGATGGCAAAGAGAAGACAGAGAGTATCTCTTTCAATTTACCTGTTTCTCTCAACCATATTATGAGTACGTAGTCATAAAATGCAACCAAATGATGGGAACCAGCAGTTAGCGTAATGGTTATGTCGCTGGACTCCCACGTAGTCGACCACGGTTTACGTCTTGGACCTGGTGGCTTAGAACTCACGCCGGGCGCCTGTGCATGTGTGCTCAAGATCCCGAGAGGAGAATGGAGAAGAAGGGATTGCGGCGTGACCATCCCCCCTGGGGGGTGATTTCTCTCTTTCTGTCTCTCTGTCTCTCTCTTTCTGTCTGGCGAGCGCACACGCCCCATAGCGAAAACCTCTCCAAAAAAAAAAAAAAAAATGCAACCAAATGAATCAGCTGACATCCATTTTCTAGTTCATATATCTACAATGGTTTCAACATGAAGCAACACTAACATAATATTGATATTGTCACATGGAAAATGCAAACAATCATACAGATACTAACTTCTTCAGGAGCTAGAGATATTCTAGTCTTGAATTTTATCTCGCACTTTGACTTCAGTGCTCAATTTGACAAATGATAGCACAAGTGGTGTTAAAAGGGTGAAAAGCCAACCGTAGATTTTTGCAGGCTTGAAATTGACATGAGAGGGCCAAAATGAGAGAAACATTTCTGGGATCTATATCTGGAAGAAATTCTGCTAGTTTTGCATTTGATTATTGACAGACTGCGAATTGTTATAATTCTATATGAAACAGACTTAAAAATATTTTTAGGAGGTGGATGCACTCACCAGCAAGAGTGAGAGTGAGAGTGCAATATATTCATACATACATACATACATACATACACACATACACAGAGAGGGAGAGAGAGATGGTGCCCTACACCCCATGGGGCATGGTCATGCCACAATCCTTTTTTCTCCATCCAATCAGGATTTTGTGCACACATGCACAAGTGCCCAGAATGCAATTCAAGCCTCTGAGGCTAAGATTTGAACTGTGGTCAGACACATAGGATCTGGTTCCCTATGCCCTGTGTGTAGCCACTGCTTGGAGGCAAGTCTTAAAATGGACTCTTAGGGTTTCAGTCCATTCTAAAGACAGAAGAAGAGCTTTAAAGTCACAAGGGTTGGTCCACATAGATTTCCTAGGCCCTTAAACAAAAATTTTCCGTGAGTCATCTTGGATTTTTATAGAGGCCTAGAGGCTTTGCGCAGAACTTGATGGTGCATTTGTTAAAGTGCAGATATGGGTCTTTGCAGTGCACTCATTTCAGTGATCTCATCTGTTTACAACTGACAGAGGCTGACAGGGGTTCCTGGAAGAGCTCTTTAAGGTGGCTCTGCATAGACCAGTGTAGAGGCCAGAGAGACCAGTCAATTGCCAGGACACTGGATCCCTGTCGTAAGCGTTTAGGTCTGGAATTGCTGTAATTTTCCACCAGGTAGTTTCTCAAAGGTGAATTTGATATCAGAGAATGGAAGAGATACTGAGATGTAGAAGAAAAAGTAGCTTACCCAAAAATATTTACTCTTTTGAGATCACAAAATTTAAAGGAAATCTTGTAACACATTAATACCTTCCAACTTCTTTAGGTTAGGCTCCTAAATCCAAGAACCATTTATGAAAGCCTGAAAACAACATCTAGAAAAATATTGCCTTAAGCACTTGGGAAAGACGGATCTAGGAGAATAAAATATCTTAACAGAGGTCTGACATGGTGAAACAAACTGATCTGGAAAATAATTCAGGCAGCAGTTTGGTCAAAATGGCCTTAGATAGTAAAGTTGATCTTTAAAGTTTATGCTTTATGTTTTTCCCTATACCAGTCATGACTCTCCTACTCCTGTGTCAGAATCTACCACTCTCCTTTTTCCTCAGTCCCCATAGTAAAACTGTTATTGCTTTCCTGTATAGAGTGGTAAATTATATATAAATATATATGTAAGTATAAATAACTGTAAATAGATGTGTACAATTAATTTGTACATAAGACTATGAGCTCCTTTTATCCTGGCAACTTTCATTCCAGAAGAATGTATAGATTCTTACAACCACCCATAGAGGTGGATAAAAATATTTCTTTTATTTAGTTTGCATATTTTCTCCTTTCCTCACCAAACCATAGGTATCACCAATTCTAAAATCATATCTGTTTGGTTCCCTGCTGTGACCCATGGTCTAGAATCCTGTCTGGCATGCAGTAAGGACCAGGTAAACATGATTAAATGAATGAGTGATCAGCAAAATCGTCAACCCCATTTCTTACAAGATTACATGGCACATAATGTCAAAGACAAATTTGAACCTAGTTCTATCTGACTTCAAAGGTCAATTGTGCTTAACTTCCTTATTGATTAATGAGAAAAACCCACTCACTATCTCAAAGTCATGAACCAGTCAATCAAATAATCATTATCAATCAACCTCACTTAATGCAAAGGCAGAGAAATGCTGTAACTGGCAAAGCACACCGTATCTCTGCCACAGCCTTCAGATCTTAAGACATGAAATGCCCAGAATATTTAAGGTCTACTATTAATAGACATCTATTAAATGTTAATGTATTCTAGGATTACTTTAAGAATTTGAGGTATTTCCTCACATAATGTTTACTAAATACTCTGAGCGAGGTAAGTACTATTATTACTATGGATCACGCACCTGAACACAGACAGTTTAAGTAACTGCACTACCTGACATTCTGAGAGGCATTCAGCTAAGATCTGGATTCAGAAAATCTGTTTACCAATTATGTTCTTAACTATGACATACCGTCTTTATAAGAGTTTGATGTATTTAGAGGGTCAGGTGAAGTAGTTATCAAAGTGGCAAGCTATGTCTTTGCAAGGGCTAGTTTTTATTTCCAGTGCCTCAAACAATCTTGGTAATTGTAGACACTCTAATATTCATAGAATAAATAGATGATTGAATCTAATTAGCCATTGGTGAATGAGAAAATCACAAACCTAGGAAGATGAAACTCAGTGGAAAAGTGAGAATTCTTTTCTTGAACAAACCCCAGGATAGTAAAAACTGAAGGTAGGTATGTTAGAAGAGGTATGGCTCAGCAGATATGGAAAGGGTAAAGGAGGCTCTTAAAAGGCTAACTTGGTAAATAAATTAGGTCAGAAGAACTACTATAATCTTTAGATTTACTAATAATGTTCCTCTTAGTATACTTTTTCTTTAAAAAAAAAGAGATTTTTGCTATAGAGTGTGTATACTCGCCAGAGTGTCAGAGAAAAACAGAAAGTGAGAAATCACCCCCATAGGGGATGACCATGCCACAATCCCTTCTCCATTTTCTTCTCAGGATTTTTGTCATGTACACACATGTGACCCACGTGAGTTTTAAGCTGTTGGGTCTGGGACTTGAAACAAGGTCAACTACATGAGAGTCCAGTGACATAACAATTATGCCGTCTGCTGGCTCCCTGCTGTCAATGTACTTTTATCATTTCCTCTATGACCATCTTGGTGGCAAAAACATCACCAATGGATTTAACTTGGTTTGGTTCTCCAGCACTTGACCAGTGTGATAGCTGAAGCCCGTGGATCATGGATCTTTTCACGTGCACCTTCATGGCAAATTCTCATTCATTCAGAAAGCATGGTGACCAAATAATGTACTGTTCAAATGTGAAAACATAGTCACTCCATTAAAACTCATGCTGGGAATCTGTGTGTGTGTGTGCCCAAGATCCTGAGAGGAGAATGAAGGAGAAGGATTGAGGCATAGACATCCTCCCGGGGGTGGCAGGTGTCTTCTTGCATTCTGTCTCTCTGTCTTTCTCTGTCTGTCCAGTGCCCTATAGGAAAAATCTTTCTGAAAAAAATTAATGGGCTTATATTAACTTCTTATAAAGTAAATCACTCTCTAAAACATATGGGCACAATTGCTTCCTCAGTGAGACCTCTTTCAGAACAGATATAATTGTATATACAACAGCATATGCAAAAATCCCTCAATCATAGTACACATGAAAATAATTGACCTGATTTTACAGATAGTTTCTCTAAATATGAGCAAAGTCACAATGCAGAATTTTCAAACCATCTGGGGGAAATACCAATTGTTTTAAATGTATGAATGTACAGAGATCTCTAGTGGCTTCCCTGTTTCTTTTTTTGCTAACTGTACTTCAATCTAACGGTCAGAAGGTTCATAAATCACTAAAGTGCTTGCTTATTTGTACTACCTAATTCCAAAGAGGTCCCAAGTTCTCTTCTGGCTCATCTGAGCAGGAACATCAGTCAGGGAAATTCCATGAAAGTGACTTTGAATGCAAAATGCTTGGTGTTCAAGCAGGTGTCTCAGGTCACCAAAACCTGAACAAGGTTTGAAGCATGATTTTAAGATAGAACTAAGACCTACCCTTGCTCATCGGCCTCCAACCAAGACACGGCTAGGATACTTCATGATGAGATTGTTTCAGAGACAGATGAACTTTGAGAATAAAGAGTCAATGCAGAATATGCCCAGAATATTCCTTTAGATGTGGTTCTCTCTAATGCTTTAGAGAGAATTTCAGTATTTTCTACTTTATTTTGCCTCTTTTCATAGCACTGACACAAAATTCTAAATGTATCTTTCCAAAGTTGTTAGAAATGAGTCATAAAATAAGTAACTTGTGTTTGACTTTCAAGTATTTCTAGCACCAAGCATTAACAGTAAATGAAATCCTTCTAATATTTTCTATGGGTGGGAATGTGTTAGATTTCTATGTCTCTTAGATTGAACTAGAGTCAATTTAAATTTAGTGTGTTTCATCACATATAAAGCAAGTTTAGTCAGAAACTATCAAGTATGTGTCAAGGTGTTATCCAAAAGTCAGAAAATTCACTCTGTGCTTCAGAAATAAATACTAGTGACTAAACATATCTACACCTTCTTAAACATTTAGCATATCATGTACACATACTTAAAAAAGATATACTGTACCCCACAAGTATGTAAACTATTATAAATAAATTAAAATTACAATAAAAAATAAAGAAATACAGGTGAATTATTTCCCTTATCTCTTCAAATAAATGTTGAATGCCTTGGACATTCAATCCAGAATGAGAGAACATAGAGAGTTTTAATCAAATGATCTTAATACGTCAAGCAATCTAATTTTCTAGTTTTACAAGGGAGGAAACCCAGACTCAGAAGATATGTTTCTATCTTGGGGTCATACAAAAAACAAGTAACCTGAATACTGGTCTCATAGCAACTATTCCAGTGGTTTTTGAACCATTAAATAATCTTGTTGTTGTCTGTAGCATTAAAATTTCTTCTCTACCCACTCTGAGGATGTAATTTCCCCATAAATAGGGAATTGCTATAATCTTTTCTTTGCTTTGGAAATATTTGCTCTCCCTATTATCCTTCTTATGATTTTCTGATTTGTCCTCCTATAGATTTCTATCTGTCTGGTTACTTGACAATTGGGTGCAGTTTATCTGCTCAGTCCTAGTGACCGATGATTCAATTAGATGACCTGCCTTGGCTTTGATTTAGGTTATTTCAGAAAGCCAGCTCTCCCTTGGCTCTCCCATCCATTTCATCAGTGACAGAGGTGAACAGCACCCTGCACTGATCCGACACTCTCAGGACCTTGAACTTGGAGGCTGTTCCTAGACTTAGCACAGACTAAAGTCCTGGGATAGTCCTTGCCCTTCAAGTACATCTTCACATCGGTACTTGAAGGACCATCTAAAGCATGTACTCTTTCCTTAGAAGAATATAAGTTCCTATAAGTAATATAAGTAATATAAGTTCCCTATAAGAAATTTAGACTATGAGGAATTTCAAAAAGAAGAAAATCTATCTATAATTTTCATCATCCAATTATAAATATTTTTGGTAAATGCATTTATTCATATATTTGTTGAATCAATATATGAGTGAATGTATACTCACTGAATGTCAGAACCTACTTGGGTTTTCAAGACATAGCAGGATAAGGGGGGTGGGGGGAATTCTGCATTGTGGAATTTATAGTCTAAAGACCTAGATAGTAAGCAAATAGAAATTGTGCTGTAAGACCACCTAGCAAGTGTACTTATTCAAATTTAGGAATTCAATGAAGAGTCCAGTGAAAAAGCATCATAGGGGAAACCTGAGAATGTGATCGATTTAATCAGATTAAAGGGGGAAGGATCAGGGGAGGAGTGTTTCAGGAAAGGAGTACAATTTTGGCAAAGGGTATAAGGTGAAAGAGTAGTGTGAGAAGAATTAAAATTTACTGTGGCTGAAGTTTAAAATGGAAGGTGGTTAGTGGGTAAAGGTTAGCTTAGTGACGAATTCTAGTGTGAGGTCTTGCAGCACCTTATAAACCACAAGGTGGAATTTAGGCTTGGTTCTCAGAGTAATGGTACACACTTGTAGAGTTTTCAGCATGAAAGTGACATGATCTAATATATTTCAAAAGAATCATTTTGACTACAATGTGGAGTATAGACTGCATGGAGACAAATTCAGAAGCAGGGATGCCACTTTAAAGATGTTTGAAAAATTCAAGCAAGTATGGCCAGGGGTTGAGGCTTGAGGATGGGGCGAAGAGGACAGATTCAAATGCTTTGAGACATATGTACTCTATGGAATACTACTAAACCATAAAAAGCAATGAGACCCTGACATCTGATAAAAATGGACAAATATAGAAGACTCAGGGCTAAGTGAAGCAAGCCAGACTATGAAAGTCAGATTTTGTATGGCCTCACTCAATATATATACTGAATGTCTGCACTCTCTAGCAGAAACTGAAATATTGGAAGGTATAATCGCAGACAGGGCAACTGTGGATAGCAGAGATAATGGGCGGGGTTGGGGATCATAGGGGGTGGGTAATAAGGGGAGGGAGGAGAACAGGGACAAAACCAATACATTTAATTGATACAAAAGTGAAAAGTTATTTGCTGATGATACTGTATATGGAAATGTCTTTATCATGACTGATTTGCACTATATTCAAGCTGGGAAAAACAATGTTGTACATTGTAAAGATGTACAGTGATTAAATGTTAATTTTATACTTATTATTTATTTATTTATTTATTGTAAATGCCTTGAAGGGAAAATCAGTTACATCCTGTATTTCTTCCTTGAGTGGTTTTGTTTCTGTTTCCTTCACCAGTAATTCTCTCCTCAATATCACACTACCTTTCTGATGACTGAGAACGTCAGGTCTCAGATTAATGTCATTATCTTGGAGAGGACTTTCTGACCACCCTATGTGAAATAGCCCTCATCATCATTCTATCAGAGCACTTATTTTATTCCTTCATGAAAGTAACGACATAGGTAATAATTTTATTTATTTGCAATTATAAATTAATGTCTCACCCTGACCACTAGATAATAAACCATGAATACAGGGACTATGCCTACTTTTCTTCCATATAGAATGGCCAGAATCTGGCCAGTTTCCGTCATCCAACCAACACTAAATGAGTATCTGTTGAACATGCATATGGGAAGACTCAAGAGCACCCAGACTGACTTGAATTCCTATGTGCTATTAACTGTCTTAGCAAAAGGAATAGCTGTAGAGAATAACAAGATGTACTCAGTTTTGCACATGCTTAATGTGAGATTGTATCAGAGAAAGGTCTAGGGAGCAACTGGATACAGACCAAGTTTAAGAGAGGTCTAAACTGGAGATGTCTATCTATGTAGAAACATATACATGTTTTTTATAATTTCTGACCTTTCTCATATATATATATTTATTTTTTGCAGTATAGAATAATACATAACTTGATTTCTTAACTTAGTATTTTTGCCATGTCCTGTGATGTGTCCACCTGGAGCCAGCAGGTGGCATGGTGGTTTAGGCGGTGGATTCCCACATGGCCAACCATGGTTTAAGTCCTGGACTCAGAGGCTTGAAAATCATGCCGGATGTGTGTGTGTGCATGACCAAAATCTCGAAAGGAGAATGGAGGAGAAGGTAGGGAGACATGGCAATCCTGCCCAGGGAGTAGGTGATTTCTCTCTATGTCACTCCATCTTTCCTTGTTTCTCTCCAGCAAATGCACATACCCTATGGCAAGGAAAAAAAAAAAAATCAGAAAATGGAAAAAAAATGCTCCACTAAGAAATTAAACTACAGTCATTCAAATAATTATCTTTTTTTGAATATTTAGATTGCTAATAGTTTTCACCACTGAAGATAATCTGCAATACACAGCCTTTGACTAAGACATGGTTCCCATTTGTGACTAATTCCTGAAGAGTGCGCTCCAGAAATGGAATAGCTAACTAAAAGAGCATATAAAATTTTATGGTTCTTGGTACTGTAGCAGGATAATACTTTTGAAATATAGATTGATTCTTTTGTTCGTAATCCCTTTATTCATCCTCCCTGCATGTCGGCTTCACAATTCATTCAAGCAACTTGGCTATAGCATCCAAAATAATAATAATGTGTTTGCGTTTGAAAACAAAGGGAAAAAAAAGTGAGTTGCCAGCTTTGGTTCTTAAAAGCCTGAAGCCTTGGGGAGACTGACATGACTCTTGGCAAAAGGGAGAGAGAAGAAATAGAGCCTCCTACCACTTCATCAGGACTGGGACTAGGTCTAGAAATTAATGGAAAGTTAATCTCTTTTGTCCCCTGTCCTGCTTGCTAGAAATGAGTGACCCGCCATCTATCACTACAGTTTATGCCTTTTCTAGAATTTTGTGTAAGTGAAGTCGTAATATATAGTCTTTTGTGTGTAGCTTCATTCTTTGCTCATTCCTTTTGAGAGTTGATCTAATTTATTGTCTGTTTTTATTACTGTGTAGTATTGCATTATATAAATATACCACATTTGTCAATTCACAAGTTAATGGGCATTTTGGGTTATTTTCAGATTTTACTCTTATGAATAATGTTGATATATTAATTGGATTACAGGCCTTTGTATTAGCATATAGTATGTTTTTAGATCTTCTGGGAAAATACAGAGGCATATGATTTCTCACTGGATAATACAATATACTTACCTATATCTTTAAAGTTACAAAAATTTTTCCTAAGTGGTTGCACCATTTTGTATTCATATTATCGATGTTGGACAGTTTTAGTTGTTTTACATCCTCATCAACAACATCTGATCTTTGTCCAGAATTGATTGTACCTTGCTACTGTTTGGCACTCTTGTTTTAAAACTAAAACTAAGTATCAGCATTTCAAACAAACTTGTAGTAACAATACTACTCAGAAAATACAGGTACCAAGGTTTTATACTAGAGTCATCTTATTCCTTATGTTCCATTAAGAACACACTTTAAGATATGGCACTACAGAATAAGTGCAGAATAAAGTGATTAAAAGGAATCTACAAAAGTTCTGACCTAGCTTCAAGGGTAATTCTCACTAAATGGGAAATAGAATTAGAGAGCCTTTGGGATCAACAGGTGGTATAATGGTTACATTGCTGAATTACCACGTTGTCAACCATGGTTTGAGTCCCGGACCCAGTCGTTTAAAATTTATGCCAGGCGTTGAGTACATGTGTGCCCAAAATCTCAAGACTAGAATGAAGGAGAAGGGATTGCGGTGTGGTCATCTCTCCCCTCGGAGGGAGGGGTGATTTCTGGCTTTCTGTCACTCTGACTCTCCGGTGAGCACAGGTGCCCTATAGCAAAAATCTCTCTTAAAAATAAATTATGGAGCCTTTGGAATTCCACTTAAGTGTTGGATGTCTGAGTTCAATTTATGTCAGTAAATGTTTTCCATTGTACTCACCCTGTAATTTCTTACCTGGCAAATACGACCAGTTAGCGATAATCTATATTCTTTTTTTTTTTAACATGGTAATATTTTATCTTCTCCCTTTATTAATGTGTATGATTTGTGTAATCTTTCATCTATGTCTGCGAGACAGAGAAGAGGAATATGTCCACGTGCAAAGTACCTGCAATCTTTCTGAAAATGTTCATGTTTATGGAGAGAGGCTGTATATCACAATACCTAGAGCTCTCCCAAAGTTTTATTAGGACTTCCACAGTTGACTTGCAGAGGAAGGTGGCACTGACAGTCCCCTTAAGCTCCTTTTCTTAGGTCATGGATTACCATGGTGAGTGCAGGGGATGCTTAACTGTAAGAATAGTATTCAATATTTTAATGAGAAAAAAGTTTGTGTGTATGTGCATATATGTATGTTTAAATAAACACTTGTTTTTAAAAAACAGGTATTCTCTGTACTGAAATTGAGAGATCTATGGTTTTGTTCTCTTTACCAGGGGTACATAAATTCAATAAAATAGGGGAAGATCTGAGTTAAATTAAATTTTCCAAAGTTTTTAACTGATCTCTCTATTCCATGACCCAAGGACTCCAAGAGGCTATACCAATAAAATAAAAAGGATTTCTAGTCCCAGTAAAATTTTTCTTCTAAGTTTCTGTGTTCTTGCCAAATATCAATCCCAGGGAGTTTTATAATCATTCATAGGTGGGGTTTTTTTCCCCCAATAACTTTGACTTAAAGCTTGGAAGTGTAATTTGATAACTATTATACCTATTAAGGTTGATTTGAGGGCAAATGAATCATTAGGATCCTAGGACTTAAAAGCAGGGTGGGCGTGAAACGGAGCCCAGTTCCATTCCACCTCATGCCACTGAACAACACTGCCACCATCACCAGCAGTTGGAATGAAACTGTGACACCAGCTGCCTAGACTTGGAAGGGATAAAGATTTGAATTCACTGTGGTGAAACTTAAAGCTTTCTTGATAAAATCCTCTCCTCCTGCTTGTTTCCCTTTTTGGAAAGCTTGTGGTTGACCACCTGGTGTTCTAAATCATTAATTCATGGCAGACATTCTGTGAGGAATAACACGTAACAGGCAGCCTGGCAACTGCCATCAAAACCTTTCAGATTCCCCATTCACTTTAATTCATTTCAGTAATTATTTATTGTACACATACTATCATGCTCAGCCCAGTGCTAGGCAATGAAGCTTTCAAATGAAGTAGAGCATATAATTTTTACCCCAGATATTTAAAAAAATGTACTTAACTTTGTTTTTATTTAAAAACAGTAGGTGAACTATCATATAAAAAGACAAATGACAAAACTTTTTATGTGTCAAAGTACCGTAGGAATAACAAAATGGGGAAAAATAGCTTTAATTCTTGACTTCTTACCGAGTGACAGGTGCTGCGTAAGTACAGACACTGGGTGCTTTTCATGTGTCATTTCATTTAATTATCAAAGCTACCTTAGGAGAAAGGTATGAAGACTCCCACATTAAATGTGGGAAACATACAAGTCTAGGGAAAGACTGGTTACCTATTCTTTCTCCATAGTTGGTTCTTAGAAATTGTGAGTCCAATGTTTAGTATAATCAAGTGTAAACTCCCACGTGACTGTAATTGTTAAGGGGATTAAGTGGGTTATAGAAAGCACAAAAGCCTTCAGTGTAGAACAAAGTGTCAGGTGTTTGGGGCATTTGTAGGAACAGTACAAATTTGGACTTGCTAACCTACTCCCTAGGTTAGTACAAATAGTACAAATTTAGATTTGCTAACTTGCTCCTTAGGTTAGCAAATCTAAATATTTTATACTTTGATTTCATTAAGGCATCCTGGGTCTACCAAGTGATTTTTAAAAACATATTGGCTACCAAACAAGAAAATCAGAAGTACAATTCTTTAGCTCTGTAGAGAATGGCATAACTAGAAATTTACCTCTTGCATAAGCACTTTTGGTGATCCATTTCAAGTTTTATGGTTATTGTCTTAATTTAAGTTTCCTTATGTTGTTGCATGCATTTAGAACATAAGCTTCTATCTAGCAAAGATCTCTCTGTCATTATATTCTACTTAGAACCTGGGACCAGCGGCACAGGATGTACTCAGAGTTCTTGTATTTCAAAGAACTGTTATATCTGCCGGGGTCATTGGAGGGCTTAGTGTACTAGGTCATTGTGTAGGAAGACAAAATGGATTCATGTATATTACAAATTGACTTTCCTGATGTGACTGCTTTCTAAATATGTGACAACTAGCTGGGGATGAAAAGAATCAGACAACTTTAATATAGATTTGAAATTATTATGGCCTTAGATAAATAAGTGTACTGTTATTTAGAAGTAAATATTATGTCAAATATTTTATTTGACATTCCTCTTGATTTGGAAATAATCACAGTATGTTATGAAAAGGTGATTACATAAAACAAGAATATTGATAAAGAAAAGGTAGGAATTCAAACTAGATCTTTTGATAATTGTGTATTGTTCAAAAATTTTGTATAATTCTAGACTTTAATATCATCTTACTGTGTTCATTGCAGTAGGATAAACTCTCTCCAAATTGATTCTGTATTTAGCCTGATGATTGAGAAAATATAAAAATCTGTGATTCTCAAACTGTAAAGTAAATAAGAATTACTCAGAGATCTGGTTTAAAATGATGATTTTTCTAGTCATTTTGATGCAGGTAGGCCACAAAATAAACACTGAGGCTTGTATAAATGCCAGTGAAGAACTGAATTAATAACAGAAATACTTGTGTTTACTAAAAGCAATGTCAAAATGTCTATCCCCTTTTCAGAATGTAATATGGTGTGGTAGATGTCGCAGTGTTTAAATGGAAATTCAGGTTCCACCTATTTTATCATCTACCAGTTAAAAGATTCAAGAGACATTGACTTCACCTTTGCCATGGTGTTGCCTTATCTATAAAATGAGAACAATAATCCATATTGTGGAAGTAAAAGAAAAAACGAGAAAATATCTATAAATACTTAATGGCTATTGTACAAAAGGTACTCCATATATGCTTGAGTTACTTTTTTCTTGATTTAATTATTGGGCTAAATTATCTTGTTTCTACTTTTATCCACTGAGTTCTCATTAGTAGAATGCTGGGGCTGGCAGGTGGTGTGCTGGACTCCCACATGGCTGTTGGTGGTTCCAGTTCCGGATGTGGTGGTTTGCTTTCTCACTTTCTCTCTCTCTCTTTCTCTCTCTCTCACTCTTGCTCTGTCCCTCTCTGGTCAAGTTAAAATAACTAGATAAATACATCTTAAAAAGTTAAATATAATAATTCTTGGGAGGAAAAAAAAGAATGCTGAAAGCAATACTAATATTTTGTCACACTCTTCCTGTACTCCGGGGGGAGTCACCACATCTCAGCACACAGTATAACCAAGTGGACTGTGTTGTCTCTTACCAATTTACCACCATGACAAACCCTTCCAAGGCTGAGAACCACATTTCCCCCAGTTGTCTCCCATGTATGGCTCTGGCTTGTTGTCTACTAACAAGGAGAATTGTGAGACTTGGAAGGCAAGAATGAAGAGGCAGCCATATTCTCAGAGGATGGGGCAGGTAGCTTTCTATAGCTATCTCTGTGGGTTCCCTCTTTTGGGTCATGGTGACCAGAAACAGTCAGTTCTCAGACTCCTTTGTGAGCTCCATCTTCTTTGCCCACTCTAATTCTTCAGGCTGGACTCCCACATGGCTGTTGGTGGTTCCAGTTCCGGATGTGGTGGTTTGCTTTCTCACTTTCTCTCTCTCTCTTTCTCTCTCTCTCACTCTTGCTCTGTCCCTCTCTGGTCAAGTTAAAATAACTAGATAAATACATCTTAAAAAGTTAAATATAATAATTCTTGGGAGGAAAAAAAAAGAATGCTGAAAGCAATACTAATATTTTGTCACACTCTTCCTGTGCTCCGGGGGGAGTCACCACATCTCAGCACACAGTATAACCAAGTGGACTGTGTTGTCTCTTACCAATTTACCACCATGACAAACCCTTCCAAGGCTGAGAACCACATTTCCCCCAGTTGTCTCCCATGTATGGCTCTGGCTTGTTGTCTACTAACAAGGAGAATTGTGAGACTTGGAAGGCAAGAATGAAGAGGCAGCCATATTCTCAGAGGATGGGGCAGGTAGCTTTCTATAGCTATCTCTGTGGGTTCCCTCTTTTGGGTCATGGTGACCAGAAACAGTCGGTTCTCAGACTCCTTTGTGAGCTCCATCTTCTTTGCCCACTCTAATTCTTCAGGCTGAAATCATCAGTGATTGCTTCCTAATCTTTCAGCTGCAGCCCACCATATTTTTACTCTCCTAGCTCCTCCTACATCTGTGTAAACCTTAATCCCTTTATTAATTTCTTTATTCCAATGATTTAAAGTGGCTCCATTTTCCCACTCAAACATCAGTTGATACATGAGAGTATTCTGGCACTTGCTCTGATGACTCCCTGGCTACTATATTTCTGAGTGCTGCTGTGATACAAGGTACACCCAACCCACATCTAACCCTCTCAAAGTATCCTGAGGATGCTATATCCGCTTTCAAGGAGCCTGGCTGTATTTTGTCTTTCATGTGTTGATCTCACTATTGTTTCATATAAATTGAATGTTGAGTGTATCAGGATAATGTACTCTGGGCCTCACTCAAAGTCCAGTCCAGGTCAAAACAATCAAGGAGCCTCTTCTACACTAAAGTTCTAAGTAGATGTGTTTAAATAATAAGGGGCACTGTCATTTAAACTAGTGATTGGATTTTTTTTCTACCATTTATTCTTATTTGTAATTTTATCCTATCAGCTTCTTATCTCATTTGGTCAATAGTACAGAACTTTGTTTTCAAGACTGATTTAAAATAGTCAAACTTAACTTCCCAGATAGTGAATCCATTGTCTTCCAAAACCTCCTTGAAATTAGACTAACTAAGGCTTTTATTCACTGACAAGAGTAATAAGTTCTACCTTTTATTAATGCTATAGCTGACAGTCAGGTACATAGCTACTCATTTCTTTTTTATTATTATTATTATATTTTTATATATTTATTTTTGTATATACTTTCAATCATATTGTTTGGCTTACAATGAGACCATTTCGATATGTGAACATTTCTCCCCAGACCCGTTGATCGAGATATCTTCAACAGATAACACCACACCTCCCCATCCCGTCAATGCTCTACCTCTGTATCCCTTCTCCAAATGTCTTTCGTTGGGCCCCACTCCTCCACATACACCTCATCTGACATTCACACCCATCTCTTGTGTTTGTTCAACTGTTAGTCAATCAGTTTCAGACATAGAATGCAGACAAACGGTATATGTTAAGTGGGGACATACAATGTCTCTCCTTCATAGCCTGGCTTGCCTCACTCAGCAGTACATCTTCCATATTCTTCCACTTTCTGTCAAAAGCCAGGGCTCTGTTGGTTTTTATGGCTGAGTAGTATTCCATAGAGTATATGTGCCACAGTTTTTCAATCCATTCCTCCATACGGGGGCATCTTGGTTGGTTCCATGACTTAGCAATTGTGAATAGTGCCGCAATAAACATCGATGTGCAAGCACTTTTCCAATGAAGAATTCTTCTGTCCTTTGGGTAGATACCGAGGAGTGGGATCTCTGGATCATATGGCAGATCTATCTGTAGATTTTTGAGGAATCTCCAAATTATTCTCCACAGTGGTTGGACCAATCTACATTCCCACCAGCAGTGTAAAAGAGTTCCCCTTTCACCACATCCCCGCCAACACTTATCATTTTTTGTTTTTTTAATATTAGACAATCTGACTGGGGTTAGGTGGTACCTCATTGTTGTTTTTATCTGCATTTCCCTTACGATGAGGGAGGTTGAACATTTTTTCATATGCCTTTTGGCCATTCGTATGTCATCTTTAGAGAGTGTTTTCTTCATCTCCTTCTCCCATCTTTTAATAGGGTTGATCATCTTTTTTCCAAACACCTTTTTTAGTTCCTTGTGTATTCTGGTTATCAGTCCCTTATCTGATGCAACATTTACAAAAATATTTTCCCATTCTGAGGGCTGTCGATTCACACTAACTACTGTGTCTTTGGCCATGCAGAAACTTCTTAGTCTGATGTAATCCCACTTGTCTATCATTTTGTGGACAATGGACTCTGCTTTGAGGGTCTTCTTTAGGAAGTCTTTCCCTACACCAATGTCTCCCAGAGTTTCCCCAGCATTCTCCAGGAGCAGCTTTATAGTTTGAGGTCTTAGATTTAGATCCTTGATCCACCTTGACTTGATTCTTGTCAAAGGAGAGAGGTAGGGGTTCAGATTCATCTTTCTGCAAGTGGAAGTCCAATTTCTCCAGCACCACTTGCTGAAGAGGCTTTCATTTTCCCACTGGATTGACTGGTACCCCTTGTCAAAGATCAGTTGACTGTATGTTTGGGCACTTATTTCTGGGGACTCTATTCTGTTTCATTGGTCCACATGTCTGTTTCTGTGCCAATACCATGCTGCTCATTTCAAACAATAAATATATTAGGTAAAAAATGTTATTACAGAGTAACAGTAGTCATAGATATAAGATTGACTGTTCATATTAATGTTCTTCTTCTTTTGTTTTCATTAGTCTGAAACAAAGAAACCTAATTTGTAGAATGCCTATTATGAATTGAAAACAAGGTAAGATATTTACGCATCAATTGAGTTAGGTATTATTATTCCTCATGTTATAGATGAGTAAACTGAGGCTGAGAAAGATTAATGAATTTGCCTAAGGTTCTTAGCTAGAAAGTAGAAGAGGTGATATCCAATGCTAATCTCTCTGTCAAAATGAGTGCACCACCTAATCTTCCAGCCTGCTTCATATCATAGGTCTTACTATTTTCTTAGACAAAATAATCCACAAAGAAACGTTTCTTGTGACCACTAAGCCAAACAAACTATAAAATATAAATTGTTCAGTGTCCTCTCTTATCTCCTGAGGAGACTTTATTGAAAATGAAGTTCTGTGTGATGAGGACCCTTGCTTGCATGCACATCTTGCACAGTGGAGTCACAATAATTACTTTTTCTGCCAATCTGCAGAAAGTTTGAGTATTTCATGCCAGCAGGCAATCTTTGTAAGTGAGGCATTAGAAGATTCCTGATGTCAATGGGCTAGGTCATCCTTGTTTCACAGAGTTTCTACCCATTCCTTGGAATTTGCTCCCATTTAAAAAGAAAATATAAATTAAATAAAATATTATTAAAAACTATCTGTAAATCACAAAGTTTACTTTTTGCTAAGGTGAGATTAATAGTATAGGATAGCTGTAATCTTATCTATGAATGAGTACATTGATAGTGATAGTCTTGTGACCAACAGGGGTTGTTAGAAACTCCCTGTTGGGGCTAGCAGGTGACATAGTGGTTACGGTGCTGGACTCCTGCATAGTTGACCACCTTTTGAGTCCTGGAGCTGGCAGTTTGAAACGCGTGCTAGTAGCGTGTGTATCCATGCTCAAAATCCTGAGAGAGTGGAGGAGAAGGGATTGAAGCACAACCATACACCCTGGGGGGGGTGGGGTGATTTCTTGTTTCTTGTCTCTCTGTCTCTCCGGTGAACACACGTCCTACAACAAATCTCTCTCAAAACAAAACAAAACAAAACAAAAACCAACCAACCAAACAAACAAAAAACACCTAAAAAAGACTCCGTCTTGCCAGACACCCTCCACTCCCGCTCCCCACAAGAAGTGCAGGACAAGAAGGCTGTCATGAGTCAAGGTGAAGCAACACAGTACTTGTGTGAAGAAACGAAGTATGAGAAGCAAAGTTGAAGAGCTCTTGTCTCTGTCTGAATGCCCTTTTACCTGTTTGGATTTTCTTGCTGGGGGATCATGATCAACTGACTCCACTCATGGAGGGTTTCCTACTATGCACCATTCAGTAAGATAGGCTTGGGACTGCTTCACACTGGTAGGCTCAGAAGGCCTCCGGCTGGTTATGCTATACCTCTGCCCTCCTGAAGCTGAGATAGGGGATGAGACTTGGCTAGAAGGGCCCAAGAACCTAGAGATGACTCTAAATCAATATTCCCAATCACATTTCATTTGCTACTTTACTTTACTAATGGGAATTGCAGGGTTCAAAGGTGTCAGAGAAGAAAGAGGGCATAATATATCCGTTGTGAATATATGCAATGCTATCTATCTACAGCAGCATCTTAACCCATTTGGAAAGTTCTAAGGAAGCCTCTGCAGCTTTGTTTAATACTATTTAAGTTATTTGAGCACTGAACATTATTACTCATATTTCTCTTGATAAATAGTGCTCCCTAGGACACCACATTTGGAAAGCCCTTGCCTGAGAGTTAGACTAGGAAAGGAACCAGAGGCCTCATGGCACACACAAGGCCAAGAGTCTCACATAGAAATCTGAATCCAGTAGTGGCTCCAAGTGTGGTGGTAGTGGACTGCTTGAGTTAATCTGGATCCCACATGGCAGCTGTGGTTCAAATCTTCTGCCTGGTCAGCCTGAAACATGCCAGCCACATATAAGAGCATTCTAGATCCAATGGGCTGGAGAACTGGAGGAAGCAGATGGTGGCATGATTAGACCCTGTGGAGGGTGCTCATCTTTTTCTGTCTCTGTCTCTGTCTCTGTCTCTGTCTCTCTCTCTCTTATTCTTATGTGCATATGCACACAATATCATGAATAAAGAAAAAACTTGTTTTTTTAGGTCTAGGTCCAAAGTCCTGCTCTAACATACATACCACACAAATAGACACATACATACCAAACATATTCAGACACACACCACATCACTTGCCACACACATATACAGATACATACACTACACACAGACACACATTCCACACACATTCTCACATACTGACATACATATACACACACATACATATACTACATGAACATGTAGGCATATGTGTGCATGTGCACACACACACACACACAAACACACACACACAGAGTGGGACTAGTTTATACTCTTTACCTTTCCTCAGGAGCCTAAGCTAGTGGTAGGCAGCCAAGAGCTGGATCACAACACTTAATCACGGTCCCAGATCGTTCATTTTTCCCACTTGTATTGGTAAGCTGGGACACAGGGTTATCCAAGCTGCCTAAGTGCAAGAGGAATATAGCAAAGTGGTACATCCATCTCATAGCTGCTGATTCCATTTTGAATATAAATCAATTCTAACTGGATTGAATGTATTTCATGCTTTCAATCCTGTTAGTTTGCTGCCTTTTCTTACATTCAGTCACATCTTGGCAAAACATTGATTTGTTTTGTCTAGCTTTCTTGTCTCCTGCAATATTAGTCTAGAAAAACATTTTGAGGGGGTAGGACTAGACAGCAATTTCTCTCAGAATAGTCCCCCATCTCAGGCACGCAGCATTTGGTCAATTGCCCCTCATTTCATGAAGTGTTCATTCTAGGTGTAACTGATTTTTTTTTTTCCTGACAAGTGGTGGCATAGCTTCCTGATACCAAGAATATTCTGTTATGTATAAAGACAATCTGATGATTAAAAGTCATACACAGATATTAGATACTAGGGTAGGCTGATGACAAAGTATTTATTTTAAATGGAGATGGCTGTTCATCAGGTAATATGGATTTAAATAAAATCTTTGCAAATATGTAATTGTAGTTATTTAACTGCACTCATTTGTTTTCTTTGTTTTATGGGAAGTAAAAATAACATTTGAAGATTTTCTGCAGGTGCAGGTCAAATTTTATCCCTTCTCTATTGGGATGTATAGCATTTTCTCACATAAAAGAAAAAAGTAGTAAAGGAATATTGGTGACCCTAAAGTGACATATCTTCAAAATTGAGAAAAACATGTCCTCTGAAAGTTTTAACTAGTTAATAAGCACATAAACTAGAGGTTGAGATGTGAAGGATGAGGAAATATACACTGCTGAAGTCCCTTAGTACTGGACCCACATTTCTTGGTAACTAGAGCAAACTGCTATCAGATCAAATATAAGAAACAGAGGATGCTATATTAATCACAATAGGTTGTTCCAGAGTAAAGCAACATCAATTCACTTGCATTCTATTTTATATAAAAATATATACTATATATTGCCAGGCAGGGAAGATGAAATAACGAAGACAAGATGCAAACGTTTTCTTTGCAGGGAAAAGAGTCTTGATTGAATCTAAGTACTGTGTCTCCTCAACAGACTGTAGTTGGAGACTGTGTCTCCAACCTACGGTGGAGAGAGTACTTCAGTTTTCTTAGCTTTGAGAGACTGTTTAGGATCATCTTATCCCTTTTTTCTGTTTCTATACTGACCAGACGAAACCGATTTAACAGGAACTCCCATGTGGCTACCTGCCACAGGGAGAGTGCAACATCTGTGGGAAGGAACATTACTGTCAGTTCAGAATGCACTATCTTCCTTGTGTCAAAGCAAACTTGTGTGATGGAAAAAAATTCTAGTTGCTACATTTATAAAATTGAGTATCTCTGTTTCTCAGATATGGTGAATTCAATCTAGGTTTTTTCACCTTTCAGACAGGCAACAGCAATAATTCTCATTATAAAATGATCTTTTGACAATTAATGTATTAATTATCATCATTAGGTCTGATCAATCAACACAGTTCCTTTTCTGTAGGGAACATTACCCTGTATTAGTGAATTGTTTCACCTTCACGTTGTCTCCCCTTACATAAAATTAATGGTAAGTAAATTTCCCAAATTATTTTATTTATTCTGAACATTTCTCTGCTCTGTTTTGTAATGACTACAATAGTTGTTAGATACTGCTATTCTAAACAATTCTATGTGTGTGTGTGTGTGTGTGTGTGTGTGTGTGTAGATAGATAGATAGAGAGAGATTTTGCCAATCTTGTATACTATAACAAAACAAATAAAAATTTTGATTGCTTGGAAGTGAATAATGAAAGAGAATAACCCTCTGGTATATGATCAAAAGTACAAAGTTGGGCTAGATGATCCCTATAGTTCTTTCATTCAGATTAAAATGCATCAATCTAAAAGAACAACAGAAATACAGAAAAAAAACCAGAAATACAGATATGTATATATATATATATATATATATATGTGTGTGTGTGTGTGTGTGTGTGTGTGTGTATACACAAATATCTTCAAAGAGGAGATATACAGATGGGAACAGATAACCTGTCATTATCATTGTTACTGTTGAAAACTCTACAAGCAAAATAGAAAAAGAAAAGTAATGAGTTACAAGCAAGCACATCCCTCAGTTAATCCCCTCTGCTATTCCAATACTATTCCCTTCACACTCAACTTTTAGCACATAATGGCTTATCAAGAAAAATCTTACTTGTGAGATCATGAATTAAAGAAATGGTAATGGGGGACCAGCAGATGGCAGAATGATTATATCACTTGACTCCCACATGGTTGACTGTGGTTCAAGTCCTAGACCCAGTGGCTTGAAACTTGTGCTGGGTACGTATGTGAACACATACACACCCAAATTCCCAAGATCGGATTGGAGGGGAAAAAATTACAGTGTGGTCATTCCCTCATGGGGTGATTTCTAGCTTTCTCTCTCTTTCTCTCTCCTCTTTGCCTCTCTGACAAGCACATGTGCCTTATCACAAAAATCTCTCTGAACAAACGAACAAACACAAATAAAAATAAAAATAAAGAAGATAAAAGAAATGACAATGGGATGAGATGGAGCTAATGAGACCCATCAAGGAGAGTTTTTGAAGTAGATTACATTGGCCTTGGAAAAGAAATGGACACTGGGGGAAGACAGAGAAAGAAGTCCTAACTAGCTTCCAGGTTACTTGGTTTCTTGGGCAGTTGAGAGAAAGTGCTGGAGAACTAAAGAATAGGCAGACCTAACTACAAATAACTGATTTATTTTTAAAAAGCTTTATTGAGATATAGTCCATATACTATAAATTCATTAGTTTAAAGAGTACAGATCAATGGTTTTTAGGGTTGACAAAGATATGTGCAACCATCAGCACACTTTTAGATGATTTTTTTAAAAGTAACTCCTCTTCCCCCTCCACATCTCTATTCCTCCATAACAACCACTATTATATTTCTGTCTCATTTGAGTCTGAAATTTCACATAAATGTAATCATACCGATGTCTTTTTAAAAACTTATGGAAAATGAGTATTATTTAAAAAAACCCTATGCCTGTATTTAAAAAACATTACTAAAATTAACTCATACTTTAGTTTCATTTTCCCACTTTTTTTAAAAGAATTATTTAAATTTAATTTTATTTATTCATTTGTTTTATTTTAATTTGACCAGAGAAGACAGAGAGAGAGAGAGAGAGGGAAAGTGAGAAAGCAAGCCTCCAGGTTCAGGACTTGAACTGTGGTCAGCTATGTGGAAGTGTCCAGTGCCCTAACCACCACACCACCTGCTGGTCACTTCCTACTAACTTTTTAAGTGTAGTACATGGTCTTTTGTAATTGACATTTCTCAATATTTTTTCAAGGTTCATTTAGGTTATACCATATATCAGCACTTCATTCTTTTTTTGAACAGAACAATATTCTATCATGTGCATATACCACTTCTAGTTTACATATTGAAGGGCATTTGGGTTGTTTCCACCTTTTAGTTATTATGAATAACATTATGAAGGGCTATAAACATTCATGTACAAGTTTTTGTGTGTATGATTTAATTTCTTTTGTGTTTATACCTAAAAGTGAAATTGCAGAGTCCTATCATAAGAAACTCACCCTAAACATAAACCTGTGTTTAGTCATTTGAGGAGCTATATTTTCCCATGAGACAGAACTATTTTACATTCTCACCAGCAGTGTATAAATGTTTCAATTTCTCCACATCCTCATCAACACACGTGGTTATCTGACCTTTTTATTCTAGTCAAGTAGGTGTAAAATGGTATCACATTTTGATGTTGATTTGTATTTCCCAAATGACTAATGTTATTGAACTATTTTCATGTATTTGTTGGATATTTGCTATTTTCTTTAAAGGAATATTTATTCAAGTTCATTACCTATTTTTTAATTTGGTAATTTGTCTTTATATTTTTGAGTTGTATATTCTTTATATATTCTAGCTACAAGTTCCTTATCAGATATATGATTCATAAATATTTCCCCCATTCTGTGGGTTGTCTTTCACTTTCTTTATGGTATTCTTGAAGCTCAGTTTTTTTTTTTTAATTTCCACAATGTGTAATTTATCTAATTTAGTTTTCATTGCTTATACTCTTATTACCATATCCAAGATTCCTTTGCCAAATTCAAGGTCATGAAAATATGCACCTATATTTTCCTCTAACAGCCTTGTAGATTTTGCTCTTACAGTTAGGTATTTGATTCATTTCAGATTAATATTTATAGTGTAAGGTGTAGGTCAAATTTTATTCCTTTGTTTATGGCTATTGAAGTGTTCCAGAACAATTTGTTGAAAGGACTATTCTTTCTTCCATTGAATGGTTTTATAACACTTGTCAAAGATTGGTTGACCCTAGGTGCATGGATTTACTTCTACACTCTTGATTCTATTTTATTGATCTTTATGGCCATCCTTGTGCCAGTACTACAGTGTCTTGAGTTCCACTGATTTATAATAAGATTTGAAATTTGAAAATGTGAGAGTTCTTCACTGTTTTCTTTTGGGGGGAATTGTTTTGGTTATTCTGGGTCCTTGGTAAATCTGTATGAATTTGAAATCAGCTTATCAATTTTAATAAATAACCTAGTCGCTTCTATATAACTCTACTCTTTATTATTTCCCTTTTGTACTGTTATTGTTATACATATGGCATTTGGTAATGTTACAAACCCTACAACACATTGTTATATTTATTGCATAACCATCTGTTATTGTTTGCTTAACTCATTACAGCTTTTCGCTCACTCATATCCTTACACTGTTATCCATGAACATTTACATATATATTAGATTTTTTCATATTTCAGGCCCAACAATACATTATACACATATTATTTTATAGAATTGCTTTTTAAAAAAGCACTTAAGAAGAAAGGGAATTTTTTTTTCTATGATGTACCTGTTTGCAGGTTTCTGCACTTATCCCATTTGTATTTATTCTATTTGGAGTTTGTTGAGCTTCCTTTATATGTACATTATTGTTATTCAACAAATTTGGGAGGCTTTCAGGAATTCTTTTTTGAATATTCTTTCTCTCTACTCTTTCTGAGACCCCCATCACATATATGTGGTATGCTTAATTGTGTCCTGTTTCTTTTTCTACTTTTTTCTTCCATCATTATCCCTTTTTCTCTTACTTTTATGGCTTGTACAATATACATTAATTTATCTTCAAATTAATTCATTCTTTTGTGTGTCAGTTGAAATCTACTTTTGAGTCTCTCTAGTAAGTTTTTACTTTGGGTATTATGCTTTTCAAACTCTAGATTTTCATTTGGGGTATGCATAAGTGTGTGTGTGTGTCTATGTGTATCAACTCGAGACATATAATAAAAGTCTGAAAAATAAAAGACAAGGAGAAATGTTGAAAGCAGCAAAAGAAAAGCATATTACTTAGAAGAGAAAACTAATAGGATTAACAGTTGACTTCTTAGCAGAAACAATAAAGGCAAAAAAGGAATGGGATGGTATATTCAAAGTGCTCCAAGAAAAAAATCTGTGAACCAAGAATCGTATAATTAGTGAAGCTATCAATCAAAAATTAAAATACTTTCACAGATAATTATATATACTTTATATATATATATATATATATATATATATATATTATATGCAGTGTGTGTATATATATATATATACACACACTATATGCAGTGTGTATATATATATAATGTGTGTGTGTGTGTATATATATATATATATATATATATATATATATATATAAAGTTCTACCTATTAGTATTCTTTATTTATTGTCATCACTCCTCTCTCTACTTCTTTACTCATGGTTTTCCTTTGGTTTTATGAACATATTTAGAGAGATTACTGTGTAACCTTTTTCAATACATCTGACATCTGATCACTCTCATAGGTAGTTTCTACTGCTTTCTTTGTGTGTGTGTGCATGTGTGTGTGTGTAATCATATTTTATTAATTCTATACAGCCTCATATTTTGTTATCATTGGAAATTGGATATTTTAGATAATATATTGTGGTAATTCTAGGAACTGGTACTTTCCTTCTAGAGGTTATTGTTGCTAATTGCTTATTTATCTGTTTAGGGAGCAATTGGATTATCTTAAAGTATAGTATATGCCACACACACGTACACACAGTGTTAAACTTCTGATGTTGCTGGTCAACAACAGATAATTTAGGGTATTCCCAACGTCAACCTGACCAGACAGTGATACTGGTAGGCCTCTCTTCCATTCTTTTCCTGGCCACATCTAGTTGTTAAACTCCACTGTTTGTAATTGCTCTGCTTTCTACAGCTGTAACCTGATTGCATTCCCCTACAAAGTAATCCAATTATTGTGACTCCTTTAAAGGAAATGTTCCTAAGATCAATGTGTTATATTTATTTTGACCCCAAGAGAACTCTTCTGAGTTGTCTTATTCTCTCTTGCAAATTAGCTGATCTACAGTCTAGGCTGTAGATCCACAAATCTCCTTCTGATCACCTTTAAGCAAAATTTCCACTATTCTTGAGTGTCCTTATATTTAAATTTCTCCACTGCTCTGTTGTAAATAAAATCACTGTTCTACTGTCTATTTCTCCCTCCAGCAAAGTCTCTGAGCCAGAGATATGGCACTGAAAGTGGACACATTAGCTTACTTTTCTCTGAGTGACACCCCTGTTCTAGGAGAGTACTCATTGGAGCAGGAGACAATAGTCAAAGGTCCTTTCGGTTTGCCTTCTGTCATAAAGTGACTACTTCCCAAGTCAGAGGAAAGGATTTTAAGGCTTCAGTAAACTCATCACGTACCCAAGGCAGCAGGGTTTGCCAGGAAAAGGGATTCCCACCTTGTAATCCCACTTACCCAGGACTTTGCTTTAGACATAAGCAGCTCAGGACAGGATGTGAAATATTGAGCTTTAGTCTCAGAATATATAAAAAACCTGAGTTGGTAAGGGAGGGAGTTGTTTTGGTTAAAATACAAAATACTCTCAGTTTTCTTAGTGAAATTTCATAGATTTTCTTAAACAGATGTTTCTCCATTTGTTGTTTGTTATTATGATTATTTCTTTTTAAAATAAAATTTAGTAATTTCATTGAAGGGCAGGCCAGTAGAATTCCTCATGATATCATACTGGAATGATCACTTTAATGTTGAATGTTGAGTTGGGGATTTATCTGGGTGAAGAGTTCTAATAGGCAGAAAGATACATGGAAGCTGTAGTCAAGGAACATGCCTAACGTGGGTTTATAGATTTGGAAGTCAACCTTAGGGCAGAAGTAGTGAGAAAAGCAACAGAATTAGAAGAGAATCAATATCAGAACTTAAAGAACATAAATATTTAAGAGATTTAGTGGGAAACCTGGAAAGAAGTGGTTAGAGAAGTAGGTAAGAGTAAAATTAAGAAAGTATCTTCTATAGATAACAAGGTTCAGTGAATCATTCCAAAGAGAAAGTTCTCAAAAGTAGCAGAGCCAGGAAGAATAAAATAAGAGCTAAAAAACTTTTCAAATTTTAAGATGCAAGCACTACATTATACTTCTTAAAACTTCAAAATTTTCAAGATGTAGAAAACATTGCAAGATTGACACATGTTATTCAACTTGACAATTAGAAAGACACTGGAGGATTTTGCCAGAGTGAGTGGGTGGTGAAACCAGATTGCAGTAGGTGTGTAAACAAAGAAGGGGAGATGGGAGCTGTAAACTGTTATAAGTTGGAGTAGGGCTCAAGTCCTTATCCTAGCACTAAACTCTGCCTCTCAGAGATTCTGGACAGTACTGTATATACACAGAGCACAGGAAGTCAGATGGATTTCACAGTTTAACTTTATTCTGGTCTCTCTAGAAATGGCTGGATTGGAATACACAGTGGGTCTCCGACCTCTTCCATATACAACCAGGTTCACAGCAGTAGTCTGACCTGATTTATCCCATCTATGGTAAACTGCAAAAGGGAGAACAAAAAGGGCACATACCTGATTGGGCTTACCAGATGTAGACCTTACCTGATCTATTTATACCTTAAAAGAGGGAATGAAGAGTCCCAGTTCTTAAAAAGCTATGAGAACTACAGTGAGAAATGTAATAGAGTAAATTTCTTATTTGGGAGCCATCTTCTTTTGTATGAGATGATAAGCATAGTTAATACAGATCCAAACAATCAAAAATAAGACTTAATATAGAGAAATGAATAAGAAAAAGTTTAAGGTAAAAGGCTGGTTATCAGTAAAAAGTTTGAAAATTCGAACAACTGTGTACAATAGAAGGTCCAAGCCTAGATAGGGTGGAAAGAGATTTAGGCATTTTTTTTTTACAAATGAATCAAGAGATTTGTGGCCTCTATTTTCTCAGGAAAGAAGTGAGGCCGTGTAAGGAGAGGCAGAGTGCAGAGGTGGGCTGTATGCTGGAGGAGTGTAGAGAAGGTTAGTGCGTGATTTTAAACATGTAGATCTGGAGATTGGAGATGGAGATCCAAGCCTTGCTCTATGTGTCTTGGCACCGTTACCACTGACAGAATAGAATTTGAGGCAATACAGAACAATGGCCTCAGCTACTACAAAGCTTTTTTAAATTTCATATTCACTTTTATTTTTCTACTATCCTCTTAAGAAGAGATTTTCAAATATGTATCTGTTGACCAAAGTTGGTCCAAAATAAAATTTTCAACAGTTTAATAAAATGAAAAAGGCAATGTGATTGATGTTTTATAGGGTTCTTCAAATGAAAGGATATCTCTCATTGTTAAATGTTCTCTTTTATTTTTTGGGAACAAAGTGTTCATGCTTTAATAAAACAAGTATAATGGGTAATTATTTTTAGATTTTGTTGTTATTTAGCAATACTAAAAGTAGAACAGCAGAACAGCATATATTTATTCCTCTAATGTTTATCTTTTTTTTTTTTTTTTTTGGTCTATAGAATCCACAAGTCTGATCAGCAGTGCTCTTGAGGATATTTTCATAAACAATATGCCATCCTCTGTGAGCATAATTGAAGTAAATGAAGGAAGAGGATAACATAATTATTTAGCAGCTGGAATATTAGGCCCAGATAATAAAGGGAATTAACATAAGGTAAACTTCATTCTCACAGGCACACAAGCATCAAGGTTCAGACCAGGAGTGGTTAGAGATTCACCCTAACAATATCTCATTGTGGAACTCTGCAGGGTAACGCTCTTGAATAGCTGTCATGGCAGAGACCATAGCTTATAATGTCATAGTCTATGTTGCCAAGGCAACAACGCAGCCAGGAACAGAGGCTGACATTTTGAAATGTGCATGTGATTTTATTATTTACAAGTTACAGAGAGGGGAACAGAGCCACTGTGGTGGCTGAGAAACATCTGTTGTAATACTGCCTACTTACTTTTGAAAAATAGATAGTGCAATATTGTGGGCAATCACACCCATAAAGAAGCATATGCAGACTCATTCGTTCTTTCATCCATTTATTCCTTCATTTATTCAACAAGCAATTCCCTATTGTGCACCTACTGCTAATACAAGCCTAAACAATATAGACACAACCTCCTATTTGGGGTTCTATCTCTGATTATTATATAATAAAACTATGCTGAGAATCAAGATACAGGATCTTACTCTGGGGTAGGGGGAATGCAATACTCAAATAGAGAAAAAGTTGTGGTTCTCTTGTTCTCATACCCCATTATGAGCATTTGGATTTGGATAGTGACTATCTATGCTAATTTTTTCAAACTGTATTTTTTAAAGAGATTTTTGCTATAGGGTGTGTGCACTTGCCATAGAGACCGAGAGACAAAAAGCGAGAACTCACCCCCCAGGGAAGATGGCCATGCCACAATCCCTTCTCCTCCATTCTCCTCCCTGGATCTTGGGCATGCACGCATGTATGCATGTACACATCAGCATGAGTTTTAAGCCACCGGGTCTAGGACTCGAACCATGGTTGACTATGTGGGAGTAGAACAATGTAACCATTATGCCATCTGCTGGGTTGTGCATATTGTATTTTTTTAAAAATTTATTATTTTTTTATTTCTTCCATGAGAGAGAGACAGAGACAGAAATAGAAAAACAGGCACAGCCAATAGGGTCTTCACACCTTGATCTCCCCCCAGGCTCAGCTGTTTTGGATCACAGGTGAATGTGCATGTACCCAGCATGCTCAGGATGGTTCTAGGACATGAACTTAGCACCTTTCCCATGTAGGTCTAGTTGCATTATCTCCGCACCACCACCTGGCCCCTGTTTTCACATTCTCTCTTCAAATGGCCATTCTAATCAGTTATTTAGCCTTAAAGATGATTTCAAAAATGGGGGTTCCTAATTAAATATTTTATAAAAATTCAATAGAGCATTTCTTGCTCCTTACCAATTCACAAGAACATTTCCCAATGAGGTATTTCCATAGAATCCAATTACCAAATATTTGTGTTCCATGGAATGTTCTTTGGGAAAAGCTTCTTAGTGTCTATCATAAATTAAGATAGTGGTGATAGCATCGGAAGTGTATGCATTAGTTATGGGCAACTGAAAGACTGTAAGCAACACGCATAACACAGCATCAATGAGAGATTGCATTCATAATTTATGAATCTCAAAGATATTATGCAACTTTTTATTACATCGTCCTGTCACAAACAAATAGCAGGGCTCCTACAAGTTGAAACGTTTCTCTCGACATGCCTCATTTATATGTCCTTTATGTATCTTCTCGGTGAGCTTGAATTTAGTAAACTGAAAGCCAACCCTACTGACTGTGCTTAGAAATACTTAAATAAGTGAATGTAAGGGTCTATTTTAAGGCAGTTACTTATTAAAATGTAGTGCTATCTAAAAATGCAAATTCGCAAGGAGAAAAAGCAGAGCTTGACTGTTGATGGAGCCATCTACATTAAGCTGGCTGTCAGCAGGCGATATCTGTTCCGCGCCATTCCCAGGTTTAGATTTAGTGAGCAACACCAGGGTGCTTGCATGGCACTAGGGCTCATACCTCATTGAGATATTGCTTTTGAAATAACAATCTCTCTCCCTTGAAGATAGCTGGGGACATTGGAATTTTTCTGTCTGCTTTTGTCATCAATTTTATTCAGCTGGCACTGCCCTATTGCTACCTGGTAATACAATTTAATTTGTGAGGGGAAGAGAAATCATAGTTTTTACTTCCTGCAGAGGGCAAGAAGATTAAAAGAGTCGTGCAGAACCCCTGCTGTGGAGAGACTGCAAAGGTGTTATTAAATGGAGACAGTGCATAATTCTGATGCTCCTTGCAGCATCAGTGAGCAAATTCTATTTGCAGGCAGGTGCTTCTGAATAGCAGAATTGCCACGAGTACGTGTGCAGGACAAGGTCTGCATGACGGTTTGGCTCGAAGCCTTTCTCTGAGACGGCTTGGTGCAGGCACAGATGTCCCAAGTAGTAATGCGACAGAGCAGCCCACATGCTGAGAAACACTGTATTGTCTGACTCTTTCCAGCACCCTCTGCATATGTTCTTGTATTTTTATATCCATTTCATTCTCATACTTCACTGATCTTTTAAATTTGTAAATTAACGAAAAAGATGACGCGGTTTCAAATGAATTTCAACTAAACTATCCACTAAACAGAAAAGGGCTGCTATCTAAAGGATGCATGTGTTGGAAGATCACCAGTTTATCCTGGCTTTAGTTAAAATGCCAATTGAGGATTTTCAAAATGCACATGAATAGTCTCTTCTATAATGTTAGAAAATCACTGAATCCAGTCAGTAGGAGAAAGCAAAAAACAAAGGAATTTGCGTTTGTAGCTCTGTTGTGAAGTGAGGCATTGCCAAATAGTTTCGTGCATTCTAGGACCTTTCTTCTTGGCTATTCTAAACCAGACCTTTGGATATATGCTAGGTGATACATAAAAATAGTCAACATTAGATTATAGTATATGGCATTAGGCACACTGCGTTTGAAGCCAACCTGTTCGATTTAAGAGCTTTATGCAGGCACTTAACCTCTCTAAATCTGTATGTTCTTAACTTTATCATTGCAATAATGATTGTACCTAGTCCATAAAAATGTGGTGAAGATCAAGCAATATCTGTAAATGTCTTATATAGAGTACAACATATAATATGTGCTTTTAAAATAATATTTATTATTATTTTTCTGTAAAAGAGAGTAACATTTTGAAGCTTAAAAAGGTGATGTACGTACTTTATTCTCATGTATGTATATGTGCTTGTATCTATGTATTTTCTTTTGTTTTTAAAAGTTTATTTATTTTGAGACCAGCAGATAGCGTAATGGCTGCTTCACTGGACTCCAAGGTAGTCAACTGTGGTTTGAGTCCCGGACCCAGTGGCTTGAACTAATGCCGGCCACGTGTGCGTGCGTGCCCAAGATCCCAAGAGGAGAATGGAGAAGTAGGGATTGCAGTGTTGCCATCCCTGCTTGGGGGGGGGGGGGGGGGTGATTTCTCACTTTGTGTCTCTCTCTCTCTGTCTTTCTGGTTAGTGCACGCTCCCTATAGCAAAAACCTCTCCTCCTCCCCAAAACAAAAGGTTATTTATTTCATGAAAAAGAGAGAGAGAGATAGGCACCTTTTACAGGGTCTCATCATGCTGTGATTCCCCAGCCTTCCACCCTCTAAGATCATGGGCACACCTGCAGGTACATCCAGCGTGTTCAAGTTTACTTGCAATCCAAACCTCAGGCCTACTGTATGGCTCCAGTATTTTTTTTTTATTATTTATTATTATGTTTTAGGTTTTTGCCACAGGAAGTGTGCACTCACCAAGGGGAGAGCGAGACAGAGAGAGGGAAAGCAAGAAATCACCCCTGCAGGAGATGGCCTTGCAATTCCTTTTTATCCATTTATCCATTTTCTTTTTGGGATTTTAGGCATGCATGCACAAATGCCTCACCTGATTTTCAAAATGCCTGATCTGGGACTCGAACCACAAAGCCAGCCATATGAAAATCCAGTGCCTTAACCACCATGCCACCTGCTCCAGCATCACACAGCAATGCTCTATCATCTGTGCTCCTTCAAGTGGACCTATGTATTTTGTTTTATAACTGAAGGTGAAAATGTGTAAGGGGCATCAACAGATATATTTACTAAAATTCTACTCCTCTATGTCATTAGAATTGATTTAGAATAAATGTAAAGTAGGTTTTCAATTGTGTTTGTAAGTCACTAACATAGTATGAACTGTTGTGAGGAGATTGCACATATAATTCTACTTTTGCCACCAATTTACTTCGAAGTGAGAATACTCTGAACACAGATTTTTAAAAAGATACCAGCAAGTACGAGTAATGCAGAATCTCAGTGTGTAGAGGCCCTCATATTTATTCATTCATACATTCAATTACTAAATAAATATTAATAACACATCTACCAAATGCCAAAGAGAGTTACTAGGTGTAAAAAATAAACGAGTAAGGGGTAAGATCCTTGCCCTAAGGAACTTACAGCCTTAGAGGAAAGACAAGTAGATAATCTCTATGCACTACAAAAGGAAGTATAATCAGCACATATTAGCCTATTTAGTTTGCAAAATACCTCTTCCCTATTTTAAAAACTAAAATTATTAATTCATAAATACATAGCAGGACTTGAAATTCTTAGGTAATTTTATTTCAAGTTACATTTTCAGGTTTGCATTAGATATGTTCTCTCTGTTGAGAATGCCCAGCCTGTGACATTTCTTTCAGTTTATATCAGTTTTTCATATTTTTTCTTTTAGATCAAATTACCATTTAGTTTTATAAATGCCATTCTACACATAGATGGAGATACATATAACTTAACAGTAAAATAATTCTAACATATTTGAAAGCAGTTCTTATGACATGTCTTTTTCATGTAGAATTGGGTAAAAGTAACTTTAATGTTTTAATGGATCAGTGTAAAACAGAAGTATAAAACATAGGTTCAGGACAATCAGCCCCAAATGTAGCCATATTGATTAAAACAAACCATTATCTCTTTTCTTAATTTTTCTCGCTCTTGCTTCTTTCCTTTCTACTATGATCCCTCTGTCTCTTTTTCTTTTTTTATGCCAATTTTTCCCAGACTTGCTGGACTAATCAAATATATCAAAATAGGCAAGTATTTCTGCCCTCTGAAACAACTAATATCCACACATTAAAAACTCAACCTGATCCTAGAAATTTTACCCATTCCCTATTCTTGCTCAGAGAGATATAAAACCTAAAATAAAAAAATAGTGAACACTTTCAAATAGGAGTGGTTTTATCAACAATGGAGGGAAAAAAAAGCCATATTTGAGCAGAAGAGGCATTGGCACCTGCTTCTACCATCAAAGCAGTAACTTCTTGGTGATGTCTCTTTACATCATGAGATCATACAATTATTGGTAGACTGAGGCAATACTATGACTGACTATTTTTAGTAACGGAATTCTTTTTAAAAATAAAATTGTACAAGTCTTACTATTACACAGAGCAATATAAAATAGAACTGGCTTAGTCCAAGTGGGAGTAGGAGCAGAGAAGCCCTAGGATTCCAAAAAAAGTGCTCTGAAAACCTTTGAACTAAGGGACCAGCAGTTAGTGTAATGGCTATGTCGCTGGCCTCACATGTAGTCGACCATGGTTCAAGTCCTGGATCCGGCATCTTAAACTCACGCTGGGCACATGTGTGTGCGTGTCCAAGATACCAGAGGAGAATGGAGGAGAAGGGATTGCGGCGTGGCTATCCCCCCTGGGGGGTGATTTCTCACTTTCTATCTCTCTGTCTCTCTCTGTCTGTCTGGCGAGCACACGCACCCTGTAGCGAAAACCTCCCTCCCCCCAAAAAAAGAAAAACAAACAAACAAAAAAAACCTTTGAACTAGGAAACCTCTAAGATTCCTTCTAGTTTGCATGTATGACCATAGGTAATGAGGAATTCACACTGAATTACACTTCTCTAGGCAAATGGATGCCATCCATTCTCAAAAAAGAAATAAGTGAGGTTCTCTTTAAGCTTGTGACATTTACTTTTCTTTTTATTTTATCAACCAACCTTAGTAACCTAAAATTAACCTTCCTGAAAATTATCCAAGACCAAGAAAGAAATTTAGGCATAAAGCACACTGTTATTATTACCCTAATAGCTGAGGGCTACTGAAAGAATGACAGTATTATTATATACTACTCATGAAGATAAATCTCTGTATACAGTTATCTACCTTAGTAAATCTTCAACTACTTGATTATAGAATTATTTTTCTCCATACTGTCACTATTGACCTAAAATGCAGTTGACTTACTTTTAGTTACATTTTTCTATCTTTGTATAATAGTTAATATCTAAAAGGGTATGTAGCATTTGTTTATTTATTTATTTATTTTTGGAGAGGTTTTCGCTATAGGGCGCATGTGCTTGCCAGACAGACAGAGAAAGACATAGAGACAGAAAGCGAGAAATCACCCCCCAGAGGGGATGGTCACATCGCAATCCCTTCTCCTCCATTCTCCTCTCGGGATCTTGGGCACGCACGCACACGCGCCCGGCGTGAGTTTTAAGCCACCGGGTCCGGGACACGAACCGCGGTTGACTACGTGGGAGTCCAGCGACATAGTCATTACGCTAACTGCTGGTTCCCAGCATTTGATTATTAGTAAGTCAGTACTTGAGTTTATCATTGCTTATTCCAAATATATTTTCCATATTTTTTGTTTATTTCCTCCATGTGAGAGAGAGAGAGAGAAAGAAAGAGAGACTAGCAACACCAATGAAGTTTTAAATGCTACAGTTCACCCCAGACTCAGCAAGCTGGGGTCACAGGCACACCTGAATACCCAGCATAGTCAGGAAGCCCTGGAAAGTGAACCTCGGACCTTTCTAATGTGGGTTTAGTTTTATGACTACGGAACCAGCCTCTTATTTTGAAACTAACATCATGCATTATCAATGACTCATTTTGTAAACATTTTATTAATCTACTCACATTAAAGATGAATAGGAGTCTATCTAAGTCTATAATAGAATATATGTTTTCCTTTCTACGTCTTACCCAGGACAAGAATCAGAGCTGCCTCTTTGAGCAGGTATTAGGGACAGATAATGGATAACATGAAATTTTCATTTGTGGAAGAGGCCATGCCAGGATATTATTATACTTATGCTTGATTGAAAATGTTAAGTTGGTCTAGAAAGAGTTTCTTTCTATTGTTACTTCAGTTACAATTGCGGATGGTGATTTTCTAATGCTAATCATATTTACGAGATTTCTTATTTCTTTTCCTTCCTTCCTTCCTTCCTTCCTTCCTTCCTTCCTTCCTTCTTCTTTCTTTCTCTTTCTTTCTGTTTTTAGAGAGAGATTTTTGCTATAAGGCACATGCACTCGCCAGAGAGACAAGAGAGAGACAGAAAGTGAGAAATCAACCCCTGGGGTTGGGGATGGCCACACCACAAACTCTGCTCCTCCATTCTCCTCTCAGGATTTTGGGTACACACACACACACACACACACACACACACACCTGGTGTGAGTTTTAAGCCTCTGGATCCGGGACTCAAACTGTGGTCGACTATGTGGGAATCCAGCAACATAACCATTACGCCATCTGCTGGTCCCTATTTACAAGATTTCTAAGTGTCTAATACACTAGTCTGTAGTTGGAATGGTAGGAAGGGGTAAGAATGGGTGGGGAGGAAAATCTTTTTGAATGTTTTCACAAATGGAAGGTACATTGTGTTGTCTTGCCCTCTTTTTATTATAATGCTTGATGGACATTTACATCTATTGTTGTGGGTCTCATCTATCTAACAAAGTGATTCTTTTGTGTAAACAATTTTTTCTTTACGTCAAATTTTTCTCATATTCCCATATACCAGCACTTCAAAAACACAGGAAAAAGCTTACTTCTGTGATTCTTAGTTACTTCAGTCATGTAGGAGATTTCATTTCATTTTCACACATTATTTGTTCTCAGCATTGAACTAGTGAACACACTAGTGTCTCAAGAGTAGCCTGAAAAAGCTGTGAAATTGTGGTTTGTGTAGGGTGAGTGAGAAGAGCTCAGTATTTATTATTCTTAATCAAAAGTCAGTTTGAGAAGGCATGTTTTCTCATTTTAGTAGTTAAAACAAACCTGATGATTAATGCTATCCCGCTCATCTGCAGTAGCTAATTCTTTTTGGTATTTGGAATACTGGGTTAAGAAACTACAAGGCTGCTTCTATTTAGATCAATAGAGGAGAGAATGCCAGTAGGAACATTTGCGTAGTAAACGAGGAAGTGGAGACATATGCAATAAATTTGTCATGCTTACATGTATAAGAAGTATTGTTTTAATATGCTATTTTTTAGATATTTGAGAATATAGTATAGAACTATCATCTTACTAAAAGTTCATCATGACACAGTTTTGTTCAAAATTTACCATTATTGGTAGTATATTCTAGTTCCATTGTAGCTTGGGTAAGTATTGATCTCTGAGTTATTTTCCAAGTAACAATGATTTTTTTCATGCTCCAATCAGTTGGCATTTTAGCACATTTTCATGCATTTTTTGAGAGATTTTTGCTATAGGGCACCTGTACTCGCTCGAGAGGCAGAGAGAGACAGAGGGACAGAAAGCAAGAGAAATCATCCCCCAGGAGGGATGGCCATGCCACAAACATTTCTCTTTCATTCTCCTCTCCAGATCTTGGGCACACACACACATGTGTTCTGCGTGAATTTTAAGCTACTGGGTCCAGGACTTGAACCGTGGTTGACTACACGGGAGTCCAGTGTTGTAACCATTATGCCATCTGCAGCTAATGGCATCTGCATTGCCATTTTAAAAGAACTGCTCTTTTAGAAAAGCGATAGCATTTTAGATATTATATCTGGCATTGATAAAGAGCAGATACATGAAGCAGCCCCAATGGAATGCTTCTGTAATTTTTACAACTCTGCTGCCAAGTACATTGTAAGTTCTCAGTTCATTACATTATTTTATGTCACATCTATGAAACTGTGTTGATATGATTTCTCCTGGCGTGCAGCATTCAGAAAGCATTTATTTCTACTGGTTAATCAGTTTGCTCTCCATTACTTAAAATTTTTGCTTTAATTGCCAGGGAACTAAAAGTTTCATTCTGTTGCTTCAATTTTAATCAAGCTCAATATAAACGTCTTCTCACTTACAATGTGATTTTTGCCTTGTATTTTTGATCGTATTAATGATTTCTGTTCTATTGCATAGATTTCAGTACTGTTAACTGTCTGAGGTCTTTTTTTGGGACTTAACTTTAAATGATTCACCTGTCAAGCAAAATTTATAGGAGACCACTGTTTTGGACTAGCCTTTTGCGCTATGCTCCAGCAAAACAGACCAAACAAAAATGGAGTCTTTCATACGAAATAAAACTAAATCACATTAAAAACGGAAACTTTAGGGAATAGGTAAATCCCCCAGTGACCAGCTTTCTGAATAACAGAAAATTCATAGCAACCTGCCAGAAAGACCCCAGTCTACCTGAGTCTACACAAGGAAGAAGTCCTCCTTGCTCTAACTTTTACAAGAAGCATGACCTGTGGTAACCTGACTTTAACCAATACTCTTTAAACACATTGTTTGTTTTTTTTGTTTATACTTTAAAAAGAACAACTGTTGTGTACACCTAGTGGAATACCTATTCTGTCTCAAAGGATAAGGTGTTGCCTGATGGTAGAATTGCAAATAAAAGCCAATTAGAGATTTAAACTAAATATGTTGTAATTTTGTCTTTGGACAACTCTTTTCATCTTATCCACACCATTTTTTCCAGCTTTTCAGTTTTCTCTACTTACACTTTTGTGTTAGCCTGAGTGCCTCCCTCCTCCCCAAAGAAACTGAAGCAAAAGCTTTTAAGCTGTCAGGTTATTGAAGAAGTGAGATGAGAGAACAAGAAGGAGAAGTTAGGGAGAGTGAAACAGAGAAGCACGGAAAGCCAGTTCGTTGATGGGAGGCCAACATTGATCTCCAAAGTGGACAACTGAAGCTCACATCAGCCAAGACTCTCTGAGGTGTCAAAGAGAATCAAAAAGCAACCAGATTCCTTCCACCATTCGTCAAAATGTGCCACATGGAATGTGAAGTACTCACATGCATCTGATGATACTGTGGCCAAGAATCCCCAGTCATAAATGAGAGCTATATGGTGCTGTCAGGTTACACCTGTGAAAATTTCCTGCTGCTGCAACACCTAGGGAGAAAAGCAGTCAAGAGGACATGAGACAGGTTACAAGAGATGTCCCGTGCAATTTTCAACTTGGTCAGACACCCCTGTAGGAATTGCCTAAGTTTTTCTTTTCACCAAGACCTGATGCCATTGCGTGCTACAGTCAGTACTAACCAGGCCCGCACACACCACCTTCCTTTCTTAGTGGAAGGAGACCAGTGCCAAGCCATTTTATTCACTGAGCAGGTCCCCTCACCTTTTAGCATTTATTTAATGGGAGATAATATGGAGAGAATCAAAAGGTCCTGGAAGAGCCCCAGAGATGGTTACTTAGACTTGCCTCACTAGTTCTACTGAAACTTCTAGGATATGAAAGTGATTCTCCTGATTTTACATCTATCAGACACACCTGGGATCTACGTGATGAAAATTCTAGTTGGTAATAACTTTTGGACTCATAGATGCTGTCAATTAAGTAGGAAGAACACAGAATCCAGTTGTGGTTTACCCTATTTTTTTTTTCTTTTTTTTTGGAGAGGTTTTTTTTGCTATAGGGCGCGTGCACTCTCCAGACAGACAGGGAGAGACAGAGAGACAGAAAGCGAGAAATCACTCCCCAGGGGGGATGGCCACACCGCAATTCCTTCTCCTCCATTCTCCTCTCGGGATCTTGGGCATGCACGCACACGCGCCCGGCATGAGTTTAAGCCGCCGGGTCCGGGACTCGAACCGCGTTCGACTGTGTGGGAGTCCAGCGACATAGCCATTATGCTAACTGCTGGTCCCTCCCCTGCTTGTCTTCACCTCCTTCTCAACTCTCAAACTCCAAGATTGCATTTCTTTCTATTAGGAACACTCCTATCAGATACCAAGAAACAGCATGAAGGTATCCTTTATCCTTTCTCACAGTTCCCACAGAAGGTTCTGGTGCTTTCATTGGTAAAAAAGTTTTTAGCAGGTTTTAAGACAGCTGGGTCCCACATGGCTGATGGCACAGTTCAAGTTCTGGACCTGGCAGCTTTGAAAACATACTGGACACTTGTGCATGTGTGCCCAGAATCTTGAGAGGAAAATGAAAATGAAGTGATTGTGGTATAGCTATTCACCCTGAGTGCTTTCTCACACTCTCTCTCTCTCTCTCTGTCTCTCTCTCTTCTCTCTCTCTCTCTCTCTCTCTCTCTCTCCCTCTGGCAAGCACACGTGCCCTGCAGCAAATTAAAAAAGGAAAAAAAGAAAGAATCTTTGCTTTTGCTAAGGCCATAAACATGATCTATAAGCTTGGTTTCCTTTTCACATATACATCGTTAACTTACCTGAGATATTTTTGTGTAGTGTCAAGGTACATACTTCCGTGGAGATATTCAGTTGATGCAGCACTATTTAATGAGAAGACGATCCCTTTACCATTTCACTGTCCTGCCATACTCACTGTTTTTCAGGTTACTGAATATATGTAGGCCTATTTCTGGAACTTTATTTTATCCCATTGAGCAGTTTGTCTCTCATTGCTCCAATATACTAATGTCTTATTTAATATAGCTTTATAAATGTCAGTGAAGAGCGTTAACATTTGCTCTGCTTCCTCAAACTTACCTTGGCTAACATCCATGCAAAATATAAATGCCTTGCATTTCCATATAAACTTTACAATCAAATTGTCAATTTTCTCAAAAGAAAAAAAAATCTGTGGGAATTTTGATTAGGAGAACAGAATCTGTAAGTCAATTGGAGGGAAACTGACATTTTTGCCTCATTTAATTTTCCCATAAGTCCTCTGAGATAGAAATTTTGTTTTCAACATTTTACTTATAACTTATGAAAAAACAACAATTAAGAAACTTAATTCAGATCATTAGTACTCGAGTCTGAATTTTTATTCAGAGTACTCAGAATGGAATGTAGCTAAAGTTTATTAACGGTGTTATGTTTTCATAATACCTAATTTTATGATGACTTTGTATTTTTAACCTCTGACATAAGTTTTCCAATATATAGTAATAGTAACTTTATATTTGAAATTTAAAATGAAACTATTTCATAAAAACCTCAAACAAATAATTTAGATGTTTGGCAGATGTGCATGTGTATTTAAAAGCTTGGAAATTGTGTACATGAAAGATCATGTTTGAAGAAACTGACCAGTTGAAAGTGCCTGCTTAGTGATTACTAAATTAATACCAATCTACGTTTGTTTGGAATAATAACTAGTGAAAAGTGCTTAGTTCATGTGGCTGACACTGAAGCAGGGTGTTTCCTTCATTTCACTCCTGCTAGCTGGATGACATATAGCTCTAAGACCATTAGCTACACCAAAATATTTTGGAAATAAGAAGAGAAACTAGGACACAGCCCTGTTCCAAACTGTTTAGAATTGATTTATCATCAACCGAAGTCTATTTATATCTTGTTCTCATTCTGGTAATAATACTAACTTTTAAAAAGCAAGCTTAACCAGCAATCCAAAAAACAAATTTTTTTGCTTGGGAAACTAGACATTTAATTATAAGGAAATTGAGTGTAAAATTCTGGAATTTCACCCAAGATATAAAATTTATTGCTCTGCGAAATCAAAAAGCTGGACAAGGCTACTGAATACCGTAAAAACAATATTTTTTTATTATTTTCTTAATAAGTAATGAAACAGGGGTCATTGCATGGTAGCTATGATTTTAATATGAGGCATCAACAAGCAGCTACTGAGATGCGGGCATCATACTATATACTGTGCATGTCCCATTACACCACACACACCTTCTGCCTGTACGAAGCTTACATCTAAGGAATTAGTCTCCATGAAATATTATAATGAGAAACAAGTCCTGAAATTTGTGAAGATGCTTAGAAAACAAGTTAATCCAATCAGGCTACATGCCCTAGTTTTAAAAATGGGACAATATATTAAACTAACTCGGTGGATGGGAAGTGCAAAGGGAAGAGACCCAAGAACATGAAATCCTGTGTTAATAATGGTGTATATGGTAATATCCTTGATTTGAGTGTTGAAAATAAATGAGTAAAGGAAAAATAAAATTAAAAAAAAGAATCCACTTAGTTTTGCCAGGATCATACATTGTCTCAAAGTTGTTATTAAATTTCACAGTGAAGGTGAGTAGATTAATAGACTTTTAATTTGAGTACCCAAGGATCTTCTCTCTTTGGTATATGGAGTAGACCTTCTCTTGATAGAACTATTGCTAAGACATGGAATCAACCCAAATGTACACAAACAGATGAATGGATTGAAAAAACATGACACACATACACTATGGAAAGCTACTCAGCCATAAAGAACAATGAGACCCAGGACCAACATCCCTGGACTCTCACATGGCCAACAGCAGTCTGAGTCCCAGACTGGTAGCTTGAAACATGCTAGGAGCATGTACATGCATGCCCAAGATCTGAGGAGGAGAATGGCAGACAAGGAATTGCAGTGTGGCCATCTCCCCTGGGCAGGGGTGAATTCTACTTTCCCTCTCACTATTTTTGTCTCTTTCTCTCCAACAAGCGTTCACACCCTATGGCAAAAACCGCTAAAAATAAAAAGAGAGAGAGAGAGACCCTGTCATTTGATAGAAAGTGGATAAATATGTAAGATTCACTATAGGTAAAGCAAGCTTGCTGATGAAAGAGAGAGATCGTATATCCTCACTCAATATATACTGAATGCTTGTACTCTAAGACAGAAACTGAAAGACTGGAAGATATAAAGGCTCAGAGAGCAACTGTGGATACTAGAGACAGTGTGGGAGGAGGGTGGGAAATGGGGGAAGGTGAGAGGGAGGGAATCAAGGGGGAAAAGAAAGAAGAAAAACATTTAAAGGACACAAAAATGGAAAATTATCTGTTGATATTATGTACAGTAATGTCTTTGGTTGAACCAATATACAATGTATTCAGGATGGAAAAATTCGTTTGGTGTGCTGTAATGATATACAGTGATTGACAATAAATAAATAAATAAGTATGCTTTATATATTAAGATAGATATAAGTATTTGCATGTACCACCAAGAACAAATTTCAAGCTCTTTTTTTTTTTTTTTCTTTAATTTCAAGCTCTTTTGAACACAGTAACTCACCTACCGGGTCTTTTACACTTGGACTGATATTGTTTTGGAAAATAAATATAGTTCCTTGATGCTTAATATATACAGCATGATTATTTATGAAATAAACAAGAAATTGGGATAAATATCCTGTCTGGTCAGTAAAAGAAATTTGTGTGTTGGGACCAGCAGTTAGCGTAATGGCTATGTCGCTGGACTCCCACGTAGTCGACCGTGGTTCACGTCTCAGACCCGGTGGCTTACAGCTCACGCCGGGCGCGTGTGCGTGCGTGCCCAAGATCCCAAGAGGAGAATGGAGGACAAGGGATTGCGGCGTGACCATCCCCCCTGGGGGGTGATTTCTCGCTTTCTGTCTCTATGTCTCTCTCTGTCTGTCTGGCGAGCGCAAGCGCCCTATAGCGAAAAACCTCTCCAAAAAAAAAAAAAAAAGAAAAGAAATTTGTGTGTTTACAATTCTTTTTTACTAAAGTCATGCATAGGCAACAATTATATATTGCCTAATAATGATTTTATACTATCTCTATACTCGAGAAAAACTTTCTTTGGCTTTTAGTAGAGTCATTTATTAAGTAATAATAAATTAGATATTACTTCTAATTGTATCGAAGATTATATACATGATCAAGTTTTGTAAATTTGCTAGTACTTTCTTCCTCCTTTTCTGTTATTTTTGAGCCCTTAGTTTTCTACATATAAGGCTAGTCTATAGATTGTATGCACTGGTATGTATTTAGAAAGAAAAAGCTCTCTTGGAAGAATTCTGAAGAGTTCTGGTCATGTGTAAACTTCTTAAGGTCATTCGTGTAACTATAGAGTCTCATTTTACTTTTGCTGTTCTAGCTATATATATGATTAGGTCAGGTACAATATTGAAATCAGAATGAATTTAAGGTGGAAGTGATGACTCTGGAGCCAAAATATGTTTTTTAAGGCAGGTGGAGGAAAAAAAAAAACTGTTGATTATTAAATAATCAAGTATAGTTCTCCCTTAATTAGAAATGTATGTAAAATTTACCTTGGGCTTAACCAGTAGCCCAGTTAGCACTTGAAGATTATAATGATACATTACTGTAACAAAGAATTTTCATCTTTTATTAATGGAGTTAGTTCTGTTATAAAAGCCAGTAGGAAGCAGTTTTTCCAAATGAGATTTTCAATGCAAAAATCTTTTTCAGAATCACTGCCAGTTCCATCATGCTGATCTCCTAATACCATGATGTCAACTAACAGACTATATTTGGTTCAGAAAATCTGTGCACACATCGGTATCAGGGCTCCTGTGTATTAAAAGATACCAGGCCAGCCTTTGCAGGAAGCTTTAATCAAGGCAGAGCACATTGTTATAAGAATTAACGATCAGCCCTGCCACAGTGGTGTAAATTGTAGTGTGCTACTGAGGCCCCATAGGAAGCCCAGGTTAGGGCCTGAACAAGCCCTGAGAAGAGGCTGGGCTCCACAGCGTGTACTGGTGAGCCTGGCTGACCGGGAGGCTGGGGCAGAGGATTACAGCAGCAAGATGCTGTCCAAAATACCTCTTCCCTTCTTTCCTCTTTTCTCTCTCTCATTAAAAAGAAAAAGAAAAAATAATTTACTATCTTAAACTGCTGAAATTCAGAAGTTTCCAAGATAAATGTGGTTGTCCCAATCTTGCCTCTGTCAAAATTACTTGTTGGATTTAAAAAAAAAAGGACTGAAATCAGATTTTCTAAAAGTCAGATCTCTTGTGTTTATAAGAGGTAATTGAAGCCCATGGCAGACAGTCAGAGGGAAACACAAAATGAGACAAAACACAAGGATAAAGGAAATGTTCAGCTACTCACTCATATTTTGTTTTTATTTTCTTTGTTTTCTTTGTGTTTTCAATGCCCAAAACAAAGTCTCTTCACACACACACACACACACACACACACACACACACATATACATTGGATCTAATGCTGGTGAAAAGAGAATTGAATCCCAAGATAAGTGAGTTGTTCATAGCATCACATAATCTTGAAATGAGATAATCTTCTGACATAGTTAAATTATAACTTGGAGTACCAAGAAAAACTGCAAATTAGGCTATTCATTTTCTGTTAGTAGTCTTTGAATAACAAGTATTGAAAGTGAAGTCAGGAGACTGGAGGTGATGATGTGAATGTCCTGTTTTTTTGGTTTGTTTGTTTTTATTTTTGTGTTTTGTTTTTTAAAGAAGTAAAGAATATTATAGAAGCCAAGTATAAGTTTCATTTGTGCTATTCTATAAAATTAACAGTCAACAAATTATTAGATAAACAAATAATGACTGTCTTAGTCTATTCCGATTGCTATAACAAAAATACCATCGACTAGGTAGTTTATAGATAACAGAAGTGTGTTTCTCACAGCTCTGGAGGCTGGAAAGCCCAAAATATAGAAGGACCAGCAGATTTAGAGTCTAGCAAAGGGCCTACTTCCTGGCTCATAGCGGTAGTTATGTTGCTGGGTGTCCACAGAGAAGGGCCAGGCAGGTCTCTGAGGGTGAGACTCTTTTACAAGTGCTCTCATCCCATTCCTCGGGGTACATCCTCATGACTAATTACCTCCCACAGGCTCCACTTCCCAATATTCTCACATTAGGGATTAGGTTTCAGTGCATAAATTTAAAACACATTCAGTATCCAGTCGCTCCTAAGAGCAAACAATGTTCTTTTCTTTTATATGCATTTACTAATCTTGCAGAAAGAGAAACTACAGTGAACACTCCTCATCCTGTTTTCAATATGTCCATTTGAGCCAGGTAGAAATAAGTTCTTGCGCCGTTCAATCTATAGCAATTTATTTGTATAGGAGGTTCTAGAGAGTTTTCAATCAATATTTTAATAAATTAATTTGAAATATATATTCATAACTTAATGTTAATGGATATAATTAAAGAACTCATCAAAACAATCCTTTTAACTTTGGTTTTCAGAGTAAGATATGTACAAATAATCAAAGTACTTAAATTTCACCTAGCCTCTTTCTTAGCACGTCTTCTAAATAACTTTGTTGATGTTCCCTCTCAAACATGCAAGGGATTTATTGACCAGATTTTGCAGGTAAGACATTCTGAGTTTCTGTTTCCACCTCTCAAGATTGGGAAAGCATTTCAGTTTGCCCTAAAATTAAACTCTTCAACAATCACAGCTTGAGCTTTTCATTTAGCTAATTAGTACTTATTCTTCCCATTGCATTGTTGTCATCCATAAGGGAGGGGGCAGCAGATTGCCTCTCTGTTCCTTCTCATTTTTTCACAGAACTGCAAAGCACAGTGCTTTCTTTCTGGCTTCTTGTCACTGTTCTCTACACTGAAGAGAAATTACGGGGCAAGGAGTAACTTGATCTCGTGTGGAGTCTCAGTGTTCTTGCCTGGACGTGTTTGGGCCTACAAGGCTCACCTATACAAAACAACATGTGAGCTAATTAAAGATCTTTCAGGCATAAAAGCTAGCAGGCCAGTGGTTGCCTGGATGTCACTGAAGACCAATGCCCTACATATATTTTTCTAGGTATGTATTTATAGATATGAATTAAAACAATCACTAAGTAGTTTACCTTCCTGATACTCAGTGGTAAAGGTATCTATTTTGATATATAAAAACTGCTTTTGGTAGGCTTTTCTTTTTTTTTCTGGCTCCCTTAACCACTAGGCTACAAGGGTAGCCCCCAAGTCAAATCTCTCATAGGAAGACTTGTTGTTATATTGTTAACAAATAAAGTCTTCCTGATTCTAGGTGCAGCTATTTGACTATATAGCTATATGTATCTATCGAAGTCCAGGCAAGAAAGAAAGGCTCACACAAATCGGATTTTGAAGAAAATGTAGCAAAAGGGAATGTCTACATAGGAACGGACAGAAGCAAGGAAGCAGCAAAGGGTGTAGATGAACTCACAGACTACTTCCAGGTAAAAGAAATGTCTACAAAGGAATAGACAGAGGTAAGAGAGCAGCAAAAGGTGTAGATGAACTCACAGACTACTACCACCTCCAAACCTACAAGAGGAAGGGCAGTGCTACCTGACCCAGGCGAGAGAAAGAAGGGCTTGGAAGAGGGTTAAGTGGGATGGGAGCAGAAATGCCCTGACTTATATTTCTGCTCTCTAATGTCCTACCAATACCTTGGGCAGAGAAGAACAGAGTTGAAAGGGGACAGAAAGTAAAGGTTGGAGTACAAAGTGAGGAGAAATAAACTTCCTGAATTAAAAAAAAAATTACAAATGGGCTATTATTAAATGTGATTGTATTAGCTCCCCTTTTTAAAATTCCAATTCTATCATGATCCATTATTAAAGACTACAACAATGTAAAATTTTTATTTATTTGATTTATTCTTTTATGAAATAGGGGGAAAGGTAGAGAGAAAGACACCCTCAACAGAGTCTCACCATGCTCCTCTCCTTCCTCCAGCCTCCCAGTAAGCCAGGATCATGTCCTGTTCAGACTGAACTAGGACCTGAACCTGTGCCTTCCATATGGCTTCAGTATTACACAGTAACACTCCACCATCTGCACCTTACTGCTAAATCAAGATAATATAAATTTTTAACACCTAGAACATAGCAAGCACTGAAGAAATGTTTGTTGAGTGAATAAATAAGTGAGTGAATGACAAATTTGGTTAGATCATCTATTTGGAATTTCTAGAACTTAGATTAATAAGAGCCTCATTTCTACTTTTAAGATATAATAATTCTTATATTTCCAAAGCTATTCTGCAAATATTTCTTCTTATTATTATTTCCATTGCCCCATTCTAATCCCGGATTTTATTAACTTATTTCCCTAATCTCACTGAAATAGATGAGCCTCACATTTTCTGCTTTCAACCAGAGTCTATAATTTACATTAACTTGGGTATCTCTTAGTAGATGCTGGAGGAATTCAGCCCCAGTTCTTGAACCCCAAAATAGGAGAATGAAATAAAATGAACTGTATTGCCTGACCCCTAAATCAAAAATTGTACTCGTGTTTTCCCCTTTTTATTCTAGCAAAGAACTAAATACTTTAAATTAGAAAATGGCCTGTGTCAAGGTTAAGATAGTGATTTTTGTGCTTGAAATACAGTCACATATAAGTGTAAGCGAGAATTTCTGTGTAGATGAAAGCGGCCTTATTGTGTAGATGGAATCTTTTTCTTAGGCTCTTTTGCAAAAGCATCATTTCAGAACTGTAATAATATACTTATCATGATATTAGTAATGCCCGATTAGGGAGTGCTCACTACATTCCAGGCAGGACTTAAAGTGCTTTAAATAAGCTCTTTCTGGGACCAGTCGATGAGGCAATGGTTACATCACTGGATTCCCACATAGTCAACCTCGGTTCAAGCCCCAGATCTGGTGGCTCGAAACTCACACCAGGTGCATGTTCATAGGTAACCAAGATCCTAAGAGGAGAATGGAGAAGAAGGGGTTGTGGTGTGGCAATCTTCCTTGGGAGGCAATTTCTCGCTTTCTGTCTCTGTTCCTCTGACTCTTTGGCGAATACATACACCCTATAGCAAAAATCTCTCTAAAAATAATAATAAAAAAACCCTCTTTCTCATCTATCATTTGAACCCTGTAGATATTGAACTTTTGAAAGAGGTTTTTGAGAGAGAGAGACAGAGAAAAAATGAGAAATCACCCCTCCACCCCAGGGAGTATGGCCACGCTGCAGTCCCTTCTTGATTACCCTCCGGGGATCCTGGGCATACTCACACACACACCTGGCATAATTTTCAAGCTACTGGGCCCAGGACTGGAACCATGGTCTGCCATGTGGGAGTCCAGTGTTGCAACCACTATGCCATTTGCTGGCCCAGTTTTGAGCGTTTTGGATAATAACAATAACATCAATAAAAATAATAACCATCATTATTACATGCCTCTTATGTAGAAGCCTTGATAATATTTTCCAATTTATTTTATAAAGCAGGAATGAACATATCTTACTGAGCAGATAACCTTGCTCGAAGCCACACAACCAGAGCAGTAGTGCACATGACAAGCAAGCAGCAGAGGTAGCTGGAGTCCAGGTTGTCTGAGCGAAACCTTTGTTCTTGACCAATATAGTCACAACCTAATTACGACTGCCATTGGATTTCATATATTTTTAGGTAAAATGTAAAAAGCTCATGTCTTCTACTTGGCTCTGCAGGTGTTATACAAATGCCTCTGAGAGGAGAAAGACAAGAAATTTCATTTCTGCCACGCATGGTATAAAGGGAGGAAAACTTAGGTGATTTTATGGAGAGTGACTGTGACAGAAAAGGAAGCTCCAGAAAAGAATAGTTAATTTTGAAGGGAAACAGTCAACATGCACAAAAAGAGAGCATATTGTCATTCTACTCCATGTTTTCCTTCCATTCATACATATTTTCTAAATGGAGCTAGAAACCTTAACCTTGACCCATGGCTGCCCTTTAAATAGAATTAGTGATCCCAAGTAACGCTCAGCAGTTGTGTCACGTAAAAGCACCAGCGACAACCCTGACTGGCCTAGATAGTTCTTCTTACCTTGACTGCTGCTGCTTGCTATTCTCCTGAACACTGGACTCTTGCTTTTCATTTAATTTTTTTCTCCACCCTGGTGGCCTGTTTTGTCTACCTTTTCTACCTTAGTGGAGTGAACCTGCCTCATCCTCTAATATCATTGGCTACAGCTTTGAGAGAATAAACTTTCTTTTACATTTGGCCTACTCAGACATTTCTAACCTAACCAACCAGGAGCATACTATGAGAGGAAATATTAAGCCTATATATTTTTAAAAACTTTTGATAGTGGACACAGGTGCTTGCTGGAGAAAGGAGAAAGAGTGAAAGAGAAGAAAAGAGAGAGAGCAAAATGAAATAGCACACCCTGCCCCCCACAATGTGGGACAGCCATGCTGCAATCCCTTCTCCATTTCTCCTTTAGGGACCTTGGGCATGCATACATATTTGCTCAATGTGCTTTTCAAACACTTGGTCTGAGATTGGAACTGTGCAGTTGGCTATGTGGAACCCAGATGCCTTAACCACCATACCACCAGCTGGCCCGAGCCTAGATTTTTTAAAAGGAAAATATAAAAACTTTTACAGAATTAGACACATTTAATTATGGCAATCCCTACCTAATGTTATCAAAATTTAATATTTGTTTTTGTGCATTTAATTCTCTGATAAATGCTTCAATCTCTAAGTTACTATCTAGGGTTCCCTTTTACATCTATAAGAGAGCAAGACTTTTATAGAAGGCTGTGTAGTAAAGAAGCGTCTTCAAAGTCAATTAATTCAATGCTTCTTTTTTTAAAAAAGAATTATTTTATTTGACTTAATTAATTAATTTATTTTTAATTTGACCACCGAGGGACAGAGAGAGAGACAGAGAGGGCAAGTGAGAAAGCAAGCCGCCAGGTCTGGGACTCAAACCTTGGTCAGCTGCGTGGGAGTCCAGTGCCTTTAACCACCATACCACCTCCTGGTCCAGTTTCCAATGCTTCTTAAAAGTGATTTTAAATATATGTTTTAATATAGACAAAGTGAGGAGAGTCATGAAAGAAAATCTAACCTGCATACACACTCAGAAAAATAGAAAAGGAAATGTGGGACTTAAAGAGAGAGAGGCTCGTACAGTGGTTAAATTCACAGGCTGCAGAGTCAAATCTCTTAGACTCTATTCCCAGCTGTAACATCCACTGGGAATCAGTAAAACCTTAGGCAAATTTCTTACACTTTCTCTGCCGTGGTTTTCTAATCTGTAAAGTGGGAATTATTATATACATAGCGCCTAATACATAGGGTTTTATGGAAATTGAATTGATACTAAAGTATAGGGAGCACTTAGAATGGTGTCTGGCATACAAAGTGCTCGATCGATAGCGAGTGTCATAGCCAGAAACTAACAAAGTGGCCAGCATAACTCAGACTTCCTCAGGAGCTCACTGCCTTCTGTTTAAATAGCCTTAGTCTGGAATCTACAAATCCTTTCTTTCTGTCTCTGATAATGTATTCTTTCACTAGAAATAGGTTCACCTGACTGAATGACAACCATTTATATGCTAACTGTGGGAATTTCACACGTTTTAATATTTCTAAGCTCTAGTGTAACTGTCCCTTCTCGCAATGCCATCTCCCTACTTCCCACACAATGTGTCAAACTAAAGAAAGGGGCAGTAAGAACGGAAATCTTGTCACCGTTATTATTCTCCATACATGATTCAAAATGTACAACCATTTGTCTGGTATCTGCAGTAATTCCCAAGAAACCTCATTCTGTCACCAGAGATACAGCTTTTGAAGATTTGCCTGCACTATTTGTCAAGCTTTGCAGCCTTCACTTTATTCTTTCAGCCAGAGCGGATGTCTTCAAAGAGAGGTCATTTTAAGACCATACAGGTAACTGTGGCCCTTTCATCTGTACTCTCTCCCCATTTAAGATTAGAGGCAAGAATCAGACAAGAGTCATTCAAAACCCATGCCTCTTCCCTCCTCAGTGTCAGGGCACTACAGTTTTGAGTTCAGCTTGAGACAGACAATATCCTGACTCCACCACTTAATAGCTACATAGTGCAGAGCAAATTTATTGAAATCTCTGATTCTCATTAAATATCAGCAGGTGTGGTTGTGAACATGAAGATGATGCATTTAAAAGTGTGTATAGTAGCCTTTCCATAGCGTTATCAGTTATCAGTATATTTCCCCCCTCTAATATCTGTGATGTTTTTTCATGTTTCCTCTCTGCCATTATCTCAAGATTGTTATGCGCTATAATCCTTCCCCCAAAGTATATTCTTTTACTTATCTGCTCTGAATCTATATTCATCACCTGATCTCAACATTTCTTTTCTTCCTCTTCTTCTCCCATTTATCAGAGGGCATGTGTGCTCACCAGAAAGAGACAGGGAGAGACGGAGAGAGGAAATGAGAAAGCAACCCAGGAGGAATGGTCACATCACCATCTCTTCTCCCTCCTTTCAGAATTTTGGGCACACAAGTCCAGCATGCTGGAACAGGGACTGGGACTCAAACCGCTCAGCTGGCCGTGTGGGATCCAGCACCTTAACCACCATGCCACAGGCTGGCCCCAAACGCTTTTCTTTTGGTGATCTCCACATTCCTTTCAAAACACTTATTCTGAATCTTCTGCTTAATTATCTGCAATATGAAGCAATTACCATTTCACTTTTCCTAATGTATGAGGACAATGCTTTTGTAATTCCTCTCACTTTCCTTAAAAGCCACTTTTCTGAAATTCTAGAACACTCTGGAGGAGAGCTCCGAGTCTCTGCTGACACATGCATTGGTGCAGGTTTGAAACTGACTGTAGTTACCTTAGAAAGATTTTTCAGGCATGGCTGCTGTCTCCTCAGTTACACCAAAGACAGGAAGTTCACAACATAAAAGGAATTGTTTGTATCCACGCAGAGGGATGGAATCCAGACTCATTCTCTAGATGAGGAGGTAAGCACAGAATAGACTCATATTCAAGAATATGGGGCTTTAGAATCAAGTCAGATGGAAGGTCGGGGTGCCAGCAACACTTCTGTCCACTTGTGTGACCTTGAGCAAGTTATTTTAACTTTTCCAACTTTAGTTTTATTGATTGAAAAAGTGCAGGGTAAATAAAGTGGTACCTACCATGTATATGTGCCTCTATAAAATATTCATTCTTCTCCTTCTTGATGGCCATGATGATTCCTTAAACTGCTGTTATATCCTCCCTGGAATAATACAATAGCTTTTAACTGGTCATCTTGTTCGACTCTGTAGTTCTCTGCTCCATTAGCCACAAAGCTGTCAAAGTGTTTTTTAAAACATGTAAACTAGATTATGTCACTCTTCCATTCAAGCGATTCTTCTTTGCATTTAGGAAGGAAAAAAAAAAAATTCCAAACCCTGGTCTTTAACAAGTTGGATTTGGCACCTGTCTACTTCTCTCTCTTCACGTTCTATCACTTTCCCCACCCTCACCTCCTTTCCAGCCATGCTGGTCTGCTTGCCGTTCCGCATGTGCACATATTTCTTTCCTACCCAAAGGCTTTTGCACCTGCTATACCTTGGCCTGGAGGGCCCTTCATCTCACTGTTTGTCCGTTATCTCCTTCTATTTCTTCAGGTCTTAGCAATGTGTCCTTAGAGAGGTCATTCTTCACCTTTCTGTTACATTTCATCCCCCTTTTATCTTCTCCCATAGAACTGTGAATTTTCCTTTAGCTAGCTTATACCTATTTGCATTTCTATATTTATGTTTATGGTCTCAGTTTATTATCTGCCTCATAACTAGTCTCTGGGCATAATAAACACAGGAGTCTACCTGCTTTGTTTAGTTATTTATACTAGAGGTTTTAACCTAGTGTTGGATTTATGATATTTCATGGATATTTGCAAAATCAATGTTGAACAAATATGACAAATACAGGAAGAAAACTTTTGCTACTGTTGTCTTAGCATACTTCTCACCATCAGTGACATCAGCAGAATCTGCAACAGCAGTGGCTGTGATTTATTGAGTGGCTGATATGTGCTAGGCCCTGTGCTTAGCTTTTTCTATGTCTCTTCTCATTCAATCCTCATGATCATCCTCCTATACTTTGCAGTTAAGAGAGAAAGAAGCATACCCAAGGTCTTTCAGTTATGGTGGAGCCCAGAGTTAAACCCAGCTCTATCTGACTTAAAACCTGTAACTTTGGCATAAGGAAGGGGAATGGAGCAGGTCATAGTTTCATTTTTTTCTTTTTCTTAAGACCAAAACAAAACACCCAATTTTGAAAACCAAAACCTGCCTGAGAAGTTACATTCCAGAGCTTCAAATTTCCAAGTGACCAAGAAATCAGGTTTGAATAAAAATTGCCTTTCTGCAATGCTAACTGGAAATGAATAATAAATTGTATCTTAAGCTCAGTAAATGTTTTCATAGTGTTTCTAGTCCTCATGTCTGCTGCAAAGGTAAGGGATTCAGAAAGTAATATTCCTTAGACACCAGTGAGCTGCTGCACTGTTTCTGGAAGGGTCATTTCCCTTCACTCACATAGCTATCTCATTACCAACAGTGCCCTTTTAAAGAAATAAATACCATAAGAATCCATCTTAATCTTTAAAGAAAAATGAAACATTGAAATGTAATAGGACTTTATTTATGACTGCTCACAGAGGTCATATTATGTCACCTTAAATGGTCATAAGTAATGTGTTTTAGTCATTCAGTCGTCGAACTGAGTTAGAGACCATTGCCATCAATAGACTTTTTTCCTAATTCCCATTTCCTTAAGAACAAAGGGTGGGGGGGAGACATTGACAAAACTTGTCATGCACAAATGTCATTACAGAGAGATGCGGATTCTTGAAAATAACTCTAGAATCTTTGTATGGGAAATACATTCAGATCATGGAGAAGAAAACAGAGCTTTATCTGGCTGGCTTTTAAAATGTCATGTAGTTAGCCTAGGGTAAATACAATAGGTGGTCAATTATATCCATATTTTTTATTTGCTTTTTATATGTTTGTTTTTTGCTAGAGGGTGCAAAAAAAACATGCAAGGCAGAGAAAGAGGGAGAGGAGAAATCACTCTCCATGGGAATGGTCACCAGTAATCCCTTCTCCTCCATCTCTCCCTACTTTTGGGATTTGGCACATACAAGCATATGCACCCGCTATGTTTCTCAAGCAGCCAGGGCCAGGTCTCAAACCATGTGGTCGGCCATGTGGGATCCAGTTGCCTAACCACCAGGCCATGGAACTGGCCCCAATTGTGTCTAACATTAATTTGACCTTGCGTAACAAAGTCATCTGAACTCAGGACTTTTTCTTTAAAATTCTTACTTCTGGCAGCTTTTCAGATGCTGCTACGCGAATCTCTCACCCTCAACCACAGTCAACCCCACTGTGTTCAACATCCCTGTTGATGGTGAGCTTTTGGTCCGTGTCTTCTTCAAGCTGTTTGCAGACGAAGTTCCAAAGACAACAGAAAACTTTCATGCTTTGAACGCTGGAGAGAGAGGATTTGGTTATAAGGGTTCCTGCTTTCACAGAATTATTCCAGGGTTTATGTGCCAGGGTGGCAATTTCACAAGCCATAATGGCACTTGGCAGCAAGTCCATCGATGGTAAAAAAATTCAATGATGAGAACTTCATCCTGAAACATACAGGTCCTGGCATTTTGTCCATGGCTAATACTGGATCCAACACAAATGGTTCTCAGTTTTTAATCTGCACTGCCAAGACTGAGTGGTTGGATGGCAAGCATGTGGTCTTTGGCAAGGTGAAAGAAAACATGAATATTGTGGAAGCCATGGAATGCTTTTGGTCCAAGAATGGCAAGACCAGCAAGAAGATCACCATGGCTGACTGTCGGCAACTCTAATAATTTGACTTGTTCTCTCTTAACTCCCTGAAGCTCAGGAGAGCACTCATCCACACAGTCTGCTCACTACGTCCTGTAACCTGTGCTCTCGCTGTAGTTCTTTTGGTTCCATATTTTCCTTCTTCCCCTCCTAATCGAACTGAATTACAAAGTTAAGTTTATGATTATAAAATAAAAGTTAAGTAACAATAAAAAAATTCTTACCTCTGTTTGACTTGTGTGTGAGTGTCTGGGAGAGTGATGAATAACTTTCTGGTTTTACGCCTGTCCTTACCTATGCATCTCCTTCCCTTTAACACCTTGCCCTTTACTTTTAAACAAGAGAGAAGTTCATTATTTTTCTGTGATTGTTAGGACCTGTTTCATTAGCTTGGAGTGTAAGTCAGGCTACTGCATTAGTTAGCTCAGGCCCCATAACAATACTATAGACTTGGGGAGAGGATGGGAAGGTGCTTAAACAATATATTTTTTCACAGTTTCAGAGGCTAGCAGTCTAACCAAGTTTCTGGCTAATTTAGGTTCTAGTGAAGCCCTTTGTCTGGCTTGCAGATGAATCCCTTTTTGCTATGTGTTCATCTGGTGGAGACAGAGAGAAAAAGAAGAAAGAAAGAGAGAGAGCACTCTGGTGTCGTGGCTCTTCTTTTAAGGACACTAATCCTATCAGATCAGGGCTCCAATTCACTGTCTCATTTAATCTCAGTTACTTCTCTATAGGCCTGATCTCCCAATACAATCATATTAGAAGTTAAGGCGTCAACCTATTGATTTTGGGGCGACACAAAAATTCAGTCAATAACAGTAGCACATTTATTTTACAGTAGCCCTGTGATTCAAGGTTTTGCTTTCCAGGGTTTCAATTACTTGCAGAGTAGAAAATAGTAAATGAAGAATTCCAGAAATAAACAATAAATAAGCTTTAAATTGCATGCAATTCTGAAAAAGCATGATGAAAATTCTCCCTGCCATCCACTCTATCGAACCTGGGAGTCCTGAATCATCCCTTTGTCCAGCATTTTCATGTTATCCATGCTACCTGCCAGTTTAGTCACTTAGCCTTCTGGGCTATCAGTGGTTTCAGGCATCTGCTGAGGGTTTGGAATGTGTCACCACAGGTAAGGGGGAGCTACTATATTTTTTAATTAATTAATCCTGTCCCCATGTAGTCAAGAGGAAGGAAACTCAGAATCTCTTTCATTCTTTCTTTTCTTTTTTTTTTTTTTTTTGTCACCAGACAGACAGAGAGAGACAGAGAGACAGAAAGTGAGAAATCACCCCCCAGGGGGGATGGCCATGCCACAATCCCTTCTCCTCCACTCTCCTCTCGGGATCTTGGGCACGCACGCACATGCGCCCAGCATGAGTTTTAAGCCACCTGGTCCGGGATGCGAACCGCGGTCAACTACATGGGAGTCCAGCTACATAGTCATTATGTTAACTGCTGGTCCCAGAATCTCTTTCTTGAGGCCACCTTTGTTTTCTTTTGTTGAGAGGTTTTTGCTATAGGGTGCGTGTGCTTGCCAGAAAGACATAGGGAGACAGAGAGACAGAAAGCAAGAAATCACCCCCCCAAGGGGGATAGCCACACTGCAATCCCTTCTCCTCCATTCTCCTCTCGGGATCTTGGGCACACATGCACACATGCCTGGCATGAGTTTAAGCCACTGGGTCCAAGACTTGAACCATGGTCGACTACATGGGAGTCAAGCGACATAGCCATTACACTAACTGCTGGTCCCAAGGCCACCTTCTATTCAGAGATTAATTGAGAACTATTGGGCTACATGTATGACTTTCTCAAGTTCATAAATGTCTTGTAATACCATTCTCCTAGGACAACGGGTGCCTAGTATCTTTACATTTTAAATCTTGTAAAACTCTTACACAGTGATTCTTCTGGAGGAAGACTTACATAGACAAGGAAGTGCCAGGACAGGTATCTTTATTTTCTGTATCTTTATTTGTATCTTCATCTATCAATTCTCGCAACAACTAACAAACCAACTGAAAACATAAGGGAGTTAATATTTATAACTTATCTCCCTCAGTCAATGCTTTCTGTAATTTCTTTCTTTTTTTTTTTTTCTTTTCTTTCTTTCTTTTTTTTTTTTTTTTTTTTGAGAGGTTTTTGCTATAGGGTGCATGCACTCAACAGAAAGACAGACAGAGACAGAGAGACAGAAAGCGAGAAATCACCCCCCAGGAGGTATGGCCACACCACAATCACTTCTCCTCCGTTCTCCTCTTGGGATCCTGGGCACACACACACACAAGTACCCAGCGTGAGTTTAAGTCGCCGGGTCCAGGACTCAAACCACCATGGACCACATGGGAGTCCAGCGACATAGCCATTATGCCAACTGATGATCCCTGTTTTCTGTAATTTTTGAAGAACTAGAAATCATATGAAAATTTAGTTGACACACCAAAAAGGGTGACAAGTAGAAGCAAGACACAGAGTTAATGTCATCTACAAGCAAAGATGCTACACATAAACTACAGTGCGTGGTTGTGTGCATGAAGGAATAGAGATGAGTCTAACCAGCATATCAAAAATGGGTTTGCCTAGGTTGGGAACATGAGACATTTTTGTTCAGAATACACTCAGATTAGAATTACATTTGTCACCTGGCTTTCAAGGTGGAAGCTTCAGTTTTCAGAGCAGGGGAGAGCTACACTGGTATGAGAAGCATGGACTCTCAAATGTACTTACAAGATAAGGATTAAGATCTTGTCTTACATTTTCTATCATACTCAAAGGGCTTAGGGATACTCTGTGATGGGCCTCTGTTTTACTTTGTATTCACATGATTGTATTTCAAATTGGTATCCAAGCACTCTTATCCATATTTATCTTAGCTAAGGAGATTTGTTAAATAAAATACTAGGAAAGAATAGTCTCATGGGGCAGATGATAATCTGGGCAAGCTGTCCAGATTCCCATTCAAAAAAGTACTTTCTATCCTGGCTGCTGGTAGGGATGTCAGGGATGGCTACCAGCCTTTCCAGAGATTGTCTTTGCTACTTCACCCAAGATCACATGTTTTCTAGAAGGACCCTCACCTAACGATTGATACAGCCAGGGATTTAAAGGTCCAGTTATTTAAGTCCCAAGTGGAACATCTCTTATGATCTATTTTAGCTCCTGAGCTCCCCACGGGGTTGATAAAGTCTGTCTTCCAACCTATGTCACACAATCACTTTTCCTTCTGCCCATTACTGATTCTTCCCCACTCTACCTCCCAATGAGGCTGGTATGGCCGCTATGGTAGTAGCTTCCTGATATCTACTAATACCTTGTACTTAGGAATACAGTTCTACATTTTAGGTGGAAATATTGCAGATCGGGTAAAAGAATTTATTTCTGAAAGTTAGTATAGCCAAGGAACTAGGTTTTGCCAAGGGAATATAAGGGACGTATCTTTAAAGGAGGAGGTGTAGCTGTATTCACTCTCCTCCCTCTGTAGTAGTTGGAATGAAGGCATGGGGGCTGGAGATTGAACAACTCTTTTGGACCATAAGACCATATGGTAATGAAGACAGAGAAACAACATAGGAGCCTGAGTATATAATTCTTGTGAAGCCACAATACCAGCCAAGCTACCCACTACTAGATTCTTTTTACATGAAAGAAATATGCCTCTATTGTTTAAGTACCTCTGTGGGGTGGATTGTTTTTACTTACAGTTGAATTTTAACTAAAATATTATACAAGAGATTGAGTGAGAAAAAAAAAAAAAAAAGGTAGTACAAAGGCAGTTCCCAAGATGAAACTGAACAACAGTTCAATGGGGGAAAATGTTTATGTTTCCTGGGGAGCAATCTGCTCAGATCAGAGCATTAAAAGTGTTTCTAGGAAAATATCTGGAATTAGTAATTCATCTGAGATGCTTGGCTGTGAGGAAAAGTGAACTGAGAGACTTTTCAAGAGCTATTGGAAAGTGTAGGAAATTTATTCAGATGTTCAAAGAAAATGAAGTGAATACAAAAGAGGGCTTTAGTAACTACAGAGAGACAAGTTATATAAAATGCACTTAATAAATCATAATATTCTTCCTGGTTCAGCATCAATAATATTTGGATAGTTATAATAATGAATATACTAATACTTTTAAACTAAAAATTGACATATACTGAGAGTATGTGAAGGTTGAAGAAAAGGAATTGTGACCTAAATCCTTACATTAATATATGATGTTTTAAAAAACTTTGGACAAATTAAATTTGAATAAATTTATTTGAGCAAAAGATGATTCATGTGGGACCATCAGGTGGCATGGTGGTTAAGGTGCTGGACACTCCCACATGGCCAACCATGGTTTGAGTCCCAGACCTAGTGGCCTGCATATTCTCTCTCTCTCTCTCTCTCTCTCTCTCTCTCTCTCTCTCTCTCTCTCTTATCAAATTAAAATGAATGAATAAATAAAATAAAATAAAATAAATAATTATTTTTTAAAAAATAAAGAAAAGATGACTCATGGATTGGACAGGAACTGGAATCAGAAGAGGTTCAGAGAACTCCACACAACAGTGTGAGCAATGAAACATGAAGGCAAAGTAGAGAATCTCCTGATTGGTTGCAGCTAGGCATGTGCCTTATTTGAGCATGCAGCGATAATGTAGTTGCCTTATACTTAGGAATGGCTTCGGGATCAGCAGATGGCATGATGGTTACGTCGCTGGACTCCCATGTAGTTGACACTGGTTCAAGTCCTGGACCAGATGGCTTAAAACTCATGTGGGGCACATGTACGTGTGTGCCCAAAATTCCGAAAGAAGAATGGAGGACAAGGGATTGTCCCCAGTGGGGATAATTTCTCACTTTCTGTCTGTCTCTTTCTCTGGCAAGTCCACATGCCCTGTGGCACAAATCTCTCAGAAACCCCACAAAGGAATGGCCTAATGGGCAGCCCCTCGTGTAACCAACTGGCTCACTAGCTGTGGGTGATGTGCTGATGCTGGTTTTTGTTGTTTTGTTCCTTCAATCCATTACAAGAAATGTTTCCTAGCTAATTTTTGCTATGCTTTCATATTTGTCAGTACTGAAATATCCTCAGGCTAATGGCCTCCTGCTTCTTGTGCTTTGATAACCATAACAGACTATGTTCATTGATGAAGAAAGAAATGCAGTTATGTGTAGTGTTTAAAATTATGGAGATAAATACCTAGAAAACAAGCTAGGTGGGTTGAAAGCAGTTGTTTCTGGGGAGCAGGACAAAGGAATCAAGTGATTATAATTTTAATGTCTTTTAATACTATTTACATTGACATGTTTGCAGCTTTTCTGGCATGTAATATTTCCATAAATATAATGTTTTATTTTCAAAAATGCATGGAACAAAATTGAAAAGGACTCAAAGGAAGGCCCCCAAAAGAGTGAAAAATGTATAGCAAGAAGGACCAAAACAAAAGCCTGAATAACCGGGTACTTTAAATATCGTTGCAACATCGTTCCTTATCGCACAATATGGATCAAACCTGAGCTATGATAATTACAATTGTTTCCTGAATTCTAAAATTTCCCCAAAGAACATTAGCTTTCTGCCAATTCATATAAGCTAAATGTCCTGAACTTTTATTCTCAGAATTAATGTTCTTCCCAGAAGGAAAGATCTGTGCTACATTCATTTCTAGACTTGCCATATTGTGAGCTACTTGAAACTTCAAAAGAGATTTAAAACCCAGGATTGCCAAGGGAAGAATTTTTCAAATCTGTTGATTATCACAAACTTCACATTAAGCTGCTATGCAATAAAAAAGGAAAAAGCCTTAGCTATGCTTAAGATAACTTGAAGACTTTGCAAGGGTTAAATATATGTGTATATATATATATATATATATATATATATATATACACGTGTATATATATATATATATACACATATATATATATATATATATATATATATATATATATGGAGAGAGAGAGAGAGAGAGAGAGAGAGAGAGAGAGAACTCTTCTGGATGGTTATCTTTTCTCTGTATTTCCCTGTGACCATATATGACCTCCTTTAAAATATCTCAATAACTATTTTCATGAATCCCTGTTTTATGTCACTTATATAATCTCTGTTTGATGAATAAATGCATTTTTACTGAACTTTATGTAAAATATTATTTGTTTTTTAATGTAAGTTTTCTTCTCCCCTTCCTCCTTGTTTATCCATCACACTGCTATTATGAGCTGTACAAATATTTAAAGATGAGATGTGTATATTAGTGGAGCTAAACAAAAGTTTATCCAATAAAAACCATTTAGATTCATGCTTTCAAAAATTTTGAACAAAATCCTTTAAAACATGCTTTTATGTATTTGAAAAATGACATTTAACACAATATCACCTGACTTCCTGTTTTAAGTAAATCTTGATTAGAAATTTTATGAATGGTAGTGTTCTGCCTAATATTGCTGCTTAAAAAAAAATGACTCCCAAAGATTTACAGAAAAGAGCTCCATGAAATTGGTCTGAGCAATGATAATTTAAAACTATATAACCCCCAAAGCACAAGCATTAAAAAAATAGCAAATTGTATTACATTGAATTTAAAAACTTCTGTGCAGAAAAGGAAGCAATGACCAGAGTAAAGAGACAGCATATAGAATGGTAGAATATATTTGTAAGCCATACATCTAGTAATGAAAATATATAAAGAAGTCAGACAATTTAATAGCAAGAAAACAAGTAACCCAATTAAAAATGAGCCAAGGATAGGACCAGTTCCATGACCTACTAGTTAAGGGAGCTGCATCCCAGATGGCAGACCACATGGTTCAGGTTCTGGCCCCAGTGCCTGAAAATCACATTGGGCACATGTGTGTAAGCATGCCAAAAATCTTGACGGGATGGAAGAATGGAAGAGAAGAGATCGTAGATGGACCATGCACCATTGGGGGTGTGATTTCTCTCTCTCCCTCTCTCTCTGTCTGGTGAGCACATATGCATTCTAGCATTTTCTTTTTAATGAGCAAAGGATTGAAATATATATTTTGTAAAAGAGGTATACAAATGGCCAACAGGAATATAAAAAATAAAAGCTCAATATAACTAATTAAAAAGAAAATGAAAATTAAAAAAAACACATTGTGATATAACTTTACATATGTTAGTATGACTACTACCCAAAAAGATGAAAGATAGCAAGAGTTGGCAAGAATATGAAGAAAAAGGAACCCTTGTACACTGTTAGGGAAAAAGAAATTGTAGCTCTTACAGAAAACAATATAGAGATACCTCAGAAAATTAAAAATAGAAATATCAATCTACCCAGCAATTCCACTATTAGATATATATCCCAATGAAATCAAATCAGTGTCAAAAGATATTACATGTGTGTTTCAGCATTATTCACCATAGCTAAGATACAAATAAGCCTGAATGTCCATCAGTAAATGAATGGATAAAGAAAACGTGATATATGTGCACAATGGAATATAACTAAGCCATGAAATGGGGGAAATCCTACCAATTGTGACAACATGGATGAATCTGAAGGACATCATGTTAAGTGAAATAAGCCAGGCATAGAAAGTCAAATGCTATGTGATCTTATTTATGCAAGGAATCTATTTTCACAGAAGTAGTAAGTAAAATGGAGGGTTATTGATGTTGAGTGAATAATGGGTTGTGGGTTATTAAGGGTTTGGATGTTGTGTGGGGGTTGTTTGTTGGTCAAGGGATACAAAATTTCAGTTAGATAGGAAGAGTAAATATTTATTGTACAATATGGTGACTAGAGTTAACACTAATTATGTATTTGTGTCAAGACAAAATTACCACACATTAGTTTAAAGATATAATTTTTACTTGTGATTCTAGAATTAGACACTTTGTTTTATAGAATAGAACAAGTGTGCCAATCAACTGAGCAGAGGAGTTTGGCTTTATAAACAGAAGAGGACTAAAGAAAGCGGAAACAGGAACGAAGAGCAGGTTGGTCATGTCAAAGTTACTTTTCTGGTAGAGGTAAAACAGAGAGGATTTCCTTATTTCATTGATTCAAGTTGACTAGAATCTCCTGAGTTTTTTCTTGTTTTTGTTTTAAAAACTGGCCTGTTTCAAAATTTAGTTTGATTATGTGGCACTTAGAACAAGTGACTCCACTCTGGTTCAGTCTGGGCTGCTGGGGCCTAGTGCAGGAGGCTAGTCCAAAATAACGGCTTCCCATAAAATTTGTTTAACACTTAAAAATTGTTAAGAGAATATATTTCATGTTCTCACCACACACACACACACACACACACACACACACACAAGTTATGTCAGGCTGTATATATGTTAATTACCTCAAGTTAGCTGATACACAATGTATACATATTTCAGAAGATCATGTTGTACATCATAAATATATATCATTTTCTGCATAAAAATGAATATGTTAGGGGACCAGATGGTGACACAGAGGTAAAATATGATTCTCTGTGAAACATGCTTACAGAAAAAGGTTTAAGTCTGGAGACCTCCCTGAGTACTCTGGGCATATGATTGACCATGACTTGGCTGATTGAAGGCTGAAAGTGTATCACAGCATCAAGACCCAGTAGGGGGTGCTCCCTGTTCTCCATATCTCTTTTGCTCATGGAAGAAATAAGCAAATAAACCTTTAAAACATTAAAATAAATAAGTGAAATAAATATTTTAAAAACATTCTATTTTACTCACAATTTTGTGATCATATACTCAGGAAGGGCCCAGCTGGACATTTTGTGCTTGGAAGGTCTCATACAGTCAACTGCATTAGCCTTAGGGCTGCATTTATGACATGTTCCATGGGGCTGAATGTTCCAGATGACTCACTAACAAACACAGCAAGCAGGTGATGGATACTCAGTTGGGATATTCACTGAGCACCTTTACATGGCCTCTTGGGAATATTGATTCAAGGTAGTCAGATTTCTCACCTAGAGGCCTAGGATTCTGTGTTCTAGTAAACAAGGTGCACCATTATTTTTGACCTAACCTTAGAAACCACTCAGTGTCATTTCTGTTCCATTCTGTTGGCTAATAATGAGAAATAGCTCCACTCTGATTTAAGGAAAAAGAGGCAGAGATCCCAACTCTAGGTCAAGTGGAAAAACAAACAAACAAACAAACAAACAAAATTGTGACTTTCTTGAATTATTAAAGAAGTCTGTATTGTGCTGGGGACTTCCTTAGGGACTGAGGACTTAGCAGGAGACAAAATATTCTAACGAAAAAGCAGTATGTGAAGTAAAAACCATTGTCAGTTCAGCCAGTGACATGGAGGTTATGGCAACTAAATCCCACATGACTGTGTGCTTAAAGTCCTGGAAAGGTGGCATGAAAAATATGCTGGGGCATGTGCATGTGTGACCAAAATACTGAGAAGATACTGGAGGAGAGGATAGTGCCATAGCCAATCCCCGGGGGCTGCTTTTTCCCTTTCTCTCTCTCTCCCTCTCTCTGTCTCTCCAGCATGCACCCACAGCAAAATTACAAAAACAACAACAGAAGTGAACATTGTCTTTAAACTCATCTCTCAAATCTCATTCCTCTAAAAGAAACTACTTTTCTTCTTTTTCTTTTTAAAGGCATTTATTTTAGCAAGAACATTTAACCTGAGATCTATCCTTTTAATTTATTTTATTTTTTTTTTTTGAGAGAGATTTTTGCTATAGGGTATATGTGCTCACCAGAAAGACGGAAAGTGAAAAAATAACACACCCCTGGGGGCATGGGAATACTACAATCCATTCTTCTTCATTCTCTTTTCATGATTTTGGGCATGCACACACACACACGCACTTGGCATGAATTTTAAGTCACCGGGTCCGGACTGAAACTGATGTCGACTACGTGAGAGTCCAGCAACCTAACCATTAAACCATCTACTGGTCCCTATCCTGTTAAATTTGTAAGTGTACGGAACCATTTTGTTTACTTTGGGGACAATGCTGTGCAGCAGATTTCTACAACTTACTCATCTTGCATAATTGAGATGCCTTGTCCTTTGAATGGCAATTCCTCATTTGCCTCTCTCCAACTCTTTCTTTTTTTTTGGAGAGGTTTTTGCTATACGGCGCGTGCGCTCGCCAGACAGAGAGAGACAGAGAGACAGAAAGCGAGAAATCACCCCCCCATGAGGGATGGCCATGCCGCAATCCCTTCTCCTCCATTCTCCTCTCGGGACCTTGGGCGGGCACGCACGCACACGCGCCCTGCGTGAGTTTTAAGCCACCGGGTCCGGGACGAGAACCACAGTCGACTACGTGGGAGTCCAGCGACATAGCCATTATGCTAACTGTAGGTCCTCCTCTCTCCAACTCTTGACAAATACCATTCTACTCTCTGCCTCTATGAAACTGTTTTGGATTTCTCATCTAAATGGAAGTATGCACTATGAGGGGATTTCCACAAGGTCATGAAAAAATGAAATAAAAAATAAAGGTTTATTTTGATGCAAAAATAACGGAATCCATGCAGTTTTTTTATAATTTTAATTTTAATAAGCTTTTTAAGACCATTCATATTTGTTCTTCTGTGACTGACTTATTTCACATAGCATAGTATCCTCAAGGTATATCCATATTGTTACATGTGGTAGTATTCTTTTTTAAGGTTGAGTGATAATAGTTCATTGAATATATCACCACATTTTCTTTTTTCATTCACTCTCTGATACACATTTAGGTTATTTTCACATCTTGGCTGTTGTGAATAGTGCTAAAATGAACACGGGAGTGCTCATATATCTTAGGAATTCTGATTTCAATTTTTTTGGGTAACTATCCAAAGGTGGATAGTGTGCTGTTCTTATGTGTGGTTATCAGTCTTAAAACATAATCAGAAACATACATTTTGATTCTAAAGTGTTATACCACAAGCTCAGTTTGTTATTTTTGTTATATTTTTAAATCTTTCCAACGAATAGCCTTTTTGAGCCCCTGTGCTTTTAAGGAGTTTACTAAAGTTAGTCCCACTTTATTATATACTTAAAGTTGTCGTCTATTTCTGAGTGATTTCTCCTCTTTGAAAAATATACCAAGTTTTTACTAGGCCAGCAGGTGGCATGGTGGTTAAGGTGCTGGAATTCCCACATGGCCGGCCATGGTTTGAGTTCCGGACCTGGTGACTTGCTTTCTCACTCTCCCTCTCTCTCTCTGTCTTTCTCTGGCAAAACTCATGTGAAAAATAATTTTAACAATAATAATAATAATACATAAATAATTCTTTTAAAAAAGAAAAATATACTAAGTTTTTAATAACAACAATAATTTTGCCAAGTAGATGTTACAGTGGAGAATTTCTAACCATCTCCCACCACATTAATAAAAAATATTTTTCCCTAGATTGATTACTATATTCCTCCATCTTTTCTTCCTTCCCTCTCCCCCCACCACTCTTCCTTTCTTTCTCATCCAATATCTTTGACTGTTTGATTCCACACTCTGCTAGGCACTGGGGATATTAAGATAAATAGACCATATTCCTTGCTCTACAGGAGCTCACATTTTGATGTGGGAGATGGGAACAGAAAATGACAAATAGGGTAATAAATGTGATTGCAAAGATATGTGCCAAGGATATGGGAGCACTGAAGCAAGACTAAAGTTCCTCAACATCTAAGTTATTCAAGAGAGAGTGGTAAAAATTCATATTCAATTTATTTTCTCAGAGTGGGAGAGAACAAATTCAAGGTCTGCGATACAAGACTGCTACACCCACACATTTCTGGATCATGCCTTTCCACATACAAATGACTTTATAAATGGTAAATCTTTAAAATTCTTTTAAGAATTATATTGCCCATACTTACACAAACAGCTAAAAATACACATGAATTTGAAATCAATGTGTATCCCACACCATCAAATCCTTGAAGGTCAGCTTCTGTGGGGTAGCAGAGATAGCCTCTTGAGATCATCAGACGTATTATACTAACCCACTCCAGTGACAGGATTCTCACAGCTCAATTAAAAGGGAAATAGCAAGTTCATCTGACTACAATGCTTAAAATATTTATGAGAATAAAAGGGCTGTAATGGTGTCTTTCACTATTAATTCATAGCTGGATGGAAAGGGAAGTCCTTTGGATTCTTCATTATAATTTCTCTGAGAAAATGTGCCAACTATCACCCTTTTGGTTTAGTCTGAAAATCAAATGAGTGCTTTCCTCGTTCACGATTTTAAGGTAGTGTCTTCCCATCTTACCCCAAGAGAACTTGACCGCTCACTATTGTTGAGAGAAGGCAGAAGAAGGCAACCTCCCTGCTGATGAAGGACACTAGCACTCTGCTCGGCAGAATCCAGCCATCTGAATGTTACAGTCAAGCAATCAGTTAAGGTTGAGAAATGTACCAGGCATTGTTTGGATAGATAAGTGGGCTGTATTACATTTAATACACAGGAACAACTGATTGTGGACTAAAACACTGGGACCTCTCCAGCATTTTTAGGACGACAGAAAAAGTAAGGGAAATACATGTTTCTTCCACAAGCTTATTTATGCTATATTGTGAAAAACTTGAAAGTAGAGATATTAATCATGCATTCCTCTCTCTGAATTCCCAGCATCTAGTATAATGCCTGACTAGAGTGTGTGCCCAATAAATTTTACTAGATGTTTGAAGCAATAAATGTTCCGGTCTTAACATCATAATAAAAAAAAAAATTGTCAACCATAACTAGTCAAAAGGTGGGCAAATCAAGTTGCTTTGTGCTTGAAATTTATAATTTCATTTTCCTGAGTATTGTTCAAAAACAGTATCTGAACATGATTATCTTCCAAATCATAAGTCTTGAAGAAGTACATGCAATATTCTCATGTGTTATGACTATGAGGAATGTGTAAGATTTTAATAGAAGCATAAAAATAGAAATGAGCACTCTTGGGTTAAGAGAATTTGGTAATGAGTTGCTCAGTCTGTAACCATAGTGAGGGGGAGATAGAGTAATACTGTAATGATCCACTTAATTATTTTTAAAGTATTTTTGATAGACGGATGTCATGGCTTAGCAGATGTGACAGTGGCATTGATTCTGCACAGTGACAGACTTTTTTTATTACATATTTTACAGTTCATTATAGTGTTTTTTCCCAATATTTAGCCTTCATTTCTATTGCTGCTTAAAGTTACTTTGTCATGATTTTTAAAAGGAACAGTTTTATCTCGCAGGTTAAGATATATATCACATTCTTCTCATTAAGATCAAACAAGGAAGTCTTATACTTAAGAACTTTAACTCTGTCTCACAGAACGAACATTCCACATTGCTATTTCATTCTCCTTTTAGCAAAGCATCCATTCTATATAGTTAACATTTGCAATAGCCATTGTCAGATAACTGAATTCTCTTTTTCTTAGGAACACAGAGATCCAAATGGTAATGAGGATTCAGGAAATTAGACTAAGTTTGCTTATGCATTTTCAAAATGACAACGCTATTTGTGGAACTACCATGTTCATAATATTCACTATGAACTCATACTTTAATTCTCTTGCGAGAATTAAAGAGAGAATTTTGTTCTCTTATTCTGAAACTTGTTATCCATTAAAAAATGATTAATCTTTCTAGGGAACCAGCAGTTAGCGTAATGGCTATGTTGCTGGACTCCCACGTAGTCGACCGTGGTTTGCGTCCCGGACCCGGTGGCTTAAAACTCACGCCGGGCGCATGTGTGTGCGTGCCCAAGATCCCGAGAGGAGAATGGAGGAGAAGGGATTGCAGCATGACCATCCCCCCTGGGGGGTGATTTCTCGCTTTCTGTCTCTATGTCTCTCTCTGTCTGTCTGGTGAGCGCACGTGCCCTATGGCGAAAAACCTCTCCAAAAAAAAAAAAAAAATGATTAATCTTTCTAAAACATTTCCTTCCTTTTGATATTTCTTTCTTTCTTTTGTGTGTGTTGGTTTGTGTGTGTTGTGTGTATTTTCTGTTTGTTTATTTTTAAATTTATTTATTCTTCTATGATTAAGAGGGAGAGACGGAGATAAAAGGACAGAGAGAGAAAGAGAGAGACAGAGACAGAGAGCATCCCTAGCATGATCTTGACGTCAAGATCTACTCTCAGCCTTCAGCCAGACCTGGATCACGGATTCAGGTCAGGGAGGTCTCTGGACTTGAATCCAGAACCTTTCCATATGCGATTGCCTCTCGTCATACAGTTCCTTGTTTGTTTTTGTTGTTGCTTTTATGTTCTTTCTTTGTCTTCTTTTCTAAAACCAAAAGCATCTATTTGTAGCTTTAGTTTTAGCTATGACCATAAAAAATAAGAGAACTATATGGAATAATAAATTTCAAGTTTAAGTCCTTCATTTATCACTTGATTTATACATTAATTCTATAAATATCGACTAAGCCCTATGAACTGAATCTGCTCACTGCCTTGTGTTTTCTTATATAAGCTTCCTTTTTATCCATTCAGGAGAGCTATGTCACAATAGATTCCTGGTTCTACAGGGTCCTTAAACACTTACTTTTCATCTATAATGAGATAGGCACTATGCTGAAACCAAGGAGCTGGATAAATCATACCTAAATATTACCTCAAAGAATTAGTGAGGTCAGATGAAATCACATCTGCATTCTTTCACAGGTACCAGAAACACCAACTCAAGTGAGAGATCTTTTGACTCAAGTTTCCAAGAAACTTAAAGGAGGGAAGAACTTAGGTATAGCTTAAACTTGAGCACTTCCTCCATATCAACCATTGATCAAAATTTTTAACTTAACCTTGATTGGACTATGTCTGAGCTTGAGCTAAGGAAGTTGATATTTAATTTGGTTTAAGACTTTTTTCTTTTTTCCCTGAACCAATCACTGTAGCATGGGGAATGTGATTAGACTTATTGATTTGTGCCTTTGAGCAGAGGACTGTCAATTTCCCCAAAACCACAAACTTGCTTCCCAAAAGAGAAAGTTGGTTACCTCAGGGAAAGTCCAAGTGCTATTACAAAAGAGGATGGCATAAAATTGAGATTGGCAAGACAGCCAATGAATATGTGCTGAGGTCTCTATGGATAAATTTGTTCTCTACCCATTCCCATTTTATGTTCAGATGTAGCATTTATTATTACAACAGCTTGGCTACAGAAATGGCCTCAATTGCTCCACATTCATGGCAATATGACTTTGCAGCTCATTCCATCAAGAGATGGAGTCTATTCTCCAATTCCTTGAATCTCAGCTAGGCCAGTGATTTGACTTGACAAAATAAAGTGTTGGAAATGACCACGTACCAGTTTTGAGACTAGCCCTCAAGAGACTGCTTCTCACTCTTTTGAAAAACTTCTACTACCATGTGAACTGTCCAGGCACAGTCAACTAACAGAAGATCACAGAGAAGAGAGAAAGTTTGCTCCAGTTCAGTCCATTCTAGGCCAATTCTTGATCCAGCATTAGACCCCAGACAAATGAATGACCCCAGCCAAAACCAGGAATTCTTAAAACTAAGAAGATGCTTATTAATTTTTAGTAAATTCATTTGATAGCAAAACCAAATATGAACTTATGAAAGATTATTTACAATCTTTGTTTCTCCAACTATCATGACTATCCATACCTTTTGCTGAAAAATACATTAACATGTTTGACCACAGAGTGCTGTCCCAGACCTAGAGGATTTTATAAAATATTTTGCATATGCAAAGTTTTAGCTTTTTAAATTATATATATTTTAAATTATATAATTTAAAAAGCCTAAATTAATCCAAACTAAAAACAAATAAAATTTTTCCAGAATCTTGAAATATATCTGGCCTAAGAATTTGGGGACTAGAAGATGCATTTTGCACAAAAAATGTTTTTAAGCGTCCCTTTTCCTTTTGGCCTATTTTCATATATTCACACAAAATAATTCTTCCTTAATCTCCTTTTACTATTTGTTTTGTTTTGTTTTGTTCTTTCTTGTTTTTCTTCTCTCCCTCCACCTCCAATGTCCCTCTCTTCCAGCTTCTTGAGTGGCTAGTTTCAGCCTCCTTCCCACTCCGGGATATGCCTCCTCCCACCTCTTTCTTTATTAGTAATATTTAAATCTTTTACAGCTTCCCAGTTTACACTTCTATATGTTACCAAACCCAGCAAATTAAAATACATTCTCTAATATCTGCACTCTTTAGAAGGGAAGCGAAGGTTGGAGATCAAGGGTTAAATTATGACTAAACTTCTCTTTCACACCTACAGATAAGTCCAGATGATAATATATGACTGCATCTCTGATAGGAGTGCAATAACTATGTTTGGCTGAAGAACAAAGAAAGAAGTAGCCAATTATAGCTAGGTGGGAATGATTGTTAAAAGAAGACATTTACAGAGAAAATGAGAATCTAGTAAAGGACTTGTATGTAGGTGCTCCCTGGACCAACAGTTTAGAAGAGTAAAATTCAGAGTCAGCTAGTCTAAGTAAAGAAAGCATCTTGGAGAAAGGGACACTGTGGGTCCAGCTGGGAAATTTACGAAAGTTTATATGGTTTATAAAACTACAGCCTATGTTGGGACCAGCAGTTAGCGTAATGGCTATGTTGCTGGACTCCCACGTAGTCGACTGCGGTTCGAGTCCCGGACCCGGTGGCTTAAACTCACGCCGGGCACGTGTGTGTGCGTGCCCAAGATCCCGAGAGGAGAATGGAGGAGAAGGGATTGCAGCGTGGCCATCCCCCATGGGGGGTGATTTCCTGCTTTCTGTCTCTCTGTCTCTCTCTGTCTGTCTGGCGAGCTCATGCGCCCTATAGCAAAAACCTCTCAAAAAAAAAAAAACAAAAAACAAAAAACTACAGCCTATGTTGAGAAGAGGTACACATAGTTTGGGTCATGAAGATTTTTTTTTTTTTTTCTGAAAGAGACAGCTACTCTCAAAAATGCAGAGGACTGTCAGTGGGGTAGAAATTAGGAGAAATTTCTAAAATATGAAAAGCAAATGAAATATGATCGAAGAAACATAAAGCTACTACAAGAAAATTACCAAAAGGAGGGCAGCAAATCTAACTGAAATTATCTGCTATGATGTGAGCACACTAAGAAATAGGAAAGACAGCCCATGAAAGATAATAAATGGAAGACTTTATAGCCAGGAAGTAGTTAACAGAGCAATCAAAACGGATACTGGTTATAAATTTGAAGATATGTATAAGTACTCTGTATGGAGAGTTAAGGGAGAACATCACATTTACAAACTAAAAAATAGTACAGCTATTTATGAAAAAAATTATTAATGAGGAAGTGAAAAACACAAATGTTGACATTTTAATAGCTGGACTAAACAGCATAATGGAAATAGCTGAAAACAATTAATAATGATAATACATATTGAATAATTAACTATTAGTTTCTCTGGAAAGTCATGACATGTTTTTCTATGTGAAACTATATCATGACTTTTCTGACAACCCAATATGTGTCAGATACTCTTCTAGGTGTTTTGCACATTTTACTTACTTTTTCCACATCAGAGTCATAAAAGCAATAATATTATCATTGCTATTTTGCAGATTAGGAAATTGAACTTCTGTATAACTTATTCAAGGTCACATGGCTAGTAAATGGTAGACACTGGATTTGACCCAAAACAGTTGACTCAAAACCACTCTTACAAAGCCATTGTACTCTGGATAGAAGATTGCACCTAGAAATAATTTTTTGTTGTTTTTAAGAGAGATTTTTATTATAGGATGTGTATGTGTACTTGCCAGAGAAAGTGAGAAACCACCCCCCAAGGGAAATGGCCACATCACAATCCCTTGTCAATCATTCTCTTCTTGGGATTTTGGGCATTCACACACACCTGACTGGCATGAGTTTCAAGTTGCTGGGTCTTAGACTCAAACCATGATTGACCATGTGGGAGTCCAGTGCATAACCATTATGCCACCTGCTGCTCCAGGGATCCATTTTAAATGCAATACAAATAGATAAAAAAAATATATGTAGGAGGAAATAAAGGTTAAGAAAAAGAATAGACCTAGAAGCTTGAGGATCTAAGAAAAGTTTTACCTGAAAAATTGAATAATAACAAAAGAAAAGCAATATTTAAATGATGATACTTGAGAATTTCTTAGAATGGATGAAAGAGAAAGAGAAGTTTCTTCATTTGAAAGGAGCCATGAAATGCTAAACAAGACAAATTTAACAATGAAATATATATATATATATATATATATATATATATATATATAGCAGTGTATCTTACAGTTTATTTCATACAATATTAGTTCTTCAAAATGCTTCTGAAGAGTAAAAGATTAATAATTCTGTAAAGCCAAGAAATCTAAAGGCATAGGATTTTAAGAAAGGGATTGCTACCATTGGATTTATACACACACACACACACACACACACACACACATAGAGAAAGAGAGAACAATCCATGATCAGTGTTAGATACAAATTAGAAGCTCAAGACTGTAGATAGTTACTAACTACTAGATAACAGCAGTTGTCAGATAAGAGATAATGAGGACTTATGCTAAGGAAATAGAAATAAAGAAGAAGCTAGCAAAGTTAGAAAATCCATCCTTGAACTAACAATAATGGTAAAATACTAAAGACAAATCACATACAATAGAGTCTAATGACATTATAAAAATAAACCCAAAAGAACCACCACCATTTCTAGACCAGCTGGTAGTGTGATGATTAAGGAGGCTGGATCCTACAGAGCTGACTGTGCAATTTGAGTTCTTGACCTGGAGAATTGAAAAGCACACCAGACATCTGTAGATGTGTGCCCAAGATTATAAGAGGAGAAGGGATTTTGGTGTTGCAATTTTCCCTAGGGCATGCTTTCTCTCACCAACCCATGTCCCTCTGGTGAGTGCATGCACCCTATAGCAAATTTGAAAAAAAGAAAAATGAAAAAAGAAAGCAAAACCACTGCCCAAGACATTGTTCATGTATGGCCTCCAATAACATAATAGATACCACAAGAAATAACAAATAACACAACAGTATAACCAGAATCATAAAAGGCTCTGAAAAATATGTATCAAAATATGAAATATTCTTGGAGCTGGACAATGGCACAGCAATAACAAGTGGCAATTTGAGAGGCTGATTCACATGCAAAGGTTCCTGGTTCACATCCAGAAACCTCCCTGAGTACACTAAGCATTCTTATGCCCAGGATTTGGGACTGGGTGAGGCTGGAGGTGGATTGTGACATCAGAACACTTTAACCCTGTTAAAGGTGCTATGTCTCTCTTTCTCTTTCTCTCTCTCACCTTCTGTCAGACTGCTTTTCTCTCTTATTCCTGAAGGAAATGAATAAATTAAATTTAAAAATATATAAAATACTTTTACCTGATAGAACTGTGAAGAATATTCTTTTATAGCAGTGTATCTTAGTTTATTCCGTACAATATTAGTTCTTCAAAATGCTTCTAAAGAGTAAAAGATTAATAACTCTGTAAAGCCGAGAAATCTAAAGGCATGCTTTGCCCTCAGAGCCTCAAGTTTTATATTACAAATCAAAAGTTCTCAGAATCACTACAGGAATAACACCTGCTAAATTGTTTAAGTGTGGAATTTTTCTCAAAATTAGTCATATTCCATAAAACTAATATTTATATATAATACATTGGGGAAAATACTACTCCAGATGTATATATTTCTGCATTTATAGACATTCAAATTAGTTATTTATCTGATGTACCCTCAAAAGTAGGAAATACATCTATAAAGTGTTATAACTGTCAAACAAGGCTAGAGGGGAAAATTCAAGTGGAAAGATAATTTAGTTTAAGTATTGACTAATCTCGATCAAAGGATTAGTAATGATAACAATTTTATGAAAAGTCTAAAATAAAAACTTTACTTCCTTTAATATTGAATAAGAGCAAAATGCAATAATTACTTAGACCACTATCTTTCTAGGTAGATAAGCTAATCCCTTTTTTTCACCCTCTGAGCTCTTTCAAGGCCTGCTGCAATGACACAGAGAAGGTTGATAGTGGTTTGAGGCTCTCATCTGAGTCTTCCATACCTCTCGGTTGTGATTCAGCAACCCAGGCTATTTTCACATTGTGGCTTCAAGGTCGTTTTAACATCATTGAGACATAGATTTAGAGCTAGTAGATGCAGCGAAGAATGCAAAGGAAGAAAAATCAGACACATACCTACCTCAGCCTGAAAGTTAACACACATCATTTCTGCCCATCCAAGGGGTCTTCAAAGAGTTTATGGAAAATGTGTATTATGAAAAAAACTATACACAGATTTTACAAACCTTTTTTTGCACCAAAATAAACTCTCATTTTTATCCCATTTTCCACAAACTCTTAGAAGTCCTGTCATATTCCATTGATGAGAAGTGAAAAGTGGTCACATGGAGATGTAAAAAGTACATGCATACTGAGAATTGATGTATCTTCTTGATAAACGGACACTTTTATCATTATTCCTCTTTATCTCTCATCATATTACTGAAGCCCACTTTAATATAGTCAGTTCAGCTTTCTCCTTATTAATGTTTTCGGGACATATCTTCCTCTCATAACTTGCCTGTGTCTTTATATTTAAATTACACTGCCATTATTTCTTGCTTGGATGATGACTATAAGCTATTTGATGACACTAGCCTCTCCCATTTTCAATCTATGACCCAGAATGATCTTTTCAGACTTATTATTCTTCCACTTAAAAAAACATTTTTGGCACTTCGCTGTTTTTAGAATTAAGTTCACATACCTTATCCATACTTAGAAGTCCAAAGATGATCTGTCCTCTACTGACATTTCCACCATCACTACTTGACATTCCTCCCTTGCATTTCATACTGCAGACATACTGAACTTTTTCAGTTCCAATAATTCATTTCCTAATTGTCACCCGCCACTGATCTTCCTCCTGCTTAATTCCTCTAACAGCTAGTTTCTTTTCATATTTGTATCCTTTAGATAATACATCATCTAGGAGTTTACATCGGCCCCCTAGTTCTGATAATTCGGGGAGCCTCGTTGCAACCAACAGACTCAATTCCTCCCCTGAATATCCAATATTCCCCCCATGCATTGGGCTTTCTAAATATATCATTTTATACAAAGTATTAGACATTAAATACTTCCATGTTTTCATTTATGAAACAGTGCTCTAATCAATTTTAGGTTGTAAAGATATTGGAAGATTACATAGCATACTTATCCACTCTCCCACATGCGTAACAATATGCTAAGAACTGCATTCTCCATAGTTTTGCCAATATCCTCAAATACTTTGTTATAATTTTGCCATTATCTGTGTGTGTGTGTGTGTGTGTGTGTGTGTGTGTGTCTATTGCTAGAGAGTGCATGCTCACTAGAGAGAAAGAGAAAAGAGAAAAGGAGAGAGAGAGACAACAACACTTGCAATGGAGAGTGGTCACACCACAATCCTTTTTTCTCCATTTCTCCATCCCATCAGGACTTCAGAAGCTAAGTTAGAGAAAACCACCTCTGGGTCTTACTTAAAAAGTGAGAGAACAAAATCTTAAGTTCTGATGTAAAACGTTGATGCAGAAATTGCAAATAAGGTGCTTATAATCTGAATCCGCTCCAAAAGCTTATTAATCTTTTTATTATGTACTATATACATCGAGAATGAAATAAAGAGGGTCACCACAGCTCAGAGAGAACACCTATGTAAACACATTCAGGTCAAGAAATAAAATGTGCCAGTGTCTCAGAAGCCTCCCATTTTGCCCTCTCCAAATCGCTACTCCGTCTGTCCCTTATAAGGACAACTTCCATCTTGACATTTATGGTAAACGCATTCTTGCTTTGCAAGAATGGCAAATTTGTTTGGCAAATCCCCAAGTATTTTGTTGTAATTTTGTCATTTTTATTTGTATTTTTTTAATTGTTAGAGGGCACATGCTTGAGAGAGAGAACCCCTGTGATGGGGAACAGTCACACCACAGTCCTTTTTTCTCCATTTTTCCATCCCATCAGGATTGGAGACATACACATACATGCCCAGCATGTTTTTCAAAACTCAGGCTGGGATTTGAATTGTACATGGGACTCAGCTTCCAGTGCAACGTTCTTAATTGTTGTGCTCTAAGGCCAGTCCTAACCACTGTACTATAGGTTGGCTTTAGTTTTGCCTTTTTTGCTAACTATTAATGAAATTATACAATAAAATTATATATTTCAGATATTTTTAATAGCTAGCCTCTTTTTTTAACCTTATTTTTAAAAGTATTCATATTTAATTCTTTTTATCCTGAGTGTGCATATGGTGTTTAAATCAGAGACAGAATGTCATTATTTACTTAAAAAGCAACTAGTGACCATGTTGTTTTCTATACCCCAAGTCTTACCTCTGAGATGATGTAATAGAAGCCAGGTCAGAGTCCCATGTAGATAGACTTCAAAGTCTGTTTCACAGGTGAGAATCCCTTATACATTTTTATTCAAAAGATAAAACTCTTTCATCATCACAAAATATCTCCTTCACACTACCCTTTTACGATTACCCCTATCCCAGGGGCCAGTAGATGGTATAACAGTTATAGTGCTCAACTCCCACATGGCCAACCACAGTTCAAGTTCCAGATCCGGTGGCTACAAACTCACGCTGGGTGCATGTGTATGCGTGCTCAAGATTTCAGGAGGAAACTGGAGGAGAGGAAATTGCTGTGAGGTCATCCCCCCTGGGGGGCGATTTCTCACTTTACCTCTCACTGTCTATGTCTTTGTCTCTTTCTTTGGTGAGGGCATATGCCCTAAGGTAAAAACCTCTCAAAAAAAAAAAAAAAAAAAAAAAAGCAAAAAACAAAAACAATTACTCCTATCCCTTCACCCCCACTTTCTCTAACATTGGAAACCAGTAATCTGTTTTCCTTCTCTCTAATTTTGTCATTTTGAAAATGTTTTATATATATGAGGAGATCATATAACATGTGATCTTTAGAGGGTTTTTTTTTTGTGTGTGTGTGAAGTGTTAGTAAAATTGGTTTGAAATACTACTGTACTTTTCAGGGATTGTACACTTTCTTCTTCCAGGTGCCTGGTGTCCCAGCACTCTGCGATCATCTGGACTTTTTTAGTGGTGGAGATATTCACCACTGAGGCGTACTCTCTGTAAGAGTCTTACTCTTGGTGCATACTAATGAAACCTTTCTGGATTCTCATCCAAAGTATAAGGAATGCAGCCAGTTTATTATGGTTGCTTCCCTTGGTGGGCTCAGGACCCCAACTACAACTCCATAGCTTTTCTGAGTCTCTCTCCCTCTCTGGATCCTAGCCCAGTAGTGTTTCCCTGTCTTGTTAACTTTGCATGCCTTCACGCAAGTGACTTTTATATACTTCGTCTGGATTTTCTAGCTATCTGGAGCAGTAGGTCTACATTACCTAGTCTGTTAGCACTTAAGACAAATGTGTCTGATGGTTATATTTTCCTTGACACATTCAGTGTTTAAATGATTTTGAATTTTTTTAAAGAATTATTTATTTTAATTTTTTTATTCATTTACTTATTTTATTTTAAGGAGAGAGACATACACAGAGAGAGAGAGAAAGTGAGAAAGCAAGCCACCAGGTCCAGGACTTGAACCATGGTCAGCTATGTGGGAGTGTCCAGCGCCTTAACCACCACGGCAACTGCTGGTCCCCATGATTTTGAATTTTTGGATAAAAATTGGGATATGTGACTTTTATCATATCTGAATTTACTCATGGCAAAAGTCAGGTACAATGTCCAGAGAATACTGTCCCCTTTAGGAAAATCATTTGCTCTCAATTTGCCTAAGGTCTCCCCTCCTACCCCTATTATGTGTATTTAGCCATGTTACTTAAAAAGCATTCTTTCAAAAGGATACCTTTAAAATTATATATGACTTCTTTTTTTCTCCTAGCTCTTTTTAATAAACAAGATGTTCACTGCTTTAAAATATGGTTATTTTCCTTCTTTTCTTCCATGGTTTAGAACTAACCACCAACCTGGGTTACAAAATCATATTCTTTTTATTACTCAATAAACAATTGATCCTCTATCCAGTCTGTTCTAAAAACATCTTTCTTATTTCTTATCCCTAGAGCTCACACACACAGGACATCACTAAGTCCACTAAGGATACTTATTGACAAGCAGAACTTTTATTGCTAAAGAGAAAACAGTCTCAGTAATTGCTATATGGGACTCATTGTTCAGAATCCCTGCACCATCCTGAGTTACATGGTAAATTTGCTTTGCAGAATGTATGTTTTACACTGGTTAACTTAATAAAATAACAATTATTCCTTCTAGACCAAACAGAATAGAACAGAAAAATATGAGAGACATATTACAATATATGTAAGATCCAAATTATTATGTAGATTTTTAAAAATTATTTAATTAATTAATTAATTTATTTATTTATTAAGAGGGGCAGAGTGAAAGAGAGAGAAAGCAAGAAAGCAAGCCATCAAGTCCAGGACTTGAACTGCAGTTGGCCATGTGGGAGTCCAATGACCTCAATCACCACACTACCTGCTGGCCCCTATGTAGGTTTTTTAAAAGCCTCCATTTACTACTGTAACTTTTTTATAAGCACATATTTAGGAACTACTGTTTTCTGTATATTGCATGATTTCATGCCCATACATAGCATTAAAGTCAGAGAAATAATGCTATTCCTTTAGGTTCTTCAGGTACTCAAGGAACTTAAATTTTATCTGGGAAGAGAGATCACATAGAAAGCAGTATAAAATATACATGAAATACTTCTGTATATGTAAAATGACAGTATAAAAGGAAAAGTGCTATGCCACTAGAATGTCAATTAGAAGAGAAACAGAAGTTAAGGATGTTGAACAAAAAAAGCTCTTGAAAAAGGTTCTCGGGTCAGATTTTGAGAAAAGTTCTAGACATAGATTTACAGAACAGACAGGAGAAATTTTTCAGCAAGTGGTATTTTTTTTTTTTTTTTGCAGAGCTTTTCTTTCCAGAAGCTCAGATAGTCCACCTTTATATTTTTCCTGCAAATTTTTGAAAGGAATTTTGTAGTATGTTGGCACACAGTAGATTTTTTTAAACGATAAAGAATATGTAGTCAAGTGTACTATATATAAAAATTGGGAATGAGAGAATAACACGAATAGATAATTATCTCAAGTCTTGGTTCAGCCTTGTCATCTTTCCTCAGTGTATTCAATAGAAATACTGCACTTTCTGTAGGAGATAATAAGATACTCAGCCTGCAGATGCTGACCTTAAGGGGCTATGATGGCCATTTGAGATTTAAGCACCTAAGGAGGAAGCTAAAGAACAAGCAGTGGTTACCTAGCCACTCAAGAAATGTCACAAGGCAATAGTTGATAAATGTCATAAACACAGTGCTGACTTATCCTAGAGAAGTTCACAGGAAGTGGAATATTCGGGAGTTGAGTTGGAAGAGAAAGACCTCATGAAAGATGTGGAACTTAGAATCAGTTCAGCTGGGAGACAAAAAAAGTCCTCTAATACAACTAGATGGATTAATCTCTTCTACCACATCGCTAATAAATGACTCTTCTTTTTATCTTTGCCAGTAAGAGATAATTCACTTTCATAAGAAATTCCATTTCAAAATCTTAGTAAGACTGTCCTTCTTTATACGGTGCTCTAATTTGGCTTCCTTACTAAATCCGATACTGCTGTCCAGAGCTTCCCAGTCCCGGCATCCTCAGGCCCTCCTGTGTATCACAGGTATGCTGGCTTAACAATTCCTTAAGTCCTCCATGCTGTCCTGCAGAACCTGAAGGAGCCACAGCCCCCGGAGTATGCCCACGAGAAACCTGTATTTACCCTAACACCATGAATAGTATCACCTCTTCTGTGTGCCCTGCTGGAAAAAAAAGACTATGAAACATTGCTCTGTATAATGTGGTGGCAAAGAGGTCCAATCTCTGTCATCAGACCCAGGTTAGAATTTTAGTATTTTAGTTCTGACAGTTATTATCGATAGTTCTGGGAAAGAGACTACAGCTTTTGAAACCTCAATTTCTGCACTGTAAAATGGATGCAATAAATCTACCTTCCCTAAAGAGTTGGTGCAAGCATTGAAGACGATAACACAATGGCACTAATAAGTAGTATCACCGTTGTCCATTGTACTTATGCCCTTTTAAAACCCAGTATCTTCTCTCTCTCTCCCTCTCTCTCTCTCTCTCTCTCTCTCTCTCTCTCTCTCTCTCTTTCTCTTAAAAAAAGTAATGTAAAGTCTTTAAGAAGGGTCAGCTGGTGGTGCAGCAATAAAGCATTGCTGAGTGATGTGGGATCCCTAAGTAAGACAGGAGGTTCGGCTCTCAGGAGGACTGTGCACAAGGGAAGTGTGTGTGCCTATATTCCTGGCTGGCTGGGAAGACTGGGAGAAGCTCCCAGATTGAGACCCTGTTTAAGTTCTCGCTCTCTCTCAATAATGAACACATATGAAAAAGATGTAAAACATGGTATAGAATGCTCTGTCATACAATCTTCAGATTATTTAAAGTTAGTTTTGTTTCCTTTAAGTGTCTTTTTCTAGCTAAGTATCTCAAGTACTTTAGCATCTCTTGGTCCAACATGAGTTCAAGTTCCTTCAGCATCTCAGTTGTCCTCTTCCAGATATCCCATGGTGTCTTTGTGTTCCTTTTTGAATATATAGTAGTAAGCACAGACTATAGCCCTGTACATGTGACCCAATAAGCTAGTCCTTGAAGAGTGGATGGAAGAGGGGACCAGAAGAAAGATATACATACTGGCTAATGGTGTAGTGAACAAATGAGAAGAGTACATATAAATGTCGTGTTTATAAATAGATATGCCTAACTAGGTAAAGAACAATCGTGAGGGAACATGATTTCAAAAAGGCTGAATTGTGAAGTCCTTGGACCCACGAGACTTTGAATTCTACTGAATGTAAAGGAGAACCAATGGAATTGTCATTATAGGAGCGTCATCTACCATTTGAAAGCAAGCAATCGCATCATGTATATGAGTTAGTCACAAATAGTAAAATGTCATCAATGTTGCAATAGAATTGCCTGGAAAAGGATGCTGGAAAACTGGAGATAATCCACAAACTACACATTCCCTGGGTTTACAGTGGCTGTTGGATGCCACAGTTCACTCAGGTTGAAAGAGAATGGTGACCCAAAGAAGGATCTTGTCCTATCCTGGGAATCACAACTCAGGAGTTTCAAACTTCAGCTTTCCTTTCTCTCTGACCCCCTTTCATCCTGCCTTATGGTCTTTCTTCTTTCATTCAATGCAGCACGATGCCTAGGACCTTTTGGGATCCCTGCTATTTATTAGCTCTGTGACTCTAAAACTCAGTTTCTTTTTGTGTAAAAATGAGTGTTTTTATAGTCCTTGAAAAATTAATTGTAACCATTAAATGAGTAAAGGTATCTAAAGTGCTTAGAAGAGAACCTGGCAGTAGTAAGTGCTTTTTATGTTAGTTGTAGTGCTTTTGAGTCATTATTATCCATATATTTGACGGATACTAAATATTGTGCTAAGCAGAGGGGACACACTGGTGAATAGGACCCCAAAGTTCACGTTTCAAAGGCAATGACTGGAATCTGACTCCCGGATCTGATTTTAGAAGTTGCTGTTTGTCTTTGTAACCTTGCATGGGGCACTTCATCATCCTGAGCCTGTTTTCTCATCAGTTAAATGAGGATTAATAAAAGCTACTCTGAAGATTTGTTTCGACTATTAAATCAGACAAAATAGGCACACCCCCTGGCCCACAGTGGGCATTAAATACACACCCGTTCCCTCCCATCCTCCCACACAATCTTCTGGTCACGCCTAAAGCTGGGAGCCTCTCTCGAAGCTAAGAAGCCGGCTCCTGCTTCCGAAGTAGCGGGCAGGCGTATGGGGGCATAGTGGGAACTCATCTCCAGGAAGGGCAACACCGAACAGCGGGGGGACCAAGCGACAGGAGGGCTACGGGGACCGCCCCGGACTACATCTCCCGGGATGCTCAGCAAGAGGGAGCGCCCGCCCCGCCCCGCCCCGCCCGGCACGCCGGGCGCTGCCCTCCCCGCCGAGCCCAGCCGCGCGCAGAGGCTACAAGTGCCGTGGCTGGTGATTGGGGGACTTTCTCGGGGAGCCGCGCCGGGGCGAGCGCGCGGTGCTCGAGCTGCACGCTGTGGTCGAGGCGGAAGGTGAGTGGCGGAGAGTGGGATGGGGAGGACGCGCCGGGTGCACGCGGGGAGAGCTCGGGAGGGTAGCAGAGCCGGAGCGCGTGTCCTCACTCCCCACCCAAGGTGCCTGCTTCGCCCCCGGGATCTCGGCGGACGCTGTCCGAGTCCGGACGCCTCGGGTGGGCACAGAGTTCACCAGGAATAGATTGATCCCGCGCCGGCTGCGGCGAGTAGCGCTGCCCGGGTCCTCGCAGCTCGTCTTCTTGGCACAGCGCGCGCAGGACGCATCCCGAGGTCGCCTCCCCCAGACCAGCCTCGCCCGTGTCAGTTCCTAGGCAGATCTACGCAAATTCTCCCTTGAATTGATGACAGACGTCTAGGGGAAAAGTACTGTTCCCTCCCTTTAAGGCGCAGTCTTGTTAACTGGGCTTGTAAGCAGACCAGAGGAAAAAGAGGGAGAGTATGGAAGAACAGAACCTTTAGCTGGTCCCCTGGGATTATCCATTCTCCACTGAGGATGCAAGCCCCGGATTACAGAGCTGCAAAGGAAATCGACTGCACAGCTAGTGTAGCTCCCAAAGAACAAGTGGGAGTCTCTTTTCTTTAAAGAGAAATAGAGGCAAAGGAAGGGAATTAAGTGGCGATTTCTCGCCCTCTTTGTTATAAATTGGAAGTCCCAGAAGGGATTCTGCAGATTTTATCCAAAGTAGTCCAATGTGATGAGTTAATTGTGCCAAAGGTTAATCAGAGCGCCTAATGCCTGAGGGAACTGCAGGCGATTTCTCATTTCAGTAATTGACGAACCGGTTACCATCGCTTCATTCATTAAGGAATTCTGCAGTGGGGGTTTGTCCACTTGGTAAAGGCGAGCTCAGGTTCAGTTGTGGTCTTCCTGCTCTTGCTGTTTTTGCTATTTTAGTTGTAGAGAAACTCCCATGATAGGAGACAAGTGTTTTTGTGGCTTTTAAAAGAAACAAATAGGCAAACTCTGATGTAGTTGTTGTCTTTTAAAAAAACAATCAGGCAAACTCTGATGTAGAGCAGAAAGCATGCGATTCCTTCTCGGATATTTTGAGTGTTGCCAGTTGACCTTAGGTGAGCCTTGCTTGATCCTCTGTTACCAGCTGTTGGAGCTGTGGATTTTAAAGTATAAGAAGCCTCAAGCCATGGGTCAAATCAATTATCACCCTGGATTTGCAAGCCAAATAAAAGGGGTCATTGGTTAAAACCCCTATAACTTAGTGATAATGGAAAGTGACTTTGTTGCCCAGAAGCATAGCAGAGGCAGAGAAAGATGGGCAGAAGGGTTTCTGCTCAACCTAGAGTTCTGCTCGACAAAGACCCCTGGCAGTGGTGGGGTGAGGGGCTGTCCTGGATATAAAATTCTAGAGGTAACCCGGGATATGACAGCTTGTAGCTTCTCACCTACTTGCCTTAACAGAGCTCTCTGAGTTTATGATTTGTTGTTTGGTTTCAGTTAACTTCTACAATAGATGGGGATTGCAGATATTTTGTCAATTTCATGTGCAGTTTTGTTAGCAAAGCATGCAGAGGGGAAGGAACTCAGACCCAGCTGGAGCAGACAGTGGTGTGGGTGGAGGAATGGATGGCTCTTTGTATTTTGCAGGAATGACTGTGAGGTGTGTTGTCTCCACAGTTTGAGGTCCTGAATGTGTTGCCTCCATGGAGCAGTGACAGTCTAGGGCAGAGTAAAAGCACAGTGAACACACAGCATCTGGTCTTATACGTTAGGGTCCTTGGTGTGTATATAACGTGTAAGGCTGGGCGAGGTGACTGATTAAGCAAACCTTTTTCACCCACTCCAGAGCTCCCAAGTTATATGCTGAGCCCCCTGCTCCACTGGAGCCCAACCAATAGGGACATGCATTCGTTCACTCATGGTGATGCTCTAAAGCTAATCTATATTGAAATCTGTTCCTAACAAAAGAGGGTATAAACACTTAGAATCTAATTGAATTAAGAGGTCTGTGCTTCCCCAAGTCCTTCAGAAAAATCAACAGCTCTGCTAAAAAAGACATATTTGTGTCTTTATACAGGAAACCTGCCTTCTTGTTTGAGGGTTCTGTCACAGGGAGGTGTGAGTCCTTGGATAAATTTGGTTTGGTGACGGCAGTATGCCTTCTCCAGAGACACTGCCACTTCTTCTGTGCTCCTTTTCTACCCTGACCTAAGTTTCTCAGAGTTAACCCAAATGACAAGTGAGACAATTTGCCCTTTTACTTCTTCCTGACCCTAGGGCTTTCCTGTTGTCCCTTTTAGAAGGAATTGGGGCTAAGGGGCCAACAACCATGACAGCAGAGAAAGTGAAGACCTCGGGAGCAGCCCTCCGGGCAATGCAGTATAGCTGTTGGTGGGTTCTGATCTAACTGTCTTGCTGTTGGCAGGATCTCCAGAAGCTACTGGGGGATGTCTGAGTAGCTCCCATGGAGCTCCACTACTTTACTAAGAAGAGCAGCCAGGCAGACCTGTGTGATGCCATGCACTGGGGCTCAGGAGGGCCTCCTGGTGACCAGGCAGATGCAGCAGCTACCAGGGCTGCTCTCTGCTGTCAGAGACATTGTACAACCTGCCCAAGAGCAGCCGAGATGGAAGGGGCCAAACTTAGTCCTTCTCTAGCTTCCCCATCTTCCTCTCTGCAAGACAGGGCTATTCAGTCAGTCCCTTTCTCACCAGGACTTCTTGACTCAAGAAACAATGAAGTGATATTGGAACGAAAAGTCTGCAACTGTTGCAGCCAGGAACTAGAAACTTCTTTCACCTACGTGGATGAGAATGTCAACTTGGAACAGCGGAACCGGAGCTCCCCTTCAGCCAAAGGGAGTCATCACCCAGGGAACCTAGGCTGGGGAAACCCAAATGAGTGGTCCCATGAAGCTGCCATATCCTTGATATCTGAAGATGAAGACGATGCAAGTTCAGAGGCCACATCTTCTGGGAAGTCAGTGGACTATGGTTTCATCAGTGCCATCTCATTCTTGGTCACTGGCATCTTGCTGGTGATCATTTCGTACGTTGTCCCACGGGAAGTGACTGTGGATCCCAACACTGTGGCTGCCCGGGAGATGGAGCGCCTCGAGAGGGAGAGTGCCAGGCTGGGAGCCCACCTGGACCGCTGCGTGATTGCTGGGCTCTGCCTCCTCACCCTCGGGGGGGTCGTTCTGTCCTGCTTGCTGATGATGTCTATGTGGAAGGGTGAGCTCTATCGCCGACACAGATTTGCCTCTTCTACAGAGTCTGCAAAACTTTATGGCTCTTTCAACTTTAGGATGAAAACCAGTAGTAATGAAAACACCCTGGAACTGTCCTTGGTAGAGGAAGATGCTCTTACTCTACAGAGCTAATTTCTGGTTGTGAAATTCTTGAGAATCTGCCTTGGCATTTTATATGAAAAGGTGTTTTTCCCCCTTAATATTAACAGTGCAGGGGACTAGCAGTTAGCGTAATGGCTGTGTCGCTGGACTCCCACGTAGTCAACCGTGGTTCAAGTCCCGGACCCGGTGGCTTAAACTCGCGCCGGGCGCGTGTGCGAGCGTGCCCAAGATCCTGAGAGGAGAATGGAGGAGAGGGGATTGCGGCATGGCCATCCCCCCTGGGGGATGATTTCTCGCTTTTTATCTCTCTGTCTCTCTCTGTCTGGCAAGCGCACGTGCCGTATAGCAAAAACCTCTCCAAAAAATATATATACATATATATTAACAGTGCAGTTTATTTGCCTGGCAAGAAAAGTCTCTTTCACAAACCAACAGCTAGTGAGTGTTTTCATCTTCCATTGTCTTCTATTTAAAAGAACAGCCATGGAAGAAGCATAAGAAACCACAAAGAGGCACGCACACCTGTTCTTCAGAAGAGCGGAAGCCTAAATAACCAAAATAACCATGAGCTTGTACTTCTGTAGCCAAATGTTTCTAATGACCCAGGATACAAATGATGTCTTTTACATGAATGTGATATTATCCTTTGGACACTAGGCAATCCTTGCGTATAGGGGGATCAATTGGTAATCTATTTCGTGAAAAAGAAATTAAGCACTAATCACATAATAAGGCTTACATTGAATTCTGCAAAGGTGCTTATCCATTTCCTTGCTATTTTTTTCCCCTAAAATTTAGTGTTTCCAGTTTGAATATTTTGAAGCTTCAAGATGTTGGTTATTTTTTTAAAATGTTATACTTAAAATTATACCTGTATTCAGAAGTGATAATGAAATCGTTAGGATAAACTTCCTAATAAGAGAAAGTACATGCATCGTCACAAGACCCATGAGGATTTAACCCAGAAAGGTTAGTGCCAGATACTAGTCTGTGTCAAATGCCCTTTTTCTGAAAGAAGTAAAAGAAGTAGGTGCTCATAACAGTTTCATTTTCTGTTTGTGGTTTTGCCATCATACTGGTTACCCGGGCTCTTGAAGTCTTTGTGGGTTCTCACAGCAGAGAGGCAAAGCATGAGACTTGTAAAATACTCCTCCAGATAGCGACACATCTGGGCAGTCCTGAGTCATGACTGGCTCTGGCATGCTCCCAGGTGACACTGTGCTGTCATTTGAGGAAGACCTCCCAAACAGTTGCAGCTAGACTTTTAGGAAGTGCACCTTAGCAGCCTGTCTCACTTGCTGTGGGCCAAGCAAACAGCCCTTGCGTCAGGATGGCAGCAGGCCTGGAGCTCACAGCCAAAAACTCAAAACAGAAAGAGAAGGATTAAATGTGATTGTATGGCGTGCTCACTTTGGCAGCATAGACACTGAAAGGGGATTCAGTGGGAATCGGACTCCTCCGCAGAACTCACCTCCACCTCACCATGGTCTAGGTGTCATTTGAAGCACTTCATATTTTGGGCCCTTTGGTAACTGTGAGTTCTAGACTCATAAAGTGTAAAGTCTCTTTTTATGAGAGGCAAGATGAACAAAGTGGTCAAACTTTTGCAAGACCCATGCCCAGCGTCCATACTGACACTCTTCCTTGTTATGGCTGGTTCAGGAAAAGGGTGAGGATGCAGCCTCAGAAATATCTTGCACCTTGAGGTGTTTCTAACCTCCTAGAAAAGCAGTTGTTTAAATTGATTACTATGTTACCAGAGTCAGTAAGGTTACTTTTAAAGAGAACTGAGACCAGCCACAGCGGCACAAGCAGTAGGTCTCTGCCTTGTTATACTGGAGACAGGTGGAAGGCCTGGGTTTGGATCCCGGGTCAAGCTGAACATGCCAGGTGTGCTCTTGGCTGGCTGGGAGGCTGGGGAAGAATTATAGCATGGCGAAACCCTGTCGAGGGTACCTTTTCTCTTTTGCTCTGTCTCTGTGTCTCTCAAAAAATAAAACAAACTTTAGAAAAGAAGTCCTGGGCTAGGAATTGGTGAGAGAGGGCAGGGATGAGGGAGCAATAAAGTGAGAAGGTGATTTTGTAGATTCTAAAGCCCGATTCTAACATCTGAAGTTTGTGTTGTTGTGTTTGTTGTTTGAATGGAATATGTGGGTGACTTTGGCTGGTGAAGTGTGAGAGTCAGGATGTTTATGTGAATGAGCTCTGGTGGGTGTTGGATCTACTTGGAGTGAGGTACGCTGTTTGTTACTAAGGTAAAGGTGAAATGCAAAAAGGGTCAGAGGATAGTAAAAAGAGATAGGTGGAACAGGTATGTGAAAGAAGAATAAGGCAGGGCCAGCTGGTGGCAAGGCGGTTAAGGCAGCTGGATCCCACATGGCTATCTGAATGGCAGCTTGAGAAACCTACCAGGTACATGTGCATGTATGCCCAAAATCCCCAAAGGGGAAATGGAGAAGAGATTGTGACATGGCCATCCCCATTGGAAGGTGCTTTTTTAGTTTTTCTCTCTTTCTCTCTCTCTCTGTCTCCCCAGTGAGCATGTGCCCTCTAGCAAATTTTTAAAGAGGAGAAAAAAAAAAAAGAGTGAAGTAAAATGAAAAATTACATGGACACCAGGGGAGCTGGCAGTGGCTCAGTGGCCTCATCCCACAGAACAATATTGACTGTTTGATTCAGAAAGAAATGGGACAATGTAAATATTTTTTATTTCTGTTGGTGATTCTTTATGTTTTATGAAACAACTTTGTTCTCTGCCTCTTCTGTCATAGTTTATCTTGAGGCTGCCTCAATAAGTTTTATATTCTGAGGGTTTATAAGTTGTCTGGTTCTAGCTGCTTGAGGGTCCATTTGAGGTAATGTGAGGTAAGAAGGCAACGATCTGCTACTTGACTGAATGAGTAGGTCTGAGCTGTGTTTTTCTCAAAAATTCATTTAAAAATACATTTTATAAAATGACATGTTTATTCATCGTAGCTATGTGAGATCAACTGAATTTCATTTTTTCTTTATTGGTGAAAGGGGATTAATTAGCCAAATGGTAGACTAAGCTGAATTAATGTGCAGGCCAATTTTTAGTTTATGGAAGAAAATGAGGTTGAGAATCAAGTGTTAGCAAGTCTTTCCAATTCTCTAAAATTGACGATGAAGAAAAAGCCAAAGCTCTACACTAGAAAATATTTAATGATTCTTACATTGTTATAAAATTATATGTGGGGGGGTGGTGTGGTGGTTAAGGGTGCTGAACTCCTACATGGCCGACTGCGGTTCAAATACCGGACCTGGCAGCTTGCCTTCTCACGTTCTCTCTTTCTCTCTCTCTCTCTCCCCCTCTCTGGTCAAATTAAAAAATAAATAAAGCTAAATCAAATAATTCTTTTAAAAAATTGTATGTCAGGGAATTTCAGAAACCTCATGAAAAATAGGAATTAAAGTACAAGTTTATTATAATGCGTAAAACATGAAATCTATGCGTAGGTTTTCTAAAATATGCATTTTCCAATGAACTTTTTGAAGGACCCTCATTGACATGATCTAAAGGTAACATTAAAAAAAAAAATGCCATGGGACCAGCAGATGGTATAATGGTTACATCACTGGACTGCCGCATAACTAACCAAGATTTGAATCCCAGACCCGGGGCATTGAAACTTACACTGGATGTGTGTGTGTGCCCAAAATCCCAAGAGAAAAATGTAGGAGAAGAAATTGTGGTGTAGTTATCCCCTCCTGGGGGGTGATTTCTCACTTCCTGTCTCTCTCTCTCTGTCTGTTTGGCAATAGCACACGCCCTATAACAAAATCACTCAAAAAAAAAAAAAAAAAAAGCTATTTATGAGAAAAAAATATTTGGGGAAAAAGAGGTTCCAATAAGTCAGAATTTATTTTTTTCCCAAGCACTCTACAAATTTCCTTAAAATTTAAAATTAATATTTAATCATGTTTATTTCAACAATATTATTTAAATATGTTCATGTGAAGAACACAGATTTTTTAGGTTCTGCTTCCACAAGGGTAGACTATTGCACCAAAAGGGACCAATTTAGTGCTGTGTTGACATAATTCAGATAATTGCTTAAATCAGCTTTCCCCAGTTTTGGTTTGTATAGCCCTCATCCATCTTATTAGTGCCTAAATTCAAGGTGAAGATTACTTGGATTTAAAATTATGGTGGGCCAGCCAATGGCCTGGTGGTTAAGGACTGGAAACCACATGGCTCACTACATGGTTCAAGTATGGAACCTGGTGGCTCGAGAGACACACTGGGTGCATGTGCATGCGTGCCTAAAATCCCAACAGGAGGGAGAGGTAGAGAAGGGATTGTGGTTTGCCTATGGCCCATGATGGAAGCTTTCTCACTTGTAAAGACAAGACTTGAACTTTGTACACAGTTGTTTCCAATCTGATAGTATGTTTGACTCTGGAAGAACTTTGGCAAGATTGGGAGATAAATGTTGGAGACACTGAGCAGACAGCTGTGTCATGAGTTTGGATCCTTCATGGAGATTGATCACCTTGTATCTGTCTCTTCAGTGTGGTGCTGGTTGTTACCTATTCCTTTTTTTTCCTTTTTCTTCTTTTTTTTTTTTTTTTTTTTTTTTTTTTTTTTTTTTTTTTTTTTTTTTTTTTTTATATAGATTTTTGCAGTAGGCTGAATGTGCTCACCAGAGAGACAGAGAGATAGAACAGAAAGCGATAAATCTCTGCAGGAAGGATGGCCATGCCACAATCCCTTCTCCTCCATTTTCCTCTTGGGATTTTGGGCACACACACATACACACCCAGCATGAATTTCTAGTGGCTAAGTCCAGGACTCAAACCTCGGTTGACCACAAGAGAATTCAGCGCCTTGACCACTACACCACCTTTTCTTTCCCACGCTCACCTCCCATTGTTTTGTTTTTTTGCTTTTTGTTTGTTTGTTTGTTTTTATTTCTGTTACAGGGCATGTACGTCACCAGAGAGACAGACAGAAAGCAAGAAATCACCCCTCGGGGGGGATGGTCACATGGCAATCCCTTCTCCATTCTCCCCTTGGGATTTTGGTCATGTACATACATGTGCTGACGTGAGTTTCAAGTTACCAGGTTTAGAACTTTAACTACAGTGGGCCACAGTCCAGTGATGTAACCACTATGCCATTGCTGGCCCCATCTTCCTGATCTTAACAACAAAGCAGTTCATTCTTCAGCAGTGTGGTTCAAAAGAGTGAGTACCAGAAATTAAGCTGCCTTTCTCCTTTCCTGTTGGGATCTACATACTGCTAGTGGACAATTTAAGACTCTTAATGTCTTTAATCAACCGCTTCTTTTTGGGGCACCTTAAACTGTGATAGTTTGCAGAATTTTCTTTGCAATGTTGTGTGTCCTTTCGGGCCATTTGCGGCTCCTGAAACAGAGCATGTGACTTACTGGCTTCTCATACAATGAACTCCTTTTCTCCAGGCTCCCCATTGCATGGCTGGTTTATAGTTGGGAGGATTACAAGACTTGTTGAAACTGTCGAGTTCTAGGTGGCTCTATACCCCATGACCACTGTATTCCTTGATTCCATACTACCGAGATACTTGCCGTGATATCACATGCTTTGCTGTCTGCTTAAAATACGCATCCCTCCTCCTCATACTTGCTAAGGACCCACTAAGACTGGTGCTGGCACTGGCCCTTAAAGGTACACCATTACACAAAGAGACTGTCCTACTGAATTTATCTGTGCCTTCCCTTTGCCCTGCAAGATATGACCAAATGAGTGAGTGAGTAATGTATGAAATGAATATCAAGAATTAAGGGTCTGAACCAAAGTAGCTGTACATTTCTTACTTCTTTGCAACAAGCAAAAGTTCTGGGTAGAACATGTGAACATTTCAGCCTTCATCTTTCATATGTACAATGGTGGGTACATGCAAAACTTTCCCTGGATTAATCATCTTAAGTTAAAGAAAAGGCATTCTATGTATCTATTAGGAGATGGTCTTTCCACTTGAAGGTCAGATTCCTTTGCAGCAACTAATGCTTCCACAAGATGCAGTCTGACAAAGAGATTCACAGCCTCTGCCAGTGGTTCACCTATTACAGCAAGATTTAATACCATCAGCTAGATTTCACTGCAACAAAGGAGTAAGATAGATCCTTACAGTTCTCTGTAATGGGTTTAACCTTTCCCAGAACTGGACATAAAGAATGGCTGTGATGAGAAGAATTGTAATGAAGTCTTCTTCATTGGTTTGTCCTAGAGTTTATGAGAAAGAATTAACACATCATTTTCTTGCAACATATTTTCGGCTCTATCTTTTATGGTTCATACTGTTCCATAATATTCTCTCCTTCCAACTTTTATGAGCAGATATCTTGGAAAATAATTTGTCTGACAAGTGTGTTGACACTATAAAGAATCAGATTTTATTTTAAACACATAAAGCTGATTTTAGAAATCTGTGGATTACACATACGGGTGTACTTGTGGTTTATGTTTGTTAGTGTGGAACTTTATGTACACTCAAACCTATCTATGTATTATGCATATATTTTATAATTATAGAACTTTAATATTCAAAGCTATTGTTAGAATCATGTTCTTATAGGAACTTGGCATGCCTTACTCTTGATTTTGAAGACAAGAGAGGCCTTTCACAGGTCATAAATGAAGAATTTGGAATCAACATCAGAATGAGATGCCATAATTATATAAATCCCACAAATGTTTACTCATTTATTTTTTCAACCTTTCAATTTCAGGCTCATAAGAATAAGGCTTATTTAGGAATTATTTTACCATGAATTATTATATTATTTTTAAGGAAGTATGGGCAGCATATTTCTTTGCTGCAAGTTTCAGTAACTCCTGTGTTTCAGGAACAACCAGCCTTAGTTGTCCACTGCCATCTTCGAACTTCCTAGCCAGGCTCCAAACAAATGTTATGTAAGAAAACAAAGATGAGTCATTACTCTATCGTGTCTTTAGAGTTTTTCTCTGTGGTTTCCATCATGCTTTTTATTTTACTTTTCTTACCAAACAAAAATAATATGATTATGTGCTATTTGATATTATAAAGGACAGTTATGAGATTTTTCTTAGGGTGTTGGGTACATTAATATGTTCATAGCAAGTATGTCATATGTTAAAATAAAATTATTTATTAAGATGTTGTATTGTTTGTTAAATTTTATTTAAATCTGAATATGTTATGCTGATTTGGCCTTTTAGAATTATATTTGAAATTGTCTAAAAAAATTAAAACTAATATTTACCCCTAATTTCAGTGTAGCATTCTTCTTGTTACAGGATAATTAGACAACATAAACTATGCCTTATTTTTTAAGGTGTGTGTGTCTCTGTGTAATCTATATGAAATTGTCCTAACTATTTGGCTTTCTCTAAATTACTAAGTACTGAACTTGGAGTTTGAATTGCCTGACATGGGGATAAAAACACATGAATAGACATTTTTATATAAAACCTTTATCTAAAAATTTAGAAATGTTTTAGGTGATAAATATTGAGTTAGCTTATGCTGCTGCTCTTAATCTTCTCTTAATCTAATTTTGATCCCCACTTTCATCTGAAGGATGCCTCACAAGTTACATTATTAAGTGGAATATTAACCTTATTACGGCAAGTGCTGTCAAGGTTGAGAATTCTAGACAGACAATTGGAAGTAAGCCCCTATGTCCTGCTCTACCTATTTAAGAGAGTCTTATCTACTTTATAGGAAGAAACTCTAGCTATTTCATCATATATTACTTTTACTGGAAGCCCTTTTGGTTTTTGTTAACTACCCGTGATCTTTCAAAATGAGCTTAGCTATGTCAGTGTAACAATTCCATTGGCTCTTGCTATAGGTCAGCAGGCAGATAAGAAGGGACCCAGTCTTATGTAGCTACATTATCAAATGCTGCTGTTGCCAAGCTAGAGGGAAAATGAGTATTTGAGAGGTCTCAAACAGTGCACCCCCTTACAGTGTATTAGCTAGAACTAGTTACATAAGGTAAGTTGTCAAAAAGTTTATAGAAAATGCATATTATGATAAAGTTATGTATGAATTTCAAAAGAGTTTTGTACCAAAATATACCTGTACTTGAATTCCATTTTCCCATGAACCTTTTGGATTAACCTCATATAGTCCCACTCAAGTAATGAAATGTACCTCCGTCGTGCCCTGAGAGAGTTAGAATCTTTGGGCAAACCATACTGACTTCCAAATTCCTGAGGTCTTTGTTTCATTCAAGAACATTAATATCAATAAACATATAATTCCTTATGTTCTCTATTCATTACCTGATCAGTTTAATACTTTATAATGAAGACAAAAAAATTCTTCTAAAGACTCTGGAAAAAACAATTCAGTAGTTCTTTATTAAAAATCTTTAGAGAACATTATCAAATTTACTTTAAGATTACCTATATGACTTTATTGTATTATTTTATGATAAGAATTAGGAGATTAAGTCAACACCTGTGATTTCAACTCATGGGCTGTAGGAAGTATTTACTTTCTTGAGTCCTCAATGTGTATTATTTCATTTATACATTGCTTTATTTAACTCTCACAACATTCCTTCTAGGCAGTATTATTTTCATTTTTAAAATAAAAAACTGAATAATGATTGATTGGCTAAAGTTATACAACTTATAAACAATGGAAAAAGAATTTTTATAAAAGACTGATTCACTAAAAACCCATATTAATTCAAGGTTATAAGGGGTATTCTTGGGGAAAAAAATTAGAACTGGCCATTTTATTTTATGTTCATCATTTTATAAAATACATTTGTGTGATGTGAGAAATAAGAAACCCTTCTTATCAAGAAAGCATTTTGCTTTTATCAGGTGATCAGGAAAGTCATGATTTATTTTTCTGTTGTTCTATGCAAAAATGCATCATGACTTTCCCAGCCATCCAATAGATAATACAGTGGTTTCTCAAAATGTAAAACCAAATTGATTTTCAAGACACTGGGTCTAGGACTCCAACCACTCAGTCAGCCGTGTGGGATCCAGCCTCCTTAACCTCTGTCCCACCTGCTGACCCTTTGCCTGGCATTTTGCTTTCATTTACAGTGTCTTCATTTTTCATTACACATGGTCTAATAAGGACGTTAGAACTAGGAAAACGAATGACTTGAAGTCTGAATGTCCACTCCTCTACCCTTGTCAGGTTGTCTGAGCCATAGTATCCTCATGTGTAAAATGAGAATAATACTGTTTGCCTTGCAAAACTGATGAGAGTAAAAACATAGAGAAGGCTGAGAAAGAATTCTGTTTGGTATTCCATCATTTGCTCACCATTACTTTTAGTGGGATGCTTCATAGCAGCAGAATTTGAGTTCTTGGACATACTTGGGATCTTTTGTTCATTTTGATTACTGGTTGATAAGAAAACCAAACTGGGGCCAATTGTAGGTGACTACTATCTCCATGGTAAAAAGTATTCGCTTTCTTTTCCCCTTCTTCCTCCTTTTTCTTAATCTCCTTTACATACTCTCCTTTTCCTCTTGCCTTTTTTTCAGATTATTACTATATTTTTATTCTCATTTTTTTAAACATTCAATCACTATACATCATTTGGCTTGTAAAGAGAATTTACCTAACACGAAATACTTCTCAGACCAGTCCAGATGAGAATACTATACATGTTTTCATCAACAGGTAATAAGCCATTTCTGTGTCCCTCAAATGTCGTGCCTCTCTATTTTTCTCCTGCTTTCTTTCTCTATATTCTTCCCTTCTCCCCCACCCTGTTCTACACTGTCGTCAGTGTCCATAACTTTTTTTTTTAAGAATTATTTTATTTAACTTTATTTCAGTTTAATTTGACCAGAGAGAGAGAGAGAAAGAGAGAAAGCAAGCTGCCAGGTCCGGGACTCAAACTGCGGTTGGCTCTGTGGGAGTCCAGTGCCCTTAAACACCATGCCACCTGCCAGCCCCCCATAACTATTTTCACTTCCTCCTCTTTCTCTTCCCCCTTCATTATCCCCATCATAATGATTATTCTTACCATCATCCTCCTGTGGAATCTGTTCACTTTGATGTCTCTCACTTCCACCTCCAAGAAAGAAATTTACATTTCCCTTCATAAGATGGAAAAATAATTTGGAAAATGTTTGCAGATTGTGGGTATAACATTTGTATCAAGATTTTCCAGACCTTGAATAGTTGTAGTTCCAATCATCACCATGCTTTATGACATAAAATTATGTTATCTTTTGAACAGAAGAATTTTACCACCCAAATATCTAGCAAAATCCTTTTTATTTGACTGAAAATCTGTATTGTTTTCTTTTTTACATTCATAGCATTGTAGCTTAAAAGATTCTATTCAGTGAACTCTCTAAAAGATTGTTCTCCTTCACAGCCATTTATCCAGACTGCAAAGTTCATATGCTTATATTTAATTTATCTTTGAATTGTATTTAACCTTGTCTACATTCTGCCAAATTAGCAGAACTAATTGTTCTAGAATACAAATGACATAAGAACAATTACTCAGAATTGAAGTCCTTTTCCCTTGATACTTAAATTTGCGGTCAGTGATGCCCCCTACTGCTGAGTGGTTTCGCAGCAGGGAAATTAGGGGCATCAGGGAAGGAAAGATTGCTTTACACAAATGATCTCAGGGATGAATTTCCTGATTGCAAACACAATGAACGTGGAGTAGGAGAGACAGGTGTCAGACACTGAATAGTAAGAGACATTGAGAGACATTGAGCAGTAAAAGTTCATTAATGACACAACTTTATGTTAAAGATAATATTAAGGTCTTAGCTGTTTAGGATAATCTCAAATAAATATTTCTACACTGAGAAAGAGAAGTTGGAGGATCAGAAAGTGAAGAATTGGTTTGGATTGGAGGCAGGAAAAGTCAAGGATGGCTACTAGCACATGGAAATGATGGGAAGCAGTAACACAAGAGCCAAAGTCAAGGAAATCTGATGCCAAAGCAGTCATGAACTTTTGACTATCTGAGTCTTGAAAAAAATGACACCTGGGCCCCGAAATTTTTACGAGTACAATGCGGGTTAGAAAATTTGCCCAGCCTCCTCCCAAAAAGGAAAACTCTTGAAATTTCCACTTTTGTTGTCACTGTAGAGAATAAAACACAGGGAAGAAGTTCCTAGATACTTTAATGGTGGTGTCAGAGGGGTGGGGGGCAGCAGGGGCCAGTGAACAAGGGAAAGAACAGAGCCTCGCCAAGGACTTTACTGCACCTTGAGAGCAGGAGGACTATTCAGCTGACAAAATTTTAACATTTTTATGGACCAACTGTTACCATCAGATGCTTCCTTGTGGTTAACATGTTCTTGTTCCATTATTTTTTATTTTACATAAGGTGTAACTTATGTTTTTTGTTTAAAGTTTGCCAGAAGATACACTCCAGCCTTAAGAAGATGATATGTATTTTGGAGATCTTGAGTTTGGAGCTGGATGCAATATGTGGATGGATCTTTAGGCACTCTCCTTGGAGGTTGAGTCTGCTTTGTGGATAACAAGGGACTGACCATGGCAGATTCACCAAAGACCCATACCCCATTTCCTTGGTTTAGACTTGGAGAGTAGTAGTAGCCTAACCAAGGGCTACATTCTCTAGCTCTCTTTTCATTAAGGTGGGTCCAAATGACTAGTCTGCAACAGTAGAATATATCACTTCCTGGCTGACATGGTTAAGAAACTAGCATTCTTTGGGGTCTGGACCATAGTCTAATGGTAATGGAACAAATACTGCAAGGCCGACCCATGCAGAAAGGTTTCAGCTTTGCAGCTGGACACCTACCTGAGCATGTCAAGCTTTCATGTGCCCATGATCTGGGGTGGGCTGAGGTGAGGGGAATATCTTGGTGTGAAATACTGTTGGAGGTGCTTCTCTCTCCTCTCTCTTACTCACTCGTTCATGGGAAGAAGAAAGAAGAATACTTAAAAAAAAAAAATGAAGTAATAAAGTAACCAGAATGCCTGTATTCTCTTTCCTCTCCAAATGGTGGAAGCACAAGAAGAACCTGAAGCCACATTGATAGTAGCAAATCCTCTGTCAGCCTATATTGGGAGGCTGTCTCCAGTTATTCAGAAATGCAGGCTGGTAGAGGTTATATCATCTTCATCATGTTACTTCCAAGATTATCCTACTTGTCAAAATGTAGCTAGAAGACAGAAAAGGAGTATGGAAGATACTCTTATCCCGTTAATTAGCACTTAAGAGAGGCTGGCAATGTAGTCCAGCCATGTGTCCAAGCAGAAAGAAGTGAGCTGGTGAACAGCTAGCTAGTCTCTGCCACAAGATATGACCTGCTTATAGTCAATTTCCTTTTTAACATTCACCTTTTCTAATTAGTCATTTCTGCTAACCAAAGTCTCCCTCTAGTTTATTGTGTCTTTTTGGCTTTTTTTCCCTCTCTAGTGAATTGGAATAAGTATCTCATGGTAAAATCTCAATTTATATCATGTTCAGTGTGTAAGTTATATATTGCTTCATAACACCTTACCGTCAAATGTAGTGGCTTAAAAAAATAAACTTTAATTATCCCACACAGTTTCTTTTGGTCAGGAATTTGGGACCAGTTTAGTAATGTGGTTTTGGCTCAGGGTCCTCCCATAAGGTTTCAGGCAAGATATTGGCTGAGGCTGCAGTCATTTTAAGGTTTGACTGAGACCAAAGGATCCCATTTCAAAATAGCTCATTAACATGGCTGACAAGTTGGTGGGTCTCTTGGCAAGAGGCCTTGATTCAATTCATTATAACAGGTACCTTTTCATGGGGCTTCATAAGATATATCATGACATAGTGGCTGGGTTTCCCTTGAGAATGATCCAAAATAGGAGGAAAGAATAAGCTGGAAAGTTTATTTTGTTTTTAGTTCAGAAGACAAACACTGCCACTTCTACCACATTCTATCTTTAAAATAGTTAACTCAATTCAGGAGAGGGAAGCCTCCATCTTTTGATTGGGGGAGAGGGCTTGTCAAAAAGGGTCTGTTCATATTATACTATTTATTTATTTTGATAGGTTTTTGCTATAGGGCGTGTGTGCTCACCAGAAAGACAGAAGGAGACAGAGAGACAGAAAGCAAGAAATCACCCCCAGGAGGGATGACCACGCCACAATCCCTTCTCCCCCATTCTCTTCTTCAGAGCCTGGGCATGCATGCGCACGCGCCCAGCATGAGTTTAAGCTACCGAGTCCAGGATTCAAACCGCGGTCAACTACACAGGAGTCAGCGACATAGCCATTATGCTAACTGCTGGTCCCCATATTATATTTTAAAACCTTCATACACAGTATTTTTTTAATGTTAGCATCAACTCTTTTTTAATTTATTAATTAATTTTACATTCATTCACTGAGCATCATCACAACATACAAAATGTGATTTCCCATCCAGAATACACTGCATAGTGACTTAGTCATACATGTTATCATTGAAAAATGATTTTCTATTTTTTGTTTCATATACATTTGTATATATATCTTCTCCCTATTTCTCACCCTCTGCCATTTCCCATCCTCCTCCCACACTGTCTCTGGTGTCCACAGTTGCTTTCCATTCCTTTTTTTCTCTCCACATTTTATTGATTCACAAAATATCTTAATTAATTGAACTACTTTCAATAGCAAGTTCAGCTGATATATACATATCTGTGAACACATGTCTGATTTTAGGCATGAAACTCTGAGTAGAATGAATATACTCTAAAGTAGTACCTAACTGATGCTATATAGCTTACTATGGCCATTAAATAGGTATTTTTAATATATTTTTAATTTCAAAAAAAGCAGTTTTAGCTTTAATAAATCAAAATTTTTTAAAATGCTAAGAGAGTGATTAAAACTTAAAACCAGGAAACAGGTTAGGATTCTGTTCAAATAGTAGATACATGAACCTATCAGCAGCCCAAAACAAGACAAAATACTTAAATCAGGAACAAAAAGCATAGAAGAAAATCAGAAATGTTTTAGTCAAAAGTCATTAAGATTCAATTTCACCAGTTCAGTCTCATGTACTATATTTTCTGTTGTGGTCCAGTCTTCCCATTTAAATTCTGGAATATAACATTCAACTCCACACTTGTCCCTACCGTTAAGTTGGCCATTTTCTTAGTTTTTGAACTCTTATTTCTGTGTGTCTGGATTTAGTTTTCCTGGTATAGCACTCCCTTCAGAACTTTTGGAGAGCTGGTCTAGCATTGGTAAATTCTTTCAAGTTTTGTTTATCTGAGAATGTTCTTGTCTTTTCTTCCCATATGAAGGATAATCTTGCCAAGTACAGTATTCTTGGTTGAAATTCTTTTTCCCTTAAAACTTTGAATATATTTTCCCATTTTTTCCTTACTCACATTGTTTCTGATGAAAGGTTCACCGTTAGCCTGATGGGATATCCTTTGTAGGTAACTTGATGTTTCTCTTTTGCCAATCTTAGTAGCTTGTCTTTGTCTTTGGTTTTGGTCAACATGGTTATAATGTGTCTTGGAGAAGATCTTGGGTTGATTCTATTTGGGATTTTTTTATTTCTTGAGATTGGATCTTTGCCTCTCTAGGTTTGGAAACTTTTCTTCCAGGATTTCATGGAATAGATTATCAATGCCTTTATTAGTCTCTTCACTTTCTGGGATACTAATTATCTAGATGTTTGTATATTTAATGGTATCTAGTTTTCTCATATATTATTCTCATTTTGGGAGGTCATTTTCTCAGTCTTTGTGGTGGATTTTTCTAGCCAGTGATTCCATCTTCTACATCTGAGATTCAATATTCTGTATGGTCTAGTCTAGTCTGCTTTTAATACTTTCAAGGGAGGTTTTGATTTCCTGTATTACAACCTTCATCTCTAACAGTTCCATTTGATTCTTTTTTATGGTGTCTATTTCCGCTTTCAGATCATGCAAGAACTTCCTCACCTCCTGGAAATCATTGGCTCTTTGCTCCTGCGTCTTCTGGAGTTCATTGTCTCTCTTCTCTTGCATCTCTGTTAGCTTTGTCACTATGAATATTCTAAATTCTTTATCTGATATTTTCCTTAGTTCCATTGTACTGTCTGTAGGTGAAGAGGAACTATTCTTTTCCTTGGAGGAGAGGTATTTTCTTTCATTCTTATATTTCTTTTGCCCCTGTGATGATTTCTGGCCATCTGATGGGTTGTGCATTTCTGCCCAATACTTGAAGTTCAATCTGAGCGTTCAGAGGTGTACAAGAGGAGGTGATATGCAATCTCACTTCAATTAGCAAGATAAAGGAAGAGCTTGAAAGCCCAGAAAATATTTTAGCACTCTAGAAATGAATCTGGAGGGTTCTGAAGTCTAAACAGAAATTCTTCATTTTTAGTCCCTGAAAGCAATATTTCACAGCTCAAGTTCAGTAGCCATCTCAGAATCACAAACAGTACTTTTATTTTTCTAAATACTCCTCTTGAGCATTGCTAATGTAATACTGCTTTACTTAATTAGTTATTCAATTAACATTTCTATTTTAATTTATCTTTCTAGGATTTGTAATTACATCTATTGCTTAGGATGTATACACAAGAGTATTAAATTTGATCTTAAAAACATCAGCTGACTTTTGACCTGATGCAGAAAAATCATGTTCTTAAGCCCAAATGGAGGGAAATACAGGTTTGTAAATGGGGGCTGTAATGAACTAGCACCTGACCTGGGTGAAGAGCTGAGTACCCCACTTTTACATATAAGGTGTGTATTGTGATTTGGGTAAAACCTTTCAGTTCCAGTCTCTTCCTCTCCTTTTCAGTGCCAAGTCTACCCATTTCTCAGTCAAACTAAGGGTGTCAATAGACACCCTTAGTTGTCTATTCTGGTGGAGAATCATTAGAGTATCATATTAACAAGTAACTTACTAAATTTAGCAATTTGATGCTTGAGTAGTTTAATAAGAAAAACTAACATTATAGAGTGATTATAATGTGCCACAACCCTATCCTCACATTTATTCATTTAATACCCACAACAATCTCATCAGGTAAGTACTTTTATTATTATAATCTTGAGTGTTTTAGTCCTTTCTGTTGCTAATAACAGAAAATATATGAAACTGGGTGATTTAGAAAAATAGTTCATGCTTTGGAGGTCCAAGGTCCAGTGGCCACATCTGGTGGGGGTCTTGCAAAGGTCAAGGTATCACATGAGGGCAAGGGCAGAACCTAGTAGCTTTGTCCATCCTTGTGTCTCTAGTCTTATTGCTTCTCCTTATAAACTCACTAAGAGTCAATCATAGGGACGTCATCCTAGTTACCTGATCACTTCTAATGGCCCCATCTTTTGACACCATGAACATATTAAGTTTCCCCTTAATACCTTTGTAGCCAAATCTCAATACATGAATTTGAGGAGGAGGATCATACAAACCATGACATGCAGGAAAGAGTTACCATAGTCATTATTAGTTTACCCCAAGGTCACACAGTGTATGCGTGGCAAAGTTGGGATTCAAACCCAGAGAGTCTGACTACTTAATATACATGCTTAATGTTAAAGCTAGAAAGTTGTACAGCACAGGTTTCCTACCCAGGTCTGACACACAAATCTATGCTCTTCCAATTTATAATAGGCTGTCATCTACTTCTACAGCTCTTTTCCACTGAACTGCCTCTCCTTCCTCTGACAAAGCTAGCCTTACTGATGACTATTCATATCATCATTGATCTCTCTCTTCTTTAAATATCTATGTGTTTTTTTGTATGTAATTCCATAATTCTCTCACTGTTGGGTGCCTTGCATTGATCACTTATTTATTTATTTTTTTTGGAGAGGTTTTCACTATAGGGCGCGTGCGCTCGCCAGACAGACAGAGACAGACAGAGAGACAGAAAGCGAGAAATCACCCCCCAGGGGGGATGGTCACACCGCAATCCCTTCTCCTCCATTCTCCTCTCGGGATCTTGGGCATGCACGCACACGCGCCCGGCGTGAATTTTAAGCCACCGGGTCTGGGACTTGAACCGCGGTCGACTATGTGGGAGTCCAACGACATAGCCATTACGCTAACTGCTGGTTCCCGATCACTTATTGTTTTGTGTATTGTCTTTTCTTTCCAACTATGCTTTAAACTCCAGGAGGACAAGGACTCGCTTCTGTATCCACATACCTAGGCCAATACTAACACCTACTAGTCACCTGATGATTGTTCATGACTTGCATAAATAGATATTATCCCTTACATCAAATACAAGTCAGTCTGGCCCCAATGTCAACGTGATCTTTAATCCTGGTATCCATTATAAGAAAATAACTCAAAGAAGAAAAGACGCTCGAAAAAGACTTACAAGTCAAAGTTAGATAATATGATCCAAAAGAAAACATAAAAGAACCATGAATTTTACTTGAAGAGCCAAAGGCTAAAACATGACTTAATAAAAGTGCACTAGTAGGGCTATGTCACTGGACTCCCATGTAGTTGACTGTGGTTCAAGTCCTGGACCCAGTGGCTTAAACTCATGTTAGGCGTGTGTGTGTGCATGCCCAAGATCCCAAGAGAGGAATAGAGAAGGGATTGCAATGTGCCCATCCACCCTGGGGGGGGCGGGTTATTTCTCACTTTCTGTCTCTCTGTCTCTGTCTTTCTGGTGAGTGCATGTTCCCTATAGCAAAAACTTCTTAAAATAAAAATGCAGTAGTGTACAACAGTTAATATACAGAAACATTCATTCTAACCAGGAATCAAAAATTCGAAAAAAATTAGACTAGTGTAATTTTTACCATCAAATTGGGAACACTTTTATTTTCCATCTTTAAAGCAGTATTTAATGTTGTCATGAAAGCTATCATGCATTACCTCATTGGTGCATTAACAAATACATTTCTTTCTGGAACATAATTTAACAGTGCATATCTGGAGTCTTCAAAATATCTTTCCTCACAGTATTCTACTTCAAGGAAATTTAGCATAGAAATAATTAGAGACGGATAAAAGTGTATTTACAAGGATATTTATTACTGCATTAGCTAAAGGAGTAAAATGCTGAAACAAAACTTTACAACTCAACAATGGGGAGATTGCTGAAGGGGTAAGCCCATAAAATGAATTTTATGTAAAACCACTAAATGTCACTTTCAAAGATTTTTAAGGATATGGAGAAATGCTCATAAAGTAACATTAAGTGAAGTTGATGATACAGAGCTTTCCCTGAAATACTGCATCATCCCAATTATGTGCTATATATGTGATTTATAAATACATAAAACCAGATAGAAACATTAAAGTGTAAACAGTGCTATCTCTAAAGTAAAGTTATTGGTGGTTTTCTTCTTTTGTTATGTTTCCTATTTTTTTCTTTTTATTTTCTAAATCTGCTGTAGTTTTTTTTATTTTATTCAGTTATTAGATTTTTGCCACAGGGCACATCCACTCACCAGAGAGAGACAGAGTGTAATAGATACAAGAAGAGAGGGAAAGTGAGAAATCATACCCCAGTGGGGATGGCCATACAGCAGTCCTCTCTCTTCCATTCTCCTCTTGGGATTTTGGCATGCATGCACATGAGCCCAGCATGATTGAACTGTGTAGTCGGCCATGTGGAACCCAGCCACCCTAATCTCCACACAGCCTGCTTGTCCATGCTTTATTTTCTTAACAAGCATTTATATAGCACTTTATGCACTTTATGCCAACATTGAGTTAATAGATTGGCAAATATTAATTCATTTAATGCAATCCTCATAAGAAGCCTATAGTTAGGTACTGAAGTTACCTCAATTTTATTGATGATAAAACTGGGGCACAGAGAGGTTTCCCCAAGGCTACACAGCTAGTAGCAGTGGAAACCTGATCGGAGCCTATATGCTTTACTATGATTTTGAAAAATTTTGAAATCAGAAAGCAAAGTAAGATCATTTATAATGAGAAAACATAACAAATCATAAAATAATTATGTTGGCTTCCCTCTCCCTCATATAAAAGCATAAAAAAGCAACATGAAAAATTTGGTTATTCCTCAGGAAGACTACTCTGATATCCAAGATGGTTACACTGTACTGAGTTACAGGGAAGATGTGGCACTTCTCAGGATGCCACCACAATGGGATTGTTTTTCCTATCTACAGGTCATGATTTCAATGCTGAGAGTGGAAAGGTGGCTCACCAAGTCACTGCCAGGCCTGCTTCAGTGATTCATGAAATAATAAAGCAGGGTTGGATGACTCACTTGCCCCTCATTACATTTATATTCTCATCCTCTAAGGGAGCCACATCAACGAGGCTGTTTCTTATAAATATAACTGTTCAGTATTTTTTGTCTGTGACTTAAATAACAAACATCATCTACTTTGTGATAGCAAGTCCACTGTTCCCTTACCTTTCTTCTCATACTTGAATAAGCTGATGAGGAAAGTATGGTAGAAAGAAGAACTTGTCAGCATATTGTCAGGTAAGTATAGAAATTACACCATATAAATAGCGGCCATGAATAATTTATTTGGAGGCTAGATGGCATTATTTGCACTGAACTGTGTACTTCATCAGTTTTCCTTCCTGTCTTCTGGGGCTTTTATATGTTTGTGTTTTGTGTCATAATATATGTCAGAGGAAAAAGAAGTAATCTATTTAACAATCAAAATGCATTCCAACATGCCAATGAGCCTATCAATATTCTTAGAAATTCAGTTTCTGTTGTTGACCTCTATCCACTTATAGTAGAGAAACAGTTTAGTACAATAATTACTAGGTTTTTTTCTTACTAACTTAAACTATACTGACTTTTTAAAAAGGAATTTAAAAAAATAATAACAGTGGACACATTTTACAACTTTTTTATTTTTTGAGAGGTTTTTGCTATAGGGCATGTGCACTCACCAGGAAGACAGAGAGAGACAGAGAGACAGAAAGCGAGAAAAGTAAGAAATCACCCTCCAGGGGGAATGGCCACACTGCAATCCCTTCTCCTCCATTCTCCTCTCAGGATCTTGAGCATGCATGCACATACGCACAGTGTGAGTTTAAACCAGGAATTAAACCGCGGTTGGCTACATGGGAGATCAGCCACATAGCCATTATGCCAACTATTGGTCCTGACAACTCTTTACTCAGATTGAACTTCTTACTCCTTCTTTCTATATAAGCTGACGCGTTCACAAAGTCTGCTCACAAGTCACTTAGTAGATGGAAACATTTTTGACAAGATCTATCTATGATAGAGTCTAATGAATGAAGGACTGAGTATGTAATGAAAAATTACACCTAGAAAATGGTATTAAAACTATGACAAGATTTGACAGAGCTTCTTTTTGGAGAGGTTTTTTTTTTTTTTTTTGGCTGTAGGGTGTGTGCGCTTGCCAGACAGACAGAGAGACAGAAAGCGAGAAATCACCCCTCAAGGGGGATGGCCATGCTGCAATCCCTTCTCCTCCATTCTCCTCTTGGGATCTTGGGCACACACACACACGCACCCGGCGTGAGTTTTAAGCCACCGGGTCTGGGACGCGAACTGCGATGGACTACATGGGAGTCCAGTGACATAGCCATTACTCTAACTGCTGGTCCCAACAGAGCTTCTTGAAATATATTGTAGGGCATTGTGATACTGACCACAGTAAGAAGAGTTACCAGAAGAAAAGTGGAAATTGGCTCCAAGACGTACTGAATGTATAACCAATAAGTATTTCTCCTTGTAAAAATGTTGAAGGGAAATCTCTAAACATAGGGTGGAAGTCATACTTATCTATGGGAACAAAATGACCACTCTGCACTTATTCTAGAAAAATGGAGGAAAAAAGGCTGCTATCTGACTTGTAGAAAGTGGTGGAGAGAAAAGCTCAGTGCTAAGACATGGAAGCAAACCAAATGCCCCCATAAGGATGAATGGATTGAAAAACTGTGGCATATATACTCTATGGAATACTATTCAGCCATAAAAAAAGAGCAAAACCCTGGCTTTTGACAGAAAGTGGAAGAATAGGAAGATTTACTGCTGAGTGAAGCAAGCCAGGCTATGAAGGACAGACATTGTATGTCCCCACTTAATATATACCAAGTGTCCACACTCTATGACTCAAACTGACAGGCTAAAGGATGTACAAACACAAGAGATGGGTGTGAATGCCAGATGTGGTGTGTGTGGAGGTGTGGGGCCTGGGGAAGGACATTTGGAGGAAGGATACGGAGACAGCATTGTTGGGACAGGGAGGTAGTGTGGTTATATTTTGATCAACTGGATCGGGGAGAAATGTTAACATATTGAAATGTTCACCTTGTAAGCTAAATAATGTGATTGAATGTATAAAAAAATGTAAATAATAAATAGATAAATAGATAAAATTAAATAAAAAGAATATAATTGGTTTATTATAAAGGAAAATAATGGAATATTAATGTCTGCCAAAGTACATGATCTTTTTAATAATTAAAAAGTTTATAAGCCTAGCTTGGAGTCAGACAGAATGAGTAGAAAGTAAACCACTCTATATAATGAATAAGGGGGAATTTGAGGGTTATGGATAGGGAGATGGGGGAAAAAAGAAAAAAATAGAGGGAGAAATGGACTTAGAGAGAAAGTTTAAGAAAATGGTTAGGGGCTTAAGTATAAAAAGCCTGCTTATTAAGAAATTCCCATTTGCAAAAAGGATTTTGAAGGATTTTGAAGATCAATGATGTTACATATTTAATATTAAGTTGTTCCCTGTTCCAAATTGTTATGTACATTCTCAATAGTGTCAAACCTTTCATACAAACCAGTCATATATAACAGAGGAACTTAAGGATGCAGCATGGAAAAGCAGTGTAGGTCCCTTGGAATTTCCCCTCTACTGGAATCCACTTGGGGAAGACACCAACTGTTGAGGGAGTTGGTTGTTCTAGAACTCCATGATCCTTAGGGAAACAGGTGAAGGTGTGAGCAAACCCGATTACTGAAGGTAGGAGCTGACAGTAGCAGGAAAGCTGGTCCTGGTGTATACTGATTCACCTTCAGTTTCTCTTGACCTACTAGAAAGGATAGGTCTTGAAACAGTTTAGGATGAGTCAGGGAAGGAAAGAGGGAATGGCTGACATTTAAAACCTGTAAGCACATGTGTTATAGGAGGCAATGATAGGAATGAGTGTACAAGACAATAGCCATATATCTTATTCATATAAATTAAACTTTATTCATATAAATTAAACTGAAATTTTCTTGAAAGGAAAATGGCACCATCAGATTTCAGTTGTAGAATGAAAACTCAAACAGAGGTGGTGTCCCTCATGCACTGCCACTTGGCAGACTGAAGCTGCATGGACCCAAGTTCAGTTTCTGGCCCACCCTAATGAACCAGGCAAGGTGGTACATGCATGTAGTCCCAGCTACTTCAGAGGCTAAACTAGGAGGATTATGGCAGACATTGTCCAGATAGGAAGAGAAAAAGACTGTGTAAAAGTGGCATGGGTGGAGGGGAAGGAAGGAAGGAAGGACGGAAACTCAGATACTAAGATTGAGATCAAATAGGAAAAGCAGATAAGCACAGTTGGGAAGCAAAAGGAAGAATCCAAGGAGAGATGACAAACTAGGAGAGAAAAGGGAGAAACCAAGAAGAGGCAATAAATTAGGCATGTCAAAGACGAACAGATAACGTAGATGATTAATTTAAACATAGAGGGAAATTGCTTGAACAATTTGTCACTAACCACATATAAAAAGTGTAGTAAAACACAGTAGGTTTGGTGGACAGGAGAGCTAAGTTTGAGATATATGAGGGTTCATTCCAATTAAGGTATCTAATGGTCAGAAGAATTTGCATCTGGAGTGCTGCGATGAGGCAGGGCTTCTTTTTTATATCGAATTATGTGACAATATTCTCTTTCTCTTTCATTTTTTTTTACTTTTCTTTTAGTTATTTATTATTTATTTATGTATTTATATTATTTTTTATATCACATTTAATCACTCCTGACCCCCGATTTGGACCTAGAGTCTTTCAAATATCTAATGGTCAGTAATTTTATTTTTATTAATTTTTCTGCAAATATAATAGGGAAATGAGTTATTATATTTCATTTATTTTTGTAAAAGAATAAGGCCATGTGAAATAAAAATGTCCCTAGCAAATACAGGATATATGGTCATATGATCATTTTATTTCTTTGTCATCTATTTCAAAAAGAGTCAATGCAGTTCACAATGTTAAACCATAGCTTAGCTATGGAAAGATTACTTGAGGATCAGTTAGAGGGACCAGCAGATGGCGTGATGGTTACATGACTGGACTCTCGTGTAGTCGACCGTGGTTCGAGTCCTGGACTCGGGCTTAAAAAAGCATGACGAGCTTGTGTGCATGCATGCCCAAGATCCCAAGATCCTGAGAGGAAAATGGAGGAGAAGGGATTGCAGTGTGGCCATCCCCCCTGGGGGCTAATTTTTGCTTTCTGTCTGTCTGTCTCTCACTGTAGTGTAACCACACCCTATAGCAAAAAAAAAAAAAAAAAAAAAAAAGCAATTAGAAGAAAGAGAAGAGAATATAAATAACTAAGTATTTGAAATTAGCCAAAACCACCAATAAAAGTCCAAATTAACTTGTGGTTTATACTAAAATAAAAAGGGGCAAAAGAATGTTGAATCGTAGTTGCAAAGTATTTTATAAAAAGAAAGACTTGTATTAATTTAGAGAGAAACATTTCCTAGTACAAAAATCTATCAGGAATCTATTACATAGATTTTTATATGAAGGAGTAACAATCAAAAATGATTTTCATCAAAACTACAGAAATATTCTCGAAATGGATGCTTCCTGCATTGGCCCTATTTAAAAGCTAAGGATATCATATTACATCCAAACAGAAGATATTTTTCTCAGAACTCTAAGATATTATCAACCAATAAGTTGCTCTTTGACATAAGTTAATTAAGGCATGGAGTCGGGGAGGCCAGCAGGTGGTGTAGCAGTTATGTCGCTTGACTCCCACATGATCTACCGCAATTGAGTCCTGGACCCAGTGGCTTGAAACTCAGACCAGTTGTCTGTCCATGTGTGCCCAAGATCCGGCTAGGAGAATGAAGGAGAAGGGATTGCAGTATGGCCATACCCCATGAGAGGTGATTTCTCACTTGCCCTCTCACTGTCTCTGTCTCTGTCTCTCTCTCTGTGGTGAACCCATCTGCCCTAAGGCAAAAACCACTTTTTAAAAAAAAAAAGGAAAAGGAGTCAGAATTTCCTGGAGGAGTAGGTAGTTAACCTGTTTCCCTATCAAATATTTCATGTACTTTCTTTTTTAAAAATTGCCTGAGAGCTTATGAGCTTGCCAAAGAGAGAGAAAGTACACTCTAGTGGGGTGTAGTTACACTACAGTCCTTTTCCAACTTTTCTCCTTCCCTTCGAGACTTTAAGCATGCACACCCAGTATTTTTTCAAGTCACTGGGGCTGGGTCTTGAACTGCGGTCAACCATGTAGGCTCTGACTCCCAATATTCAGTGCTTACTCTCTACAGTATGGGATCAGCCAACATATAGGGTATTTTCAAGCATGCTTTGGACAACGTTGCTGAATCTCCCTTTTATAGTTAAGTTCTCTGATAACTGCCTAGATTATTGATATTCATGGAGAGACATAAGAATTAAAATATGAGTTTATTTTGGTGCAAAAAAATTGAAGTTCATGCATAAATTTTTCATAATAAGTATTTTCCATAAGTGTTTGAAGACCCCTCATATAATGACGTTATTTTTCATTGCTGCCTTCACTGGGCACATTCAATACTATCCCTTTTAAAATTCTGCTGGATAAGGTCATTTAGTGATGCCTATTTAAATAGCAGGGAATGCCAGGAAGTGCAAGTATTCTCATGGTTAATTAGATTATGCTAATGCCACTGAAAATAATCTGCCAATGTGCTTGCTATTTTTCCTAATGCTCTAATTTGGACCAAACAAGTTTCTCATATATGATGTTTCATAGAACCGTTGTCAATTATAGTATTAAAATGCCATCTGAGATAACCTGTAAATGGATCCTAGTAATGCTCAGAAGGCTGTCCAATTGATAAGCAGAATCTTTCAGTCATTCTTTCTCTGTTTTAATTAGATTTTCCCAGGTGGTTCTTACCCAAAACTGGACCAGAATTCTAAGAAATATGTTCTTATACATAATAATAGGTTAAAAGCCAAACCTTAATGGGAAATGAAATTGTTCTGATTGGTCTATCTATATGTTTAGCAAACCCTTTCTTATTGGAAAGTCAGCTAAGAAAGAATCTTTTGGGACCAGCAGTTAGCATAATGACTATGTCTCTGACGCCCATGTATTTAACTTCGGTTCGAGTCCCAGATCCGGTGGCTTAAACTCACGCTGGGTGCGTTTGCATGCGTGCCCAAGATCCTGAGAGGAAAATGGAGGAGAAGGGATTGTGGTATGGCCATCCCCCCCTGGAGGGGACGATTTCTCACTTTCTGTCTCTCTGTTTCTCTCTGTGTTTCTGGAGAGTGCACACACCCTGTAGCAAAAACCTCTCTAAAGAAAGAAAGAATCTTGTAACCTTAGATATAGAGAAATTAACTTTCTAAAAGCAGGTCCCTTCTTTTCCTTGTGCTATTCCCATTCCCTCAACTGAATTTTTCCATTTCATGCCCTAATCTTTTAAGAAAATCAGTTCCAAACTGTGGAGTCACCAAGTTCATCATCACCTCTTTTTTCCCCTTAAGTTTACTTATTCCATAAGAGAGAGAAAACCACCTGCAACAGGGTCCTCATGCCATGATCCATCTCCAGCTTCAGCCAGTCAGGAACACAGGCATGCACAGGTACACTTGTACATCTGGCACATACAGGGAGACCTTAGGATGCAAACTTGGGGCCTTCATATGTAACTCCAGCATGACAGAGGATTGTGTGCCACTGAACCACCATGCCAGCCTCATGCCATGTCTTAAAGTTCTGGAAGACAAAGGGCCTTAAGAAGCTCACTGAAAATTGCAGTATAACTGACAGCTGGAGAAAAGTGTATACAGGGCAAACCTGAACCTCTGTTCTCAGGGTTGGCTAAGCTCTGATCATCTCAAACCTGTTGCTGAGTGCCAAGGCCACTTGTGCACAAATAGTAAACGCAAACTGTACCGTCTTGAACATTACACCTCATTCCAACCACAGGAAGGTTAAGAATCAGGCAATGTGCTGATGTTGTGTGCCTGGACAGGGTAACCTCATTGACTTGATATGATGAAAACCGAATCCAGGAAGTGATGGAAGGTCAAAATGTATTAGAGCCACTGATTTAGCAGGTAGGTGGAAACTTTGATAAACTAGCTTCATTGACTTTGTATGGATTTTCTGCCGCTGGAGAACATTAGTAAGTTCATCTCTGGCAAAACTGGGACTAATTTTACCCTTGAAGATGCTTAGAAGAGTGAAGAATGTTTTTATAAACTAGATACAAGCATTTTTAGCAGCCAGTAAATTGGAAGCAGAGATAAAATAGAGTGAGATGAGCTGAGAGCAGAGCTATCCTTCCTTGAGTAACAGTTCAAACTCATATTCCCTTTGTCACCATTCAGATGTGACCTCCAGCAGCTGAGCTCAATGAACAAGCATGGCACAAAGCAATGCTCTGACTCTTTGAATGGCATCAGCAGGAAGAGGCAGCCATGCAACCTTTTGTCTTAAGCCAATTTTATCACAGAAAGAATAAGAAACTTTCTTCCTATAAAACTCTAGTCAGGCCTTATTTCAAGACAGAAAAAATACGTATATGAGATCTAGGAATTCCTTTTCTCTTAGTCAGGGTGTTGCCATGCCATGATCCTCTTGCCTCTGCCTCAGCTTTCTAACCGGGACCATAGGCATGTGCTACAATGCTTAGCTTCTTTTTATACAGTCTCACTATGTTGCTCAGACCATACTTGAGCTCACGATCCTCCTTGCTCAGCCCCTCTAGTTGCTAGAATTGCTGGTGCATGCCACCATGCTCCGCTTTTAGGTTGGACAAAGAACCCAACTGGGCCTCCCATGTAGTCCCAACCTGCTGAGCACCTTAACAGTGGCACACTCCAGTGTAACTAAGCCTAGGAATCCCCTTTTTATCAACCTCCATCCCCCTCCACCCCATCAGCCATAATATAACCAGAGAGTTTTTAACCTTTACCTTCCCTTAACCCTCTGGCAAAGGAGTGGTATTTTTTTTATTGGTCACCAAATACTTTCACTTCCTTTCCTAGAAACTGTCATGTTAAGCTGTTGCATGAAAGGATAAGTAATCAGGGGCTAGATGGTGTCACAACAGTAAAACATGACACTCCATGAGGCTGACCCATGTGGGAAGGTTCCATTTCGCATCCAGAGACCTGCCTGAGTATGCTGGGCGAAGGCATGCCTGTGATCTGGGGCTGAGTGAAGCTGGGAGTGGACCACAGTGTGAAGACCCAATTGGAGTGCTATCCTTCGCTCGCTCGCTCTCTCTTTCTCTCTTTGTCTCTCTCATTCATGGAATAAATAATTTTTTAAGAATACATAATCAGAGGCATGTGATGTTAATAAATAGAATTATTACTCTGAGACTATGCAAATAGCCATCCTTCAATTTCTCATGTCAAGAATGCTATTAATTCCTTTATTAACTGAAATAAAGATACCGGCAAAAGAAATTAGACCTTTTACTAGAGAAGTGTTTTGCACATCTGCTTTGAATGCTAAGTATTGATGTATATATTTACTTATTCCTCCAAACACCATATGGGAAGACATTCTTACCCAAGCTGTATATAAATATATCTTTTTTTTTTTCACTTTTACTTTTTGCCAGAGAGCACATGTGCTCACCAGAGAGAGAAAGAGAGTGAGACAGAGAGAGTGAAAAGGAAAATAGAAAGCAACCCCATGGGGAATGGTCATGCTGTAATCCCTTCTCTTCCATTTCTCCCCTTTTGTCAGGATTTTAGGCATGTATGCACATGCATGCACCTAGTGTGTTTTCAAGCTATGAGGTCTGGGACTTGAACCAAGCAGTTGTTGGTCATGTGGGATTCAGATGCCTAAACTACCAAGCCATGGACTAGCCCTATGTAAATGCTTTTTGATGATGATGATCTTCTTGGTTATCCTCAAGTAATCTAAGCCACAGATATCAATTCTAATGTCAGTGGTCAATTGTTTCTTTTATATTATTTATAAAATCTCCAAAATTAGAGAATATTAGATTTGTATTTTATTTAAACCATTGAAACTATGAGAACTCTCTCATCCTTAGATTTGTGTTTATATAGCTAAATTTCAGGAAAGAAGTTGGAGGCACAGTTAATATTTTGTAGAATTCCTGAAATGCAGTGTTTTGCATTTAACAGCGCAGGGTTTGTATGCCCTTGTATCTGACTCACAGCACCTGCTTTATCTAGACTAACTTGGGACACCACAGCTGGGAGTGTTAAAATGGGGACGAGGGTTGACTTCCTATAGTTTGCAGTGGGAGGAGAGGAAGGGTTCAACTGAGATTCAGCCATATACATGGGACCAGTTCATTCCACAAGAAATATAGATTATGTGAAGATGAGGAAATATGGGCAAGAGCGTGCCTAGAAATAAGAAAACAATTTGAAGGGAATTTATTCTTGTGGGTTCTTTCTACCATGTAATATTTTTTATTGATTTGTTGCTATATTCTAGAGATTTTTCTAGACAATGGATGATAAAAGTAGCAAAACAAAACAAGAATCTCCTATTTTCAAGGTGTTTTAATCTAATAGAGAATCAAATAATCACATAAGAAAATTGTTGATAAATACAACAAAGGAGGATGGAGAGATATGAGAGTATCATGGAGAAGGAAGGAAGGAGTAGGACATGACACAGGAGCTCAACCTGAACGCTGACTCTGGGGGAAGAGAAATGCTGTTTGCCATTGAAGATCTCATAAAGGTCGGTTCTGTCATGGGTCTGAGCTCAAAGTCACTGAAATATGTGAGAGATAAATAGAAGAGGTGAAAAGAGGGACAGATTAAGAAATTATAGAAAATGAGGAGCCCACCTTAAATCCTTAGCTTGCATATTATTAAGTGCTTTGAAGAGTTTTCATCCTGTTCATGAGAATCAGATATCTGTCCTTAGGAAAATGTATGAAATAGTTCAGAATATTTTCTCTCATGTTAGAGGGACCAGCCTGGTGGAGCCTAGGACTCATCATGTCAGAGTATATTATGCACTTTTATTTCTTACTCTCTGGAACTTTGGTCAGATGCGATTGGAGAGATGATGAAGTTGAAAGTCTATGGCAGGTTTATTTGTGTGCATCATCATGAAGCACAGTTCGTTCCTTCTTGAAAAATTTATTAAAGATGATGTCCATTCTGTCACCTTTGGTTTTTGGTGTTCATAATAGAAGGAAGCGTACGGACATTATTTAGGTTGAATTCTGATCAGTTCAGAAGTGTAGAAAAGATTGTACTAGGTAGAAAAAGATTCTTTATGAGCCTTTCTTCCAAAGACTTTTGAAAAAGACTCTAAACCCTGTGATTGGGTCTGTTTTGTATTATGACTTGGTGTAAAATAAGTGGTTGACTTATTTATTTGGAAGACAGAGCTTGTGTATCTTTAAAAATAAGCCCTTGAAATATATTTCATAAAGGAATTGCTTAATGTTTTGAAGGTTTGGTTGCTATATCATCATCTAAGGGCTTAATAGAAAAGAATGAACTCAGTTACACCACCAAGAAGAATTTTAGAGCTGTGTATAATTTGGATAGATAAGGTAATAGGAAGAGGGTAAAATATTTTTGCCTCTGGCCTCTGTGAATGAGATCTTGGCTATAAGACTATTAGTTTCCAGGTCCAGATTATTTTTCTAGATAAGAATAAGAGGATCAGTTTAGATGCTATTAAAATGTCTCCTCCAATAAAATGGAAAAGGCATCTTGTTTTAGGTATAGTTTAGATACAGAAGTATTCTTATGGCTCTCATAAGATAAAATTTTTTTAACAGATCATTATTAGTAAGAGTTTACATGTATTGAATATTGTGTTCTAGCCCCTTTGCAGGTCTCTTATACTGATTATTTTATTTAGTCCTTATCATAACTTTATGTGGTAGGTTCTACTTACATGATGGGAAAACGGGTATAGAGAGATTAGAAAATTCCATTTAAGATTGAGTGGAGGGACCAGCAGTTAGCGTAATGGCTATGTCGCTGGACTCCCATGTAGTTGACCACAGTTTGCGTCCCGGACCCATTGGCTTAAAACTCATGCTGGGCATGTGTGCATGCATGCCCAAGATCCCGAGAAGAGAATGGAGGAGAAGGGATTGTGGCATGGCCACCCCCCTCTCGCTTTCTGTCTCTCTGTCCGTCTGGTGAGCACACGTGCCCTATAGCAAAAACCTCTCCAAAAAAAAAAGATTGAGTGGATAATTCTGGACTAGAGCTCTGGTTGCTGACTTCTGGAACCATGTTCTTAAACACTACAGCATACTGCTGTTCATCCTTGGAGTCTAATATTGTATCATCTATATTGTAGATCTTTATTGGATTTATAGAGAAATAAAAACCAAACAAGGTAATTGAATTCAATTAGATTATGTTGCAAATGAAAAAGTAAAGTAGAGACACTTGCAACAAAAATAAAATATGGCCCAGTTGCAGTGGTGCAGGCTCACTCACTAAGACATTGCTCCACTCACTGGGAGACTCTGGTTTGTTTTCTGGTCCAGTGTAAAGGCTTGGCCTGGTAATAGTCACCTGTAACCTCAGCAGCTTAAGAAGGATGAAACAGGTAGTTTAGGAGCTCAAGGCTGACCTGGGAAATATTACAAGACTCTATCCAAAAGAGGCAGGCTTGGTGATGCATGCCTGCAGTTCCAGTAACTCCACGAGGCTAAGGCAGGAAGACTGTAACATTGCAAGACCATGTCTTAAAAATAAGTAAATAAATAAAATAGTAAAATTTAACACACACACCTACACATACCCCAAAACCACTTAAAAAGTACCCCAGATAAATTCAGAATGGTTGAAAAACTTCTAGGAAAGGTGTTAGGCAGATGGATTTCTTCTCAAAGAAGAGTCTCATGTTTGGAGGGAAAGAAAGAGACAAACAGAAAGGTAATGATACTCCAGGATATTCCTTTAATCCAGGAATCTGGGAGCTGGTGTATCAAAGCTGCAAGGAAGGGAACACCACAATCAGATGAGGCTCCTTTAACTGGCACAGCCAGCTATGGTCAATCTCAGAGCAAATGAATCATCTCCTTTTCCTTCTGCCCTGCAGCTTGGCTTGAGTGTTGAACCAGTAAAAGCTTTGGGGGTTGTAGCACTCACAGGATAGTTTACTATAGATCATGGTATAGGATTACATCACTGAACCCTCTCTAGGTAATGACACCCCTGGCTAGGACTCCTATCAGACACCAGCCATCAGGTATGACATTGCTGTAGCCAGACTACAAAGTAACAGTGAAAAAATCCTGAAAAGGGCAAGGGGATAATTGCATCCCTTCCAAGGAGAACTTCAGGCACTCTGCCAAGTAAAGGTTAAGATAAGTTAATGCTACAGCCAGAGCAAGAACAAGCCACAAGCATTTGCTGCCGCTCACACTCCTTGCCAACAGATGCATTCTGTCAAAACCACACTCCAAATGGGCTTGCTAATAATCATTTAGCTGTGCTATTGGCAACTCATCTCCTACAATAGCATCTTGATCAGCCAGCCTGTGTGACCCAGAACTGCCTTCCTGGTGCACTCGGTTTTCCATCCTAGATCACCAGTCCCAAGAGACTGGCTGACCCTTGTTTTGCTTTATCTAAACTTCTTGAAGGTTCTACTTGAAATCAAGCAAAGGGCTATCAAACTCACTATGGGGTCTGTATGTCAGTGTGCTTTGAATATCATTGTATAAGCCTTCTAAGCAGTTCTTTCCATCAAGCATATTAGATGATTGAGCCCTATAAACTTGCTCTTAAATAGCTCAATTCACCAACATTTTTACCTACCAATCTTGGACAGCACAAATGAAAATTAAATCTTATTTCATCTCTTTCTCCTAATTCTTTTCCATAGAAACATTTCTCTAACAATTTCCAAATATTTTCATACACATGCATACATAGATAAGCTTTATATGTAAATTTATTCAATTTATATTGGGGTCTTTTCCTCTCAGTCTTTTTCTTTTTTTCTTTTTAAGATTTTCACCATTGGCTGAGTGTGCTTGCCAGACAGAGAGAGAGAGAGAGACTGTAAGAGGAAAAGTGAGAAATCGTTTCCCAGGGGAGATGGCCACACCACACCACAATCTCATCTCCTCCATTCTTCTCCTGAGATTTTGGTCATGTGTGCACACACATCCAGTGTGATTTTCAAGCGAGGGCTCAAACTGTAGTCAGCCAGCCATGTGGGAGTCCACTGCCCTAAAACCAGTATACCACCTGCTGGCCCCTTTTCTTATCCTTTTGAAAACTACCTTATTAACTTGATGGTTTAATGTTTGCCATTATAGGGACATACAAAATTTATTTATCCAATCCTCTCTGTTTCAAATTTATGCTATTACAAACATTGTTGCAATGAAAGTCTTTATATAGGTATCTTTTTGCATAGTCAAATATATTTATAGATCAAATTCCTAGAAATATAGTTGTTGAATTTTAGGTATATGCATTTTAAGTTTTGATAAACATTATCAAATTGCTCTCCAAAGACATTGCTACTTACGCTTCCACCAACAGCATATGAAATTGTTCACTTTTCCTGATACTTAATCCATCCCTCCAACTTTTATAGGAAATTATTTCTTTAGGTAAACAAGGCATAACAGATTAGAATGTAGCTCCCTTTTACCTTTCCACAACCTCACACCCTTTTTTAACTTCCACTGAGACCATAGTATTTAAAATTTAGTGTTTACCATTCCTTCAGTTTTTTTACACTTTTATTTCTAATCCATGGATTTTTTGCACGTATGTTAAATATGTAACAAATATTTTATACACTTACTATAAATAAAAACTAAACATATTTTGTACATATGTTTTTAAAGTGGAGCACATAGTTGTCATTGGCAACTGACTTTTTTCCTTTTAATCACATTTTATTCTTGGGATTTATCCATATTATCTATATGGCTTTATTCACTCCATATTTTTCACTGCCATATAATACCTAGTACCAATATATTAAATGTAACACCATTTATATTTCCAGTATTCTAATGATGGGAATTTATGTTTTTTTAATTACTTATCATTATTTTTATTTACTTAGTTGCTCTTACATACAGTACTGCAATGAACATATTGAGAGTTTTGGTTTTTTTTGGTCTGAGAACTTCTCTAATGCATATGAAATTCTGGTTCAGAGGGAATAAGCATCTTTAGGATTACTTAGAAATGCCATTTTGAGGGGGCTGGGTAGAGGTACAGCGGTAAAACACAAACATGATCCTCAGTGAGGCTCACACAGATAGGAAGTTTCCTGGTTCAAGCCTGGAAACCTCCCCAAGTACACTGGGCACATGCTTATCTATGATCCAGGGCTGCCTGAGGACAGATGGTGGATCAAAGCAATTTTTAAAAGCAGGACCTGTCTGAAAGATGTTCTGCTTTTAAAAAGTGCTTTTTAAAATGCTAAGAGAGACAAGTGTCAAGACCCTTGTAGGTGCTGTCTCTCTCTGTCTTCTCTCCCTCTGTGTTTCTTGGTAATGGAAGAAATAAATAAATAAACTTTAAAAGTATGGGGTCAGTAGGTGGCATGGTGGTTAAGGCACTGGACTCCCACATGGCTGACTGGGGTTCAAGTCCCAGAGCTGGTGGCTTACTTTCTCACTTTCCTTCTCTCTCTCTCTCTGTCTGTCTCTAGTCAAATTTAAAAATAATAATAATAAACTAAATTATTAATTTTTTAAAAAATAGACTTGAAAAATAATAGCCATACCACTTTGAGCCTATTTATTCTCCCACCAGGAGTGCCTTAGTAGTGTCTTTATTCAACGTTTTCCACAGTACTTAATAGTGTTCAAATTAAAATATGTTTGCTAATCTGATGGGGGCAAAAGTGTTTGTTATTGTCTCTGCTTTTCTTCCATTACGAAGGCGACTACACATCTTTTAATGTATTTATTGACTATTTGCATGTCTTGTTTTGTTTCCATCCTTCACTCCCCTCAGATCAAAAGAGGTAAGCCTCCTTGTGTTCAGTGCTAGCAGGTAGGTTTTTCTCTAAGTCACTCCTTCACAGAGGATGTACACTGTGGGGATGCTGCGTGAATGCGAGCATCTTCATTCACAGCTCACTTGCTGGTTTCCAGTATCCCCTGTGTTTCTGCTATACATTTACAAATACATGGGTTCTATTTTCCTTTGTTTTGTAGGTTTCTTTTGCTTTGTAGGTTTCTTTTGTTTTGTAGGTTTATTTTGTCTTGTTTTGTAATGGATATTTGTCCAAGCTATTCCTGGAAGTGGAAGCCCCTTGAATTTACTGGTAGATTATTATAAAATTCTTACAGAATTCATTAAATGATCCAGCCTAGTTACTGATATCTCTAAGAACGCAGCTGCATAACTGTCTGAAAGATGTTCTGCTTTTAAAAATTGCTTTTAAAAAATGCTAAGAGAGACAAAAGAGTTTAACTGCTCTCTTGATGGCACAAGGGAGGGAAAAGCACAATTCAACAGAAAAATGAAATATGCAGAATTCAGTGCATAAATGATTCAGTGCTAAACGTGTAATAGCACAGATGTAAGAGTAAGTTGCAACGTTACTAGGGGAAATGTACTACTCAGGGGAGATTTCTGCTGATTTGAAATAGTATGAGGTGAGAGGGAACCAAGGAAGTCATGAGGGAAATTCAGCACTTACATGTATTATTAATTTTGGCATCATTTGGCTCATTTTCTCTGTAACAACTACATAAGTTTTAAAAAGCACATACATGACTACTTCTTGGAGGCATTAAAAACAATTTGTTGGTTAAAAGTAAAGCAATTTATAATAGCAAGCACTTAAATTGATTGTAAGATCTTTTCTCTGATAAAAGTAACTAACTCACCTCATATGTAAGTATTTTAATATCCTCAAAAGGACACCAAAAAATAAATGTCAAAAATACCATAATATTTAAAATTAAGTATCATTTGTTTTATTACATACAGTCTTTGTTGAGATAAATATTGATGTATATAATCTGATAGAATTTAGTAATAAAAACTGAGCGCTGCATCCTTCTTAAAAAAATAACTATGCAGTCCAATTTGGGTGTCACAGGCAGTAGGGTGCCATGACATGTTACTGGGCAAAGAAGGAAATTCTGGGTTTCAGATCCTGGGTTGACCTGAACACACCGAGTACTCCTGTGGTCTTGGCTGGCGAGAATGCTGAGTGTTAGGGTGATCACAACATAACAAATCCCTATCAGGATCTCTCTCTTATCAACAAATAAACTTTAAAAAAGAATTCCACCAAAGTAGGGTTACATTTTTTTAATATTAAATTATCCACATAGAAGATAATCTTAACTCATTTTCTGCCTAATCCTAATCAGTATTACTCTCTCTCTCTCTTTAAAATGGTTTTTGCCATAGGGTACATTTGCTTGCCAGAGAGAGAGAGAGAGAGAGAGAGAGAAGGAAAGTGAAAAATCACACTCTAGAAGAGATGGCCATGCCACAAGCTCTTCTCCTCCATTCTCCTCTTGGGATTTTGGGCATGCATCCACATGCACCCACATGATTTTCAAGCCACCAGGCCCAGGACTTGAACTGTAGTAGCTCATGTAAGAGTCCAGCACCTTACCCACCACACCATCTACTGGCTCTAGTATTGTTGCCTCTTATTGCAGACAGTAAGAAAGGAATGACCTCTTAAAGCTGAAGTCATAGACCCCAAAGTAGGAAATTAGAGAACAGGACATATCCTTATCCTTTTCTAGCACTGTTCCTTAGCTCCTATGAAAACAAACATGACTAATGGAATTACTGAGGTCTGTGGTCAGAGCACATGTCTGTTGGGAATTAGAAGCAGTGCTGGCACCATAACCTCAGAATTTATTGCTATTACCAGGTGAGAGGAAACTTTCCTCAGTTCGACTTCATTCTTGGAGGTCCTGCAGCATGAGGGGTCCTGGTCATTATGAACCAATAGCAAGAGGGCAGGTCTATCCTTATGGGGAAAAATCTGATTTTATTTGTGCAGTGCTCTCACTGGTCTTCTAAATTTGCATATATGTATTTTAGGTCAAAAGGAATGAACAGATTGACTTGGCTTATGGTGAAATAAGTTCAAGAGCGTAAGACATTGAAGTTAACTATATCAAGCAGAGTCAGAATTTTAGTATCTTCTAACTACTTCTAAGTTACAGAACCAGAAGACATGATTTGCCATGTTCTGTTTACTGAGACAGGTGGTGGTAGTGAGGGTAAGGGGGTGTCTGAGGCTTCTGTAAAATCAGACATTTGTATCATACATTAGCAGAGTTCTCTGAACTATAAACCAGATAACATAATTTCTGTATCCTCAGATGGATTTATACTCTCAAAATCTGGACTGCTGTTTTCTGTTAGTTGGAGGTGAATCAAAACCAAGCAACTGAAATTTTAATTCTAGAGTTAAATGACTATGAAATTCCAAAACAAATTCATCCCAAGCAAATGCTCTGATTTTCTATTGTACTTCACTTTCTCACTGCTCAATATTTTCGTGTTTCAGTGATTAGAATTAAAGTTCTTGATTCTAGGACCCTTTTTCAAGCATTGAAAGAAAGGTAAACACAAAAAAAAGTAAAAAAAAAAAAACACTGCATTTCTTCCCACTCCTACATGCCTTAATAACTGATGATGTATTGTACATTTTCTTCCTCTCCTCTCTCTCCCTTTTTTTTTTTTTTTTGCTTATATTCTCTTCTAAGCCTTAAGTTAATTTTGGTTTGGTAATAAATTTATATTGCTGTTAATATGCAAGATGATCTCTGAACTAATTCTTCTATGACTTTAATGCAAATAAAGTACTTTTGTCATGTCTTTCCTTTATTAAATTTATTTGGCATTTATTGCTAATTAAGCTCTTGTTAATAGAATTAACAGTGATATATTTTCTCAAACTTTTGTAAAGTGGCAATCTGTGAAGTATAAAATGGAAAAGTAAGACTTGTTTAGGTTGATTAATTTAATACAAAACTCATAGGCTTAGGATCTTGAGAAATAAAAGTCAATAATGTCAAATAACCATTTTATTACAATGTAAATGTATGCTTTAGACTTGAATTTTGGAAAGCATTACATAGTTTTAAGTGAAAATTATTGCTTTATTTTCTTATGCAGTTTTTAAAAAATAATTAATTAATTTTATTTATTATTCATTTATTTTAATTTGATTGGAGAGAAAGAGAGAGAAAGAGGAAAAGTGAGAAAGCAAGCCATCAGGTCCAGCATTTGAATCTTGCTCAGCTATGTGGAGTGTCCAGAGCCTTAACCACCATATGACCTGCTGGTCCCCTCTTATGCTATGTTTTATTATTTTTTTCTTTTTCTTTTTTTTTCTCTTTTTGGTGAGGTTTTTGCCTTAGGGCACATACACTTGCCAGAAAGACAGAGAGAGAGACAGAGAGACAAAAAGCGAGAAATCACCCCCCAGTGGGAATGGCCACGCCACAATCCCTTCTCCTCCATTCTCCTCTCTGGATCTTGGACACGCACGTACACGTGCCCGGTGTGAGTTTAAGCCACTAGGTCTGGGACTCGAACTGTGGTGGACTACATGGGAAGCCAGCGATACAGCCATTATGCCAACCGCTGGTCCCATGCTGTTTTAAAAATAGTTTATAGTAATGCCTATTCTTTTACAAAGATAATCCTATGGTAATTGCATGGATTTTTAAGATAATTGGGGGCAATCTAAGTGTTGTACAACCAAAGCTGAGACACACTGATGTAATGCAGACTTAAACATACTAAGGAAAGTGCTGATTTTTACTTCTGGCCATGATAGTCACTAGTATAAGACTGATCATCTCTGTTTAAATAATTACACAGCAGGAAAAAATACATATGAGGCAACATTTTCAGGCCTTGACTAATAGACACAACAGAAACATGATCCTTGATAGAAAGCACACACATACCAGGTTAGATTCACACTTTCCCAGCATTCATCCCAGGGACAAGTCAGGCTGACCATGCTGAACACACCCTGGGCCCCGATCTTGACTTGCTGAAAATCTGGGGTGGGGGGTGGATGGGATGGGAGTGTAGTAAAGTGAGGCTCCGTCCAGACTTCTCTCTCTCTCTCTCTCTCTCTCTCTCTCTCTTTCTCTCTTTTTGGTCTCTCTTAGAAGAAAGTAAAGAACTTTTAAAAATTTAAAACAGAGCAAAGCAAAGTAGACATGTCTGAAAATTGAAGCACTGATATAGATAAAGGCTTGGGATCACCTCAGTAAATGGAGATGAAAAGGACAGAGATTAAAGCAGCCAGAGTAAAACTGATAGCTATAATAGGCGCACTGATCCTCTGTAAGAATATCTGGTGTTCCTGAAGTATGGAACTCAATAAATGAAACAGGAACTAATGAAAGGGAAAATAAGAACATTCGCTCAAATGAAGAAATACCTGAAATTCCCATCCAAAGGCCACACAGGTTCCAGCAAAAATTTATTCCAAGCATTCAACACTAAGCAGAGCAGGAAAATTTGAATGTAAATCATCAACCCGAAAGCATATCGTGAAAGTTTTGGGTTTTACTTTATTTTAATTAATTAATTAATTAATTTATATATTTATTTATTTTGGCTAAAGGATGCATTCACTCACTGAGACACAGAAAGAGAAGGAAAGCAAGAAAGCACTGCCTCCCCTTATCCCCCCACCACCATGAGGATATGGCCAGCCTCCAGTCCCTTCTCCTCTATTCTCCTTCTCCTCTATTTCTCACTCTTTTTAGAATTTTGGACAAGTGCACATGCACTTGGCCTGTTCAAGCCACTGGGTCTGAGATTCAGCTACACAGTTGGCCATGCTACACAGTCGACCATGTGGGATCCAGCCACTTTAATCACACCATGCCACTGACTAGCCCAGGAAGGTATTTAATTTCAGGCATCCAGGCACAATAAGAAAAGTACCTATAAAGGGGAAAAATAAATTGGCATAAAATTTTCATGCACAAATATTCAATCACAGAAGGTAATGACGCTGTGTTCACCAAACTCCGAAGACAATAACTCATTGGCTAAGACTATCATACTCAGCCAATATGTTATTCAAATGGAATCGTTCTTAAGCATTAAAGTATTTAAGAAATACAAAGCCTATATGTTCTTGAAAAACTGCTTGACCACAACTCTAGCTAATTAAGAATTAAACAAAATGAAGAGATTTTTAGAAATGGAGAAGCTTAGAAAGGAACACAAACTAAAGCCCGTGAGTAACTGGAGCAAAAACAATGTGTGAAAAGTGCTATGTGTTATCACATGGTGACCTGAGGGTGGAGACTGATGTGTTTGTGTGACACTAACATTTTTTTTCTCTTCAGCTGCTGAGTTATAGGATTTCTGTGACAAGGGCAAGGAAATAAAGAGGGACAAACAAACTGGTTGTACTGACAAGAAAGACATTGTTCCTCAGTCAAATAGAAAGGAAGCAAATTCATGAGGAGGTGATGGACTTGGGGAAAGGAAGAAATTTTGTTGTTTAGGAAAGTGTAAGAACTGTCGGCGTAAGGATAAAAACGTACCAAGGTAGGGACCAGATGGTGGCTTTGAAGTAAAACACAGTGTTCTGAGAGGTGCACCCACACGGCTTTGTGTCTGGAGATTTTCCTGGGTCCAGCAGGCACCATGTGCTCATGATGGGAGCTGGTCGAACTGGGGGTGGTTTGTGGTGTCAAGATCCTGTGGGGATGCTGTAATGCTGTCTGTCTCTCTCACTTTGGGAATAAATAAATTTTTAAAAAGGCAAGGTGAAAGGTCAGGTTATGGGCAGAGATCAATATTTTCTTTTCTTTTTTCTTTTTTTGAGAGGTTTTTGCTATAGGGCGTGTGCGCTCGCCAGAAAGATAGAGAGAGACAGAGAGACAGAAAGCGAGAAATCAGCCCCCCAGGGGGCATGGCCATGCCGCAATCCCATCTCCTCCATTCTCCCCTCAGGATCTTGGGCACACATTCACATGTGCCTGGCATGAGTTTAAACCACCAGGTCCAGGACTTGAACCACGGTTAACTACATGGGAGTCCAGCAACATAGCCATTATGCCAACTGCTGGTCCTGAGTTCAATATTTTCAAATAGACAAAAATTACTATGTAAGATTTCAGGAAACTGGTTTAAAGTGACAATAAATTTTGTCCAAGACCATGCAAGTACATTGGTAGTTTATGGGGAATAGTTGGGATGAAAGGTGGTAAAAGCTCTTTGAGACTGGCTTGTTAGATCATTCACCCTCGTGAATGTAGGCAGCGAAACTGCCTACAACGAGATCAGATGTTTGGAGCTGAGCTGCAAATCACTGACCTTTGATCAAGGGCTACATTTATGTATTTCCATCCTTCTCTTTTTTTACTCAATAAATATCTCCTAAGAACTCTTTCTGTACTAGACATCATTCAGAGGCCCAATGGAAATTTATAAATGCATTTGTTCTCAATAACCAAATACTGTTGTTATCCCTACTTTAGATATAAGAAAACTGAGTCCCCAAGAGGTTGAAAAATTAAATCCCAGCCACTGAGCTAGCAAGTAATGGAACCAGATTCAAACTCAAATAGGTCAGCTTCAGATCTAGTGTTTATTGGGACCAGCAGTTGGCATAATGGCTATGTTGCTGATTCCCATGTAGCCGACCACTAGGAAGTATAACCAAGATCCCAAGAGGAGAATGGAGGAGAAGGGATAGCAGCATGGCCAGCCCCCTGGGAGGTGATTTCTTGTTTTCTGTCTCTCTGTCTCTCTGGTGAACGCACACACCCTATAGCAAAAACTTTTCAAAAAGACAAAACAAAACAAAACAGATCTAGTGCTTATTACCACCACCACCACTTTAATATTGTTCCTTCGTTATTTAAAGAAAAAGGGATTTGAGACCAACATATGCCATAGTAATTACATTGCTGGATTTCCACTTAGTCAACCATGGTTCGAGTCCCTGACCTGGAAACTTAAAACTCACACTGGTGTGTGTGCATGCATGCCCAAAATCCTGAGAGGAGAATGGAGGAGAAGGGATTGTGATGTGGCTACCCCCTCTGGTTGTGATTTCTTGCTTTCTGTCCCTCTGTTTCTGTCTCTCTGGTGAATGTATGTGCCCATTAGCAAAAAATCTCTACCCAAACAAACAAACAAAAAAAAGGTGAGGAGACCATACATGCTCTGTGAGGCAATTTCACATAAAAGGATTGGTTCAGGTCCAGGGACCCCGTGCATATGGCGGGCATGTGTGCACCCCTGAGCTGGAGGATGCTGAAGGCTGGGAGTGGATTATGATGTAGGAACTTGTTGGGGATATTTTCCCTCTCTCTCAATTCATGGAAAAAGTAATTTTTTTTGAGAAGTTTTTGCTACAGGGTGTGTGTGCTTGCCAGAGAGACAGAGAGAGACAGAGAGACCAAAAGCGAGAAATCACCCCCTTGGGGGGATGGCCACGCTGCAATCCCTCCTCCTCCATTCTCCTCTAGGGATGTTGGGCACACACGCACACGCACCCGGCATGAGTTTAAGCCACTGGGTCCAGGACTCGAACCTCAGTTGACTACATGGGAGTTCTGCGACATAGCCATTATGCTAACTGCTGGTCCTGGGAAAAAGTAATTTTTTAAAAAGAATTAGGAGTTATCCATCGGGCTATCAAAAAAGTCATGATGCATTTTTGCATAGAAAAACAGAAGAATGCGTCATGACTTTTCCGACAACCCAGTATATTTTAATGTAAGGTAAGCGTTGCCGCTCAGTCATTCACTCAACACTGACTGCCCAGCAACGTTCTGTATTCTGGGGGTGCAGTGATGAGCACAGTATACAGGCACCCAGCACCATGCAGTTTCTCCTTCCTCTCCTAACTAATGAAGTTTCCAGACAGTCTCAGGTAGGGCAAGTTTCCCCTCTCCTCTTCCTTTTCAAATTGTCCTAGCTATTTGTACATGGTGATTCAGTCTCATTAAATTTACAATAATATTTTATGTTCTCCAAAATCCTGTTGAGATTTTAATTGGCAGTATATCGTGTCTAGAGATACATTTAGAAAAAAATTTATAGTGCTTGTTTTCTATTTACAAGCAAAGCATTTCATTCCATTTTGTCTAGGTTCATTTGTCAACTTACCCCTTAATAGAATGATTTAGATTTCTTTTATTTCTTTATTTTGATTCTAATGTTTCTTGTTATATTTAGTCCTATTTTATGATTTTTGTTGTTAGAAAGGAGTGGTTTTGTCCCATTAAATTTTCTAGCCAGTTGTTGCCAGTATACAGTAGAGCTATTGATTTTACAGAAAATTTGGTAAACAATGACCATGCTACATATTTTTATGGTTTCAGGTAGTTTTAAGCATATGCTATTGTGTCTCCTAAATACATAATCATTGTTTTTCTCCAGGATGAAAGAGAACATGCAATAGAGCCAGGATTTAAATTCACATCTCTTGATCCAAATTCAATGCCATTTCTACTATGCTAAAAGCTATGCATATATGTATATGAAATGAGCTGAATAAAGTAGCGTGTGCTCTAAGAGACACTAGACCCAGGCGCCTCCTCAAAAATATCTGTTTTCTTGCCGCCCATCATGGAGCCCAAAATATTTTTATCCTAAAGAATTATCTCATTGTGTCATGAAAACAGTTTAATCTGAAAAAGTAATTCTGTTAAAAGTCTTATACTATAAAAAATAATACAGGCATCTGTCCCCTATTGCATCATTTATTGTGAGACTCTGAGCTCCATAAAGGGAAGGATAGGATCACTGCTCTTATTTATGAAGCTCTCAATGCTCTAAGTAGTTTCTCTAAATGTATATGTTCAATTGAGGCAAATTGAAATACATAGAAAACAATTCCATAGATGTTACTGGGGATCATCTAAAATTAATTTACATAGTCAAATGTATTTGGGTAACATTAGATAAAACAATGTTTACACAATTGAATCTGTCGTGGTATTCTCGAAGGATTTATACATCCGCCGCTTTCTATTGTGACTCTTAGAGCAGGAGCCGGATTGTCAAAATTTTCAAACTTATTTCGCCATAGAGCTTTATCACTTCCCTTAGAGCATTTTAGGACTTTGAAAATGCTGCTGAAAGGGATCATGAGCTAACAGATATCAATAGTAATTAGCTAACAGAGAGCTAAGGTCAAAGGCCTGTGGGGGATGGCATAGGGTGCAAATCTGAGCAGAAAGGAGTGATGACAGGAGAAACAGAGAGATTCTAAAGACAAACTTTGCCTACTTTTCAAATCCTGCCTGTAATTCAGCTATGAAGCCAAGACATAATTTTGCAGGGCCAGAGAATGTAGGTGTCTGTGGTTACCAGTCTGGTCTCATTTCCCAAATGCCTTGACTACCTTTCCTTTGAGTAATGTCTAGAGGCTAGTCAGGTATTACTCCAAGTTCCTTTGGAGGCCATGGGTAAGTGTGATGCACCTCCACACTGAGAAGTTTGCTTCTCTGCTCGAAATTACAGGGGCAAATTGGCTGGCCATGCAAAGATACAAAGGACATATTTATCTGTGATACTCTTACCTCCAGCTTTAAAATTTCTCCTCTAGCCTGGTTTATTCCCTCATCTATTTTGTTTATCTACTTTTTCTGTACTTTTCCAAGCTTTGTAAATTCTAAATTCTCTTGAGAGGGACCTTGTATAGAAAGTTCTGGTTTTTCTCTACATTTTCACACAGAATATAGTTGGCATCAGGTGTGTGAGTTTTCTCCCCAGGCTGACTAGTACTCTAACATCAGCTGGATTTTCTACAGTTTAACTCAATTCTGAAACTGTTTCTGGAGTTATCTCAAATCCCACAGGTTAAAAGTTCAGTCCCCAAAACTGTCCCCTTCAGATGCAATTGCAAGTCTAGGTTGTCACCTCTGCTTCTTATTATCTGGTTATGATTTAGAGGTTCCCATGACCCAGTTCCTGCACCTGATAATTTGCTAGCATGGCTCAAAAAACTCAGGAAAACACTTTACTTTCTATATTACCAGTTAATTATAGAAGACTACAACTCCGGGATAGCCAGATGGAAGAGATGCACAAGGCAAGGTATAGGGGAAGAGGCTGGGACCTCCTATGCCCTCTCCAGTCCCCCCACCCTCCCAGCACCTCTACATGTTCAACATCCAAGAAGTCTTCCAAGCCCTGTCCTTTTGGTTTTCACGAAGGCTTCATTACATAGACATGGTGGATTAAATCATTGACCGTAAGTGGTTAACTCAACTTCCAGCCTCTCCCCTCTCCCAGGAGGCAGGGGGGGAGTGAGGTTGACTGTTTCTATCCTCTAATCATATGGTTGGTGTCCATGACAACCTGCTCCCATCCTGAAGCTATCTAGGAGCCCCTGGCCACCAGTCATCTCATTAACATATACAAAAAGTATCACTTATCACTTTGGAAATTCTATATGTTACCAACTGATTTACTCTGAAAGATGGAATCTTTTTCCTTTTGCTATCATGGAGCCAACTGCTGAAACCAAAACCAAGTGTCATGGCACATGCTTTATTCAACGGTCAAGGAATGGAGAATTAGGAGAATTGCAAATCAACTACGGGCCCAAATTAAGCTGGGAAGCTTAAGATATAGTATGGTGGTAATGAGGGGAATGGAGTGGATAATAGAAGAGGAGAGTGTTTATACACTTTCCTGGAAAAAAGTATAGACTTCCTGGAATTTTAAAATTTGACACCTTTTGTTCCTCTTAAAGGTTTTCCATTTGGCCATCTGGGAAATTGTTAACTATCATGACACTGGTAGGTATACTAATGATATTTTGAGGAGGTTTGGGATCCTTCAGAGGTCATTATGGTGACCATCTTGAATCCCACCAGTTCAGGCTGACCCTTTTTGGAAAAAGAGGGTTATTTGAGCCACAGGCATGCATTGTATTACTTAAAGAACAATGCCATTTAGAGAGAGGCGAGGGTATGGTTTGAGCCATATACCACCTCCTGCAAAACCGTGTGGGGAACAAAAGGTTTTAGGACCTCCGAAACAATAACAGAACTAAAACCATTTCTATAAATTACAGTCTCACAGATGTAAATAAACAAATTAATAATATTGCCAGACACTCTAGGAGGTACAAATAGGGCCTAATCTCAAGCCTATTAAAGCCGCTAATCTGTGTGGAGACAACACTTATGACCAATGACAATACAACCTGAGAGGTTTGACAGTGGAGCATGTACAAGGTGTAAAAGGAATGTCCTCATTATCCAGGGAAGCCCAGGACGCTTCATTGGAGACAACTCAACGGTTTTATCTAATTTCAAATGCCAAGTAACTCTACAACCATTTCGCTCTGAATAGAAATGCATCTGGAACTCTTTTCAGTCAGAAAAAAAAAAAAAAAAAATTCATCCTTCCTTAAATAGTTTTTCTTACAACACCGAAATGTTGTAGAGATGGCAAGCAGGAATATCGCCAAATTTAGGGTGACAAAGGGAATACCCCTCCAGAATGAAAATGTACCTCAGATATTCCACCACAACATTACACCATTTAGTAACTACTTACACATTGTCAGTTTATTAAGTACTATAATATACTCTGGTGTCAGCAAATAACAGACTGTAGACCAAACTCAGCCCAGTATCTGTGTTTAGCCCAACCCAAAACTAAGAATGGGTTTTAAATGTATTAAAATATTTAGGAGAAAATCGAAACAATATTTCTTTTTGAAATGTAAAATCTATACAAAATACAAATTTTTAACGTCTACCAATAAGGTTTTATTGAAACACAGGCACACTTGTCTATATATTGTCTCTTGTTGCTTTTGCTCTGCAACAGCAGAGTTGAGTGGTTGCTCCAGAGACCACAGTGACCCACCCCCCACCCCCCCCCCACCCCCCCCCCCCCCCCCGCAGAGTCTACGCATTTACTCTCTGGCCCTTGACAAAAAAAGTTTGCTGACCCCCGAGATTCCTCATTGTTCAGTCTGCACAGGGACCTATGAAGGAGTTAGGCAGTAGGTCCCTCCAACTGAACAGATGAAGAAAGAGGCAAAAGAGTTAAAAGATCACACTGCTTGTGAGTGCTTGTCCTAGAAAATTCATTGCAGGTTTCTGGACTTCAAATAGAGTCTCTTTCCATTACAATAAACATCCACTTCTGACCATTTGCTCTATTCATTGTTACTATTATTGTTTGAAATTTTGTCTTATTTTGAGTAGGGTAAAATTTTGGTCACTTCATCTGACTTAAAAATACTCAAGGAATCCGAAGCAAGGTCAGATTGACTCCAAAGCTCACATTCAGAATTGGCTACGGAGCAAGCTCTTGCTCTGGATGCTGTGAACCCTGGACGGAGGGTAACAGTAAACTCATAAGCCACAAAATGAGAGGAAACGTTGAATTCCTCCCTGGGTGCAGGGACACTAAATATTGCCCACTTTTCCCTTTATTCTCTAGCTACAGCTAAGAAAATAGGATTGAGTATCTTGGTTGGCATTTTTAAGTCTCTGAATAAAAAATCTACCTAAATAAAGATTTTCATGTGGGTTGTAGTTCACATCTTCCCCCACATATTCAAACATTCATTCTCCCCTTGGAAAGCTGCTCAGCAGAGTGTCACTGGAGGGAGTGAAAGGCTCTGAAAGGGAGGTGGAGGATGGGACAGTATGGAGAGAAAAAATAAATTATGGACCAAAATAAACTGAGTTGTCTGCGCCTATTGATATTACGAATTGATTTTTTTAAAAAAAAAATCACCAATTAGATAAAGTTCTCTAGAAGATTTCTTGGGTTTCAGCTATTACAAGAGCCAAGAGAAACTAAAATAAACCAAACTATAAGTAAGTCTGCCAGGTAACTTTACAAAGCTATAAAAACAAGGAAGCTATATTTTGCCTTTCCTCTTATTTCTTCCAGTGTTTAATCGGTATAGATGTGGCATTTTAAAAGATCTTTAGTTTGATTAGACTTCTACAACACTTTGCATATATTTTCCAAAGATGCTATTTTTTTCCTAAACAAAGTCAAATTCTTTCTTTTTTTTTTTTTCCTGTTTAATGTCTGCCAAGGCCATTTTGTTGTTAGTGCGCAGTGTTCTACATAGCTGTTTCGCCTAAAAAGAAAAAAGAAGGTAGAGGAGGAGAAAGAGGAGGGAAAGGGATAGGAAAGAAGAGGAAAAGAGGGAAGAGGAGGAAGAGAAGCAACTTCTAATTTATACAAAAGAGAATGAAGCTAAATAAATTCTGTGACAATATTGCCAAAATACTTTCTTAATAGACAAAGCCACAGATTCAACTTATCTTACCATTTAGACACTAGATGTTGAGTTTCTTCATGTACAGTAAACAGTACGAGGTCATCTGCTTTCTCTTTAGCTGAGAAAACCACCTCCTGAATTAATCGAGGCTTAGCCCATAATAGCATACATAGATCATTTAACATTTCCTGCTTAAAGTCTGTTCATTATGTTCTTGCTGATCCGATTCAAGGCTGTTGCTATGCATAAAACTATCGACTATATAAAGCAACAAGCAATGCGAAAATGCCACTCACACTGAAAGCAAAAATGGTCTTCAAATTGTTTTCAGTTACCTCTCTATTGATTTATGGTTTTCCTGATTGAAATGTTACACGAGGTCATTAATAATAATAGTAATGTATTTGGATGGTGTATACTGGTTCCCATCCTGTTTCCACTTTAAATTTTCATTTGATCCACATATAAGCCCATAAAATCAGAAGGTATGTTGTTCCCATTTTAACTCAGGCTCTCTCAAACAGCAAAGCAACTTGCTCAGGTTTACATAGGCAGTAAGCAGCTGAGCGAGAAAAAGTTCAGGATTTCGAATCCCGAATACTTTCTACTTTAGCTATTGCTTTAGCAAACATTTAATAACTAACGTATGTGATACCACAGAATGAGAGCGAGAATAAAAGAAGTATAATAGGGTGAATTAGAATAGGTTTATAGAACACAAGAGGTAACTTTTCAGTCATACAACTAGAAGTTGTATTGCCTACCTCTTAGATTTGCTGCAGGAGTAATTTATGACAGATCTTCAAAGTTTTCGTAGAAAATGCAGGTTATGAAAAATCAGGCATGGTTTTCAAAATGTTTTTGCATCAAAAATATACTCATACTCTAGTGCCATTGTTCTGAGAAATTTTGAAGTGCTCTCATATTCACAGTGTGTAAAACTGTGCTTTATATAAAGTAAGAATCTAATAAGTGGAAGCTAGGACAGTAATACTTTTTATGGCGTGACTAACCCTGCATTATAAATGAATTTTGTTATTTTACATCACTTTTCCAAATAACAATATATGCATGAGGGACGGTGTCCAAAAGCCAAAAATGTTTACAGGAAAAAATAAGTGTCCCACCACTGATTTGCAACCACCTGATTCCCACTGCACAGACACCTGCTGTTATCCTTTGTAAAGTATCCTGGTTTCCCAAGCACTTTGTTTCCATGGGTCCTTTTTTTTTTTTCCTTCCAAAATGTTGGCTATAATTAACCATTTTGTTTAGGTTTAAATTTTTATGTTTTTTAGTAGATTATCTTACACGAGCTAAAGCATGATATAAACACTATTCTGTATCATGTGGGTTTTTTTACTTACCAATGGGGTAAGCATGTCATTTATCATTTCACTTAGGCCAATTTGAGGGTGAAAAATGCTGCAATTTGCCATTATGCTAGGTCCATCACACAAACCATGACTGTTCCCACAAACCAGGATAGCTACCTTCCTTATCAGTCCATCTCAGACATGATTCCTTACCAGTACATAAAGTACACCTCCATTTTTTTAAATGACCAGAGAATGTAGGCACTTACCCGAGAGAGAGAGAGTGAGAGAGACACCTTCAGTGCAATGTGGTTACAACACACCCTTTTTTATCTCCATTCTTTCATCTTGTCAGAATCCTGGGAACGCATGCACCTGGCATATCTTTCAAGCTGTTGGGGCTGGGATTTGAACGGTGGTCAGCCTTGTGAGACCCAGCTCCCTATGCACAGCACCTAACTGCTACACTATGGAACTGACCCACGTCTATCTCCATTTTTAAAAAGCTGTTTTTATGTCATTTTGATACATACGAAAAGAGTTGTGAGATATATATATGAGTTTTAAGCATAAACCTAAAGTACTCAAGAACTTAAAGCTTACCTTTAAAGTCATCTGTGTGCCCCTGTCCACTCCTATACCTTTGCTCCCTTCCGTAGGAGTTAATAACCACTGAATGCTATGTTAATCATGACATTGCTTTTTAAAAAAACAGTTTTCAAAACGAATAAATACATTTAAATTAAAAATAATTTTATCACATAGGTATGTATGCCTGAACAATATGTTGCATAATTTTACTTTTTTTATTGTAACAATAAAATCATAAAGTATGAGATTGTCAGCAACATGCTTTATTTTAGTCAACATACTTTTCTACAAATTATATTTGTTTCCCTTTTTGTAGTTTGTTGACTATTAACTGATGGCAATTTCTCATTGTATCATTCAATAATTTATTATATCATTTCTCTTAAGATTATGTTAGAGTTGTTTTCAGTTTTTTTTTTTTTTTTTTCCATTTCAAATAATGATGCCATGGATTTGCTCGCATGTACTTCGGGTGCACATGTATAAGGGTTTCTCCAAATCACCAAAACGAAGCTGTTGGTTTTTAGGGTATAGACATTACAGTGCTACAAAATAGTGCCACATTCGTGACTATAGCTTTTAATATCATTTTACAACCCCTACTAGCAGTGAGCATATTGACATTGCCACAAAATAATATTTGAGTATTCCTGGTAAATAAAACATAAATAAAAGAGAGAAAGATGGCTCTTTCAATGTCTGCCCCACGCTCAATATACGTGTAGATACATTCAATCCTTTTTTGAGGGTGGTCAACTTTAAAGTTTCAGTTCTTTGCATTTAGCTCAAATTCATGATCCTCTGGCTAACACAAAGTTCTTTTTTTCATCAGATTGCAGACGTGGCTCTTTGTGACTCAGCCACCTATAACATAAACACCCCCTTCTGCCACAGTAGAAAACAGGGAGAATGATTTAATTATTAAAGCAAAATATAGTGAAATAAACACAAAAGTTTTTTTTTTCTTAGAAAAGGGGAGAATGGGAAACTACAGCAATCACTAGTCCATAACTCTGGGGAAGATGCTTATCCTGGGAGCTGCCATGCTTTTGCAAGGGAAGGTCTTAGGGGGCTGAGCAATCATAGCTTGATGCCTATAAGACCTAGAATTTCTTTGACAAAGTGGTTTCCTTTGAAGGCTTCTTGTCTGTCAACTATATATATGTGGAACAGAGCTGAAGATCTTGCCTCCACAGTCTTTGAGCATCAAGAGTCTTTTTTTTCCCTCCAGCTCATCTCTGCTCTGCACATCCTGTCAGCTCTTAGTTTATTGGTACTGTCTTAGAGCAACTTGAAACAGTTTTCTTTTTTTAACAGCAACAGCATTAACCCTGTATTTCCCTTCAAATATGAAACCTTTGATAGAGGACCGATGAAGAATTGGGTCAATCTTTGCCCTTCCTAAGACTGCCATACCCAGGGCTTATGGCAGGTTACGTGTGTGTAAGAATGCAAAAAAAAAAAAAAAGAAAGAAAAAAAATGGACTTTTCCACCCTTTAAGTTCCATATTATGGGATTCAGTCGATTTAGATTTCAGCACACAGGTATAAAGCAACTCTGATAGCAAGCTTGTATTCTCTTTCCACATATAACATCCAACCCTTATAAATCATGCTTTCTGGTATTCATGAACTTGAGCAGTTACCAATCTTTGATCTAGGTTAACCCTGTAACTCTCTTTTAACTGCAGAATGTCATGTGATGCTGCATGTTTTCCAAGGCTAGGTCTTAAGAAGCCTAGTAGATTCCAGATGAATATCTCTCATTATCTGTGAAAAGTCAATGACTATGGGGACCAGCAGTTAGCGTAATGGCTATGTCCCTGGACTCCCACGTAGTCAACCGCGGTTTGAGTCCCAGACCCGGTGGCTTAAACTCACGCCGGGCGTGTGTGCGTGCGTGCCCAAGATCCCGAGAGGAGAATGGAGGAGAAGGGATTGCAGCGTGGTCACCCCCCCTGGGGGGGTGATTTCTCGCTTTCTATCTCTCTGTCTCTCTCTGTCTGTCTGGCGAGCGCACGCGCCCTATAGCAAAAAAAAAAAAAAAAAAAAAAAGTCAATGACTATGGAAGAAGCATTAATACCCTGAAATGATCATGCTGTGAAGAGCCCTACTTTATCCATGAGGAGAAGCTGCATGAAGAGGTGCCCAACCTTCCAACTCTTCCAGTTATTCTTACTAAAACACCAGACACAGAAGGAAAGAAGCCCTCTCTGATGTCCAGACCAGACCAGTGAAAATTTTAACCTTATTCATTACTCTGCATGAAATCACATGACAAGTAATATGAGAAAATCACCCAACCAACCCCAGGTAATCCATAAGAATTATGAAAGATAACAATTGTTATTGGAGTTGTTTATGACACAGCAATAGATCATTTAAACAATGCTTCTATCTTGGCTTATAAAACAGCCTGATGATAGTGACAGTAAAGTAGCCCACATGCCCTAATAGTCTGAACTGCCGTACCATTTTTTCTACTATTATAGCCTGGGTAGGCATATGGTCTATCCTAACATATAGTAGACAGCAGTTTGACCTAATTCCACAGAACTGCTACCACCAATTTTTTAGCATGCAGTGTGAATCCTTATTTCTTCAATCAGTTCTGCATTTTACCTTCTGCTACTTTAGTACCCTCTTTTAGGATCCAAATTCCAAATTAATTAAGAATTGTATTTGGCTGCATGTAATGGAATCTTAATTTTAAAAACTTAGTCAAATGAGAAATTACGTTTTTGATGTATCAAGAACTCAAAGATGAGCAGTTGTCTCTGAGGCAGAGATAGCTAGTCACTGCCCCCAATTTTCATTGCCTTCTTTCTTTGCAATAACATTCATTATTTTTAGCTGAACACATGGCTACCTTACAGTTAAGTATGAGTGTATGACTAATTTCTGGCTGAGGGATGTAAATAGAAGTGTCCTATGTGACTTCTAGAAAGTATTTTAAAAAGGGAACATTATGTCCTTCTTTTGTCCTTCCTTCTTGGTCATGAATTTAATGTGGAGATAATGGCTGGATGATATGGTTTACCAGCCTTCTTATTCCACAAAGTCATGGACAGCAAAAGGCAAGGAGTCTGTGCCTAATTACTAAAGAGTCATCATGTCAATCTTATACTGTCTCTCCATAGACTTTCTTTTTTATAAAAAAAAATTTTTTTTTTCTTATTATGTCATTATTATTTTGATATTTTATTTTTCACCCTGCTGAAATTAATTCCAGCTCATGTAGAGTATAGAGCTGGTACAGAAGTTCCAACAATGGTAAGGTTTCTTCTGTCTTACTGGTCTACCTCCCTCACTAAGTAGCTTTTGTCCTTATGGCCACTTACTGTGGCAAGATGACCGTTGCCTTTCCAGTTTTCATCCCTAAGTGGAGATGTACGATTAAGATCCATTCACAATATTTATTAAGCTTAGTAGGGAGGTAAGATGGGATGTATGAATGGAGTGTTCCCTTAGACCAGAATCAAAACTAGAGTCATCTTGGGGCCAGCAGGTGGCATAGTGTTAAAGCACTGAACTCCCACATGGTTGACCAGTTTGAGTACCAGACCTGGTGTCTTGAAAGTCACACTGAGTATGTGTGTGTATGTGCCCAAAATCCTAGGATGAAAATGGAGTAGAAGGGAATGCAGTGTAGCCATCCCCCTAGCGGGTGGGGGGGAGTAATTTTTCACTTTCCTGTCTCTCTCTGGTTAATGTACGTACTCTATGGCAAAAACCTAAAAATTAAAAGAGAGAGAGAGAGTAATCTCAAAAAAGAACACAAATACTTAAAACATTGTTGAGTTGGGGCCAGCAGGTGGTCTGGTGGTTAAGGTGCTGGACTCCAACATGGCTCACTACAGTTCGAGTCCCTGACCTGGCAGTTTGCTTTCTTACTTTCTCTCTCTCACATGCATGCCCTGTAGCAAAATTTAAAAATAATTATGATGATAAATAAAATAAAGTAAATAATTCTTCCTCCAAAAGAAAAAACAATATCAACAAACTCAAATTAAAAAAAAAAATTGAGGCTAAAGATGAAACTAATGAAAATAAGCTGAGCATAGGGAAGAAAACTCCTAAACACATTAAAAGAAATCAGATAAATAGTGAAAACCAGAGAGTAGTTTATGGAAATTTTCAAGGATTACATGAAGTGTGAAATGCAGCAGGTGGATACAATACAATTTGGAGACTATGTGCTACTTTTAAAGAATGATTTCAATAACACAGAATGCCAAAATCGTTTTACAAAGAGTTAAGGATGGAAAGGAAAATGAAAAAGTGGATGTGAGTGGGAGACTCTACTGTACCAGTCTTTTCTACCCAGCGTGGCTTCTATATAAATTCAAATCTTCTTACAAATATAAAGAACATAGGTTTAAGTAGCTGGAGGAAAGGAAGGGGTAATGGAAAAGAAATGTATTGTTTTGAGCAATACTATTCAGAACATTCTTTCTCTACTGTGTTTGTGTTATGTTGTATTACACTGTAATGTATTAAAATTGTATTGACTTATAGCTACAGAGAGCTTAGAAAGCCCTGAGCCGAGACAGGTAATGTCTGTCACTACTGATCTCAAAGGGGTAAGCCAGACTTAGTATCTCTCTGTCAATACTAGAAGACAACATCGAAGGCAAACTTTCTTTAATATAAAATGATGAACTTGAATATGTTTTAAATCTTTTTTAAAAATCTTTAGATTCTACACATTTATTCTCATTAACAAATTATGTTTGCTCTTTAAAACTGCATGAACCAAATCCAAAGGACAAATGTTCTAAGTGGTAATGTGTCTGAACCATAAGAAAATTCTGCCACATTAATTTGATATGCAAGTCACTGAGAAATCATAGTTAATCCAATCAAGGAAAAATCAGGCTTGACTCAAAGAAAATAAAGCAATTTATAAGAAGGAAATATATGCCAAGTAGTTTATAGGTAGATAGATGATATAGATATAGATATAGATAGAGATATAGACTCCTTATTAGTACTCTAAGAAGTTTTTATTTTGATATTAAGGAAGAAAAGGGCTTCAGATGATCAGTAGTTCGCTCAGCAGTCTAAGTATATAGTAAGTAACAGAGCCAGGGTATGAATGCACAGTTTTCTAACATTCAGGTCAACATGTTTTTTGCTACATGACTTTGTTTCTAGAGTGAACACCTCAAAGAAAATAAGCAGAGGTTCAAGGGTTCCCTAATAAATAGCTGATGTTCCTATTCTACTCTTACAAAAGTAAGCATTTGTTTTTAGAGGAAAACCTTGAAATAAAGATCCTATCATTTGATTCAAAATAGATGAATATAGAAGAATTAATGTTAAGTGAATCAGACTTTGAAAGATACACACTGTACATCCTTGCTCAATATGTACCAAATGTATGTATTCTATCACAGAAATTTAATGATCTGAAGATATGAGAGTGGAGAGGATAAATGTAGATACAGAGACTGTAAGGAAAGGGAGTGGTTGGTAGAGAATGATTGGGAGGGGCAAAGGGAAGAAACATTTAACAAGACTCTAAAGTTCTCTGTTGAAAAAAATTTTATGTTTGCTTTATAAAAACTTAATTAGTTAAAAATAAATTTAAAAAATGAAAAAGGCATCTGTAAACTAAAACATCAAATTCTATAGAAAGCAATTGCCCTATGCTGCAATGAAGCCATCTATAATTTTTTTTTGCCATCTATACATTTTTATCCTTGCTTGTAATAAATGTGGTGTCAAGATAGATTTATTTCTTCCAGAAAAGTAACTCAATATTCCACTCGCTCCAATCATGTGACCTACTTGCATGACAAATATTAGAAGAGAACTTTGAAATGTTCATTGAAAACTAGAATTAAAATACAAGTCTATTTACGCACCCAAAACCCTGAAATCCATGAATAATGCTCATTTACCACGAACTTTTTGATGACCTCTTACATATGTGGTAAACAGTAGTCTGGTGAGGGTTATATAAGGCTCAAAATTTTAAGGTTATATCATTGCTAAGTACTTGGAAGAATGGAAACATTTCTCCTGTATCACTGCATCAAGATATCTTTTGATAGCCACTCAAATCATTCTATTCATCAACTTGCTATTTTTCTTAGATTGGAGGTTTCACATGTGTTGATGTGTGTATTACATTTCTCTGGGGTTGAAAAATTGTGGCTAATGGAAAATTAAAAACATTCTAAGAGTGGCATGTAAATTAATAATATCTATCACTAGAGTTGTCATATGTACAAATTTATAGAGTAGTAGTATAAGGGAGAACAGGCTATCTGTGACATTAATTACAAGAATCATGTAATTTCCCATTTTTCAAATACTTACAAATCATGCTGGAAGGAAGAAAAAGAAAGCAAAAAAGTTCTGAATAGCTTAAAGTAAAAAAACTGTCATACCATGTAGACCTTAAGTATAAAATGGCTCAAACAAAGCAGAAGTTACTTTGTGATATTAGCTATCCACAGGGCTGCCAGGGTGTTGGTAGAGATAAGGGTGGAATAAGGTAGTCTCTACCTGAGGTTAGAGACTAGAATTTTTAATGATGCCAAACCAGGAAGCTGTTACAGAAAATACTTGAATTAATACTAAAAGCTGGAAATCCATACTGTGCAATACCAGAAAGAAAAGTCAAGAGATTTGAGAGTTCTGAAGTTAGAAGCAATCGCATAGTTTGGGGAATTAAATTGGATCTTGATATGGTTGAAGAGTAGGTGGACCGTTCATTGGTATATGAACGTCCTGTTCTGAAATAAAGCATAGTCCTATCTTTATAGCACAATAACTAGAATATTCATATCCTGAATTACAGAAATCAGCAATAGTGGACAAATATGGAAGATATTTAAACTTTTTACTTAGGTCTACTTTGTATTCAATGAAATGTGAAGATCTTAAATGCATATTTCATTCCATTTGACAAATGTATATACATATATAATGCATGTCCCTCTCAAGACACACATTTCCACCACTCCCAGAAAATTTCCTCCCACTCATTTCCAGTAAGTCTTCTCCCTCATTCCTTGGAAGTCACCATTCATCTGATTTGTACTATTATAGATTACTTTTGTTAATCCTAAACTTTTTTTTTTTTTTAAGAGAGATTTTTGCTATAGGTCGTGGGTATCTGCCTGCAAGACAGAAAGAAACAGAGATACAGAAAGTGAGAAATCACACCCCCAGGGGGATGGCCACACCAACAATCCCATCTTCTCCATTCTCCTCTTGGGATTTTGGGCATGCATACACACATACCTAGTGAGAGTTTTAAGCCACTTGGTACAGGACTCAAACCATGGTCTTCTACATAGGAGTCCAGTGACATAACCATTACACCATGTGCTGGTTCCTATTCTAGACTTTTCATAAATGAATCATTAATTATTGAGTCATTGGAAAAGTCATAATGTGTTTTCCTATGCAAAGATGTGTCATAAATTTTCCGACCACCCAATATATACTACCTTGTTTCTGGCGTCTTTTATTGAACATAAGCTTCTGTTAGGTGTGTCAGTACTTCATTTCATTTCATTATTGTCTCACTATGTGAATAGTTCATAGTTTTATAAGTGTTCTTGGTTGTTTCCAGTTTGAGGCTATCATGAATAAAGTAGTTCTAGACATTCTAGAACAAGTCTTCTGTAGATGTTTTTAAATCCCTTGGATAAATACCTAACTGTAATTTCTGAGTCAAAGGGTATATATATGTTTAACTTTTGAAGAAATTGTCAAACTCTTATTCATTGCTATTATAACATTTTATACTTCCATGAGCTATGTCTGAGATTTCCAGATTCTCCCCATTTTTGAAAATATTTGATATTGTCAATCACTTTTCAATTTGTATTTTAATTTGCATTTCCCTGCCATGATTAGTGATATTGAATATTTTTAATGTGCTTATTAATCATTCATAGGTCATATTTTGTTAAGTGTTTGCATAAATCTTTTATTTTTCTATGATTATTGCATTGTTATTACTAAGTTGTAAGAGTTTTTAATATAGTCTGTACATAAACCTTTAATTAGATGTATTTGTAATAAATATATTCTCCCAAACTCTTGCTTATTTATTTTCTTACCAGTGCATGATGAAAAGTGTTTGATTTAGATAAAGTAAAACTTGTTTTCTTTGTTCTCTTTAACAAACCTTAGCCTATTCCAAATTTACAAAAATACTCTTCTATGTTTTGTTCTAGAAACCTTATCATTTTAGCTTTTATTTACTTCCCCTTGATCCATTTCAAATTAGTTTTTGAATAGGGAGACAGATAGTAGTTCTTTATTTTTTTAATCCAGTTTCTCTGGCTCCATTTGTGAAAAGATTTTTCTTTTATTGAATCACTTTGATGCCTTTGTTGAAAATTATTTGATCACTTGTATGTAAATCTGTTTCTAGATTCTATGTTTTAATCTATTTCTCTATTATTTGACTAATACCAGATGGTGTTGAGTGAAATGTACTGTACTGTGAACTAGCTTTATGGAACATCTTGAAATCAAGTAACTAACTTTGTGAAAAGGATTTTTCTGGCTAATCTTGGGCCTTTGCAATCCCAAATACATTTCAGAAATATTTTGTGTGTATTCTTAAAAAGTCCATAATGAATTTAGAGAATTTGTGTTTATATTCAACTCACACATACATATACACACATACATTCATAAAACTTGAAGGAGAATAGACACCTTAACAATATTGACTCTTCCAATCAATAAATAAAGTATTTCTTTAAACTTAAGTAAGTCTTTTTTTTTTTTTTTTTTTTTTTTTTTTTTTTGAGAGGTTTTTGCTATAGGGCATGTGTGCTTGCCAGAAAGACAAGAGAGAGACAGAGAGACAGCGAGAAATCACCCCAAAGGGGCATGACCATGCCGCAATCCCTTCTCCTCCATTCTCCTTTTGGGATCTTGGACACGCATGCACACGCACCAGGTGTGAGTTTAAGCCACCGGGTCTGGGACTCAAACCACAGTCGACCACATGAAAGTCCAGTGACATAGCCGTTATGCAAACTGCTGGCTCCAAATTTAAGTAAGTCTTTTCAAATTTCTCATGGTACTGTTTTCTAATTTTTACCAAAGTGACAGTGTATATCTCTTGTTAAATTAATTTCTTAATACTTTATAGTTCGAATATCATTGCAAATGGTTTTATTATATTTTTAATTTCCAACTGTTCATTGTCTAAGATGATAAAGGAAGCATTAATGAGGCTTAGAACTGCTATGTACAGGAGTTAAGAATGAGAGTGAAGACAGTTGGGAGAAGGGAATCAAATATGAAGTCCAAGATTATGTATCTGTGGGATCAGAAAATTGACTTTTAAATTCTGAAACCAAGTTAGCTTAGAAGAAAGTGACAGGTTGTTGAAGTGTAGGACTCTGACATGGCTGACCACAGTTTGAGTCCTGGACCTGGAGGCTTGCTTTCTCACTTTCCCACTCTCTTCCACTGTCTCTCTCTGATGAGTGCAGGTGCCCTATAGCAAATTATTATTATTATTAAAAATAATAATAATAAAGAAAATTAAATAATTATTTAAAGAAAAAAATTGCAGGCTTTTTTCTCTACTCTTCATCTGTTCCTGTCATGTAGATTCTCAGGAATAGTTCTAGATCTTTTTGTAAAAATTGAGAAGAGCAATTTTACTTAAAGGAAATGATTAAACTTAAAATCTTCTACAAAACAACACTATAAAATGGAGGTAATATTAAGACATGGTTTGAGGGACCAGCAGTTAGCGTAATGGCTATGTCGCTGGACTTCCATGTAGTCAACTGCGGTTCAACTCCTGGACCCGGTGGCTTAAACTCACGTCGGGCACGTGTGCGTGCATGCCCAATATCCCGAGAGGAGAATGGAGGAGAAGGGATTGCGGCGTGGCCATCCCCCCAGGGGGTGATTTCTCGCTTTCCCTCTGTCTCTCTTTGTCTTTCTGGCGAGCGCACGCGCCCTATAGTGAAAACCTCTCCAAAAAAAAAAAAAAAAAAAAAAAAAAAAAGACATGGTTTGAAAAGAACATCTTTTTGTATGTCGGATCAAGCTGACCTGATTGCTCCATTCACCCAGGATATAAGGCTGGCTACTTGAGTCAAGAATATCGGCAATGCTGAGATGCTTAGCTTAAGGACACAAATTATTAGCAAGCAAGCAGAGTCTGGCAGAGGCCATGTCCTACTTTGAGTGAATTTTTGTGCTATCTCTCACATAATCCTCACAGTGATTTAACGTGTCCCCCCAGAAGAAATTTTCATTTGAAAAATCAGCATCATGCTTATGGTAAACAACTGGAGCTGCATTAAATGCTTTGGCAGGCAGAAACGAGCATAGAGATTTTCTGCTCCCAAGTGGGATGAGTAATTTTTACTAAATATAAATTGCTATGTTAAATCAATATGCTGAGTTTCCAACTATTGAGAACTTGTATTCTATTCATTGATCAGAAGATTATACATTTCCCAGAAAATTCTGATTATCTTTTTTGAGAACTCTGTTCTCTACAGTTTTAATGACCTTTTACTGAATCTCTTGTGTTCAGACAATGATGTGAGACAGCAATTAATTCAACTCCGCAAATCTAGGTAGAAAAACAGAGCAAAGACAAACTGATAAGCTGTAGAACATGAAAAAGGGGTTTTATTTTAAAAAAAAAATAGATTTAGAGGAGGAACCAAAAAGGTGAGAAAAGAATGAAGAAAGCAAAGTAAGATGATTTCATTGATGGGAAATTTACACACAATTTTTACCATTAATTTAGGTTAAAATACCAAGCATAGCCATGCTGGTTAAGCAAGGACTGTCATAAAAACACATGGTTATATGATTGTACATACTCCCCTTTCACTGGTAAATTAGTTCTGAATTTGCTGGACAAAAGAAACTCATCAGGACTTTTTTAAAAATTCAGATCCCCAAGCCCAATGTAGAGCTACTGAGTCAGATTCTAGCAAGGAGGAAGTTGGTACTCTGCATATTTTTAAGAGTCTTCTGAAGGGAACCAGCAGTTAGCGTAATGGCTATGTCGCTGGACTCCCACGTAGTCGACCGCGGTTCGCGTCTCGGACCCGGTGGCTTACAACTCACGCCGGGCGCGTGTGCGTGCGTGCCCAAGATCCCAAGAGGAGAATGGAGGAGAAGGGATTGCTGCATGACCATCCCCCCTGGGGGGTGATTTCTCGCTTTCTGTCTCTATGTCTCTGTCTGTCTGGCGAGCGCACGCGCCCTATAGCGAAAAAACCTCTCCCAAAAAAAAAAAAAAAAAAAAAAAAAAAGAGTCTTCTGAATAAATAAGTGCTATTCACATTCAGAATCATACATATGAATCTATTTTGTCTATTTACAGTGGCAACCATTGAAAAGTCCTAAATACTGAAATAGCTGAGAGTGAATTCTCAGGTATGATTCTACGGACAGAAGAAGGCAGAAGATTGAATTTTTTATTCCTTAGCTCTTGATAGAGTTTGATTGATTTATTTATTTTTACCATGTGCATATATTATATTTTAAATATTTTTTTTAACAGTCAAACCGGGGCAGCAGATGCTGTAGCGGTTACATTTCTGGAGTACCACATGGCTGACTGTGCTCTGAATCCTGGACCTGGTGACATGAAACTCATGCTGGGTGTGTGTGTGCATGCCCAAGATCCCAGGAGGAGAAGGGAGGAGAAGGCATTGTGGTGTGGTCGTCCCCCCTGGGGGGTTGAATTCTCACTTTCCCTCTCACTGTCTCTGTCTTTCTCTCTTTCTGGTGAGTGCAAGTGCCCTAAGGCAAAAAAGAAAAGGACCTCTTTAAAAAAAAAAAATACATGGGACCGGGAGATGGCATAATATGGCATAATGGTTACATTGCTGGACTCCCACATAATCTATCATGATTCAAGTCCCGGACCCAGCAACTTAAAACTCACACCGGGTACATGTGCCTGTGTGCCCAAAATCTTGAGAGAATAGAGAAGGGATTGCAGCATGACCATCCCCCCATGGGGTGATTTCTCACTTTTGGTCTCTCTGTCTCTCTTTGTCTCTCCAGAGAGTCCACACACCCTATAGAAAAAAGTCTTTCTAAAAAGAAAGAAAGAAAGAAAGAAAGAAAGAAAGAAAGAAAGAAAGAAAAGAAAGAGAAAGAAAGAAAGAAAGAAAGAGAGAGAGAGAGAGAGAAAGAAAGAAAGGAAGGAAGGAAGGAAGGAAGGAAGGAAGGAAGGAAGGAAGGAAGGAAGGAAGGAAGGAAATAAAAAACCAGTCAAAGTAAAAATAAAGCTTTCAGCCAGCAGGTGATCTGATGGTGGTGAAGGTGCTGGACTCTCATATGGCCAACAGTGGTTCACATACTGGATGTGGTGGCTTGAAACACACACACTGGGCAAAGGTGTGTGCATGCCCAAAATCCCAGAAGGAGAATCGAGGAAAGGGATTGTTGATGTGGCTATCCCCCCTGGGAGAAGATTTCTTACATTCCCTCTCACTGTCTCTATCTGGCCAGCACATGTGTTCTATGGTTAAAACCTTAAATAAATAAATAAAGTTCACTAGCGATAGCAGGTGTGTGGTGGTTAAGGCAGCTGGATCTCACATGGTTGACTGTGTGCAGTCTGAGTCTCAGATATGGTGACCTGAAAAACACGACTTGGCATGTGTGTGTGTGTGTGTGTGTCCCAGATCCTGAGAGGAGAATGGAGAAGCAATTGCATCATGGCTTTCCCTCCCAGTTGGGAAGGTGCTTTTTCATTTTCCCTGTGAATCTCTTTGTCTGTGTTGAGCACACTGGTCTTATAGAAGTAAGTAAATAAATAAAGCTTACCAAGTGACTCCGAAGAACAGGAAGAGTTTTGAAAACATTGTTCTAGGATAGTTTTAGAGGCATGAACCGGTCAAAATAAACAACACAATGATTTTATCTATGGCAAACACAACTGTTATTTCACAAACCTAGTCTCCTTCAAGACTGATATTTAGCTCCCATGACCAGGATAGTCATACCAAATATCTAAATGTCTAAATATTTTTCTACCACTTGGTAATATATCCTCTCTCTTGATGCCTGCAACACCCTGAATCTACCCATGTTCCAAAGATCCATCATACTGGATACAGTAAGGAGTCTGCAGGACCCTGCCAAAGTCCCCTGGCTGGTATCTGGTTGGTTAGTCAGTGCCTTATGGGATGTTCAGAAATTTTCATTGTACCCCTACTGTTTTCTTATTTCTGTTTTCTTGGGTGTACAGGTAACTTAACTGCACATGCTAAGCTAAACTGAATTTCTCTCTCTGTTAAAAAACATTAAGGGTGGGGCAATCAGGTGGCATGGTGGTTAAGGCACTAGACTCACAGATGGTCAATTGAGTTTCAAATATTGAGTGTGGCGACTTGAAACTCAAACTGGGTATGAGTGCATGTGTGCCCAAAATCCCAGTAGGAGAATGGAGAGAAGGGATTGCAACATGGCCATCCCCCTAGGAACCCTAGGAAGTGATTTCTCACCTTCTCTCTCTCTCTCTCTCTCTCTCTCTCTCTCTCTCTCTCTCTCTCTCTCTCTCTCTCATGAGTGCACATACCTATAGCAAACTAAACAAACTAACAAACAAAAACAACACTGGGGAAAGTCCAAATACATTTAAACTAAAGTGCACATAGTTTTGCATCCTAGAGGTGCCCAATTAAAGGAAGAAATAAATGAACCATGAATGAATTATTTAACTGACAATAGAAAAAGAAACCACATTTTCTCTGAAATATTGGTATCCAAAAGGGCAATAAAAGGCAATACAATGAGATAGAAAGTTGTTTTGATTATGTTGATAAAAGAGTGTCTTTTTCTGTTGGGAAGGACAGTGCCATGTTCTATATAAGAAATTGCTGCTGTAAAATTTTCAGAGTCTTGCCAACAAGTGCTTCAGTGGTCTTCCACAATGCACAGCCAGAGTGCCTGCCAAAGGGTCAGACGGAGAGTAAGTATCCCAAGTGGGATTAAAAGTACTTGTAGTTCCCCAGACCAGCCTGTCAGCTTGACTCCCCACCCCAACTGTAGTGATCCTGATGGGGATCCTTGAATTTGGTAGACTTTATTTGATCTTGCAAGTTTACGTTATAGAAAGACTAGCAGGCTCATTGCCAACTCTGAAATGTTTTCCTTTTTAATCGCAAAGCAATGCTCAAAAAGGTCTGTAGGCAGGCATTTGAAGATACAGGTGAAGGAGAAAATTGCTTTTTAAAGAGTTCCAGGGGTTTTTGAAAATCTAGTTACTCTGAAAGTATTTCTGTGGCCCAATCTAGCATAGGGGGTTATAGGGTATATAAGGTTACCACAAGCAGTTCTAATTCAATTTTCTTTATCCTTCAATGTTCATTTACCACACACCACTGCTGCAATTACATTGGTGAGGTTCTTCCATCTAAGCTGTGAGCTCCTTTTGAGCTATGAAAATGACTTCCATTTTTATATCCATTGCACCTAGCATGCTATCTGGTATATAGAAGTTGTTAAACTAAAGTTTCTAGAATAGAATGGATTGGATGAAATGGAAGGAAGGGGGGAGCAATGATATTTTTGCAATCCATTAAAGTTAGGAAATTAAAATTAATTTTGCCTCTTCTTGAGTCTCTAAATGGAGCAATAATATCTGTAATATCTTTGCATTGACAAAGCACAATTTTATAGGAACATATTTTGAAAAATGCCTTGAATCATTTAAATGAAATATTTTGGCAGGCAGAATGACAACCCAAAGATGACCATGGCCTAATCTTTGGAACTTGTGAATAAATGACATGGAAAAAGGACTTTGCAGATGTAATTAACTTATTTCTCTTCTTTGCTTTTTAAATTTTGTAGAGGGTGCTTTCACTTGCCAGAGAGAGAAGAGAGAGAGCAGGAGAGAGAAAGTGGAAAACATTTTCTATAGAGGGTGGCCATACTGCAAACCTTTCTCCATTTCTCCTTTGGGGATTTTGGGCATGTGTTCACACTTACCCAGTGTGCTTCTCAGGCTGCTAGGACTGACCCTTGAACTTAACCATTTGTCATTGTAGGATACAGCCAATTTAACTTTCATGCTACCATCTGGCCATAACTAATTACATTAAAAGATTATGCAGAAGTATCTACACTGGCCAAATCTAACCCTCTGAGCCCTTAAGAGAGAAGAACATTTTATGACTGAAGTCAGATTCTAAGGTGGGAGTTGTTTCTTCCCCAGAGCTTTCAGTAAGGAACAGAGGCCTGTCGGCAACTTGACTATAGCCTGGTGGGATGCATATCAGACTTCTGACCAAAAAAAAAACTGTGAGAAAATAAATAGGTTTTATTTTTATTTATTTATTTATTTATTTATTGGAGAGGTTTTTGCTATAGGGTGCGTGCGCTTGCCAGACAGACAGAGAGAAACAGAGAGACAGAAAGCTAGAAATCACCCCCCAGGGGGGATGGCCACGCCGCAATCCCTTCTCCTCTATTCTCCTCTCGGGATCTAGGGCACGCACGCACATGTGCCCGGCGTGAGTTTAAGCCACCAGGTATGGGACTCGAACCACGGTCGAGTACGTGGGAGTCCAGCGACATAGCCATTACACTAACTCCTGGTCCCAATAGGTCTTATTTTAAGCTGCTAAAGTTTTAGTAATTTATTAAGGCAGAAGAGAAAATTAATACAATGATGAAGTGTCTGTGTAATTCTCACATATTTAAATAATTTTAACTTAAAAGTTTAGTTACCCTTCATTTAATTAGTGAAATTAGATGATTGTCATATATTTGCCTCTTGTTTTGTTTACAGAAACAAATGGTTTATTAATGCATTAACTTATTCGACAGCTATTTATCAAACATGTGTATGTTTCAGGTACCAAGAGATGGCCTGTAAATTATGACATCAGTACAGGTTACACCAATAATTTGAAGTGGAGAGCTGGAAGCAGATTATTTGGTACTCAACTATTAATAGTTTATCTATCGAAAATGAAAATGTTTCTAACACTAACCTTACACATGAGCCAGGAGTAGACACTCTGGATATCATTTATATCTTGCTAAAATGAAGGTGTGATTAGAATAAATCTGTGTTTTCCAGCGTTCTATGGCTTACTGGTGCAAAAAGGAATAATAGTAAGTACTGGGTTGGAACTGGGCAGGGAGGGGTAGGGTTTCACGACCAGAAGAGGACTTTCATAGATGCTACCACCCCCTACTTACCTACCAATATCTTTCTCTACAAACTCTAGCTTCCTACCAACTATGCTAAATGGGTTATTCCCCTCTCTCTCCTCTAACATCTCCTTTTCCCTCTTTCTGGATCATTATCACAAGCATACAAACATATGACTTATTTACAGTAGTTAGAAGAAAAAACAGGGGCTATCAGATGGTGTGGTGGTTAAGGGCACTAGACTCACACATGGCCAACCATGGAACTGGCAGCTTGCTTTCTCACTTTCCCTCTCTCACTCTTGCTCTGTCCCTCTTTGGTCAAATTAAGATAAATACATAAATAAATAAAGTTAAATAAAATAATTCTAAAAAACAAACAAACAAACACAGGGCCAGCCACAGTGGCTCAGCAGTAACAGAATTCTAATGCTGAGACCGTAAGAGAAGGTCCAGAGCAAATCCTGATGTCTTCCTATGTACACCAGATGTACATGATGTCTTCCTATGTACACCAGATGTACATGATGTCTTCCTATGTACACCAGATGTACATGATGTCTTCCTATGTACACCAGATGTACATGATGTCTTCCTATGTACACCAGATGTACATGATGTCTTCCTATGTACACCAGATGTACATGATGTCTTCCTATGTACACCAGATGTACATGATGTCTTCCTATGTACACCAGATGTACATGATGTCTTCCTATGTACACCAGATGTACATGATGTCTTCCTATGTACACCAGATGTACATGATGTCTTCCTATGTACACCAGATGTACATGATGTCTTCCTATGTACACCAGATGTACATGATGTCTTCCTATGTACACCAGATGTACATGATGTCTTCCTATGTACACCAGATGTACATGATGTCTTCCTATGTACACCAGATGTACATGATGTCTTCCTATGTACACCAGATGTACATGTGGGCCCATGGTCACCCTGGTTACCTGAGGCTGAGGTTTAAATCACGGCATGAGGATTCTGTTGAAGGTGCCTCCTTCTCTCTCTACCTCCCTCTCTCAAGGAAGAAGTAAATAAACTTAAAAAAGAGCTTCTGTTGGCCCTACCCTCTCCTCCCCCCTTGTCTTTGATTTCATTTGTGGTGAAACTCCTTGGAATAGGTGCTATACTCATCATCTCCAATTATCCTTCTCTGCTCTTTCTCACCTAAACATGCTTCCTTGAGGTTTTGATTCTTGTAAAATTGCATTTGTCAAGGACATCAGTGACTCCATGTTGCTGACCCCAATGGCTAATTCTCATTCCTTGCTTTTACTCCACTTGTCACAAGGACTTGACATGGACATAGCTCCCATCTCCTTGATGTAATTCCTTCATTTGTCTGCCAGGAAACCCTATTCCCCTGGGTTACTTCCTATCTTATTGGACATTCCTCTCTCTCCTGTACTGGTTTCTGCCCTTCTCTCCAGGCTTTTAAATGTTGCAGCCTCCAAGATGTATTCTTTGGTTCATTTTTATTTCTATTTTCCCCAGTCTTTATTGCTTATTTTCTGAAGTTTTATGTCTTGAAATATAATTGACCTGTTGATGGCTTTCAAATTTGTACCTTCAGCATAGACTTCCACCCTGAACTTCTGAATCTTACACCGAACTGCCTTCCCAGCCTCTCTCCTTCTCTGTCTGTGAAAAACTACAAACCCCAAAACAAATTCTCGATCTTTCCCCCCCAAATTAGCTTCACACATATAGCCTCCCTATCTCAGTTGATGTCAACTCCATCCATTCGGCTTCTCAGGACAAAAGCCTGGAAGATATCCTTGACATCTCTCTTTCTCTCGACCCCCACACATCTGCAAATTCTCTTGATTGGATATTGAAAACTATTGTTACTTTTGACCATCTCTACCTATAGTGAAAACCTCTCCAAAAAAAAAAGATTGCAATGCTCTCTCACATCGATTTTTTTTTTCTTTTTTCTTTTTCTTTTTTTTTTTTTTTTTTTTAACCATTGTCTTATTTAAGAGCAATGGTCTTTTTTTTTTTTTTTTTTTTTTGGAGAGGTTTTTTTTTGCTATAGGGCGCGTGCGCTCACCAGACAGACAGAGAGAGACAGAGAGACAGAAAGCGAGAAATCACCCCCCAGGGGGGATGGTCACGCCGCAATCCCTTCTCCTCCATTCTCCTCTCGGGATCTTGGGCACACACGCACACGCGCCCGGCGTGAGTTCTAAGCCACCGGGTCCGGGACGTGAACCGCAGTTGACTACGTGGGAGTCCAGCGACATAGCCATTACGCTAACTGCTGGTTCCCGACATCGATTTTGCAGATGTCATGAACAGGTTGGGAGGTGGTAAGTGCCCTAACAAAGACAAAACCTCTGATAGGTAGATTTTCCTGCATTTGTCTTTCCAATGGAAAGAGTCTGTTTTTAACACTGCAGTTTGCAGCTAGAATGATAAAATATACTATTTCTCTGCTCAAAACCTTGCAGGGGCTTTCCATTTCACTCAAAGCAAAAGCCAAAGGCCTTCAATAACCTGTAACCATCTCCTTGAGCTATCCCCTCTTGTCTCCTCTCCAGCTACTGTCCTTGCTCATGTTGCCTCAGTTGCAATGCTCCCCTTGCTTTTACCTGGACGTCAGACCTGCCCTTGCCTAAGCATGGAATCCTCTGCCTGAAATGCTGTTTCTCCCAAGTAGCTGCTTGCTGCCTTCAAGTCTCTGTTCAGGCATCATCTTCTTGGTGAGGCTTCTCTGTACTATCCTGTGTAAAAGTGAATGAAGCCTGGCTCCACCTCTTAATTTCTCTTACACTCCTCTCTCTTTTTCATAGTATTTATCATTTTCTATCACCTATAAATTACTTATTTTTATGTTTATTGTTTATTCTCCATTTCAACCCTCTAGCATGTAAGTCCCATAAAGATGAAGTCCTTTGTCTATTTGGCACTGATGTATACCAGATATCTGGGACAGAGCGGACACAGAGTGGAGATTTAATAAATATTTGATGAATGAATGAATTAATTAATTAATAAATAGTGTTTTCAAAGTTAATTGGGTTTATTTACTGATGCATTTCTCAGAAGCTTTAATATGGGATTTTTTAATCTCACAATCAAATATATCAAGTATAATGTTTTTCACACTTATTTGATTATAGGACTCATTCGTTACATCATATCTACTAACATCATATAAAGCTTGCATTCTACCATTCAGAAAATGCAACATCAAATAATTTACTTTCAACTCACAAAGTATATAGTTTCACCTAGAAATGTCTTATAAACTTAAATTCCTAGGCATGGCTTCTTAATGCTATTTGTTAATTGTTAATTTGTTAATTACTCTATTTTAAATGAGATCATTCACTTTCCAAGTGACTCATAAGACTACCAGGTAGTTTTGCAGCAGATACATTTGACCTTTCCTGGTTTAATTTGCAGACTTTTCTCCTGCTTTTCATGCATTCTGCTTCTGAAACCTGCAACATTTCCGTTCATTATAATTTTTAAGATCTGTTAGACATCTCAGAGATGATGGCATATATAATCTTATATTTTTTTATTTATTTTTTATAGAGATTTTTGCTATAGGGCATGTATGTTTACTGGAGAGACAGAAAGAGAGACCTAGACAGAAAGTGAGAAATCACCCCCCCGGGGGGGATGGATGGCCACACCACAATCCCACCTCCTCCATTCTCCTCTAAGGATCTTGGGCATGCATACACACATACCCTGCATGAGTTTCCAGTCACCAAGTCTGGGACTCAAGCCACAGTTGACTACGTGAGAGTCCAACAATGTAACCATTATACCCTCTGCTGGTCCCTAGTCTTATCATTTTAAAAATGAAGAACCCCAGGGGTCAGGTGGTGACATAGTGGTAATACAACTGGACTCACATGACAGAAGTTCTGGGTTCCCCTCCTGCAACCTCTCTGGCCATTTCTAGAAACACATGTGTATGTGGCTATGATCTGGGGTAGCAGGGACTGAGGGTGCTTTATGGTGTGGAGACCCTACTGGGTGGTTCCTGTCACTCTATCTCTCTGTCTTCTTGAAAGAAATATGTTGATTTTTATAAAAATAAACACCTGAAAATGAAGAATCGTAGACAGCAAAGGAATTTTTCCTGGGATCTTACTATTGGTGTACAAAAATGCAGGTACGATCCATACGGTCTGATGTGTCTATGTTAAATATAATGTTAGATTATGTATTACACTCCACACTTACCCATGTGTATTTTTCACTTGTTAAGTTCTCCTAAGTTATTCTAAAATCCTTTCCTGACCCCTTTCTCTACAAATATCCAATAAATTTCCCCTAATTGTGCCACAAATTACATACTGATATCACCTATTGAAGACAGTAGTTTTCCTTACAGCATCTTATATGTGAAAGAATAAATCTCAAAATGTTCTTCAACAATATATATCTGTAATAATTAATATGAACCTTGCCTCTATCTATCTTTCCATCTATCTATATAGGGAAATGGTCATGCCATAATCCCTTCACCTATGTTCTTCCTTTAGGGAGTGTTTTTCTTTTTCTCTTCTTTTCTTTTCTCTTATGAGACACATACAAGAAAAGATTTTATTTTCTGATAAAATGGAAATAACAGTGTATCTCTCTTGATGTATTACAAAAATACATACATAAATTCTTATATACATCACTTCCCTCTGCCCAGGATACCTTTCCCTATTACTAATGAAAGTGGGTCAAATACCATTTGGCCTTTTCTGTACTTGCAAATTTCAGCATTCATTCACTCATTCAGCAAATACCTTTAACTATCATTATTTCTTGTTTATTTACATTTCATCAGTGTATATCTTTGCAGTATACAAAAGGAATCTTCCCCATACACACTGCATATTAACCTGGTCAAAGATATTACCATATATGTCATTCTTAACATATAATTTTACATTTTTGTATCTGCTATATGTTTTTCTTTTCCCTTTTCCCTCTTAATTCCCTCCTGCCCCCGGCTCCCCACTCTCTTCCCACACTGTCTCCAGTATCCACAGAAGCTCTCCATGCCTTTATGCCTTCCAATCTTTCAGTTTCTGTCACAGAGCGCAGTTGGGAGTGTTTTTCAAGCTGCCAGGTCCCGGGCTCAAACTGCAGCAGTTGGCCAAGTGGAATCTGGCTACTGTAACCACCACTCCACTGGCTGGCCTACTACTATATCATTTTGAGAAACAGAAGTTTGTTTCCATTTTAAAGGGAAAGAAAATAAAGCTTCTCTTGGTCTTTCCGCTCACCTTTTCTTTGATCCCATTTTCAGCTGTACTCCTTGGGAGAGCTGCTATGTTCTCTGTGCCTGCTTGGTTGTAACAGAATCTGTACATCTGTCTTCTGATATTGCAGAAAAATAATTCTAAATCCTTACATCTCAAGATATAGATTCCTTATATCAGTCTACTCATTTTCTAAACATTTAAGATAACTTATCTAAATATATCCTTTTTTATTTTATTTTGTTACTGTTATTGTTTTTGTTTTTTAGAGAGAGAGAAATATTTTTGTTATAGGGCAAGTGCGCTCACTAGAGAGACAGAGAGAGACAGAAAGTGAGAAGTCAATCCCCAGGGTGGGCACACTACAATCCCTTCTCCTCCATTCTCCTCTTGGGATCTGGGCACATAAGCACATGTGCTTGGCGAGTTTAAGCTGTTGTTTCCTGGAACTGAACTGCAGTCAACTACATGGGAGTCCCACAACATAACCATTACACCACCTGCTGGTCCCAATAACTTATCTGAATATATTCTTAACCATAATTCTCTCAGAAAATATTTCAAAAAATATCAGGGGAAAAGACTATGAGAGAGGGTTTTTTCCTCCTGAATATATATCCATTAATTTGTTTAGAAGTGCTTTGGGGTCCCTCCTTTCCTTTTTGGAGGTCCGGGATATAGAGATGAGCCAGGTGTCTGTTCTGACAGATCGTGTGGTTGAACGAAGAGGGTCACAGCCAGCCAGCAGAGATTGGGTAGTGCTGAGCTCTACAAAACAAGATGGCATGACTTCAAGGTTTAAGAACAGGGGTAGGTGGTGGCCTAGTTATAACCCTGGACACATGTGGGAAGGTCTGAGTTCATATCTTAGGAACTCCCTGAGCACGCAGGGTATGCACATGCCTGTGATCTGGGGTGGCTGAGACTGGAAGCAGATCCTGGTGAAAACTCTATTGGTAGCTTCTTCCCAACACCCATTTCTGCCATGGAAGAAATCACTTTCTGGCTGTTTGCATCTTATCATAAAGACACTTCCTTAGGGACCGCAGGTGGAGTGGTGGTCAGGGTGCTGGACTCCTATATGGTGAGTCACAGTTCCAGTCCCGGACCTGGTGACTTGTTTTCTTGTTTGTGAATAAAGCTAGTATTTTAAAAATGACCTCGGTGGTCAACAGAGGCTCATCTAAGTGGAGTCTGGAGGTTGAAGAAAGAGTTAGATTAGAAGTGATTTAGGAAGCCATAAAAATCGTACACAGGTAAGTAATATGGTCTGGTTTCTTCTTGAAAAAAAATAACCTTGGACCAGCAGTGGCATCGTGGTTAAGGTGGCTGGATCCCCCTTGACTGTCTTCCTTGTTTGAGTCTGGTACCTGGTGACATGTGAGAAACATGCTGGGCATCTGTACATGCATGCCTAAAATCCCAAAAAAGAGAAAAAATGGAAGAGAGGGGATTGGGGCATGATCATTCCCCATGGTGGAAAGAGAGGCTTTCTCTCCTTCTCTCCAGAGAGCACACATGTCCTCTGTCAAATGAAAAATATAAAATTAAAAATATAAATAAATACAAATGCTATTAAAAATAATGTCATTCTGGTTTCTGTATCGAGACTGAATAATAGGAGGTAAGAGGAAGATGTAGCCATTGGGGGTCTATCCAGTGCACTTCAAAATATACCGTTCTTTATCAGGCTAAAGGAAATTAATTGAACTTTTGCAAACCAAAATTCACGGTGAAATAAAGTTTCACCTAGTCTAATACAGGAAATTACTTACTTCCTTTACTTTACAAAACAGTTCACATATGGTTGCTGTAAAAATTGAATTTAATCATTCCTTAGGAGAAACTTTGTAACTACATTATCTTTTCCTTGCCATATGAAAAGTATATTTCTCATTAATTCCCCGTTTAATTTAATTTTCCATTTTTTACTTAATATTGGATCCCAGTTTTGGTGTTGAGTGCGACATCTTTCTTGTTTTACATTTTTTTTTTTAATAAGCTGAAAATAAATTTAGGGTTGCTCTGAATTATCTAGAGCACTGATGTTAATTGTAACTTTCTTCTTTTTGAATCTGCTTCCGTGAAAGCCATTTATAGTTGATTGCCTCAGCAATCTTTGTCACAGGAAGAATTAATTTCTTTGAAAGGTTATGGTTTGAAAGATTCTAAATGATTGCTGCCTTGCCTATTTTAGTGTAATCATATTCATGTACACACGCACACTAAAAATATTTCATAAGTGATTGGATTTACAAACTTGGTCAGCCACTGAAGGTTACTCTGGTATGGAAGATTATTTGAATTTTCTGATCTTGCCAAGGACATTAAGAGCATCCTGTGAAATAATTCAAATTATTTTTAAGTCAGACTGAAACTAAATTAATGTTCTGCTTCAAAATTTAACAAATGCGCATATACTGTCACATGGCAGTGACTCTGTACAATTTAAATCACACAGTTAATCAGTTTTACTAAAAACAGAATATAGGGGCGAAAGTACCACCTATCTCATCTGCTTCACAAGATTCTCACTCACATGGAGCTCCCTCTAAAGATCAAAGAAACTCACTGCACCTTAAAGCCTACTGGATTTAAGACAGAGCTGTCTGAGCTCAGTCCTGTAATAAAGACGTTTGATTGACACAAAAATCAAGTTATTTGCTGATGATAACGTATACGGTAATATATTTGTCTTGACTGATAGGCACCTCATTCATGCTGGTAAAAGCAATGTTGTACATTGTAGAGATATTTAATGATTAAATATGAATTAAAAATAAATTTTCAAAAAGAAAAGAACTTGACCCGCACCTCTGCTGTCCACAAAACGCTATGAGATAGGTAGATCCTAATATGCTCCTAACACTGAGAAGCGAAGAAATGGTCTGATCTCACGGAGCCAGCGCAATTGAACATCAAGATTTAGACCCCGGGTTCTACAACTCTTAACGCTCTATATTAATGTGCTCTTAGCCATGACATTAATATAAAGATAAATGATTTCTGTGTAGATAGACCAATAGCTTAAGCACAAGGAATAAATAAAACATGCACTTTATTTAGAAAAATACAGTCTGGTGTAAGCAAAGTTTTCTCAGAGGAAAGTAAACTAGTGCCATAAATTCTATGTGCCTGGTGCTGTCTAGGCATTTTAACTTACATTATCTCTTTAGCTCTCAAAATAACTCACAAGGTAAGCATTACTACCCTATTATTGAAATGGGAACCTGAAGAGGGATAGTAAATTAATTTCCCCAAGGTCACAGAGAGAAAATCGTAAACCTGGGGATTTAAACTCAGATCTCATGATTCCAAAGCCCATGGTCTTTTCCCTACAAACTGGGTGAGTTTGGGGTAAGTTTTGTTCAGTGTTCAGTCTTTCTGCTTGTATCTTCAAGCTGTTCACCATATTAAGCTATGTATAGATGTATGAAGGTCATTTGTATACTATGGAAAATCTAGAGATTTCTTCTTACAAGAAACCATTTATGGTAGGCAGAATAATACCGCGTCCCCAAAGATATCCATATCCTAATCCCCAGAACCTGTGAATAGGGTACCTTAAAAGGGAAAGGGGACATTGCAGATAGGATTAAGTTAAGGATCTTGAGATCGCAGTTATAATAGGTTATTTAGATAGGTCAATATAATTACAAAGGTACATTATAACTCAAAACTAATCATAGGCTGAAATGTAAAATCTAAAATTATAAAATATCTAAAATAATACATAGGAGATTGTTGTTGTTACTTTAGTTTTGCTATAGGGTGCATGGACTCGCTGGAGAGAGAAAGACAGAGGGAAAGTAAGAATCACCCTCTGCCTCCCAGGGAAGTACATGCTACAATCCCTTCTCCTCCATTTTCCTCTCAGGATTTTGGGCACACACATACAAACACCTGGCGTGTTTTTAAACGACCAGGTCCAAGATTCAGATTGCTCATTTGGCTGTGTGGGACCCAGTCACATTAACCTCCCCACTACTCACTGGCTCAGGAGTAAATATTTTTAAACTTGAGTTAGGCAAAGATTTTTCAGACACAACACAAAAACCATGATCTGCAAAACTATAAATTGTTATATACTATATATCAAAGAATTTCAAAATAATTATGCTGAATGAAAATTCCAGGCAAAAAGGAGTGCGTAGTGTATGTTTCTATTTGCATAAATTCTAGGGAATATAAACTAATGAATGGTAATGGAGAGCAGACCAATGGTTGCTTAGGGATTAAGGGAGGGGGCAAACAGGGACAGGAAGGAAGGATTACAAAGAGAGCTGAATGTCTCTTATATACTGAGAAATAGAGATGAACAAGACAGATTTACTTCCATGGAAAGTTTTGTTTTCCTAAAATCTATAGTCTATGTGAAAGAACTCATAAATAAAAGGAGAAAGAAACAATATATTTTCAAAAAGTCATCATTGTTATTAAAAAAATAGTTGATATAGAGTAAGCAGAGAGGGGACAGTGAGTTGACTGAGGATGAGCAGCCAGCCCTGTAGCCTAGTCATTACAGGAGACGGATCCCACATGGCAGACTGCAGTGTGAATTCCAGTCCTTATGGCTTGAAAAAAACAAAAAATGAAACAAAACAAAACAAAAACACTGAGAACATGTGAGCCCAAAATCCTTTTGGGATGGAGAAATAAGAGAGAAGAAATTGTGGCATGACTATATCACATTGGGGTGATTTTGATTTCTCCCTCTCTCTCTGGTGAGTGCATGGACCCTCTTGTAATTAAGAGACAGAGACTAAGGGAGGTTAAAATGAGAAAGACTTTTCTAAGGAGATGACATTCAACCCAAATCCTGACCAAGAAGATCCTAAAGCAAAGTATGTCAGCTAGATGAAATAGTAAATACAAAATTCCTAGAAATGGAAAGTTCTTAGAGAATCAATGGACAGAAAGATGACCAATACTACTAGAAGGAGGGAGAGAAGGAGTGGAATGTGGTGTAATTATTAACTTTTAGTATAATTCTATGCTACGATGTCCCAGCTGGGATTTAATAAGATTCTAGGGAAGGAAACTAACTTTCTTGTTGGAGAGAATGACATGGATTAGGGGAACATGCACATCTTAACAGCAGAAAAAGACTCAATTTCTTGGATACAGAAAATGAGGACTCTGTCTAGTTTCTTGACCTTTTGCTAGATTCAGGTAATGGTTTGTCTCCCAAAGTTTCGTGTTTTGCAATTTAGTCCCCAGTGTAATGGCATTGGGAAAGAATGAAGCTTTTATGAAGTGAGGCCTAGTGAGCAGTTATTGGCTTGAGATATCACCCTTGTGCCTAGAATAATAGGAGATTTAATGAGTTCTAGCTCTCATGAGAAGGGGTTCAGTCTCAAAGGAATAGGTGTTGTAAAAGGAAGATAGCTGCCTTCACATAACTGTCTCCACGCACTTGCCATTCTGCCTGCATCTATTGGCCATATTGATGGCTAGCTTGATGCCAGCCCTATGCACTTTCTAGCCACCAAAACCATGAGTCAAATAAGCCTTCATCCTTTACAAATAACCCAATCTTGGGTATTTCCATATGTGACACATTAGCAGACCAAGATGCCATTATATCTCCAGCGAATTTGAAATCTTTGATATAAATGTTTTCATTTTATATCTTACTTTGGGGGCTATACACTTCATTTCTCTTAATCAAGAACCTTATAGTGTGTTTCTTTTTGGCAAATACTGTGCTGAGCACTTAAAATACAAAGAAGTTTGTCCTGCTGTCAGAGAGCCTATATTTTACCTTATTTATTAGAGATTATATCATAATTCTAGCTGTAAATCATGTGTACAATGATAACAAATAGCATTAAACCTATTATTCAGGAATTATGAAAAGTTACACTAGTATGAGAAGGGTACCTTAGTCAATTACGAGAGGGGAATCTTATAATAGGAATAACACTCATGTCTTCTCCTGTTCAAGACTGAATATAGGTCATCATTATTTAACCATTTCCGAAAGTACTGTCCACTAAACAATTCTCATTGCTATATTCACAGAGCAATACGCCCTCCTAACTGTAATTAAGCTGACAGCTGTTTGAAAAGGTAGGAGATTTTTATTTCTTAATCAAAGTCAATGCAGAATGTGATTTTTCATTGAAAAAAAATGCCATCGATCAAAAGAGAAAGAGAAGGAAAAAGTACCCACTCAAAGGGGTGTAGTCATGTTGCAGTCCCTGCTCTTGTTTTTCTTTATACTGTCAGGGCTTTTAGGCATGCATGCACACATACCTGGCTTATGTTTCAAGTCAACAGGGCCAAGATTTAAACTGTGCAGTCACCATGTACAATCTGGCTCCCTTAACCACTAGGCCATGGGGCTGGCCCATGATTATTTCACTTTAGCATATACTTGGATATCTATTGATTCTTTTATAAAATTCAAGTACATCTGGTCTAATCACACTGTGGAGATTTTGTAATTCCCTTTTATTATCCTTTATGGAAGTCAGAGAATTTAAGAACAAAATCATGTTCATTAAAAATTGTCTAGGGACCAGCAGTTATCGTAATGGCTATGTCGCTGGACTCCCACGTAGTCGACCGCGGTTCGAGTCCCGGACCCGGCGGCTTAAACTCACGCCGGGCGCATGTGCGTGCGTGCCCAAGATCCCGAGAGGAGAATGGAGGAGAAGGGATTGCGGCGTGGCCATCCCCCCTGGGGGGTGATTTCTCGCTTTCTATCTCTCTGTCTCTCTCTGTCTGTCTGGCGAGCGCACGCGCCCTATAGCAAAAACCTCTCCAAAAAAAAAAAAAAAAAAGAAAAAAAAATTGTCTAAGGTTCCTAAGAGATTGATTATAGAAACAACATCACAAGATGATGGCGTAGATAACACAGCATAAAAAGAAAGAAAAATGTAGGAACTTTAACTAATAGACTTTTGTGCACATGATTTTTTTTTTTGAAAGGTATTTGCCTTAGGGTGCATGCACTCATTGGAGAGAGACAGACAGACAGACAGACAGTGAGAAGGAAAGTGAGAAATCACCTCCAGGGGGATGGCTACGCTGCAATCTCTTCTCCTCCATTCTCCTCCAGGGATCTTACACACACATGCACATGCACCTGACATGATTTTCAAGTCACTGGGTCTAGAACATGAACCACAGTTGGCTATGTGGAAATCCAGAAATGTAACCACTATGTCATTTGCTGCCCTCATATATGATGCTTTAAAATATCCTAGTCAATATCCTTTCCTAGATGAAGGATTAGACTATCCTCCAACAACTTGAAACCATCTTTAGAAATATATGGGGGCCAGCAGGTAGGTTGGTGGTTGGGGCACTGGACTCCCGCATGGCCAAGCATGATTCAAATCCCAGACCTGGCAGCTTGCTTTCTCACTTTCTCTCTCTGTATCTTTCTGTCTCTCTCTCATCAAATAAAATAATAATAATAATAATAATAATAATAATAAATATTTTTGAGAGGTTTTTGCTATAGGGCGTGTGCACTCGCCAGAAAGACAGAGAGACAGAAAGTGAGAAATCACCTCCTAGGGCGAATGGCCATGCTGCAATCCCTTCTCCTCCATTCTCCTCTCAGGATCTTGAGCACACATGTGCCTGGAGTGAGTTTAAGCTACTGTGTCCAGGACTCAAACCGCAATTGACTACATGGGAGTCCAGTGACATAGCCATTACACCAACTGCTGGTCCCAATGAATAATTTTTCTTAAAAAAGAAATATATGGTAAAGTGTAACCATCTGGGGGAAAATTTTGCAATACAAATGAAAAGTCATGAAACTACATGCAATTTGATCTAGAAATTCTACATTTAGAGATATATCCTAAATGCTTCTCAAATTTATTCACCAATGAAATTTTGATGATACAAATAAATGTGATTTTTTTTCTACCCACACATATCTTACAACCCAGCTAGACTTCCCTTCTTTTTTTTTTTTCCTTAAGAGAGATTTTTGCTATAGAGTGCATGTGCTTGCTGGAGAGACAGAGAAAGACAGACATAAGGTGAAAAATCACCCCCTGGGGAGATGGCCATGCCACAATCCCTTCTCTTTCATTCCCCTCTAAGGATTTTAGGCATGCATGCACATGCACCTGGCATAAGTTTTAAGCCACCAGGTCCAGGACTCAAACCGTGGTCAACTATGTGGGAGTCCAGCAATGTAGCCATTACACCATCTGCTGGTCCCAGCTTCCAATTCTTAAAGTAGCCTACTGATGGCTTGACATTTCTTGGGAATTTCAGTTTTATGTTAAAATGTATGCACATTTTGCATTCTACCCCATTACAAAACAACATATTAAGTCTAAAAACCAACATGTATTCTTTGACTTCTGTGACACAGGGTAGCCTTCTAGGAAGAATGCAAATATGTGTCAAGAAGGATGGAAGAGGCAACCAGAGCTCTTTAACATTGAGGTAAATCCTGAACAGTTAAGATCTGCCAAAATAGATCAGTCTAATAAATATCATAATGTGAGAAATTACACTGCTATTAAATCTTAGGCCAGCTGCCAGGTTCAAGTGCTAGATCCAGTGGCTTGAGAAACACGCTAGATATGTACTCATCCATGCCCAAAATCCCAAAAGGAAGAAGAAATGAAGGAGAAGGGATTGTGGTATGACCATTCCCCATCGGGGGTGTTTTCCACTTTCCCTCTCTGTTTCTCTCTGGAGAGGACACATGCCCTGTGGCGAAAAAGAAACAGAAGAAAGAAAAAATTTTCTTGAGATTGTATACTAACAAAAATAATTTTTGAGTATTAAAATATTAACAAAAATAGGAAAATAATTATGATATAGCATCTAAATAAAAAGTGAACAAGATAACATAAATAGCTGGCCCCATTTCTGTAAATATTTCTGTGTTTGTACATGTCTCCAAATTGAAATATAATTTTATCTCCACCAGGACATGTCAACAGAGCCTATATGAAAAGAAGCTGAGTAAAAGCATTGTAAAGTAATGTATTTTAATATGTTTGAGGGCAAACCTAAGGTAAGCGAACTAAGAACCTCTTATCTATAATTCAATGTATTTCAAAATATGCAATAATAATTCATGTAATATTTATTGGGACACTTTGTGTATACGAGTACAAGGCTATAAATATATATACATATGTACAAAATGTTATCAATAGCTAACTTTGTAGTGTGACATGATGGGTACATTTCATTCATTATTTTTTGTTTGTTTATTTTCTTGCTGATTTTAAAATGAATATAAGTTATACAAATGCAAATTGCATGTGTGAATAAGAATGGGAAAATGTACTATTTTCTTATCAATATCACATTTTGAACTTCACACATTAAATATTGATTGCCTCAATGTTGTCTTAAAAGTTGATAAGAATAAAGAAGAACATTGAGTTGCAAATAACACCATTTCAGTTTCAAATCTTTACATAGAGCATCCCTGTCACATTTCTCTCTCTGTCAGTGCTGTAGAAATCCTAGTACAGTCTGGCTGCTTTGTCTCTAACAGGTGTTATCACAAATTAACTCTTTGAAACTGAGCACCAGAGGAGTCTACCCTCTTCCCAGGTAATATCAATAACCTGCTGGTTTCTTGTTGCTATGAAAGTGCTTTTCAGGCATTTTTAATCATGTACCACTGTAGGTAATAAAATTAGAACACTCTCCAATGTATTTATATTTTAAAATATATGCTATATCAACAAATTGCATGTATTTTTTTTAGAGATAGATTTTTGCTATAGGGCATGTACACTTGCTGGGGAGACAGACTCAGAGAGACAGGAAGTGAGAAGTCATTACGCAGGGGAGATGGTCATGCCATAATCCTTTCTCCTCCACTCTCCTCTCATGATTTTGGGCATGCACACACATGCTCCTGCCATGATTTTTAAGCTACTGGGTACGGGACTTGAACTGGGGTCAACTACATGGGAGTCCAGTGACATAACCAAACATTAACACCATCTGCGAGTTCCAAAATACTGCATGTTTTAATAGATTACATATTATTTCTTACTACGTCCCTCTTTCATCTATTCATGGAACTGTGATAAGAGATCTTTTTAAAATATAAGTTAGATCACTAGCAGCCACCAGTGGTTCCCATCTCAGCCTGCTCCCCACCTCTCAATCCCCTTCACGCTGTGCAGGGCACACTGGTCCCCTTGCTGCTCCATGAGCATATGTCCAAGGCTTACGTCTGGCTCAGGGCTCTTTTTCCTCTACCCAGAGTCCTTTTCCTCCAAATTACCATGATCATTTCCTCACTCCTTCAAGTCTCTGCTCCAAGACTTTGTCCAAGAGAAGCTATCCTACCATTCTTTATAAAATTAAATTTACTCTTCCCATCCAGAGCACTCCTGTTTGTCCTCCTTCTTTATTTCTCCCCAGAGAATGTATCACTTCTAATAACTATATAACTAACTTACTTTTCAGCTTACTCTTATTAGTACATTGACTTTATCCAGGTAAATATATTTGTCTTTTGTTTGTTTATTTTTGTTTTTACTATAGGGCACCTAAACTCACTAAAGAGAGACAGAGAAAGAGGGAAAGTGAGAAATCACCACTGTCCCTTTCTCCTCCATTCTCTTCGGATTTGGGGCATGCATGCACCTGTTCCTGACTTGTTTCTAAAGCTGCCAGGACTGGGAATCAACATATGAGAGGATTTTTTAAATTTTGTATAAAAGATAAAACTTAAGAAGATACTTTCTTAACATAAGCTCAAATTCAAGATACCTTGAAGTGATGATACCAGCCTAGCACATAATAGCTAATAAAAAAATATGTATTGAAATGAATTTATCTTTCTCCTTTTCTCCCATTTTGTTAGAAATATTTATATTTGTCTTGAACATAGCCATTTTTATTTTTACCTTAGTTTCTCTTCTCTCAAATATATTTTAGTTCTGGTACTTAATGCTTAGTGCTCTTAGAATATTTCTTTTTAACCAGTTCCATTTTTCATCTCATCATTTCATTATTATATGTCATTCACTTTCCTATCATCTTATCCTGTTCTTGTCTCACAGTCTTCAGCCAATTTTCTATTGGCCTTATCTTCTTCTATCTTATCATGGTTGCCTAATTTCTAGCCCAACTGCCAGAAACTGTGAAACATCTACATATGGGAGGGGAATCCAGAGTCACCAGGGAAACTAAACTAATCAAGCAGGCAGCCAACCAAACAAAACACACATATTTCTGGACTCCAATACCAGATATTCAATAACTCTGAAATAGACCCTATGAGGATACATTATATCTTTTATTTTTTTTGAGATATTTTTGCTATAGGGTGCATGTGCTCACCAGAGAGACAGAGAGACAGAAAGCAAGAAATCATCCCCCCAGGGGAGATGGCCATTCCACAGTTCCTTCTCCTCCATTCTCCCCTTGGGATTTTGGGCACGCACACAAACATGCCCAATATGAGTTTTAAGCCACTGGGTCTGGTACTCAAAAGGCAATCAATTACATGAGAGTTCAGCGATGTGACCATTACTCCATCTGCTGGTCCCGAGATACATTATTTCTATTAATACTATAAATGGCCTACATCCTAGGAAGCAATATACCATGTACCACTACGTGCCTCATTTCTCACTCCATCTCCTGGTTTCCTTTCTCTTAGATTCTAAGAACTCTAGACTCTTCATAAATGTAAAGTGTGTGTGTGTTTGAGGAAACAATCTAAACCTCTTGTCCTTAGGGTCGATTTGGGTGTCATCTTAAGACGTAAATGAAGACAAATTATATAAAGCAAAAGAGGTTTAGTCAGGGTTATGTTGAGGACTGCAGTTGGGCATGCAACCTGTGTGGGCACACTCAGGTTGCTCAGACATGTGCACAAAGGTTTTACAATCCTCAAGCAGGTTTTAGAGGCAAAAATCACACAGGGAGGGGATAGAGAAATTATATTGTTGCTTTGAGACAATTATCTTTGGCTACCAGGATCAAAAATCAATGTGGGTATATAATTGGCATGTTTGAGTGTGTAGGGGTAGATGTTAAATCAGAGTCCATCTCCTGGGTTTGGACTAATGGATGAAAACTTCATTGATTTGCCACAGTAACTTGAATTTTCATAAATTACACCGAGACCTAAGACTTAAAACCTACTTATTGAAATGCATTTTTAACAGAAACATGGTGAACAAATTCTTCGAGAAGAAATAGGAAATATTTGGGAAATGGAGGAATACCAGTGAGATAGTCCTGGCTCAGCCGATGCCTCTGGTGTGCTTTAGATCAGTAATGGCTTTCAGCACCTGCTGCCATCAGCTGCCAGTTTAGTTTTCCGCCCACAGCCACCTGTGAATTTAGGCAACAGGATTCAGAATTCTCTTAAAAAACTGTGGCTTTGCTGTTTGGAATTTCGGTCACAAATTAGAGAATCCTTCCAAGAAATCAATGTTGCTGTGCTCCACAGAACACGATCATCCTCAGGCCATTCTAAATGACATTTATAGCAGGTGTCTAATTAGCAACTGCAAGTTCTCCTCCTGTGAGCATCTCTAATGAGAATATCTGTGATGGCTGATACTTGTCTCAACTCCCTTTTTCAAAAATGGAGCATTAGATTCCATATGCTACAGCTCATGTATGCATGTATACATGCATGTATGTATGTGTGCACTTTTTTTTTTTTAGATTTTTGCATAGGGTGCATGTATTCTACAGAAAGGGAAAGTAATAAATCCTGGGGGGAGGGGATGGTTATACCACAATCTCTTTTCGTCCACTTTTCTCCTGGGATTTTGGGCATATATGTTCACATGCCAACATGATTTCAGGCCGCCAAGTCTAGGACTTGAACTGTGGTCAGCCATGTAGGAATACAGTACCTTAACTACCATGCCACCTGCTGGCCCCTGTGTATATTTGTTTTTATGAGATCCTTGTTAGGTACATAAAACAAGTGTGAACTCCACTTTACTACTAAGGTGTCCAGTCAGGGCATTGGCATATACTTGGGCATTACACAGAGACCAGACTGAAGAGCAAGAGACGGCTGAGACCCATCCCACATTCTGTTCATCACTCTTAGTGCCTAAAGTGAGGCTACACCCACCCAGAAGGGGGCACCTTTTTCTAATTTTCATATAGGAACCATATGGGCTAGAGTTAGCGCTGTATCTGGGCCTTTGGATTAAATGACTTGCCCCAAATCCACCCAGGAATTAACTACTTCACTTTCTCTCCTAATCAGATTTCTCTTAATTAAATTTGCATTCCACTACAATACACGAAAACAGACTTCAAGGCATTGTTAACACAGATAAATAACTTTCGTTCTCAGAGTACTTTGTAAGCATCAGGTTCATTGATTTCCATCCCATTTTTAGGCCTTTTTCCAATTTCATTTCATTTTTTTTTCTTTACAAGACACCCTACAGAGTTTGCTAATCACAAGTTAACACAGATGCTCAGTAAGGCAAATGGCTTTATAAACCATGGGACTAATTTAAGCTACATAAATACATGAATATCAATTACAAAAGTAGATGGGAAGAAAATGAGATACCATCGCAATTTTATGAAAAGCGGTATTTCAAATGATTTCTTTGACATGTGAAATTTGGTCTCATAAATTATACGAGATGTTTATATCCTTGAATTTCAGTGATCACTGAGGAGAGACTTTAACTTTGAGATTTACAGGTCTCTGAGTCATCTCGAGGGATGAAGAGTGGAATCTGAATGCTATGAAGCCTTGCTTACAATTTGATATTTGTACTTGCCTTTATTTCACATGCAGTCCTCAAAGATGTGGAAGGTCAGACACCACCCTCTCTGGGCAGCCTCCCTCCTCTTGCTGTCTCCGTTAGCTGCTCCTTTCCCTGCTCTGAGAGTTCCCCTTGGAGAACCTTCACCATACTAATACCTCTGGTCATTTGGTCCCTTTCATGCCTTCTCCAACAAATGATAACTCCTGGAGAAGAGGCCTGGTCTTTTTTGTTTTTTTATTCACAACATCTAACCCATAGTAGGAGGTCAATAAATGTGTGTCAAATAAGTGGACGAGAAATCATGTTAGATCTGTTGCTATAGACCTAAATTCATAAATAGCATACTTTTACACTGCTTTTCTCACCATGCAAAACATCAGATCATAAGACAGACAAAAATTTAGCATACACACATGCACACAGAGACACTGCTTAAGACGATTCCTGCCCTGCTTTGGGTCTTCAAGGTGAGCCTGTCCATCACTATGCAAGGAACAAGAACTAGAAGAGGAAGGCGTGGTCTAAATATGATGTCAAATGAGGGGGAAGGTATAGACAAACACACACTCAGGTGGACTAAAAGCACCTATAACCTGTTCCCTTGTTCCCAGTCTAGTAAACTTGAAAGAAGTTGCCAAGAACTCAGAGGCAGAAACCACGAGATTCAGTCCCTTCTGTGTTCCCGGTGGTTTCTAACTCACTTATTTTCCAAGAGAGACAGGTAAGTTGACCTTTTCAAACATCAACCTCTCTACTGATAAAACAATTAGATTGCTTACTAAGGAAAATCCTTTCTAGCCCTGGCTTTCCGCGAACTGTAAGAACTTTCATTGCTGTCGGTCTCTTATACTTTTACAAAAGTTCCAGAAGGGGGCAGCATTTATTCACAGTAGGGAAAACAAGAGCAGGTTCACTTTTGCTAGCCTTCATAGCAAGAAAGACTCGGAAGTTAAATGAAAAGGGGCGATTGAACTGTTCCTTGAATTGGGTGTAAGTCAATAAGAGTATCACTGGTAGGGAAGTGAGTGGAAATGCCATATTCACTGTGCTGTGTGAACATTGAGAGAGGAACCAGGGAAATAGCTGCAGAGTTCCAGGCACTTATTGCTCACCATTGAATCCCTGGTGCTAAGTGCAGTTTCTGCCACATAGTAGGTGCTCAATAAGTGAAGCATTCATAAAGAAAGAGAATGTAACAGCATCCCAAGGCTAGCACCCAGCATAATTGTAATAGGCGAATCTATCTTTAGGGCCTCTGTCCTTACAGCCCTCCTTGCATCCCTCCTCTCGCAATCCACACACAGTTCTGCACGCCAGCAGCTCTCCTTGCCCCTGCACCCTTCTTCTTTGTAGTTATTGACTTATCTATTCATTCACTTAACAAATATATCAAACAACCTCATATACACTAGATTTTTCTCTAATTCCTCAATCCTCACAAAATACACACTAATGAACCTTATGCCTAAAGAAAGAATAGGTCCTGAGGGGTAACTATACTAGGAAGCAGGGTTAGGGCTGGGATTAACTTGCACCTTAATATGTGCCAGGATTGGAGCTGAACAGTGGTGTAGCTGTAATGCAGCTCTGTGAGGATATCCCACTATGGGAAGGTCTGGGGTTCTCATCCTGAGACCTCCCAGTACATACCAGGCACAAGCACACACCCACGATCCAGGGCTGGCTGAGGCTGGGGTGAACCACTGCATGAAGACCCTACTGGGGATGGCTTGTCTCTCTCTCTCTGTCTCTCTTGCTCACGGAAAAAAATTAACTTATTTAAAAATTTTTACATATGTTGCAGGAGATGGACTTTATAACACAGAAATGTGAGTTCCGAATACTGTGCATATTAAGTAGTGAAGGCGATTACTGGGGCAAGAGGATCCATTAGCTTCCCTGAAACCCTGCCACCTATGTGAGCTTTCCCAAGGGTATCCTTGATTGGTTTGTTCCAAAACGGAGCAAATAAGAGGTGTAAAGGAGTTGCAGCGATTACTTCTCCCTCCTGTTGTATTTTGTGTGTGAAGAAGTGAAGCCCAGACAGGTTACTTTCCCAAGATAGTATTGACTAGTTGTAGAACGAGGCTTAGAGCCAAATCTTTGTGATCCCTGCCCCACGCTCTAAATCGTCTGCTCCTCTTTTGTTTCAACATCATCCCCACTCACCGTTTATTATAGTTTTTTTTTGTTTGTTTATTTAAAAAGAATAGATATTGTAGGACAAGTTTAGGTCTATAGCAAAATTGAGTTCTCACTTGGTTTTTCATGAATAGTTTCTTTGAGTTGTGCATAAAAAGTCATCAAAAACCAGGGTCCTACTGGATTTTCTCCTATGTTACCTGCAGGAGTTTTATAGCTGTGTGTTTTATGTTTAGGTGTTAAGACCGATTTTGAGTTAATTTTTGTGAAGGGTATAAGACTTGGGTCTAGGGATTTTTTAGGTATGTGGATGTTCACCTGTCCAGTACCAATTGCTGAAGACTAACTTTATTTCACTTTGTTGCCTTTAGTTCTTTGTCAAAGATTGATTCACTCTATTTGTGTGAGTCTATTTTCAGGCTTCTTATTCTGTTATATTGATGTATTTGTCTATTCTTTTTGCCTATACCACACTATCTTCATTTCTGAAACTTTACTATAGATCACGAAGTTGGGTAGTATGAATTGTTCAACTTTATTTTTCTCTTTCAATTGTATGTGGGCTATCCTGGGTCTTTTGCTTCTCCATACAAACTTTAGAATAAGCTTGTCAATATTTACAAAATAACTTTCTGAGACTTTTATTGCCTTACATTGAACCTAATAAACAACAGGCATCGTGAAAATAATGGTTTGTTCTATTCATGAACAAAGAATGTTTCTCCACTTATTTATTTGATTTCTTTCCTCAGAGTTTTGTTTTCCTCATAAATATCTTGTACATATTTTGTTAGATACCTAATATACTTAAATATTTGATTTTGAGGGGTGCTCATGTAAATAGTATTGTGTTTTTTATTTCTAGCTCCAATTGTTCATTGCTGATATCTGAAAGCACTTGACTTCTGTCTGCTAATTCTATATTCTGCAACCATTGCTTATTAGTTACATGAGTTTTTTTTTTTTTTTTGGTCAATTCTTTTGGATTTGCAACCTAAACAATCATGTTATTTGTGAATAAAGGGAATTTTCATCCTCCCTTCCCAATCTGTATGCTTTGATTTCCTTATCTTGTCTTACTGCATTAGCTAGGACTTCCAGTACAATGTTGGAAAGGAGTGGAGGAAAGAAACATGTTTCTTATTCCTGATGTTAGCAGGAAATCTTCTATTTTCTTACCATTGAGTATGATTTGAGTTGTAGGTATTTCATAGATGTTCTTTATGAGCTTAAAGAAGTTTCCCATTATTCCTATTTGCTGTGAGTTGTTATCATGTTAGGTTTTGTCAAATACATTTTCTGTATCTATTGTGACTGTGAACTTTTTCTGCTTTAGCCTATTGAGGTAATGAATTATATTACTTTTTTAATGTTGAGCTAACTAACCTTGCTTACCTGAAATAAATCCCACTTGGTCAAGTAGTATGATTATTTTTTACACTGTTGGATTTGATTTGCTAGTTTTTAAACAGATTATTGGACTCTTCAATGTATCTGTTTTCTCTTTCTCCAAAACTGGAATAAGTCCTATATCTTATATTTCTTAAAAAGAAATTCCGAGTCACCCACCTGTAGGAAGAGTAGAAACCTATAAGCTTGAAAGGTAAGTTTGATTTTGAATCCAGATCTTTCCCTCCCCAGTCATGTAAATCTGACTCCATTCACCCTCCTAAGCACATGTACTTGGCATATTAACATAAAGGACATCCAAAAATGTCATTTAGCAACACCTTCTCAAAATTTTTTTATATCACTGATTCACTTCATTTCTGATGAGATGATTAAATGTACTATGTATGTGAAAGCACTTGTTTCTCTCCACTCTACTTATTTATTTGTATTTTTGCTATCCTGATATTGCACTTCTCAATAGAGCATTACCAGGTCTGGCTGTACACTCTGTTTTCTAGAACACTTGAGTCATGATATTAATTTAAAGTATCATTATTACTAGGCTGATTATCACAGCATGTTTGTTGGCTTATTTTTCATTTGCATCTTCTGAATTCTTGGATATTCACTAAGGTCATTCCTAAGGAACAATTTCATTTACATGAAATAAAGTTAAAAGTGACACTAAGAGCAGCCTAGAGGAAGAAAATATATCCTAAAAGGGCAATGTGAAAAGTGAAAATTTATCTGGAGGAAGCTGTTCCTTCTATGTCGGGAACTCCTCTGCCTTATTAACCATCTGACTGGTGCTCATACTTCTCACCAAGTTCCTCGGTAGAAGCCTCCTTTGGGGAAGATGTAGTCATATGTTCCCTCTAGTTGGGAACTGGCCTCCTTTAACAAACACACAAGTAAACACACACACACCAGTTTCTCCTTTTCCTATTTCCCAAAGTCTAAGACTGTATTTCCCTGACTTTTCTTTTTGCAGATCCTTTCATAAAAGAAAGACTTCTCTGTCACAAAAATATAGGAATTACATAATTTCAGAGTAAATTAACTTCCTTTCAATGAAATAAATTTAGCCCCATGAAAAGTCCCTATCCTTATTTTTCTCACTTTACCTCATACAAGTGTTTGGAAACCACTGGCAGACGGACAACTCAGTTAATGAGCTATAGAGAGAGCCTGGAAAGGCTGACTCACCCTGCCGAGGTGAGGAATATACCAGTGTGGACAAACACCTGGAAATGCCCAATTCTAAAAAGGATAGTTTAGGATCAACCTCAATAGTTTAAGTGGTCAACATCGCTATGCATTTAATAGGCATTGGACAACAAAGCAGATTCTCTTTTTGCCGAGATCATCCTTAGAACCAAAATAGAAGGCATAATGGTTCATTATCATTATGATTGTTATTTCAATATAATTGTTCTCTAAATGTATCTGGAGCACTGAGTGAGATTAACACCCATAGATGTTTGTTTTAAAAGTAAGACCCATCTCAGTGATCCTTCCTCTACCAAGTGCTGCCCTATGCCAAGGCCATACACAGTCCCTGCCCTGGAGGTCCTAACTTTCCAAGTTCACATAGATACATATACATGACTCACATAGTAATAAAGGCACTGGGCTTAACAAGTAATTAGATTTTCATGTCTGCTTTAACTCCATAATAGAAGCAAAGAAAGGAAAGGAAGAAGGAAGGAGGGAGAAATGGAGGGATGAAGAGAGGAAGAGAAAATGGAAAGCAGTGGTGGGGGTTCCCAGAAAGAAGGGAAATGACTGGCAGGAGATTTATGGGTAGTCAGAGCCTTGATCCTGCCTGGCTTGTCAGGGAATTTTTCCTGCAGGAAGGTGATTTGTTAACTGCTCTCTGCTCAGCCTTTCCAAGGAGTCAGTTTTGGACTCCAATCCCCACATTTAGGACAAGCCAAACCAATATTGTTTTCCAGGAATAGGGTTTTATAGGATGAGTCTCATTCATGCATTGTGTAGTAATTGGTGGACATTCCATTTCATATTTAACAACAGAGTTGGTACAGAAAAAAAATATGATCTTACCATAGCTTGGGAAGTACTCATTTTAAAGAGAGTTTTCCTTTCTAGCATAGATATCATTCCATGTGACAATGTATATGAAACGGTTAAATACACAAACCTCTGACCTCCTATAGTTAGGAAGGACTCTCAGAGGAAACACGGTAACATCCATCTCTCTGTGTAGAGAAGAGTCCTTTCCAGTTAGGAAGTAACAGCTACAATAGAATCACAGCTAGTGCTTATTGAATACGCCAGTCATTATCTTTAGCATATCACAGGCAATATTGCATTTAGTCTTCCTGGCATATGAGAGAGGGATAAAGCATCCTTTGTGATATTCTGGGCCTTAAAGTCAGATGGATACAGATTTAAATCCTGATTGTGTGATCTTATAAAAGTCCCAAAATTTCTCAGAGCCTCAGGGTTTTTTTTTGTTGTTATTTTTAAAATATTTATTTATTTATTTAATTCCGCTTGTTATTAGTTTTTAATTTGACCAGAGAGAGACAGAGAGAGAGAGAGAGAAAGGGAAAGCAAGAAGGCAAGCTACCAGGTCCAGGACTCAAACCGTGGTCAGCCATATGAGAATACAGTGCCTTTAACCACCCTACCACCTGCTGGCCCCAAGCCTCAGTTTTTATTTGTGAAAATGGAAATGACCATACCACTCTGTAAGGTTACTGTGTAAGCGAGATTATCACAGAACAGAGAGAACACCAATTGTCAGGATAAAAGAAGGAGAACAGCATACAAACAAGATACAACAGAGCCCGGGTACTCAGGACAGGATCTCCAGAGTGAGGGGTCATTGGTAGTAGATCATCTTCAGAAAGATTGAAGAAAGGAATTTCTCTTTAAGCAATTGAGTGGATAAAATAAACTGAATAAATATGCAAAATAAATAAAGACTGCAGGTAACAACACACACACACTCTCTCTCACACACATACACACAAAATCAGTAGACCCTGTAAAAAGAAAGAAAACAAAACCCAAACTATTACAAAAGATTACTCTCTGAACCATACCCAGTCAAATTAATTCACATTGTAAAGAGGAATTGAAGTTTGTGTCAAGTCATCTGCCTGTCATATGTAATTCAATATCCACAATAGTAGAGCAAGTTAACCTCTATTTTTTTCTTTTTTTATTATAATTTTTTTTACATTTAATTACTGTATATCTCTATAGCATACAAAATGGACTTTCAGGACATGAGTATACTACATACTAGTTGGATCAAAGATATTACCATATACGTTACCATCAACACAAACTCCATGTGAAACCACATATATCAATAATTCTCATCTTACCTGTGAAGGATCATCTCTGGGAACTCTATTGCCACAGAGCTCTACTGAACCTCAAGGTCAATGAATTCTATGAAAATCGTGGGCCAAGCAGATATTCCCTGACGATTGCCATCAAAAATCCAATGTGCAGTGTTGGCAGACAAGGAGATAACCAGCCTTCCAGAAGATCAGGTTGTCCTGGGCTTCTGCATTCTCATGCTCTGCATTCTAGAAGGAATGCAACTTCTCAAGCCAATCAGGTTTCACAGCCTTTCCACTGTAGAAATACTAAAGACCAAAGATGAAAAGGAAGAAAGTTTAGAAAGAGTGGAAATGGTAGCATGAGTAATCAAAACAAAATCTAGAATAGCTTGAGTGTGAATCTGCTGTCCTTGTAGCAGAAATCCCCCATGAACATTTTGCTATTGTAAGCTGGAGTCTCCCATTCTATGAGGTCTCTATCTTCCTAGTACATCATTATGAAAGACAAAATAAATAAAAGTAAGACTTATTCTTTGGTAGCTTGTTTGTGTGCATAAGCTATGCAGAAGAAAAAGTTGAAATTTAATAAATTCAGTCATTAAACTTACAGTTGTGAAATTTACTTAATTCTTGTCTCCTAAAACAAAATCAACAATTTTGTTGTCTTTAGTAAGGGAGGAGAGGGTAAGGATGGAAAAAAATTACTATATCCCCAAACTTTTCAGAGAAACCCCTTAGAGTCTGTGCTTTCATCTGTCAGATGCTGGTATATCTTTCAGAAACCGACTTTGAAGATAACTATTAGAGTGTACACAAAAATTATTGTAAGTCAATCCCTCATTTTATCTTATGTCAGAGTATTTTAATTTGTTTTTGTTACTTCAACACCTAGTAAGCACTCCAAGGATATTTGTTAGATAACAGAAAGAATTTGCTAAGCAGTTTTAAATGACATCTTGCGATATTTAAGACCAAGTGCTTTGATTTGAGATCAAATGATTTAACTTTTCACTACTGATATCTCTAAGCCAATTTTTTAACTTCTCTAAGCCTCAGATTTTTCATTTACAAAATGGTAATATATAATTGCCTCCTCCTTTGGTATACTGTGGTAATTCATATAAAGAACCATGCACATAGTAAATGCTAAAAATGTTAGGTATTATCCCTTTTATGCCTTGCTTTAGACACATAATGTACATAATTTTTTAATCGGTCTCTTTGGATATGTAAGTTATATACTAAGTCTTTTTGTGATAGTATCAAGCATTTTGCTATTGCGAAAATGACATTTTTTTATAGAGAGAGTATGCGCACACTTAAAAGAGAGGGAGGGAGGAAGAGGGGGAAAAAAAAAAGCCTTCAACAGGGTCTTGGCTGAAATACCTTTTCTCTAGCCCTCCAGCTCCTCAGGATCTTAGGGGCTCACAGGCACACCTGGCACGTTTTCGGGCCAACCGGGACATCTGACCCTGCAATCAGTCACTGATTGCAGTGTCTTCCAGCACTGCAGTCCAGCCCACTATGGACAGGACCTCTAGGCTGAACTAGGCTGACCCAAAAAGACAAATTTTTGATGGAGATTTTTGGGACACATCAACAAATAGGTGAATAAAAATGTCTCACTGGGCCGGCTTTATGGCCTGGTGGTTAAGGTACCTGGATTGAACATGGCTGACCCTGTAGTTTGAGTCTTAGACCAGGATTGGAAAACAATGTGGTGCTGGGACCAGCAGATAGCATAAATAATGGTTACATCACTAGACTCCTATGTAGTCGACTGCGGTTCAAGTCCTGGACAGGGCAGTTTAAATCTCATGCGGGCGCACATGCATGCATGTGTGCCCAAGATCCTTAGAGGAAAATGGAGGAGAGGAGATTGTGGTGTGGCCATCCCTCTCGGGGGGTAATTTCTCACTTTCTGTCTCTCTCTCTTTCTCTCTCTGTCTCTCCAGTGAGTACATGTGCCCTATAGCAAAAATCTAAAACAAACAAAAAAACTCCATGGTGTCTGGAGCCATTAGATGGCATACAGATTAAGGTAGCTGGATCACACATAGCCAAGTGAGTTGTCTGAGTCTTGGACCCAGTGGCTTGAAAAACATGCTGAGCCTATATGTATATGTGTGCCCAAAATCCTGAGAGAAAAATAGGGGAGAAAGGATTGTGGCATAGCTGTCCTCCCTGAGGAGTGCTTTCTCACTTTGTCTGTCTCTGGTTAGCGTATGCACCCTACAGTCAATAAAAAAAGAGAGAGAGGAGAGAGGAAGGAAGGAAGAGAGAGAGAGAAGAAAGAGAAGAAAGAGAAGGAAGACGAAAGAAAGAAAGAAAGAAAGAAAGAAAGAAAGAAAGAAAGAAAGAGAAAGAAAGAAAGAAAGAAAGAAAGAAAGAAAGAAAGAAAGAAAGAAGAAAAGAAAAGAAAAGAAAAGAAAAGAAAAGAAAAGAAAAGAAAGAAAAAAAGAAGAAAATGAAGGGAGGGAGAGTAGGAGGAAGGAAGTAAGGAAGGAAGGAAGGAAGGAAGGAAGGAAGGAAGGAAGGAAGGAAGAGAAAGGAATAAAGAAAGAGAAAAGGAAAGAAAAGAAAGAGAAAAAAAGAAGAGAAGAGAAGAGAAGAGAAGAGAAGAGAAGAGAAGAGAAGAGAAGAGAAGAGAAAAGGAAAGGAAAGGAAAGGAAAGGAAAGGAAAGGAAAGGAAAGGAAGAGAAGAGAAGAGAAGAGAAGAGAAGAGAAGAGAAGAGAAGAGAAAAGAAAAAAGAAAAGAAAAGAAAAGAAAAGAAAAGAAAAGAAAAGAAAAGAAAGGAAAAGAAAAGAAAAAGAAAAAAGGAAGGAAGGGAGGAAAGCAGGACATGGTACATGTGTGCCCCAAATCCTGACAGGAGGAGATAGGGAGAAGAGATGGCTGGCTGTATGACCATCATGTCAAGACTGCTACATCTGCTCCAGGTTCTCTGACTCTTGCCCCAGGTATGTACTTAGGCCCAGTCTCTCCTGCAGAAAACACTATTCACCAAAATTGTAAACTTGGGTAATGAGGAACCAGCATGAGTTCCAGTTTATCCCTGAGGGTTCCAGCTTAAACACACAGATTCTAGTTTGTCTTTGTTTCCTCCATTCCATGAATCTCTTCTCTTCTCAGTCACCTTTTTATGGGCATCAGGTTCTAGAACAAAACTCAAAAGCCAACATTTGTTTAAATCACTTCTCCTTCCAAAGCTGTGTGAGGTCAAAACTTTATAATAAATATCTATATGTATATATTTACTATGTACATATATAGTGTATTATGTGTGTGTATCCCAATATTTCTACTGCTCTGATAAGAAACTTGAGCGATACAATGAGCCTTCTCTGTGTGGCAAGAACTATGCCATGGGCAGAGAAGAAACAGAGCAAATGTTACAGTCCTATATTTACAAAAATGTCTTTCTTTAGTGATTAAATGTAAATTAAAAATAAAATAAATAAAACAAAATGTTTTTCTTAAAGGAGAATTCAGCATCATTCATCATTTAAGAACTTTCAAAGTTTCTATGGAAAGTGGGTAGGGGTTTGAGACAAAATGATTGACAGAAACAAGAATGCACGTGAACAAGTAGAATAGGTTATGGGATGGTGTACAATGGCAGAGGGGAAAATGTCATTAACAATTCAATACATACTTACAAAAGAAGCCCAAAAAACTAGTATTGCTATTACAGCTATTATTGAATGTACACAACATAACGCAATGTTCAATGTCAAATAAGATGAATATGTCTATACCCTTAACTTGATTATTGAACACTATCTATATGCTTTGAAAAAACCATACTATACTCCACAAAGATAATTATATGTAAACCAGAATGCACTATTCAAAAATTGAAAGCTTCTACGGCTTTACCTACTCTGGACTTTCCATGTAAATTGAATCACATAATATGTGACTTATTTTGTCTCTTTTTTTAACTTGTCATATTTTAAAGGTTTGTCCATGTTGTAGCATGTATCAGTACTTCATACCTTTTTATGGCTAAATAATATCCAATTTTACAGATGTGTCCATTTGTTCATTCTTTCATTCATTGATGGATTGTAGGTTTTTTCCCACTTTTTAAAACTAGATACAGGTGACTATGTCATCACATTATGAATGTATACAATGCCATTGATTACACATGTCAAAGCAGTTAAACTCTGTACTACATGAATTTTACTTCAATAGAAGAACTGAAAGCTTATAAAGCCATAAAGTTGGTTTCCTTGTAAAAAAAAGTAAATAAAACATAGATGCACCTTTAATAGAGAGACTGAAGAGACTATTGAAGTTCATAAGTACCAGACTGGTAAAAAGAACAGCTGTGTGGACATTAAACTAGACATTTCCTGTGATAAGATCAGATACTTTCCATATTTGACTAGAATCTGCTTCATATATTATTCTTTGCTCTGCTATTTTCCTACAAGCCTGCCATTGATTGACTTCCTGACATGCACATAAAATCAATTAGCATCCAGCCTCTGAGCATATTTCTTTTAATAGGTTGCTGCTTTCACCATTCAGTCAACAGAAAACTTTCTTTCACCTCACCCCATACTTATTTAGGAAGGCATTTGGTAACATTTAAGAGCTTGTACATGCCAATGATTAGATATCAAAAGAATTTCTGTGCTCAATCTCTCATATATGATGAATGTATTAGCCGAAATTCCCAGTTCTTTCATAATTTTCTGAACTCATCAGATTTTTTTTTTCACCATAGGGTGACTTTAGAGACATTGGATACAGGCCTACAATATCTTGCCTCCAATCTTTACCCAATATGGGGGACAGTGTGACTGTAGATATCAATATTGAATATATGCCAGGCCAGTTCATTTTTCCATTATTTGTTTAACTTTTCTCATAAGTGTAACTTTTCCTTCAACTGCTAACTCAGCTTTCTTTTCCTGTTGTTTCACTTCTTTCTTGCCCAAGAGCTGGTGTGAATGTTCTTGTCTTATAGAACTTTTGACCTTATCTCCCTCCACTATTTTTTTGTGCTACACTCCAGCCATGCCAGCTTACACTTACACTAAAAAATGTGCAGCTCATCTCCATCTCATGACCTTCCCATGACCTTCTTCTATTCAGTATAATGGTCTTCCTCAACAACATCATGTAGCTACCCTTTTTCCATCACTGGAGTCCTAGTTTCACAGCTCTCTCAGTCACTACATTTCCATATTTATTTTTTATTGCTTGCATCTCCCTCACTAAATTGTTTAATCTTTGGCAGTAGGAACTCTGCTTGCCTAGTTCACAGCTGTTTTCCCACTATTTAGAACAATGTAGAGGCACATAGAAGATGCTAATTAATATATTTGCAGATAGGTTAATTAACAGGTACCAACCATACAAATAAATGTAAAATTGCAAATATGCCTTATTGTTGTACCAATTCTTGTAATAGGGGATGCTGGAAAAAAATATATATGTTAGGTATTTGTTTGCTCATTTTTGTTGGTTGGCTGAGGTACTGTTGGGGAGAAGAGAGAACCAATTACATATCAAGTTTTGAAATTTTAGTTTTGAAGCATTATAGCTATCCCAAGAAGTGATATCAAATAGACAAAATTTTAGATTATGCTGGACTTAAAATTAGAGATTTGATCTAAAGATACATTCATAAAATATCCACTCCTCGATGGTTATTAAAGGTAGGCCAGGATAGGATCACCCAGAAATAGCAAGAAGAATACAAAATAAGGAATGCAAGTCAACCTGTCTACCACTGAAAACTGAGCAGAACTAGAGTGGTCAGTGAAGAAGCAGGATGATCACACGCATGCAGCACCCTACAGAAGACAGTGTTGTACCATCACTGAGAACCCACTGAGCCTGAAGTTAGTTGAGGACTGGAAAGTATCCACTGAATTGACTCACTTAGAATTTTCTGTTACCCTTTCTTAGAGTTGCTTTACGGAAGTGCTGGCCCATAAATCAGACTGGCAAGTAAGAAGTAAGAACACAAGGACTTTGACAATACGTGACTCTTTAAGAAAAAAGAGAGTTCAGAGAGACAGACATTTCCAATAGGGTCCTCTCTCCATGATCCACCCCAGCCTCAGCCAGCTCAGACTGCGGGCATGTGCACACACCTGACATGTACAGCGAGGCCTCAGTATGCAAACCCAGACTGTCCCATGAGGGTCTGTGATCACAGGATTGCACTACTACTGCACCCCCAGCTGGCTCCTATACGTGACTCTCTTACATCCTCATCTACATAAAATCGATTCTTGCTCCATGTGAGCTTGAGCACACCTCATTCATTTCTCTGAACTCCAGTTTTATTATCTGTAACTTGAGCAACTCACACTTATCCTAAAGGTCTGTTGTGAGAATAAAATGATATGACCTGGAGACATGCTTAGAACACCACATTCAATAAAATGAAGGATTCCTTTCACTGCACCCACTTGAGAGCTTTGGAGAGTATAAGGGAAGAAATTAAGGAGAATAGAGAAGCAAGACATTTATGGGACACAGAAATGGATTATGGTCTGTTAATATGCTTTCTATCCTCGACTGGACTGGTGTGAAGTGTATTCATTTTGGGTAAATTCAACTTACAAGCTAAGTGATGTATAGTGATTAAATGTATAAAGTAAATTAAAATTAAAAAGTAAAAATAAAAAATTAATAAATCTGTTGCTCAGAATTCAAACACTGTGCTAAAGCAAGTACGACCTGGGAGGAACAAATTAATTAGTAAAATACTATGTAAAAAGGGTATTTTCCATATATATCTACAGCTATCTATCTATCTATCTATCTACCTATCTCTCTCTCTCTCTCTCTCTCTCTATATATATATATATATATATATATATGTGTGTGTGTGTGTGTGTGTGTGTGTGTATGTATGTATATATACACACACATATATATATATACATATATATATATATATATATAAATATATATATATATAAATTATACAGTTATCTACTAAAACCATTTGGTGATATGCCTTACAGAATACTGTGATTTCTGTGATCTTATAACCAGGTCATATTTCATCCTAAGCTTAAGATTTATATTGGTGACTCGACTTTCTAACTAACATATTCCCCTATCCTTTGGTTCCCTACTTCTTACACTCCAACAGGAACCATTTCACATGTGTGTTATGGAATCTCCCTATGTAGACTGCATCCTTCAGTAAGCAAGATGGCAGTGAGGCTGAATTCCTCGAAATGTCTGTAACCAATTCCCATTTATACTTACCAGTTCAGACCTACTGTCAATCTTCAGATGTCCATTGCAGATTTCAGCTCTACAAGAAGGCTACGCATAAGTGACTATATCCTTTTTGTTGCTTACAGTGTCTGGTTTGGAACACATGTCCTAGGAGTCTCAGGTGCATGTTGAAAGCTTTATAAACTGTAGTCTCTCTGGCAGTTTTCATCCTGACCTTCCATTGAGTTCTCTATTCTGATTGTTGATGTCATGTGCAGCACTTCCCTATCAGTTCTGTTTTTCTTGCAGGGAAAAGCTAAAGGGATAGATGCTCTTTAGAGCATCGTCAGTCAGAGCAGGACCAGATGTCTCAGGCCTGTTTGTGTAGAACCGTGACTCTTTAGCTAAGAGCACAGAGATAAAACTGCGCATCCGAATTCTTTCACCGCAGCAGCAGCAGCAGCAGCCGCCCTCACGCCTGTATACGGCAGCGACTCTGGATCAACCTGTTTGAACTAAAAGACCTTCCCTTCCACCCTCTTGAACTAGAGTGTCTTGATATTACCCAGCCTCTACGCCTGGTTTTTTTTTTTTTTTTTTTTTGAGAGGTTTTTCGCTATAGGGCGCGTGCGCTCGCCAGACAGACAGAGAGAGACAGAGAGACAGAAAGCGAGAAATCACCCCCCAGGGGGGATGGTCACGCCGCAATCCCTTCTCCTCCATTCTCCTCTCGGGATCCTGGGCACGCACGCACACGCGCCCGGCGTGAGTTGTAAGCCACCGGGTCCGAGACGCGAACCGCGGTCGACTACGTGGGAGTCCAGCGACATAGCCATTACGCTAACTGCTGGTTCCCCTACGCCTGGTTTTATACTACCCCATTGATTCTGTGAGTTCCTGATATCCTTTGCAAAGGAAGATCTTGTTTTCTTTTCTTTGTTTTTTCTTTTTGAGAGGTGTTTGCTATAAGGTATGTACATTCACCAGAAAGACAGAGAGAGACAGAGAGACAGAAAGTGAGAAATTACCCCCCCCCCCCCAGGTGGTATGGCCACGCCGCAATCCCTTCTCCTCCATTCTCTTCTCAGGATCTTGGGCATGCATGCACACGCGCCCGGTGTGAGTTTAAGCCACCAGGTCCTGGACTTAAACAATGGTCAACTACATTAGAGTCCAGTGACATAGCTATTATGCCAACTGCTGGTCCTGCAAAGGAAGGTCTTTATGAACCTAGTACTTTAAGCCACTATGCAGCATAATCTGGATGGGAAATCACATTTTTGTATATTGTGACAATGCTTAGTGAATGAATATAAATTAATTAAAAACAAAAAAAATTTTTAAAAATCAAAAACAAAACAAAACCAACAACCATGCTTCATGGCTATACTGCCACTTCTAGCAAAATTATTTGCTTCGCTTGGCAGATTTCAGAGGGGGAAAAGAAAAAAAAATACTGCCATGCCAGAGCTTCTGTTGCCAATGACTATCACCCTGATGGTGTTCTCCAGGGAGAGAGAACACTGGGGAGAGAAAACAAGAGAACACTGCAATTTAGATTACCACTTCATTTAATAATGGGGAAATGGCATTACTTTACTGGTAATTAATTTTTTAAAAAAGAAAATCCCTAAATAAAATGTTAGCTGGACTCTGTTGATTGAAACTTATCAACACATTAGAAAAACTTGCCCCGTTAGTTTACTCAAGAGACAAATTTCACCTGAGCCTGTTACAGACCTGGCTGTGTCTTATAAAAATGTCTATTTGAGACTGAGTATGGTTATATATATATATATATATATATATATATATATATGAATTTTCCTGACCCTGATGAGAGACACAGACATATGAAAAAGTTGTTTATCCTTTGCGTAACAAACATCACACTGAGTCCCTTCCTTCGAAAGGTTAAAATTTGGAGCCATTGGTATGTTATCTGCAGGAGAGAAAAACAATACTGTAGCTTCAGGATAAATGGAGAGGAGGGGGTGAAATGGGAATAAAAACACCAACAGGAATGATAAACCAGGTTTTAATGACAAAGTCACTTTGCCAACTGTTACTCGGGTGCTGGTAAGTTGATCTGACTTCATTAGGTGATAGCCAGTCTCCCACAGCCATCATCAGCCTGGAAGAAAGCCATACGTGTTGGTCGCACAAATGGACATTGATTTTTCAATAAACTGGAACCCAAAGCCAACATCACTCCAGTGATATCTTTTCTCAGGAGAGAGGATTTCTCGCTCACGCCTGGCACCATGTCTCAGCTCTTATATTACAAGAATTACATGGGTGAAGCAGAGTAGAAAACATCAGCTCACTTAAGTCATGTGATAAATGAGGCAATTAAGTCAATTAGATGCACAGTTTCTGAGTTATATCTGTTTTGCTTTGTAAAATATCATTTTAAACTGAGTCATCTGTCTTACCATACTTGACAGCATTAGAATTCTGCAGGGCAGAAAAATTGTGCTTCTTTACCCTATGAAAACAGTGCCTACTCTCCTCATAAAGTAACGTTGGTCTTTAAGTTGGAGGCTCTGATTCCTTAACCCTTTGCAGGAAAGCAGATACACTTTGTATTTGCTCTTTGTCCATATTTCTTCACATGTATGTATTTCCTACTAGTCATTATGTGATTGAGAGATTCATAAAGAGAATTTTAAATTTTTCCAGAGCATCTCTTCTCAAAGCAAAAGGCTGAATGAGTTGTAGCAGATTTACATTGTTCTGGGAAGAGTCACTTCAGTGACCTTGTAATGAAAGGATGAGCAGTCATTCTAGCAAAGGGAAGCATGCTGGAACTTTTAGTGGCTTAATGCTGGTCTCCATCATTCTCATTCTCTTGGGATACACAACTTGTCACTGGGAAAGAATTGTGTATACCCTAGAGAGCCAAGGAGCCCTTGAGAAGGAAAATCATCATGAGACCTTTTGTTCTTCAAGAATCAATACCTTTAAAGCCCTGATGGATTCCGTGGTCCCACGTAAGATGTGTGGGCAGGTAAAGATACCATGAACCATTATGGGAAACTAACTGTGAGTAAAGGTGATACTGGAATGGTGTCAAAGCTTGATTATAGAGAGATGAAAAATTGCCCTTGACCCAAATTTGGTTTTCTTCACTATCCATACATTTTGTTACTTTTGTTTCAAAGTAGTGAGTCAGCTTTTAAAAGTCAAGAAATTTCACATGTAATTTTGTATTCCTTTGACCAAGGCACCGATTCTGTAGTTTGCCAAGGCACCGATTCTGTAGTTTGCCCCAAAGTCCCCCACTCACATAGATACACTTACTCTCCCCATTCATTTAATTGTTATTACTTTCTGGAAACAAGTCAGCTGAATTCTCCACCTGTTGCCTCAAGAGTTTTAGGGAAAAGGTATTAATGACCTCATGAAATGGGATTGGGACTGGAAACCCCTTCAGACCTAGCCACCCAGGAGTATGATTGAAGAACTTTGGCTGAACATAGAAGGTGATGCTAGGAGCTGTAGCCTTAACAACGTTCTTAACTAGACTGAACATAAATGTGAAATTTATGAGTTATGATCTAGGAAGGGCTTTATTATGGGAGAAGACAAAGACATTTAAATGTGGATTTTTCTGACCAAAAGATACATAAAACTTAAATTTGGATGATATTGTCAAATTAGAAAATAGAACAGGGTTAAATATCAACCAGTAGTTCATGAGAACACCAGTTTGCTTACTGAACAGGACTGGTCATTATCAGTCTTTTCTCTTTCCAAACTGTGCTAATGTGATAGAGAAAACTAGCTCATTGCTACTTTGATTTGGATTTCCCTGAATACCAGTGAGTTTAGGCATATTTTCAGATGTGTACTAGACATTTGCATTCTTTCAAATAAATTCCATTTTGCTACTTATTTTTATTAGGTCATTTACTTTTCCATATAGAACTGAAAGAAATCTTAGATGGTTTTCTTTCTCTGCTGTATTTGTTGCAAATGTTTTCTCCCAGTCTGTGCTTGTCTTTTAACTTTGCTAATGGATCTTTCATTGTGCATAAATTTTATTTAAATAAGTCCATTAATTTAAAATTTTATTTAGATAAATCCATTTACTTAAAAATGGTTTGTAGGTTTTATGTTTCTAGTAAATCCTCTCCATCCCATTATTATCAAAATTATCTCCTATACTTTCTTTAAGAAGCCTGTAGGGTTTTGTGTTTCTATTTGATTATTTACTTAGAAGTTTTGTTTTGTTTTGTTTTAATGTTTGTAGTGGGCTAAGGAAACAGTTATTTTAAATAAATGGAGGACTGATTAACTCAACATTATTTTCTCATTATTTCTCAAATTCAAATTAAGCTTAAACTTCAAGTTGAAATATTTAAAATTGATTTCTAATTGGAAGTTCAAATATTTGACATTAAATTTAAATACATTTTAAAACCTGTGTTTCAAATTAACAGATGTCTTCTTTATAATAAATTATTTATTTAATTTTATTTATTGTTATTATTTTTTAAATTGCTACAGGGCATGTGCACTCACAAGAGAGAGACAGAGAAAGACAGAAAGTAAGAAAACAATCCGTTAGGTTCTGGACTTGAACCATGGTTGGCCGTGTGGGAGTCCAGTGCCTTAACCACCACATCACCTGCTGGTCCCTAACAAATGTCTTTCTGACTTTGGTTTGTTTTGACATTTCATAAACATCTTACTTATCAGATATTTGGGAGGCTGATTACTTACCATCCTTTGCTCTGGAGGACTCAAACATTGCTAATAGTCAGAGTCTGAGAAGAGTCTGTTATCTAGTTACTACACAACAAAGGAAACAGTCAACAGAGTAAAGAGTCACCCTATAGAAAGGAGAAAATATCTGCAAATGACTTAGTCACTAATATCCAAAATATAAAAAGAACACAACAACCCTAAAACAAATAATCTGACTTAGCAATGGAAATGATATGAATGAACATAACTCAAAAGACAACTTATATAAATGGGTAACAAGTATTTGAGAAAATGCTTATCACTAATCATCAGGAAAATGCAAATCAAAATCAAAATGAGATATCATCTCACTCCTGTTAGAATGGTTATTTTTAAAAGACAAAAATATTTCTGGAAAGGGTGGGAAAAGGGGTAACTCTTTTGTACTGTTGTGGGAATGTAAATTAGCACAGGCATTTATTGAAAAAAATGGGGCTCGTCAAAAAATTAGAAATAGAACTAGCCTAAGTATGAATCTAAAATAATGAAATCAATATATTAAAAAAAAATCAGTACTCTCATGTTTATTGCTGTGCTATTCTCACTAGCTGAGATATGGAATCAAGCTAGGTATCTATCAACAGATAAATAATGAAAATATGATATTACATATATCATATATATATACTTATCACATATATCTCATATTCTGTGTATATATGTATATATATACATACATTTATGTGTATAATGTAATAGTATTGACAACAAAAAAAATGAAATTCTATCATTTATAGTAACATGTAGGATTCTTAAGAACATTATTTTAAGTAAAATAAGCTTGAACTGAAAGACAAAAATTGCACGTTCTCACTAATATGCAGAAGCTAAAACAAAGTTGATCTCATGGAAGCAGAGTAGAACAGTGGTTAAGACTGGGAAGTGTAGGGGGAGGAGAGGATAGAGAAGCTAGTAAGTGGGTACAAAAATACAGTTAGATAGGAGTTTAAATTCTACAGTTCTATAGCACAGTAGGGTCACTATAGTTAACAAAAATTTATTGTGTACTTCAAAATAGCTAGAAGAAAAAATTTTACAGATTTCCAACACAATAAAATGAAATGTTAAATGTTTGAAGTGATGGATATGCTAAATAATTAGACTAAATCATATATTATACTATAGCCCATAAATATGTATAATTATCATGCATCAATTAAAAATTATAAAAATTGTAAAAAAGCAAAATCAATCTTGTTAGGATTTTATATAGGATTCCATTTCATTCATAGAGTTATTGGGGTTTAATTAATATTACTAGAATATTAAATTTTCTTATCTTAAAGTTTGTTTATTCAGGCTTTATTACATGTATTTCAGTACTATCATATAATTTTTCCCTATAGATATCTTATAGGGTGCCAGATGGTGGAACATTGGTAAAATGTGATGCTCTGTGAGGCAATCTCACATGAGAACGTTCCCAGTTCAAGTTCAGAGACCTTCCTTAATACTACAGGCATGTGCTTGGCCCTGAACTGATTATCTGTGGCTGATTGAAATCGGGGGGTGGATCACAGCATTAAGATCCTGTTGGAGGAGATAAATAAATAAATAAATAAAATCTTTAAAAATAATAATCTTCCTTTAAAAAAGGCTTGGGCTTTATAGTTAAGTTTATTCATGGGAATTTTTAATAGATTTTATTTCTGAGTTGGTATTTTTTCTTTCATATTCTTTATTAGTTTTTTACTTATATATAGAAAAGTGATAGATTTGTGTATGTTGACATTGTAAAAATTTGTTTTACTAAACATTCTGACCTTCTCTGGGACAATTTTATCATATGCAAAAAATGAAAGTTTGAGTATCTTTTCCAATCTTTCCCTTTTGGTTTTTGTTTTTGGATGTGTGTGCTTGCCAGAGAGAGACAGTGAGAGGGAAACTGAGAAATCACTCCCCAAGAGGAATGGCCATATCGCAATCCCTTCTCCTCCTTTCTCCTCCTAGGATTTGGGGTACACATGCACACACATTTGGTGTGCTTTTTAAGCCTCCAGGTACAGGACTTGAACCGTGGTGGCCCATGTCAGAGTTTAGCTCCTCAACCCTATACCACCTGCTGACCTCCCTTTTCCAACCTTTCTAAATCGTTTGCTTGCCTTCTTGTATCAGTTAGAATTCCTATTCTAATTGCCATAATAGAATTAGGCATTCTATTTTGGTCAAGACTTTAGTGGAAATGCTTCTAATGTTTCCCCATTAAACATCTGTGAAGCTATTACAACAATTTTTTTTTTTTAATTAAAGGGGAATCTATTTATTCCTAGTTTGACTTCATTAAGAGTGTTTTCAATTCATAAGAAATGTCTTTTCTTAGTGAGATTATTTTACAATGTTCTCTAAATCCAGCAATGTACTGCATTATATTAATATATTCCCCAGTGCTACACCATTACACTTCTAGAGTAAATCCTGTTTGGTCATATATATTTTCTCTGGGAAAAAACAAAACAAAACAAAACAAAAAAAAACAAAAACAGAAAAACCTCTTTTATGAATATTTAACTTGAGGTATTTGTACTTATATTTATAAATGAGATTGATTTGTAATTTCCCATTTTTTCTAACTTTCTTCCATGAGACAGCCAGAGGGAAAGAGAGAAACAGAAAAAGATAATTAACTCCAAAGGGGTCCTCAAACCATAATCTACCCCACTCAGCATATCCAACCAGCATGTAAAGAGAGTCATCACAGTCAGAATGCGGGATCTCAGATGGGTACGATTGTGTTATCACTTCCCCATTACCCCCCATCTTTTCCTTTATTTTCTGGTTTTATCACAGTATTATGTAACTTAATCAAATAAATTTTGAAGTTTTTCAATATTTTTAAGGCTTTAAAAAATGCTTTTCACAGAGCAGTTACCTGGTCTTTACAGGTTCCAACTGCCTTATAAATTCTTTTTGAGCTGGCGTCTTTTATCAGGATAGATTTTTAATACAGTTATTGACATATGCAATTATTACCTCTTCTAGGGTCATTTGAAGTAATTTATGTCTTTTAAGAAAAGCCCACATTTTCATTATTTTTATTATGTTTTTGGAAAAACGTTTTCATAGCATTCTATCAAGATTTCTTGAATTCCTTATTTATAATTAGACATTTTTCACTACTTCAAATATTTTCATCTTCTTTCATTTTCATTCAATATGCTTACTCAAGTAAGGAGATCACTAATTCTCATTTTATTAATTAAATACATTGTACAGTCTAATTAGTGTTATTAATTTACTAATGTCCACTGATCTCTTTATTGAATCTTGCTTCTGTTTCAGCAAGAGTTGGTTCTTTGCGTGTGCTTTACTAGAAGCTTTTAAGAGCCACAGTGGAGCACTGTGAGGGTATTTATGTGAAATTATTTATGTAAGGTTCTGTCCATAGATGTGAGGTTTTAAGCAATCACTTAAATTAAGGAAAATAAGGCAAATTTAATTATAAACCACATCATTGTAGATGGGTAGAGCTTTTAAAAATCTTATCTGGGACCAGGAGATGGTGTAATGGTTATGTTGCAGGACTCCCAGGTAGTTGACCACGGTTCAAGTCCTGGACCTAGGGACTTAAAACTCACTTGTGTATGCATGCTCAAGATCCCAAGAAGAGAATGAAGTAGAAGGGATTGTGGTGTGGCTATCTCCCCTGGGGGTGATTTCTTGCCTTCTGTCTCTCCATCTTTCTGTCTCTTCAGAGAGCGCATGTGCCCTACAGCAAAAAATCACTCTTAAAAAAAAAGTCTTTTCTACCTCTATCATTATCTTTATGTATTTATTCATTTATTCAAATAATATTTTTGAGTGCTTACTATGTACGTCATGCTGTGCTCTGTGCTGAGAATATAGCAGTAAACTAACTAAACATGGTTCCTACCTTCTTAGGGCTCATATTCTGGTGGAAAAGACAGGTATTAAGCAGATAAACATAAATGAGTGGTTATTTTTTTATTGTCCTATGCATTTTCAAGAAAGAAACAGAGTGCTCTGAGACAGGATTATTTAGATAAAGAAATTGGAATGTCTCTCTGGAAAAGTGACATTTAAGAGTAATGATAGATATTGGGTGGGGAGAGAGTGGAAGTAGGGTAGTCATGGTGGAGGAAACAATGTATGTCTGGAGATGATAATGATCCTAGATTGCTCAAAAAGGAAAAGATAACAGCGTGAAGCTAAAGGAAATTAAGCAGTTGGGGAAAAATAAGGCTGGAATATAGACCAAGACCTGAGCATGATATGCCTGAAGTCACAAGTAGAAATTCTAGATTTGATTTTAAATAAAATGAGAAATTACTGAAAATACTTAATATAGGGAGCAACACAATGAAATCCTGAAAGACTCATTTGCCTCAATGCAAACTAAAAAGTGAGGCAAAGAAAGTGTGCAAGAAGAAGAGGAGACAGAAATTGTTGGTGTGTGTTATGCAAGAATAAGGGTCACTTAGGCTGAAGTGGTAGAGATGACAGAATGTGCACTGATTTGAAACATTTCACCAAATCAAATCCACATGACTTGATGATAACTTTTTACATAGTGTAAAATGCACACAACATAAAATTTACCATTTAAACCATTTTTACTGTATAATTCGGTGGCATTTAAGTACATGCACAGTACTGTGTGGTCATCACCACTATCTAGTTCCAGAATGTTTTCATCACGCCCAAAGGAAGACTCATACCCATTAAGCCGTCTTTTCTTGTAACAGATTGAATTGTATGCCTCCCTAACACTCTTATACTGAAGTCTTAGTCCTTAAAAATCTCAAAATATGACCTTATTTGGAAATAGGCCCTTTAAAGAGGTAAGTAAGGTAAAATGTGGTCATCCGAGCAGTCCATAATCCAATATGAAATCACTATGAAGAGATTAAGAGAGACACATAGAGAAAAAAGTCCTGTGAAGTCACAAGGGAAGACAGCCTTGAACAGCCAAACACAGAAGACTCAGAATAAATTAACCCTGTAAACCCCATGATCTCAGACTTTTATCCTCTAGAACTGTGGGAAAGTAAATTTCTGTTATGAAAGCCACCCAGTCTGTAATACTGTGTTATGGCAGCCCTAACAAACTATTCTAATACAATTCAATTCCCCAGCCCATGAAAACCACTAATTTGCTTTCTGTCTTTATGGATTTGTCTATTCTGTCTACTTCATAGAAATGGAATTATACAGTATATAATATTTTATGTCTTGCTTCTTTCATGCATTTAACATAATGTTTTCACAGTCTATCCCTGTTGTAGTATGTATTAGTACTTTATTGCTTTTGCAGCTGAATAATATATTTTACTCTACCCACAGTTTGTTCCTTCAGTCATTGATGATGTTTGGTGACCACTTGTAGTATTGTCAAATGCTGTGCATAGAAAGCCAGATCTCACATGGCTAACTGCAATTCAAATCTCTGTCCCAGTGGCTTACAAAACACAGTGGGTCATGCATGTGCATGCCCCAATTCCTGACAGGATATAGAAGTGAAGGAAAAGAGATTGTGGCATGACCATGTCCCATTAAGGGGTTCTCTCTTTTTCTCTGGAAAGTAAATGTGGCAACTGGAAAAGAAAAAAAAATGATTTTTACAGGGGCAAGAAGATGGCACAGTAGTAAAACTCAGTGCTCTGGGGACCAGTAGATGAAGTAGTGGTTACATCGCTGGACTCCCACATGGCAACCGCAGTTTGAGTCCCAGATCTAGCAGCTTAAAAATCACACTGGATGCATGTGCTTGAGTGCCCAAGATCCCAGGAGGAGAATGGCAAAGGGATGGCAGTGTGGCCATCCCCCTGGGGGAGGGGGGTGATTTCTCAGTTTCCCTCTCACTGTCTCTCTCTCTCTCTCTCTCTCTCTCTCTCTCTCTCTCTCTCTCTCTCTGGTGAGCACATGTACCCTATTCCCAAACCTCTAAAAAAAATCTTCAATGCTCTATAAAAAATGACCCATATTGGAAGGTTCTAGATTCACACACAGAGATTGCACTGAGTGTAGTAGACACTTACATGCCCATGACCTAACACTGGCCAATGGTTGGGGCAGATATTTACAATAGGACCCTATTAAGGGTGTTGCATCTCTGTTTCTGTCTTCCTCATTCATAGAAATAATAATAATAATAACCCTAAAAATGCAAAATTCATTATTGAAAAAGAAGAGGGCCATCCCCATAGCTAAGCAGCTGGCGGATCCAGATCCTACATGGCCCAATGTAGTTCAGGTCAAGGCCTCTGAGCTTGAAGATAACAAGCAAGCATACCCGAAATCCTGAATAGAAGTAGGGAGGAATGGTGGGAGAAAAACTGTGGTGTGATCATGCTTTCTCTCTTGCTCTTATTTTCTCTTTCAACTGCCCTCTGGCAATAAGACAATTTAATAAAAAAGAAAGAATCACTTCCATATTTTTAGCTAGGAGACTAAAATGAATGTATGTCACTTACTGATGTGAGAATAAACAGAAGGAGAATATATTAGAAGAGAAACTTGGGAAGCCTTATGTCTACAAAAACTTAATGACTAGTCACTTGGCCCAGGTGGATCTGTGTCCTTCCTACTCCATTGTAATCATTTTTGCATGAAAAAAAAAATCAGCATTTCAAACTATTTTAGTGGTTTCATCAACTTGTCTTTTCTATCTGCCAAATAAAATTATTCTTGGCCATTTCCAGCCCAGAGATATGACTTACGGTTAACCAAGAAATTCCTAAAACAAACAAACAATAACTATAGGCAAAGACTTCCAACATATGAACACATAACTGAGTTTAAGTCCTAATCTATCCAGAGTATTAAAGTTCTATCAAGAACCAAATGATCCTTTTTCTTGATCTCCAACAGGCCAGTTATTTTTAAATTGCATTTTTGTTTCTGATTATAAAAATAATATAAAGTGATTACTAAAAATAGCTCATATTTTACAAAATTAAGAATCTATAGGAAGAATTACAGAAGAAAATAAACACTACTTGTGATTTTTCCACCCGTAAATAAGAACTATTAACATTTTACAATATTTCCTTTTTTCTATAGACTTTACAAACTACTTTTCTAAATTCAGGAGTTGTGTTTCTAAAAGAATTGTGGTTGACAAAATTGAGATTGCTGTGCTCAAAGTGCTATAGAAATATAGACTTAAAGATAAAATATTAAATTGCATTAAATTAGTTTTAAAACATAACAAATAGAAATTTTAGAACTTAAAATTACTTAAATTCTTTCTCTATTAGAAAGCTCTTTTCTTAATCACCTTCTTCAGTTATACAGAAAATATTATTTCAGTGTCATGGCCCAATGTGGTTTTATGCTATGCAAACATTTCGCTTTTTGGAGAATTTTTTTTTATTATTTAATTTTTTATTATTATTATTTTTAAATTTACAATAGGGCATGTATGATCACCAGAGAAAAATAGAAAGAGAGAGAGAAAGTGAGAAAGCAAGCTACCAGGTCCAGGACTTGAACTGTGATCAAACATGTGGGAGTTCAGAGCCTCAACCACCACACCACCTGCTAGACCCTTGGACAAGTTTTTATTTCATGAATGTCTTTAGCATTTATAGTGTCTAACACTTGTCTTTGCAATTAGTGGCAAAATGCTTTAGTACTGTATCAGTCTCATCCCTCACTTGTACCAACCTCTTCAATGGTTTTAAGAACACATTTCTTTGGGTGTGGCTTTCGATTTCTCTAGTAAGAGAGTGAGCTCTTTATTTTTCTTGGAATATTCAATAGACTGATTTAAATAGTTTGTAGGAGGAGCTAACAATACTTGCAGTCTTCTTTTGTTTAAGAGAATCAAACAAAACTGAGCATGTTTGAAATAAGCATCTTCATAATAATAACATAGAATGACATTTCCACATTGTTAATGTAAGATATCCTAATAAAAAAACTAAGTTCTCAAAATCAAATTTACAAATTGTATATATTTTTGTACAATTAGAATTTATTATCTTTGTAATCTACACTTTTAAATTAATATTCTAGAAGAACTAGGTGAAATGTTATTAAAAAGATAGAGTCAGCAGATGGAGTGGTGGTTAAGGTACTGGATCCCATATGGCTGACTCCAGTTCCAGTCCCAGATCTTGTGGCTTGGAAAACATACTGGAACCACAGATACTACAGAAACTGAAGGAGGAGGTAGGTATTAGGGAATGGGAGAAATCAGGTAAAAAAAAAAAAAAAAGAAAGAAAGAAAGAAAGAAAGAAAGAAAGCTCTTAAAAGACACAAAAATTAAAAGTTACCTGGTGATGGGGACCAGCAGTTGGCTAATAGTTATGATCGTTATGTCGCTGGAGTCCCATGTAGTCCACTGTGGTTTGCCCAGACCCGGTGGCTTAAACTCACACTGGGCACGGTTTCCCGAGAGGACAATGTAGGAGAAGGGATTGTGGCATGGCTATCCCCTCTAGGGGGTGATTTCTTGCTTTCTGTCTCTCTGTATCTCTCTGTCTTTCTGGCAAGTGCACACGCCCTATAGCAAAAACCTCTCCCCCCACCTTCCAAAAAAAAAAAGTAAATGTTATCTGGTGATGATGATGTATATGGTAATTTCTTTGACTGGGCTAATATGCACTCTATTCATGCTCAGAAAAACAATTTCATGTGCTGTATAGAGGTACACTAATTATATGTAAATTTTTAAAAACCGCAGGAGCCAACAGATGGAGAGGTAGTTAAGACACTGGACTCTCACAGGGCTGACTACATTTCTAGTCTCAGACCTGGCAGCTTGCTTTCCCTCTCTCTTGCTTTTTCTTTCTCTCTGTCTCTCTCTCTAGTGACTATATGTGCCATACGATAGATTTTAAAAATAAATAAAAGTAAAAATAACTTTTCAAAAAGCTAATGGAAAATCCATTTTATATTAAAAAAATGCGTAACTTTCTATTATTTTCACAAAAATAAATTTTTATCTTCATTCTCAAAAGAAAAGAAAAACACCCAGGGCATGCATGCATGCGTGCCTAAAATCCTAAGAGGAGAATAGAGGAAAAAGGATTGCAGCATGACCATCCTCTCTGGGAGGATGATTTCTCACTCTACCACCCCCTGTCTCTCTCTCTCTCTCTCTCTCTCTCTCTCTCTCTCTCTCTCTGCTAGTGAGTGCACTTGCCCTATGGCAAAAAGAAGAGAGAAAGAGAGAGAGTTCATTGCAGAATGTAAATAGTATTGGTGCATTTTATTGCATAGTGCTTTGGGTGGAAAATACATCGCTATTAAGTAATAGTCCATCCAGTAGACAAGCACCACATAAAATGGCTTCCCGCTTGAAATTTCCATGAGACCACGGTTATAAATCTACCTAGGATTCTTTCAAGGCTATGTGGACTTGGAGTGTCACTGTAGACTTGTGATAAAATAAAAATAAAATGTTAAAACTTGAATCACTATAGCTTGTCACAACTCATCTCTATGAATATACTCTGAGATGTCTTGTTATAAAGGACCTGGAAAGACCTGGAATGACCCAATCTCATGGCTCCAAAGCCAATATGCCACATTCAATCTCATGGCCCAAGTAAAAATAAAATGCTGATACCACATTTTATTCATCTGTTTTGTTCACTACAGAAAGATATATTTTGTGACAAAAATATGAAGTGAGAGTAACTGTCATTACTCTGTCAATATTCTCTCTTGACACAAGGTAATGGTGGAAACATGGCTAGAGGTTGAGCCATTTCTGGAAAAAAATCATCAGTCAGTTTGCTCATGATTCATTTGTTTCAGAAAAGGTCAGAATACCAAGGTCGTTTTGAAACTCCACCAGAAATCAGTTTTTTTCACATTAATTGAAGCAATTTTATTTTCAAATTTTTTTACTAGTTTATTCTAATATACTTCACTGATAGGTATAAGACATTTTATATGTCAACTGTCCTTATTTGAAAATAATGTTGCATTTTTAAAAATTAAGATTTTAATGTTTATGTCAGTGTTTACACATTTTGTTTAGTTGCTTAAAATTTTACAAAATTATAAGTTTGAGTGACTAATTATTCAGAAGCAGTAAGATGAGAGAAACTACATTATGTTTCTTTTACTCTGGGCTGGACCACCCTCAACCATATGAGAAATTATCTTCCAGAAACTGTATTCACAGTAAAAATTTTACTTAAATAAAAATTTTGTCTTGTAGCCTAGGAAAATGAGATGTTGGATTCAGGAGATTTATGATGACATATTTCACAGCTAAACACTGAACTATAAGTGCCAGTATCTGGAAAGAATTAGTCAGTGGTCGAATGTTTTAATTTACATCTTGATGTCTATGACCAAAGTCAAGGTTAACTTGAAATTTTACCTCAACACCTACAAGACTTTTCTAGTCAAGCCTATAAAGGTTCATTGATTCTTTCAGTTATTCAACTACTATTTTGTGCCAAGTGCTGATGACAGTAGGAAAAACAGTTATTCATTCATGCATATGTATCATAAATATTTACTGGGCACCTATTGTTTGTCAGACATTGTTCTAGATAATTCTAGAGATATGTCAATGAAAAAAACTACCCAAAATATTCAGAAAGGTTTCCAGATACTATCCTGGAAACCTCCCAGCGGGTCAGCCTCACAGAACATTGGTATTTTGCCACTGCACCACCATCTGGCCCCTGAACTGACTGTCTTTAACTATGGACAGCATTGGTCTAGGTTTATGCCCCATTTGTCTAAGTGTATGCATACTCATCATTTCCTGAAGTATTTTTAACTTCCATTAAACTTGGAGTTGCTATGTCACCTCTTCTAAATTTAAAAATTTCTGCCATTTAGCTCCTTGAGTGTCTAACAGAAAAGATTTATTTTTACATTTCCATGTGCTCTAAAAACAGAAGAAAATTGCCACCAGAATTTCTTAAAAGAGCCCCCTAATATTGAGTAGCAACAAAACAACATTTATTTGAGCACTTTGTGACTCATCGGGTCCTCTAATTGGGATTTTAAGTTGTCTATTCAATGGGTATAGATGCCAGCTGAGAGGCTTTCCTTTTACATTTAGTAGGAATGTCCATTATGCCATGGCAGCTGTTAAGGTTGCCACTCCAACTCGAGTAGACAAGGAAGAGGTCTTCCCTTCCTAAGGGACCAGTATTACAATCACATTCTGGACATTTTTAGGCAGATCTCAGTTGCACCTTGTTAAGTTTTCCCACAAGAAGATTCTGAGATAAGGAATCAAGTTCAAATAATTGTTTTGACAAAAACGAGCAATACTGAGTGGAAAATGTGAAGGTGACACAATAGGCAGGAGAAAGCCAATAAAAGTTATGCTATTGAACCAGCTACCACAGTAGGCAACTGGAGGTTATTCTCACAGGGGAACTCAAGTAAATAAAGCTAAATACATATCTCAAAGTTATCCCACCTATGAGCCAAAGGATACACCAACTCCTAGATTCACTGGCCAAGGGCTGTCCTTTAGGTATTAACTCCTTGGTGTTTCTGACCCGTCACTTTTCAACTAGGGATGGGTTAAAAAAGATAAATCCTTGGACTCTCTGGTAGTTGAAAAATGGAAAGAGCAAACTGAGATGGTTGAGTGATACAGGTTAGGCCTGATAGCATCTGTTCCACATCTGGATCCACCACCTCTCCAGGATTGCATACGTTAATTAGGCTGCTAGCACATGATTCCATCAAGCACACTTTGCAGAGATGACAATGCAAGTGATCCCTCTGGAATTGTGCAGGTTGGCCATGCCCAGCTGGGGCCAAGTTCAGTTCACACAATTACTACTGAGTCGTCCAAAACAAATAGAAAAATACATCATGACTTTACTGACGACCCAATATTTTGTTGGTTCATGTGACATGTTAATCACATAACATGTTGATTCTCTCATAAGTAGCATCCTACAATTTATCATGGACACAAATGGCCTGACATCAGCCACCATGGTTCAATTTTAGACATTTTTAAATGGCTTCTATGGGGTAATAAGCCCAACTGACCCACTGAACCTTCAGACATACTGAGGTGAGGCTGAACCTTCAGACATATTGACCCTGGTATCTCTTTAGGATTAGTACTGTTCACTAACTGGTCTCCTCAGCCAGGCATCCATAATCCATAACAATTCATGTGATGTTCCTGGAACCAAAGGGGAAGCTGATGGATTACAACACAAAAGATGAAAAGCCAGGGATATTTGTTCCCAGTAGAATGCACTTTGCATCTTGGGTCACATTCTCTTTTATCCACTAATATGCAGAAAAACACACGTACAAACATGCCACTATTTAACAAATTAATGAAGCACTAACAATAGCCTATGTTTTATCTTGGGAATATGCATATGAATAAGATAAATATTAACCCACATAAAGCTCCTGTATATGAAGAAAAACAAACATAAAAACAGACAATTTTATCAATAGTACACTATGGGAATTGCTGGTAACATAGTTTCTGAAACAGCAGTCTTTAAATATTGGAGTATGCCTAATTTGTCTAACTCCAGGCGTTGGTATAAAAGTGAAATTGGATTCACCTAACCCAGGTATCTACGTATAACCAAATGTTTAACTTGGGACTTTACCATACTAATAAGAATTTCTAAAAATGCTTGAACCTATTCATCGACATGAAAACTATCTAATTTGCCATACCAAACTTAAACTAAGATATTAATAAATCAAATATCATCCAGTGGAGTTCAGCTATTCATTCAAAGATTGGCCAGAAGAGCAACCAGGACAATCATGTCCTTTCTCATCTCAACTGGATTCCTAATCTTCTTGGTTTGCTGATTTTCTGCATATTTCACAATGTCTTCTTTTTGTCTCATGTAATCTGCCCCAGCATTGTGTCATCCTGAAAGCTTATTTCAAGTCTGTTTTAAGTAATACCTTTTTTTTTTTTTTTTGAGAGGTTTTTGCTATAGGGCGCTAGCGCTCGCCAGAAAGACAGAGAAAGACAGAGAAACAGAAAGCAAGAAATCACCCCCCAGGGGGCATGGCCATGCCTCAACCCCTTCTCCTCCATTCTCCTCTCGGGATCTTGGGCACGCACACACACGCGCCCAGCATGAGTTTAAACAACTGGGTCTGGGACTCGAACCACAGTCGACTACATGGGAGTCCAATGACATAGCCATTATGCTAACTGCTGGTCCCAGTAATATCTTTATCACTTAATTTCTTTTGAGTTTTTCTTCCCTCTAGTGTTCTCTAACATGCCTGCTCCCATTCCTTGGCTCTCTCACTGGGCTGACTACTTGCCAGCAATGTTCGCTTTGCTGGCTACATTCCCTGCCATAGTGAAGGATGGTTAAATTCAGCTCTATTTGTCTGAAGATTCACTTCCTAATTGGAATCTGTGCTCAGTATAAGCCCCTCATTTCACAGTGCTAAGATGCTTCCAGTGCAGACTATCATATAACAGCTTACTGGACCTAGTGTTCTGATATCATGTGAGAAAATCAACATAGAAACTAAATAGTATTTCCAGTAATAACTGTGAACTCCGAATAATACTAATCATACCAGGTAGAATATTGAGTACAACAGAAGAGTCTTATTCTAGAGTAGACACCCTTGATTGTGTATGAGAATAATAAAGAGTTTCATAGTATTTTTATATACTAGTTAATTACCCAAGTGCAATAGGTTTTTGGGTCACCCATAGCATTTTTTTCTCTGGCATTCCTTTCATGAATAAAGTAAGTCTCATTGTGTGATTATTTTTAAAAATGAACAACTTACAGATAAATCTGATACCATTCTGCAAAAATTAATCTGAGTTTTGATGAGCTTGATAAAAATCACAATAAATTAACTCATCACCATACTCAATCAATTATTGCCAATAGTCTTCTGAATTCATTGTTCATGGTTACATATTCCACCCACAGACATGCTCATAAAAAATAAATATGGAAGGGACTATTAGAACTGACTTTCTCTAAAACATTTGTCTCAGCATTTTCTTTTTATTCCTTTGCATGCTAAGCATTTATGCTTGTTACTGATATCATGCTTTAGGAGAGGGTAAAAGGCAACAGAAGGAGAGAACCAGTATTTATTGAACACTAACTGTGAGATAGGTACGGTTCTTTACAAAATCTGATTTTATAAAGTCCTTGTAGATTTCATTTTTTTATGGTTAAAGAAACTGAAATTTGAAGATAACTAAATTTCTTATAGTTTGAATCTACTGATGTTACACTGTTCCATTTATGTTTTTGCTATAAGATAAATGAGGTTGAAAAAGTGTGTTTGATTATCTTGATCTTCTTGGAAAACTACTTCTATTTGTTATATTCCCATGCATTCACTGAAGTACCAGTATCTGAACACTTGCTTTATGGGACATTTTTAAACCCATCTTCCTCCTGCTCATTCTCCATGATCGTGGCGTAAGCAGACATCTTGCCAAACTTCTGAGATGCTGAGGGCAGTATAATTGCAAATTTAAAGTGACTTAACCTCTTTGGAGAGCAGAACTATCCTTTCTGGCTGATCTCTTCATATAGACCTGAGGAATGGGAGGAAAGTACAATGCTACTGCTTTGTATATTTTAACTCTGACTTCAACCAATGGAGCACTAATCTCAGCTGACTCATTCCAATGAACCAAATGTCAAACTGCGTTTCATTCCTGTGAGATCTTCACAGATATCAAACAGCCCTTTATAGGTTAAAGGGTGGCCCTGCAGAAGACTGATACCCCAGAAAACAGCTGTGCTTATCCAGGGTGAATTCACCCCATAGTCCCAAATAGAGACACCTACCAGCCATTCTGAACACTCCTGAATCTGTGCTTCACATGCCAGGGGAGGAAATAAAAACTATTCTTCCTCTGATTTTATCTCTATGAAATTAAAAGATTGGATTTCTGGAAACAACTAGATGACTGAGTAAATTTTTATACAGCTTCATCTCAATAGTTGGTAACATTTAGACACAACCTGAGATTCCTAGACTCAAGCCATTCCCTACTGTTAAGAAAACTTTTTTCTTCTCTCTACCTCCCTATAAAAATGGGCTCACTGTTCTTTATTTAGTCTAACAGAAGGATCCATGTACCAGCCCTGCCTTAGCTTTGCTTGGCTCCAATTGTACAAACTAACCACACACAGTTGGATGGCAACTGCCGTAGCACCCTGCCTGCTTCTCCAAATTCATGAGTGGAGTTTTTCCACCCACAGTGTCAGGTACAGGATCTGAAATGAAGATCAAAATTTCATCGTACAGAAAGGGGGGAAATTCCAATGAAATAATATCGCTACCAAGGTTAAGTTATACTGACCTGCTCCCCCATGGGTAATAATAATACAGACTGCCAAATTTTTAACTGATTAATCATTATAATCCTGGCACTATACTACCTTCCTTTCATATATTACCTCATTTAATATTTTACCTTTTAAAGAAGGCAATATGGAATTCATCTATAAAGTCATATATCAAATTCTTAACTGCTTAAATATATTCCTCCTGCTTTTTTTAAAAATATAAAATCATAGTTTGTTTTAATTCAGTGGAGCTGCTGGTCCTCTCCTATCTGCGGTCCCTGAGTGCTGTCAGCTCCCTGCTGCCATGCAATACCAATTACATATTTTCAGACCGCTAATCTCTCTCCACCCCACCAGCTTTCCTGAGCCTGACCACAGAGTGACAACATCAGCTGCACCATGCCACGGAAAACAGAACTCAACATTTCAGGAGAACCAGCTCAGCTAAGAGAATTTCCTGAATCGTGAAAAACCTCTTAATGCTTCAATATTTCATTAACCTTAGCTTTACCTGCTTCTCTTTGGGCCGCAGGAATCATAATCATAGGAACATCTTTAATCCAACCACAAAAAGAAACAAGATGGTTGCTTTTGGCCCACAGACACCCTCTAATCCCGGCAATAAGGTGCTGTAGTTCAGTGGGCAATGTGGCAAAGTAGAAATCCTATTTCCATGGCATCCAGAAAACCAAGATAGTATATGACCCTCAGCTAGTATTTAACCTCTGATTCTGCTGAGACTATTTGGATATGCTGTTAAAAAAAAAAAAAAAGTTGGAAAAATTCTAGTCAAATATCAAAGAAAATACTTCCAAGAGTGAACACTAGCTATCACCTGTTTCTACAAATCGTTCAAGTCATATATTTTAATATTTTAAAACCACATTCAACCACAGCTTCTGTGGACCTTTATCAAGTCTGGGGATCCTTTCCTACTTCTAAAAGAAAACACTGCCTTGATGGGATTGTTAAAAATGTTTAATCCCTCACTTTGAAACCATCTATCATATCACTAAGCATAGATATGCTATTTTCTTAACTTTTTCTCTAGTTTGCTGCTTTATTTTTAGGAAAAACCATCAGTCATTCTCTACGACTTTAGTCAGGTCTTGAGAGGATTTGGAAGTTTTAATAGAACTTAAAGGTTAACAAATCAATTATCTTCTTATTGTTATCTTATTTCTCTTCATTTTCTCATCTTTCTCTTTAACCTAAAATGCATTTACTTTTTGGGGACTATCTTCTAAATTGCTAGATCTTATTGCTCGAGTGAACATGGGATGAAAAAGAAAGTTCTGTGGTAACATCTGTTATATGTTTCTGTAGCCAGACCTTTCACAAAGTGTAAATAAGTGGTACTTGCTCTTTATTGGCTAGAACTGTTTTATCTGTTTCTGAAATACTGAACTAGTCTTATTAAAGGTCTTGTGAGGAATTAGGCGATCAAGTAAAGTAAGGGAATCAAGTTTAAAATATAAAAATTAATTACTACTATGTTCATTTGTTTTTAAAAGGAGGAAGTGACTTCACAGTGTACATTAAGACTTAGCCGCAACCACACAGCACTACAGTGTCTCAGACTCAGAATCAAAATTCTATTAGTGATCTAAAGCTCTCATAGATTGTGTTACACAATACATAATACTGGATTAAACTAAGACACTCTTTCCATTACAAAGATTCTGCCGAGTAATTCATTCCCTAAGCTAGTACTTCAGACCCAATGACTAGCTAATGCTCTGAACTGAATGTAAAAGATAGCACCAAATGGCCACAAATATTGTCCATAGAGGAGCTAAAACTGGAATGAAACTAAGGTATATTTTATTATGGAGAAAGAAAAGACAGTACTTTTGATAACAGATCAAGTAATTTGTCAAAATTCAAAAGGAACATCTTATTGACACTTTCATGGTCAGCATTTACCTGAGTAAGGGAAAAATGATTAGAAAGGGAGATGCTACTTCTGGAGAATGCTCCATTTTTCATTGTGCAGTTTACTAGCACTTCCATATGATTTATGAGTATCAGTGATAAGCTGACAATAGAAAAAGCAAACAAGTATATGTTTCCTCTGCTTTAGACACTCTAACTTTGAGGACCAGCTACAGTGATGCGTACTGCTAAGACACTGTGCTCCACAGGGCAAGACCACACAAGAGGTCCACATTTGACTCCCAGTCCAACCTAAAGGCTGGGCACAATGGCATGCACCTGTAATCTCTAGGACTCGGGGAGGCTGAGGCAGGAGAATCAAGAGTTTGAGGCTGGCCTACATAACAGCAAGAACTCTTCTAAAACAAATCTTATTTTAAATCTTATAAAAATTAGAGAAATAAAACTTACACCTTATTATTATAAATCAAAATCTTCTCAGTCACCAGTTAGTTCTACGTCCTACCAAAAATTGGAGCACAGACAATTCCCTTTACTCTTTTCAATAGCAAAATGCAAATATCAGCAGAAGCCAAATTTTCTCTTCATTTTAGCCCAGAATAGAAGGTAAAAGCTTTAGGAAAAATTTTTCAAATAACTAAAAGATCATCAATGATGGTCACGTTTTTATAGCAACACATTGGTGGGGTAACATGTGTGTTCTTCTTTTATCCACTACTTTTGCAATCCCAGCCTCAGAGACTTGGCAAGGTGAGACCAAACAAAGAGGAAATGATGCTTTGATAAGCTGAAATAAACCCTGAAAAGAGAGAGATCTGTGAGTTCTCTGAACCTACATATACTCTGTGACAGCAATCTAAGAAGGCACCAAGGCTTCAGAAGGAAGTCTTGCATAGTGCATGTAAGAGCCAAAATCATAGACACCAAAATTCCCTGGTCAAAAAAAAAAAAAATCTTCTGTGCCCAAATACAGCATATAAAGAACTTCAGACCTCAAATGACAATGTAACCTGGACTAATGTAATTACAGTTCGTTCTTGACAAAGTATTGACAGATACCCAAACAAGTCTCTCTGATGTATCACAACAAAATAGTATCACAATATTTTGGAGGACAAGGAAAACCAGTCACACTGACCAAGAAATTTTAATTTTCGGGGTTGATACAAACATTTTTTAATGTGGGGTCTGTAGGTGGCAAGGAGGTTAAGGCGCTGAATCCCAAATGGGCTGGTTCATGACCTGGACTTGGTGACTTGAAAAGCTTGCTGGGCTTGTGTGCATGTGTGCCCAAAATCCCAAGAGGAGAATGGAAGAGGATTGCAGCCTGGCCATCCCCCCTGGGTGCTATTTCTCACCTTCTTTCTCTCTCTCACTCTCTGGCAAGTGCACATATCCTATAGTAAAAGCAAAAAAATAATATTTTTTTTAAATCACTGTGATTTCTTTTTATAAATAAGCTTGTTTTGCTTTGATTAAAAGCAAACTTTGATAGTTCAGATACTATCGACATTACAAAATACTCAATACCCAAATATGTGCTCTTAAAAAAAAAAAAAAAAAAAAAAAAAAAAAAAAACTGGTATTTTTTTGCCTGCTTCAGCTTTGGGTATGTCCTTTGACCTTGAAGAAGTCATTGAAATGTGCTGTTTAAAGTTCCTAATCTTGAAGATGAGAGTAAGTGTAGCTGTCAGGCATACCTCATAGAGCCAGTAGACACAAAATTGCCACTAGTGGTAATAGTGCTAGTATTTAGAGTTGGTGCAATCATTGCTGTTTTTATCTGTTTGTTCTGCTATGACATGTTTTGAAAATGACATAGCTTCTCTAATAAAATTGATCAATAATTATTATTTACATGGTATCTTATAGACATATCTAGTTTCTCTAGCTAGGAAATATAAATATTGGAAATAATATAGATATGTGCTATATTTGTGCCTGCTTTGATAAATGTATTCAACAATAACTAGAAATCAACTTAGTGGCTATGTTTCTAACCAGAGTATAATTATATAGAACTCTGAGAAGTCACTTACTAAATTTATAAACTGAGAAGGTACCTGATTCATCTATGGTCATGTGAAAATATTCAAATATGAGTAGGTTGTCTTTTAAGTGATATTCCAATAACCAAAATTTTGGTGGCAAAATTATTTGAAATAGAGCATGGTGTCTTAACCAAGCAGCATTTTTGCTTTAAGTCAGGGAAACAAGATCTGCAAAACCAGGAAATGTGGAGGGAGCATGGAAAATATTTAATCAACAGTTATCCCTCTACAGGAAAATCACTGGTGCCCATAAAATGAAGCAGATGACAGCGTTGCTCTGTCTGTTAGTATCATGGGAGGAGGCACTGGGTGTGCAACTTTTTTCAGTTCAATAAAGGGAAAAAACATAATACTGTAATCTGGGAGTGAGAGATGGGAAAATGGGGAAAGGTGTGGAGTCAACATTGTACCTTCAGAAGATCAATTTGGTCTATAAATGCTACTTTTATAAATTATATATACAAAGGAAAAATGAATAAAACCATTTAAAAATATCTAAGATATCTGAATTCTGCTCCTCTGTAACTTTTCAATTTAATATTCTCTCTATCATAACTAGAATTTATGAAAATGACTAAAGTCAGTTTGTGGGTCCTTTCTAGTTTAAGAACTGCTGAACTGATAAATTGCCTATCATGGGATTAATCTAGAAATCTATATTTCAATATACTCATGAAATACTTTATAATGTTTGGAGTTCTTATTTCTTATTAGGGAAAAAGAGTGACATCAAACATCACTCTAAGGGCCAACAGGTGGCGTTGTGGTTAAGGCACAGGACTCCCACATGGCCTACCATAGTTTGAGTCCCAGAACTGGCAGTTTGAAACTCATGCCAAGCACATGTGCGTGCATGCCCAAAATCCCGATAGGAGAATGAAGGAGAAGGGATTGCAGCATGGCCATCCCCCAACCCCCCGCCCCAGGGGATGATTTCTCATTTTCTGTTTCTCTGTTTCTCAAGCTTACATGCCCTGTAGCAAAAATCTCTCTCTCAAAAAAAAAAAAAAAAAAAAAATCTAATCAACGGTCATTGTAGTTAAAATCTATAGTAATGTGTTCTTTTTTTTTTTTTTTTTGGAGAGGTTTTTTTCGCTATAGGGCGCGTGCGCTCGCCAGACAGACAGAGAGAGACATAGAGACAGAAAGCGAGAAATCACCCCCCAGGGGGGATGGTCACACCGCAATCCCTTCTCCTCCATTCTCCTCTCGGGATCTTGGGCACGCACGCACACGCGCCCGGCGTGAGTTGTAAGCCACTGGGTCCGAGACGCGAACCGCAGTCGACTACGTGGGAGTCCAGCGACATAGCCATTACGCTAACTGCTGGTTCCCTATAGTAATGTGTTCTTTAGTTACTTGTTACATTGAATGAAAAGTTGCTTTTGTAAAGCTACATATTTTTGAAGAAAGGATGAGATACAGTAATTTAGTGTTTGTATATTATCTCTCTTCTCTCTTCTCTCTTCTCCTCTCCTCTCCGCTCCTCATGTCTCAGATCTTGCCTTCAGCACTTGTTATCCAAGACTAAGTAGAGTTTGAACTACAATTGCCCACACCCAACCCCAGAGAGCAGACATGAGAAACAAAAAGAAGTTAGATAGGCTGTGATATTTTCTTAGTCTCCTGATGTAGCCTTGATAACGTCACTCTGGAAAGAGAATTGCCTTTTTTTAAAAAATGTGAAATATAGAGTTAAAAGGTCAAATTACTTATAAAAACCCAACTCGATTTTCTGCCCAAAGAGGATGCAAAGAAGCATGCAGATGAAATAAGTACAATTTAATACAGTAGTGGTAAAAGACAGCCAGAGGAAAGATGCTTTCAACATAAGGCACATGAAAGTTTCCATTACAAGGTTAACTGGCGTTTCTTCCAAATCAACAACATAAAGGCAAAAAATGGTGCCACAGGATAGTGACAACACAGGGTTTTTCTGTCTTTGTACCAATAATCCCAGTGGAAAACACTGCTGCTGAACTCTCCCCATCTATTTCAGAAAGCCCCCAAATAGCGCTTTTATTTGTTCTGCTGCCCATCCTGTGGTCCCCTATTTCATCTTCTCCTGATTCAGCAGCTTCTGTTGCCTCTTTTTAGAGTGAAATCATCTACTTTGTTTCCTTTTTGTGGTATTTCAATTTCCATTTCCTCATGGTCTAGCAACAGCAACCAAAGTTTTGCTTTGAGGGAAATTCTTCCTCCCCTGTTCTCAGTCCTGTTATCCAAGAATGATTTTTCCCACCCTGTCATATATAAGCCAATGGTATGCAAAAGCCTGTCTCATACATAGACTATTGTTCTAGCTACAAGGAACCATTTAGGAATAAATGTGTAATGAATGAGACAGGGGGAGATGGTTATATCTTGTCTTCCAAGGCAACAATGATCAGAGACCATGTCTCAGTCCCTGAGCGTTCCGTTTGTGAAGTTCGGTTGTTTCTGCCATGTTCTAACTCTGCGATCAGCCAGTCAGGTGAGAAGCCATGCTCTGCCACTTACCAGCTGTGTAGTCTTAGACAAGTCATTTAACCTCCATTCACTTATTTCCTTACCACAAAGGTTTCTTACGAGACTTAGGCCAGTTGATATGATAAAGCAGTTGGAGCAGTACCAGGCATGTCCTAATTGCTTTCAAAACTGTTTCTTTCAGCACGGCCTAGTGATACAGTCCATTGTGTGCTGGGCTGCAGTGCTAGAGATGGGTTCAACTGCGATTCTTGTTCCCAGACCTATAGACCTGAAGTACTCCAGCCACACAATGCAGCTAGATCCTAGGACTGGAGATCGTGGCATGACCAGACTGCTTTTCTCTATCTCTCTCTTTGACTTTCATCTTATTTTCTCTCTCGTGCATGGATACACCCTCTATCATGAATGAATATATGTATATTCGTAATATATATGAATTCATAATGAATATATATATATTCATATATATACATATATATATATATACACACACACACACACACACACTTTTAGTCATGCAGGTTTTAAGCATTGCAGTTATCTTTCACTTGTCCTCTTTCACTTACCTGCCACTCATTGAAAATTCTTGCTCTTCTGCACCACTATCCTTTTCTTTACCAATTTCAGTTATGGTCTCTTGGCCAGGTCCCTGTTTTTATTCCTTTAGATTCTTTTCTTTACCTCATGCATACTCTTAATGACCAACTATGGGGTTTCCTGTTCTAGGACTTCTTCTCTGGGACCTGGCTGACCCTCTCACTTCTTTCCAAATGATTCTGTAGAAGTTACCCCATTAGTCCAGCAAGACTAGTACCCAGTACCATCAGCTATAAGCTATTGGTCAGCAAGTGAACAGCAGGGTCCCTTGTGTAGAATGTTTAGACCTGGAAATCAATAGGAGGGTCGTATAATCTCTCTTCAGAGACTGAAGCTATAAAAAGGTAAAATTGTCATGATTGTCAAGTTTTCTGCCATGTAGGAAAACCTGATCAACTAGTTTTTACTCAAAATTTCTTACACACTTCAAAATGGAAAGGTGTCAAGCTGTTTATCACTGTGATAAGAAATATCTAGTTATCTTGTGTACTTCTGCTGAGAACTAACTTTGACTTCCACGCTTCCTCTGTGAATTTTGCACAATTTCATTCTAGCCAGTTTTTTAACTGGAGGTATCTATCAGCTTTGGACCTATCCACAGGGCTGAGTATTAACTGCAGTCCATTAACAAATTGCACTTCACCCCAGGAGTCTGGGTCAATCAGTGCTTGATTCAATTATTCTTATTTAGACCCTTGAGATTTGTTTGAGACCATTCTGAAACAGTATAGGATTCTCAACATAGGGTTTCCACAACATTTTGAAATTTGTCTTATTGTCTTCATTTTATATCTGTGGAAATGGGGGTTCAGTTAGATAATTGACCCAGATCAAAATTAGTAAGAGTCAGAACCAGGGTTTGAACTGTATGTTCCATCTGAACAGGCATGTGTGATTACAAAATCTGTCCTTTCCACACAGAAGCACAGAAGGCCCACCTGTCCCATGGGATCTGTACCAGATGGAGCTATCCAGTAGGAGCTAGAGCCAATGAGCAGGTGCTGGAGACCCAGCCACAACAGAGCATGAAAGGAGAAGTGCCCGTGCTTCCTACAGCCTTTGGCCCTCCAATCTACCTGAAGCTAGTCAGCAAAGAAGTCTGGGAAATGTTCTTGGTTACATAAATCAGGGAAAGAGAAAGGCAGGGAAATGAACTGAAAGTGAATGAGAGAGAGCAAACACATACTCCTCTGTTTCAAGGACTACAATCCAGGGCCAGCAGGTGGCATGGTGTTTAAGGTGTTGGATCCCACATGCCCAACTCCATGGTTTAAATCCTAGACCCAGCGGCTTGAAAAAAAATACATGGATATGTGTGCATTCATGCCTAGAATCCCAAGAGGGGAGAGTAGGGAAGGGATTGTGGCATGGCCGTACCCTCTAGGGGGGGTGATTCCTCATTTTCCCTCTCTCTGTCTCTCTCTTTTGAGTGTATGCATCCTATAGCAAAAATGTGAAAAAATTCATGGTGGTTAAGGATGCTAGACTCCCACATGGCTGACCACGGTTCAAGTCCTGGACCTGGCAGCTTGCTTTCTAACTATTTCTCTCTTTTTCTCTCTCTGCTCCTCTCTGATCAAATAAAAATAAAGTAAATGAATAAATAAATAAAGTCAAATTTAATTTTTTTTTAAAAAAATACTGTAACCCATACCTGAGCTTTGTATTATTTTGGGGAGGGGGAATGGTATAAAATTGAAATTTAAGAATCCAAAGCTACAGAATTAGAAACATGAGTCTATTAATATTGTGGTGCCTTTACTCTTTTAAGATCTGGTAGCACAATTTTTTCACCTTGTTAGATAATAGAGTAGATAGATTAATAGATTTAGAAATGAACTTTCAGATTCATCTGCTGAAAACCTCTATTTATTAATGCTTTTATGAGGGACATCAAAATGCTCATATAAAATGGAATTAAGGCATACAGCTTTTTTGGTACAAAAAAATTTATAATCCATGCATAGTTTTTTCATAATACACACCTTCCATGAATTTTTTGAAGACACCTCTTATTACTGTTGTTGTCCTATGGATAATAACTAAACATTCAGGGTTTTTTTTTCTTTAGAAATAAGATAACAGTCCATTTTTCATTCAAATGGCCACCCTAGAAGCCGAGAAAAACTGAAGGACCAGGTACAGAAAGAGCAGAATAAAGTCTGCTGATGGAATAACATGGGTGTTCAGAACCTAACACAGTTCTAACAGCAAGAGCTCGTGATTTTGAGTCCAGATGTGAACTTTAACTTATTCCACTATTCTCTGCATGCTTCTTATTCTCTGTCTGATGCCCTCTAATTTGTTCTTTTCAGAACTGGCTGGACAGATTCACAGAGAAGTAATCTAACAGGCTCAACTAATAACTTCATCTTTTTGGAATGGCACTTTTAGACAATATCACATCATCAGCTGCTGCCCACGCTATGGACTGACTAACCTTGGCTCGATTAGACCACACTCATCTAGACCTGTCACTTGAGAAGAGGAGTCATGTGGAACAGGGTCATATGGCACACGCTATGGCTGCCTGAACCTGCCTTCACACGGGGATGCTTTTCCTTAGAACATCTTTCGTGGTGACTGCATCTTCGACCTTGAAGAAGAAAAAGAAGAAAGAAAAGAAAAAGAAAATTCTCCTCCAAATTGAGCAACTAGTACATCTATCAGAAAATTGAATCACTTAATCCACATTCAGAATCACACACCATGAAAAGAAAAATTTCCATTTGACTATATTTTTCTATCTTGACTAAAACATTTAACAATTTTATGCTAATTTATTCTTTCTGCATGCCTAAGAGGTTGGTCGGTCTTACTTGCCTACTTCAGAAAGTGGAAGACCAGCTAAAACTTACAGTTAAGACTTGCAACCAGCATTCCAGGACATGAGTCTGTTTTTAATCTACACCAACTAGATTCCAGCCACTGTGATACTGGCAGCTTTGAAAGACACACAGATCCTCTTCACCGCAAAAAAAAGAAAAAGAAATCAATTTATGTTAGGAAATTAGACCTCTCTTGCAACTATCAATTTGAGAAATAGGCATTGTTACTGTGGGAGTGCAGGATAAACCTGGCTATCTTAAGTGGATGACCTTAAGAAGCCCACTACAGATGAACCAAGATTGTATTAGAAAATAAACATGAATAAAATCATCACAATGCTGCAAAATAGCTGAAGTTCATTTGCACTGAGAAGTGCCTCCAGGCTGAATTATTTATAATGCTGCATTCTCTCATGAGGTAAATATAAGGCAGGGCTTGAGTAGGATTCTGTTTAGCTAGTTGGTTGGTCTTAGGCCATCGAGTCTTTAAAACCCTAATGCTCTTAAATCTGAGCCAAGAGATAGGGTGCGACCACAGTACATCTTGTAAAGTCCTGTCACCCCATCTCTCAACACTGAGGTGATGAAGAATAGAGAGAGTTATAATAAGAGGTCAAACGGGTACACCGCATGAATTTCTGTAGTAGACTAGATGAGTAAAACAGAGTTCTCTACATCTGTATATGTACTCTTGAGTTCATAAGCTGGGGTTCAGCTTGACAGTAGCCCTAAAAGAGATCCAGGGTGGGCTAGGGGTGACCCAGCAAGACTCATATTTAAAGTTCAGAAAATCATTATCAGTTCCTTCAGACCTAAGTCCTGATTGTAATGCTTTTACAATTTTTAGGGATTATTGCCAACATGTGCACTGATGCTAGCCATGATGTCTCCATGGTAATTTAGCAATTAAAAACTGATGTCTTTTAGGCTAATCTTTAGTAAACACCTATGTCACCATATTGATTATTAGATAACACACAGAATCTATTTCTGAAGATGGTGGCTCGTTATATAACAAGGTTCACTCTTAGAAGAACTTTCAGTTAGGAAGTTTGGATTCATTCATTCTAAATAGATGAAATCTGTGCTTAAAATTTTTGTTACTGGGACCAGCAGTTAGCGTAATGGCTATGTAGCTGGACTCCCATGTAGTCGACCGCGGTTCACATCCCGGACCCGGTAACTTAAACTCACACCGGGCACGTGTGCGTGCATGCCCAAGATCCCAAGAGGAGAATGGAGGAGAAGGGATCGCGGTGTGGCCATCCCCCTTGGGGGGTGATTTCACTTTCTGTCTCTCTGTCTCTCTCTCTCTCTCTCTGTCTGGCGAGCACACGTACCCTATAGCAAAAAAAAAAAAAAAAACCTCTCCCCCCCCCAAAAAAAAAGAATTTGTTACTTTCCTTATTTGAATGTTTCATCATATGGTAAGTTTTTCTTTCTCCACAAGCTTTTTTCAACAGCAAGACAATAAAACAAATGTTTCTGTTGTTGTTTTTTTGTTTACAAACACAATTGAATGAAAATATTTATTTCTTAGACATAGTCAAATTGAATGGCATATTCTTAGCATGACGTCTGATATTTCATATCTTAACAGACATCTTACAGTACTGTTTTAGTGCTGCAAGCATGCTGTCTTGAATCAAGTATCTTTTAGAACAACTGCTCCATTTCTATGCACATCTCTGCATCAGGAGCTTTAAGGTAGTGCTCCATGTGCTCAATAAACAAGTACAAAGCCTTGCTGTTCTTCAGATTCTGCAGCCTTCCTCTCTATATATGTCTTCTCCCTGGAATAACCAGATTCCCTGGAACCAACCCTAACTTCAGGCACCAGGCCTCAGTCATCGCCGCTCACCATTCTTTGACTTTATCTTCATATCTTTACTTTTCCTGCTGGTCCAGTCATTTCTTACTTCCCACGTATTTAGTATCTGAGTTCCTAGGCTATAATGTACTCAGAAATCTTAGGCACTGAAACCTTCCTTTCATCTTTTCAGTTCTCTAACAGCTTCTTGGCCCAGGATAGTTTGCCATTGTAGACCAACAGCTGAGTTCTCTGCTTCCTGTTACTCCTTTTCCTAATGCCCACTTTCCATATGCAGGATTCCAGAGGATGAGTCGTTCTCATACTCCCATTACAATACTATTCTCTCCACTCCACCTAAATTCAATTCCCAGTTGAAACAATTGTCCCATTAGACTCTCACCATCCAAGGCTGCTAGCCTGGCAACTGCCTGTTATATACAAATTCATTCACTGACTTCCATATTTCACTTGCTGGATTGGAGTTATACCTCTTGCCTGGAATGGGTCTCTTTCTACCACAGAAGATGCCTATCATATAGGAAAGAACAATTCTAGAACCTTTCAACCTGGCCTATCCCTCTATAATTCATTATCCATGGTTAGTGATGGGGAAAAAAAAAAAACATATCAAGGTATGTGAGTACAATCAAGAGAGACAATCTGGGAACCAGCAGTTGGTATAATGGTATGTCTCTGGACTCCCATGTAGTCGACCACGGTTCAAGTCCTGCACCTAGTGCCTTAAATTCATGCTGGGCACATGTGTATGTGTGCCCAAGATCCCAAGAGAAGAGTGGAGGAGGGGGGATTGCAGTATGGCCATCCCTCCTGGGGGGTGATTTCTCACTTTCTGTCTCTCTGTCTCTCTCTGTCTTTCTGGCGGGTGCACAAGTCCTATAGCAAAAACCTCTCAAAAAAGAGAGAGAAAGAGAGAGAGAGAGAGATGATCTGTATATTTGTCAAGAAAAAAATAGTATTAAGTTGGATCCAACCATCTATAATTTTCATCGGTCTCCTGATAATCTAGAAAGAGCAATAGTATAAGAATTGCCCTTGCTGAGAATCTATGCCCTTCATCTAAGTTACTGAACTCCTTGGAAGTGAGAAGCATTATTGTAGAGTAGAAGTGAAAAGCAGGTAAACATTAGCACATCAATGATCTAGACCTTGATTTATCATTTACTATTACTCTCACCTTGAGCGGGTCTCTTATCATCTCCTAGCTATTTCCTAGGCAGTGTAGGAACAACAGCGTTCAATTGCATGTACTTGTACCATTGAACTTGAGAGACTTGACTTTGGTGAGTTAGGAAAAGCAAGGAAATGGAGGAGAAATTTATCCCAATTTGTCTAGGTAAGATAAATAGCTCTGTAGGCTTCTTCATATCTGGAAGACCTTAGGATCCATTTTCATAAAAATATAATGATTATTAAATGAGCTCATTGCTTATATATATGCTGTACCCATACACTATAAAAAGATAGAGTCCAATGTTTCTACTGGTATTGGGTTCCATGATATCTATTAAAAAAAAAAAAAAGAGAGTGAAGATTTGCAGCTCATTGTGAACAGAGTTGACCCATGTCCTACCTGTGGTGAGCAGGGTGAAGAAGAGTGCTGTCAAAACACAGAAGGGGAAGGGAACCAGCAGTTAGCTTAATGGCTATGTTGCTGGACTCCCACATAGTCGACCGCGGTTCGCGTCCCGGACCCGGTGGCTTAAAACTCACGCCGGGCGCGTATGCGTGCCTGCCCAAGATCCCAAGAGGAGAATGGAGGAGAAGGGATTGTGGCATGGCCATCCCCCCTGGGGGGTGATATCTCACTTTCTGTCTCTCTGTCTCTCTCTGTCTGTCTGGCGAGCCCACGCGCCGTATAGCGAAAACCTCTCAAAAAAAAAAAAAAAAAAAAAAAAAAAAAAAAAAAAACACACAGAAGGGGGCATCAATGAGGTCTGCAGAGACTGGGAAGATGTGCTAGCATGGTGATGCCTAAATGGATCTTCTTGAGATCAGATTCCCTACTCATTATGCATGATTCCTGGGATCAAAACTGAGAAAAGTCACTTCTTGATGATGATAAGCTATTTCCTGAAGATCTCTGACCCCCTAATCTCATCACTACTCACCCCTACAGTACATAACTGGGCATCTGTGGGATCGGTCTGACCATGTTAATATAAACAGAAGCAAAAACTCCAGTTCTAAAAATGTCAATAAACCAAGTTGTTTTACTAAACTTTTTGTTGGGAAAATAAAGGGCATTATTAAATGCAGTACATGGGAAACCTTCCTTTAAAACCTTGATAACAGCAGTTCCTTTTTCCTAAAGCTCAACTTTCCACAGGGGCTACCATATATCTTACTCTCTGTCACTCTGATTAATGTTTGTCTTTCTGTCTGTGTCTGTCTGTCTCTCTGTTCTCTAACTGGTTCTGTCTCTTTCTCTGTCTCTTTTCTTCAGGCATCCCTACATCCTTCTGCAGAGTGTAACTCACTATTTCTGTCTTAGGTGTATGTCTTTTTCTGTTCCTCTTAGTCTTTCCCTTTTCCTCTATTTTCATCACCATCTTCTCAATTTGCCAAACTGCTTCTTTCTTTACCCAAAGAAATGTCTAAACCTCTAACTCCCAAATCCTTTGTTCTGCCTATGGGTCTATCCATCACTTTACATAGTGAAGCCATCTTCAATGTCTTTCATTTTCTATCACACCTTTTTACCCACACAGAAGATTAGGACTATTATCTCTAGAATCTATATTTCCTAAGTAACTGCAAATGAAAAACTATAAGTGCTTATACTTGAATTAACCTTTTCACCAGCCTCATTTTTCATTGCCACCTTCTTTATAAAAGTGTACAGAATGTCTTGCAGTTTCACAAATCTTGGCCTCCTGAGAAGCCCCTTCCTATTGTCTGTCCTACCACCTTCTCCTCTACCCTTTTTCCTACTCTTCTAAGGACTGAGTGTCATCCAGGCAGGAAGAAAACCACTCCCTTAAAAAGGAAATCAGAGAGCTCTTCAGTGTTCCCTAAGCCCCTAGCTTACCCTTGCAGCACTCATCACACTGATGAGAATGCATCAACGAGCTTCAGTGTAAGACATGGCTCACTGGACATCTGAACTCAAAGCTTTCTGGTGCCTGGTTCACAGTCAATACTTCATAAGTGTTTGTTGAATGAAAAATAAAATTTTAAGCGATAAACAATGATCCACGCCAGTTTCTCATTTCTTTGGAAGTTTCCAACCTTATAATGCAAACAGAAAGATGAACAGGCATTTACCTATAACCCTCTTCAACTTTCTCAGAAGACCCCAGCAAAGAGAAAAGACATGTGCTACAAGAGAGAAAGGAAAAAGACCAGGTTCAGTGGCAAAACTCACAAAATAGTTCTTGCACAATCATAAACTAAAAACATCTTGGCTGCACAGAGCCACTTTAAAATGAGAGTCGTATAATTAAAAAAGACCATTTGTATAAAGGAGGCAGTAACTTTGGCCAACAGTTTTCTTGCCACTGATTTAAGAATCTTGGAATAGGTAATTCCAAGGGAAAGGCTTAAAGTAAATGAAAATGTATCCAAATTGTAATCAAATGAAAATGCTACAGAAGGGACTGTTGGGTGGAACTTTTTCAGGGCCCTAAATTTAACCATATGGGATTCTTTTCCAAGTATCATCCCCGTCAAGTTCAGGGAGTAAAGAATTTTCTTAATACTGCATTTCATCACAAAAATGGACCTCAACCTCCTTTATTGGATGATTCCTCTTGACCACAGACAGTTTTCTGTGTTTCCTACATAGTATAGAAGAAAGTCGGTGATGGTAATGTCTTCAAAGACAGAATACTAAAGCTACAAATATAATAAAAAACAAGCAACAGTTATACTCTGTTCTTTTCTCCCAATGAACTGAGTTATCTGCACTAAACGCTCTCACTGGGGATATCACAACTGTTTCACAATGAAATATAGAGAAAGGATGAAGGGGGGCAGCTTTATGATGTGTGACTGATGTGCCTAAGTCATTTTATAAATAAGCACTCTGCACGGCACAACTTTTTAATGCAGATTTAAGTAATACCACACTGAGCATTGTTTAAATCTTACTTACCTGGGAAATACTCATTTATTAATTATCCATTTACATTTAGAGAAACATTACTCTTAGAGAAACATTCACAGAGTTTCTCTAAGTGTCAGAGACTGAGTGATGTTTCAGCTATGGAGCTGAGGAGGGTATGAGTGAAGTGGGGAGGTTGTATACCAAGATGAATAAAACTTGGCATTTAGCCTGGAGGAGCACACAGTTATTGAATTGTTGGAAAAGTCATGACATGCTTTTCCATATGTTTATATGCAAAAATGCATCATGACTTTTCCAACACTCCAATAAATAAAAGAGACATACTTTTAAACTTGCAATTCAGCAAGGAGGAGAACGTTGACCTTTCTGGGCCCGTGGATGAAGGTAACTTTAAGTTTATTAAGACAGGAGGCAATGATGCAAAAACTGCTAGGACTCTGGGAATGAGTAGAGAGTAGTAAAGAGAATAATCAGAGAATGGGAGAGAGATTTAGCAGAAAGAATTGCTGCTTTTTGACAACTGGTGAATGAGGGCGGTGAGGAAGAGATCGCCTACATTTCTGGCTTGGAAAACGGGTACATGTAACAATCTGTGTTCTCCAGAGGCAGATGCGGGAGCAGATTGGGATGAAGGGCGGGTATTATTAGAGATCATATTCTGTGGAAGGGAGGCTGAGGAAGCAGGAATAAGTAAAAGGATAAGATGAATTGATTAATCGCACTGCGGGCCCGATAAGGTCAACCTCACAGGAGCTCTGGAGGAGATATAGCCCACCAGAGTTCGACTCAGCTTTTGTACTCAGTAGACCAGGTCAGAAATAGCATAATCTTGGGTGAGATGGTTCTCCAAGGCTGAAGCAGAACCTGAAAGAACCGGCAATCTTCTCAGCAGCTGGCAGCAAATCCTCCTTGAAGGGAACCTAGACAGCACAGATTGGAGAAGGCAGTGGTTGGAATGAAGGGGTTCTGTCTTGGATTTATTTCTGAGAGACTGAAAGTCATGCAGTCGCATCTAGTCTGCAGCCAGTTAACTAACCAGCATAAGCAATCTCAGAGTTCTAGAGAAAACGTTGGCCCAGAAATACAGCTTTTGAAGTTATAACATTAAATGGAAGATGAAGCAATGGCCTTAGGCAAGCTCATCTAGGAGGCAAATATAGAATGGAAAGAGAGGAGGGCCAAGGTGGAGGCCTAGAGAACACCAGCATTTCGAAAACAGCCAACAGATGATGACATCACAAGGTTGAAGTGAAGATGAGAATCCAGGTAGGATCACTTCATAGAAAACAAAGGACTTTTTTTTTCCAGAAAGACAGTTTGGACAGGAGCTATGACTAGCTTTCGAAGGCATAAGAGAGACCAGCATATGGTGTAATGGTTACATTGCTGGACTCCACACAGTTGACCGTGGTTCAAGTCCTGGACCTGGAGGCTTAAAACTCATGATAGGCGCATGTGTGTGCATGCCCAAAGTCCTGAGAGGAGAATGGAGGAGAAGGGTTTGCAGCATGGCCATCCCCTTGGGGGGTGATTTCTCACTTTCTGTCTCTCTGTCTCTTCAGTGAGTGCATGTGCCCCATAGCTAAATAAATAAATAAGTAAATAGTAGAAAACTTAAGTAAAATAAGGACCAAAGGGCCCAGTACATACATGTGAATATGTTTGTGTGTTGGGGTGGGCTGTGGGGGGTATCTCTAAAGTCCAGACCCAGGATCAAACTCTTGCCTATCTCAGCATCTCCATCTTTACCTGCATCTTGTTCTTATCTTTAGCCTGGAGAAAGAGTGGTATTTAACCCACATTACACTTTCAATCACTTGGTTTCTCTCATGTCTCGCCTGTTTCTATAGTCTTTTCTTCAGTTTGCTACTTCTACCAAGTTTCCTTATTTTTACAGATCTGCCTGATCTTGTCAGAAGGAAGGAGTGGCAAAAATAAATTTAGCTTGGTGTCACCTTTTTGTTATCACCTGATGCCTCTTTTTTCTTTCATTATCTTTTTTACATTACAGGTATAGTCTTATTATATTTATTTTTTCCTCATTCATATTTTTGGCTCAAGTTTATACCACTGAAAGGACCAGTCTCTTGAAGGTTGTTAGTAATAATTACTTTCTAATCCTCCTATTCAAATTATTAAGTATGAATCAAAATTTGGCTTTATTGTTGAGGCTCAGAGAGATATTTTGACTTGTCAGAGATTACAAAATTAGTAAGTGGCTAAACCAAGATTCAGATTGGCATCTGCCTGGCTGCAAAGACTTTCTGTAACAGCTGTGGCCTTTATCACCTTCAGGACTGATAAATTCAGAGGTCTTTTTCTGCCTTTTATTCCTTGTCTTCTGCTGCATTTGATATTTTAACTTTCCTCTTTGTGGAAGGCATCTGCTACTAATTTTTTTCTCCTAAATTTGGAGAGACTATTCCAGTTTCTCTTTAAGTATCCATCTACCCCCGTGTTCTGAGTGTGCCTAAGAGAGCTGGTCTCCCTCACTCTCGATCTAGAGGTAAGTACTTGACATTTTTCAAAAAAGCAGAGATAGTAAACCCCCAAAATGTGTGACTGTACCAATGTTCCTACTTATTTAAAGTATCCTATCTCTACATAGCCTTGCTTCTTCTAGAGGAAGCTCCAAGCATCAGTTTTTAAAAATAAAGTTGCTGAAAGTAATAACGAACGTATGTGATTTGCTGAAATCCCTGTCTTCTTTCCACTGCACCATGATGATCTAGCGCTTGGCTGGTGTCCCCCCAGCTAAGGCCTTCAACTCACAGCTTACATGGCCAGCAGCCATCAGAAATGAATCACAGGCTGGGCAGCCTGTTCTCTGCAATGATTTTGGATCTTTTCCATTTCTTTCTGCCTTGTTCTCATGTTCTACCTGGTACTAGTGGCCACCAACCAGACTTAGGGACCTTTAGATGTTAATTCATGATGACTAAATTCCACTCCAGGAAGTGATAGACCTCAAAATTCTCCAAGGACGTGTTTTGTTGTTCTTTATTTGTTTCATTGGGTTTTGTTTGTTTTTTCCTTACCAAGTAATTTTGCCCATTTTTGGATACTTTAGAGCATGTACTGCCTTAAGATCTAGCATTCAAGAACCCAAACTTAGCATTAATCCATTTGACTAACACCAAAACTGATTACCCTGGTGCCTCAAAAGAGAATCAAGTATTGAGTTCACATCTCCCTCCCATCTATGAGTAAGACTCTCAGAGACATGGACCAGGTCTTGCTAACTTTTGGATCCCCCAGTTTCTAACACTATGCATTATAAGTGGTAACTAGTTGGTAAATCTTTGCTAAATTAAGCTAGATGAGCCTCACATGGCTCAGGATTAAAATCTTAGAATTTTAGTCTTTAACTCTGCCAGGCATTCTCCCTCTAACCTGGAATGACTCACCATTTCCCTTACATATAAATTAGGGATACTGATTGGAATTGTCTGTAAAAGACTGTAACAATTTAATGCCCTCAAGTGAATACTATAAAATGCATTTTATGACTATTACATAGCTGAGAAAACCCCAAAGAAAAAGTTTTTTTCTATTTGTTATGGATTCTGAGCCTAATTTCAAATTTTACCTTTTTTATAAAAATGATTTTATAAAACAAAACTTCTAGAGCTTGGAGAAAATTGATTTGCATTTCAATTAAATGTATAAAAATTCTAGAATTGTGGAAACCTTATGATATTAGGAAAGATTTTATTTCCAAGGAAGAAAGCAGGATTTTGCTTATGACTGTGTCTAGTCTTTTCCTACATTTTTAATAGAGATTTTTGCTATAGGACATGAGCACTCACTAGAGAGACGGAAAGAGACAGAGAGATAGAAAGCAAGAAAACACCCCGGTGGGGAGGGAGCATGACCATGCTGCCATCCCTTCTCCTCAATTGACCTCTTGAGATTTTAGGCACACAAGCACACGTGCCCAGAGTAAGTTTTAAGACACTGGGTCCAGGACTAGAACCATCATCGACTATGTGGGGATCCAGTAACATAACCATTCTCAACTGCTGGTTCCCTTTTCCTACTTTTTAAGGTGATGATATCTTGATTATTTTATTATCTACATGACAAAAAATAGAGAAAAAATATGTATGACCATAGAAATTCTAGTTGAATTCATCCCTGTGAGGTGGATATGGTGAAAATATCACAGAGGGTTGTACTTTTGTCTCTTTGGGATGATGCAGTCATCCTAAGAGTGAGTATGTCTCAAGGAAATCATAGAGCGATTTCTATCTGAAACTACCACAGGTAAAACATTTTATCTGTGAAATGATCGTCTTCTCCTGCATATGGAGTTACAAATACTATCTTTCTCTGTGTAGAAGATACTATTGTAGCTCAAGGGGACTAGTAAGTAATTCCCCTGCTTTTTCCTCTTACATTCTGAGAGGTGGGATGAGGCAGATGGAGATCAAAACCAGACTGTGAGAACGAATAGCAACAATAGACTTCCTGAATACGAGCCCTAGAACTAAGTAAATGTAACTACCCACTGACTGGGGGTAAGAAGCAAGTTCAGGACGTTTACCAGTTTACCACGACGCTTTCCATGCGGTCCTTCAGAGTAGATTCTCGGCAGGCCGGCAGAACCCAAAGACAAAGGGGAAAAGAAGGAACCATAATTGCCAAGTCCTCCCCTCAAACTCTCCAATCCTTAAATCGCTCTGCCTCTCCTGGGGAAGAGAGAGTAAAGGAGCTGAGAGAGAAAATCCCCTCAGAAGGAAAAGGAGAATGGAGAATGGAGCACACCCTGCCCCTACCAGGACCTCCGGTGTTGTAACATTGGCTTACTCCTGAATTTATCTGCTCTGCAGAGTGGTTGGTGTTTAGAGAATGTGCACGAGTGAGAGAATTTCTCTGGAGCTGGCTTTTCTAAGATCTACATTAATTTTTTTTCCAGCAAAGGTTTTGGCTTTATAAGGTCCCCTTCTAAGTATTTCTTTTTACTTGTACCACTGAAAAAAAGTTTGTCTTTTAACTTTTTCATAGAAATTTTTTTTTTCCAAATTCTGGATGTTCAAAACTTTGCTGATATGTCAGTAATGATCTCTTCCCTAGACTGTTTTGTTTGGTGTATTTTGCAATGTTTCCATTTTTAAGAATATTTCTAGGGACCAGCAGTTGGCATAATGGCTATGTCACTGGACTCCCATGTAGTCAACCATGGTTGAAATCCCAGACCTGGTGGCTTAAACACACTGGGTGTGTGTGTGCGTGCCCAAGATCCTGAGAGGAGAATGGAGGAGAAGGGATTGTGGCATGGCCATTCCCCCTTGGGGGGGGGGGGGTCAATTTCTTGCTTTCTGTCTCTCTCTGTCTTTCTGGTGCAAAAACCTCTCCCTGCCCCCCCCCCCAAAAAAGAACATTTCTATTAAATTTGGTGGCAACCCAATTCACTAGCTAATTCATCAGAAGTTGTAATTCTAATACATGAACCAGCTGTGACATGGACTATCTATACAAGATCTTAGAAATCGATGCCTACAAAAAAGACTGAGAAAGAATAGTCACATATGTGAAACAAGCTAGAAAGGAATTTTCCTGGAATTTGGCAGAGAAGATACAAGAAGTGGTCAAGACGTTGATGTCTAACAGTTAACAAAAGAATGACTGAAATACGTATTTTCCTCTGGCAACCAGAAGTCACTGTGTGCCCCAATGAGCGTAGTTTTAGCTAAGCAGAAGGATAAAATCAGCTTTTAATGGGTTAAGGGACAATCAACTGTGGAAATGGAAACTGCATTATATGGAACACAGATTTTTAGTTCTAAAGGTTTCATTAGAAAGGTTCCCACTAAAAGAAGGGAGAATAAAGAACAATAATCTACAGGGAATGTTAGGTCAAGGGAAAATCAGTGTTCTTTCATAAATATGCTACCAATTAATAAACAGACTGAAAACCTACAGCAGTTAGTAAAACACATTCTATATAATAATATTATACAGTAAATATTAATATCTGTGGTCCTGATAATTAGACCATAAGAGGTATCAGTGGGACTTCAAAAAATTCACAGAAAATTCACATTATGAAAAAATTGTGGATTTCAAAAAATTTTATATTAAAATAAACTCATATGTAAAGTAGATTTTTCCACAAAGTTTTTGCAATCCTCTTGTAAAATAGGACTGTATTAAAAAATATATATGCATGAGGGCTCTAAATGGGTCACAGATTTTGTCAAAATCTTCCTGAAGGGAAGAGGGTTGGTTGGTCCTTTAAATTAGGGACACGATAAAAAAATCTAATATAAGAGATAAAGATTTTTTCAGGATGGCAATAACAGGAAGAAAAGGTATTGATATTAAAGTATAACAATTAGAATACAAGTTTTACTTTTGAAAAAGCCAGTTGATTTCAAATTCTTCCCACTCCCTGATCCTTTTTCGGGGATTCCAAATAATTGCTCTTACTATTCTTTTTCCTCAAAAGACTCCTAAACCTGGAATTATTAGTGAGACTATATGAGGCTTCAATTGGAAGAAATAAAACAGATCATTTTGGTTCATGGTGTTTTATTTTCTTTATTCTTGCATAAATATACAATTATAATATATCAGACAAGGTGCTTGCTATGTATAAGACATTAATTTAAACACTTTATATTAACTCAGTTCCTTCTCACCACAAGCCATAATAAAGGAGCTTCATTGCCCATTTTACAAATGGGAAAACTAAGACATGGACAAACTAAATCGGTCATGGTTATCCAGCTAGTAAGTAGAATTTACACCTCGGCCATCTGGGGCTCAGGTCTATGCTTTTAAGCATACCCTGCCTTTCTCTCTGTTGTCTTTCATCTTTTTCCCCATCTTTATTTTTGTTTAAATCTAAATATACATAATATAAGCTCATGATCTAAAAATTTCAAAAGTACACTATATTGTGTAATGAGAAACAATGGTCCTAAACACCATCACTATCATTTAATTTTTACTGAAGTTCTAATTTCAACAATGTCATAAAGAGTGGAACACATTGTGGTAAATAAACAAACAGAAACCTGATTTCATGGATCGGGAAAGACAAAGTATTAGATGATAAATATTCACTAATTTTGCCATATAGGGCAAAGGATGAATGCTACTATAAACATTTTCACAATGCAGGAAAGGAACATTGTTTAGCAACTGATGGCCTTTGCTTTGTCTGCCCAGGTTTCGGCAAAGTTATCTCCTAGAGTGGGAAGAGTCAAGGTTTATTTTAATTGTCACAGAGTGTGTGCATTAGCCAGAGAAAGAGAGACAGAAAGAGAGAGATGAAGAGAGAAAGTGAGAAAATATCTCCCATGGGAGATGGTCATGCCCCAATTCCTTCTCCTCCATCTTTCCCTGCTTTTAGGATTTGGGGCATGCATGCACATGTGCCCAGCATGTTTTTCAAGCTGCCAATTCTAGGACTCAAACCACACAAGTGGCCTCGTGGGATTTCAGTGCCTTAACCACCATGCCACCAGATGGCCAGAAAAGCCAAGGTTATTAACCAGCATTTAAGGAAAGAGTTGCCAAGAGGCATTGAGAGCCCAGCTGGACTTAAAACTCCTAAATTGGTAGTATTCTAGCTTGTGGTTATACAGTTTTACTTTTGCACTGGTCAATAGCTTATATGCAAAAACAAGGAAGGTAATTCTTCTGTTCATTCAGGCTTAGGGATTTATTGGTTTTATGTGGCCATAGGAGAAAGCTGTAGGAAATTAGTGATTCTTGTGAAGGCATCATAAAATTGATGGCCATAGAATTCAAACTTTCAAATTTCAAACTGAGGGAGTGTATGTTTAATCAGAATAGTCAAAAAAAAAAAAAGTGTGTGTGTGTGTGTGTGTGTGTGTGTGTGTGTATATATAAAATGATCAATATAGGGAATTAATGTTGTGTAGTACTTGTACCACAATGAGATGAATACCACGTGATAAAAGTTGCTTTAAAACACCACTGTATGGACGGTACACAAGACATTTAAGGAAGAAATAAAATTTGCAGTAAAGTTGATACTTTTCATAGTTGTGAAATTTTGTTCACTGATCAAATTATCTTTGCTTTTTCATTCCAAACTGGTTTCATTTTATTCAAGCCAAAATCCCATGTGATTCTTTCTAACTTTCCCTGGAATTTTTCAACAGACATAGGCATAATAATATAACTGTGGTCAGTCAAGTCCCTTAACAAAGGATAGAATGTCCTCTCATGCATTCCAAAGAGATGAGTTAGTCTGAGCTGAGTAGAGCACAGGGCAAGCAACAGGCCTGTACATGAAGGCTCTGAAAACAGCTCCAGGCTGAGGCTGACGTGTTCCAATGAAATAATAATCAGTATGCTTTATTTTACGAGTTTACAAAATGTCAAAATTTTAAAAAGATCAGTCTGAAGATTGTGAATGTCTTTGCTAGCATGCTTCCAAAATATCAGAGTGTTCAACAGGTCTGGAACAGGTGGTTAATGAGAAGGAATTCTCAAATTGCATTCACGAAGGTTATAGTCCAGCAGCCCTAGAAATCAGATCTGGCTAGTTTAGAGATAAGGGGGATTGTATTGGAAAGATATTGGGGAAAAAACTAGAAATCCAAGGAAGAGGTGAACAATCCAGCTTAGAGAGGGTAGGGACCAGGGCAGACTATAGACTCAGAAGCAGGAGACAGTGAATTTTTGCTTTAGAAAGCTGTTGTTAACGTGATTCGGGTCCAATCCTTTTAGGAGCTATCCCTTTTTTCTTTCTTATTTTATTTTATTTTTTGCTATATTACATATGCACTTTCTGGAGAGACAAAGAGAGAGAGAAAAAAATTACCCCTCCAGAGGGGATGGACACACAACAATCCCTTCTCCGCCATCTTCCTCTCAGAATTTGGGTTTGCACGTACATCTACCCAGCATGTGTTCCAAGCCATTGGTCTCAGGACTTGAACCACACGCCAATCATGTGGAATCTAATTGCTTTAACCACTATGCCATTGGCTGGCCCAGGACCTATATCTTTTTTTTCCAAATTTCACAAATTCATACCAGTCCTGTAACCCAGTAGTTAAGCACTATGCATTGGAAGCCAGATCTCACATGGCCAACTGCATTTCAAATCCCAGGTCCACTGGCTTAGAAAACATGCCAGGCATATCTGCATGACAAAAATCCTGATGCAAAGGAGGAAAGGAGAAAAAGAATTGTGGAGTGATTATGCCCTGTTGGGAGGTGCTTTCTCACTCTGTCTCTTGGTCTTGTGCATTTGGAAGTGCATAAGCCCAGTGCCAATTTTTAAAAAATCACAAATTATTGGCAGAATAAAACGGCCTATGTCTTATGTACAATTTTTGATCAAGGCACAGATGAAGATGGAGATGAGAGAAAAGGGAAATTATGTTTAGAGACAGAGACATTGTTCTGAGAGATCACTCCTGTGTGCTGGAGACAGTTTCCAGAAAGAAAAAATTCTTGTATCAAATAGCCACAAGAGATTTCTAATATGGGGAAAGAGGCAATCAGACAAGGGATTTCAAAGGTGAAGAATAAGAAAAGAAAGAAGAAGCTATATAACAAAATAATCTAAGTATCAGTAAAGAAAATAGTGCCAATGGTGAAGTGGGAAGGATGTGTGAGAGTTAGCCAGTACAAAAGAAGAGAAAGCTCATTCTAAGAGAGACATCGGCCATTCTGAAGAGTCCAGAAGTGGGAGAAAGCATGACATACTTACCACGCTGATAGGTGTCCGAATAACCAGAGTATGGGGAAGCAATATGAAGTGGGAAAGTGAGGTGGTAAAAAGCCACACCGACCTTCTTAGGATGTTGAACTTGATTCTGCAAACCAAGAGGATGTGTGAGAGTGGCTGATAGCCCTGTCCTGGTGGTATTTTCAATAGCCTCTAACCTTACCTGGTACAGCATGAGGGCTGTAAATTGGAATGGAAATTTAAAGCAGGTTCTTATTGGTGCAGCACAAATTCATTATATATGGGGATGATAGTTTTCTAATCTTCAGTTGTCTCTGATGTAGCATATACAAAATAATGATTGTTTTGTTTACTGAATATTACTCTGTAATTGCAAAAAAATGTTGCAGCTGTTTTGTTGACATTCTGAATGCTTCTAAGTAAATATAATTTTTTTTAATAAAAAAAGAAAGAGTGGATGATAGAATCAGATATGCCTTTTAAAGATTATCCTAGCTGTAGTTAATTTAGTCACAGCTACATGTGGACCACCTGGTGAAAATATATGAAGGACTTAGAATCAAGCAGTATAGAGTTAGGAGCCTGGTCCTGCTGGTTGTTTGTGTGACATTGAATAAGATGTGTAACCTTCAAAATCTCGATTTTGGCATCTGCAAAATGGAAGTAATAGTATCTCTACCTTACAGGGTTGTTGTCACTATTAACAGATAAGAAACATAAATATTCCAGAATATCATAAAGTTAATATTAATTATTGTTACTCCTCATATTACTCTTTTCTGTTTTTTTCTTTTTTTTTTTAAGAGAGATTTTTGTCATAGGGCATGTGCATTTGACAGAGAAACAGAGACAAAGAAACAGAAAATGAGAAATCACCCTTTTGGGGGATGGCCATGCTGCAATTTCTTGTCCTCTTGGAATATTGGGCATGCACACACACGTACCTGGCGTGAATTTTAAGCCATCGGGTCCAAGACTCGAACCGTGGTTGACTACATGGGAGTCCAGCAAAGTAACCATTACGCCATCTGCTGGTCACGTCTTTCCTATTTTTTATTCTGCCCTCCAGTTTTTTTCTCATCTCCTTTCAATTAGGTTTGACAATTACTGGATATGTATTAAATGTCGCATAAAGCTGAGTGCTTCCTAAGCATTTTCTCATTCAAGCTTCAAAACAGTCCTCTAAGTCAAGTAGTAGTACGCTCTCTTTTTTTTTTTTTTTTTTTTTTTTTTTTTTTTTTTTTTTTTTTTTTTTTTTTTTTTTTTTTTTTTTTTTTGGAGAGGTTTTTGCTATAGGGCGTGTACACTCGCCAGACAGACAGAGAGAGACAGAAAGCAAGAAATCACCCCCCAGGGGGGATGGCCATGCCACAACCCCTTCTCCTCCATTCTCCTCTCGGGATCTTGGGCACGCACGCACACGCGCCCGGCATGAGTTTTAAGCCACTGGGTCCAGGACATGAACCGCGGTCGACTACGTGGGAGTCCAGCGACATAGTCATTACACTAACTGCTGGTCCCTAGTACTCTCTTTTTTGAAGGTGCAGATACTGAAGTTTAGGGACTAGAGCAACATGCTCAAGATCAGACTTCTAGGAAAAGAGTTGTATGCTCCTTGATAACAGAATATGATTCCACATCTCGACTGTAAGGTTCTAATTTACTCCTATACAAGCAGCAGAAAAATCAGTATTTAATACAAAAACCTTGAGTGAAACCCACATTTAGAATTTCAGACGCTGTAAAGCACATGTATAAAACTCCACAGGGCCCCGCCTCAGTAGGATATGCTGGTTGACGCTGCTCCAGGGCAGGCTGAGGTCTCATGGGAGGCCCAAGTCTATTCCTGGCTCACTGTAGAAAATCAGGTTTAGTGACACACGCATACAGTCCAAGCTATACAATACTTGGGAGGGTAGGGCAGAATGAACACAACATAGTGAAACTCTATCATAGAAAGGAAAAAAAGAACCTGGCAGGAGACATAAAAAAATAACTTTTAAAACTAATTTAATATAAATACTGTTTTGCTTTATTTTAAACTTACAGATCAGCATATCGCTTAACTATTCCTATGTAAGAAATCATCCCAAAACATAGTGACTTATAGTTCTATTTTCTACGGGTAGTCTGGCTTTTTCTGCTGACTTATGCCATCTTGACTGGTCTCTGCTGGCCTCTGCCACATAGCTGTGTCCAGCTGGCAGGTTTGCTGACAGCTAGCTGACCCAACAAGTATCCCACTGTTGCTGTAACATATTACTACAAACTTAGTGGTTTAAAGATAATATTGATAAATCAGCTTATAGTTTGAGTGTTATAAGTCTGACTGAACTAAAATCAAGGTATCAGAAGGACTGCATTACTCCAGAAGCTACAGAAGGAATTGGTTTCCTTGATAATTATGGATTCTAGATGTTTCCTATATTCCTGGTCTCATGACCTCACCCCCCCCCACATCTTCAAAGCTAGCAGTACAGCATCACTAAATTTATTTGACCTCCTTCCCCTGCTTCCATTATTACAACTTCTCTGACTCTGACTCTCTCGTTTCCCTCTTCTAAAAACTTGTGATTACAATAAACTCACCAGGATAATCTCCCCATCTCAAAATCTTAATTTTTTTTTTTTATGGAGAGTTTTTTGCTATAGGGCATGTGACTCACCAGAAAGACAGAGAGAGATAGAGAGTGACAGAGAGACAGAAAATGAGAAATTATCCCCCAGAAAAGATGGCCATGACACAATCCCTTCTCCTCCCTCTCCTCTTGGGATCTTGGGCATACATGCACACAGGCCCAGTGTGAGTTTAAGCCACTGGGTCTGGGACTCGAACTGTGGTTGACTACATGGGAGTCCAGCGATGTAGCCATTATGCCATCTGTTGGTCCCCATAAAAATCTTATTTATTTTTTTTTGAGAGAGTTTTGCTATAGGGCACATGTGCTTGCTGGAGAGACAGAAAGCAAGAAATCACCCCCCTGCCCTCCACGGGAGATGGCCATACCACAATCCCTTCTCCATTCTCCTCTTGGGATTTTGGGTATGCATTCACATGCACCTGGCATCAGTTTTAAGCCACCAGGTCCAGTACTCGAACTGTAGTTGGCTACATGGGAGTTCAGTGATGTAACCATTATGCTATCTGCTGGTTCCTCAAAATCTTAAATTTAATCATATCTTCAAAGTCCCTTTTGTCAGATAAGGTAACAGATTCTTAGGTTCTGGGCATTATCTTTCACCTTCCACATATGCCTCTCACAGACACAGCAGTTGGCAGATTGTTGGTCAGAACTCTTCAGTTCTCCAGGCAGTACCTTTTGCAACCTAGCTTGGCCTCCTAAAGCATGGTGGTTTCAGGGCTCTGGCTAGCAAGAGGTCAGGCTCCAAGACACAAGCACTTGTCTAGTCTCTGCTACTATCATATTTGCTCATGTCTTTTTAACCAAAACAAGTCACATAGGCAATCCAGATTCAAGAAGTAGAAAAAAATTCACCCCTTTATGAGAGGAACTGTGCCATCACATTAGAAGGGCTTAAATGCTAGGAGGGGAAGGTTGGTGCCATTTTCTGTTTTTTCCTTAATTAGAGGCATGTCCAATCACCAGCAAGTGAGAGAGAATGAGAGCCCCCTATGAAGCATCCTTCAATACCACAATCCTTTTTTCTCCATTTCTCCATTCCATCAGGTGTTGGGGCACACGCACACACTCACCTAGAACATTTTTCAAGCTACTGAGGTCAGGATCTGAAACTCCATCATGTGAGGATCTGACTCCTAATGCAGAGCACTTAATCACTGTGCTACAGGGCCAGCCCCTGGTGCCATTTTTACAATTTACCACAAGTAGCATAATATGTGAGTGAGACCATCTAAAAGTTCATCGCTGGTTGGAATCAGTGAGGTCTTCATATCCTCTGTGTCCTCTGCCTAGAACACTAAAAATTCATTTGTCCTTTCCTGGTTAATTTTTCTCCTTTCCATAGTTTAGAAATGACCTCATCTAGGAAGGCTCTTCCAACCCCAAATTCCATATTGTTCCTGGTTTTTGTCTTTGCACTTTCATTTTATTCAATAATTTCCCCTGATGTAGCACTTCACACACTATCTTGAAATTACCTGTTCATGTCTCTGCCCTTCTAACTAGTCTGTAAGATTCTTGTGGAGAGAAAATGAAGCATAGTTGTTCTCACTTTCTCAGTGACTTAGCAATGTATTCTGCATGTAGAAGGTTAATAGGAATTTATTGAATAAATGTATAAAAATAGCCTGTAAACTCCATCTTTCAATTGCTCCTAATGTTTCACTATATTTTATTTTTAATTTGATGATTCTTTAATCTATACCTATTTATTTTTTCTACTTTGGAACACAGTCTTTCACTGATAAGGTAAATAAAGAAAAAGAAATTACTAGTACTAAGTATCAGACATATAAAAAAATTTCCCTTGGAATAAAAATTTGTGATATTGGAACCTTGGTATCACAAATTGACTGTGTGACATTTAGGAAATCCACTGATTGCTGCCAAGGGGGCTGACTTGCTAAACTGGATCTTGGAGGCTGTCTTCAGTTGGGTGGCCACTGGAAATTAGGAACTGAAGGCTAACTTGACTGGAATTCCTTCAAACTAAAACCAAAATAAAATCTGAGGTATTTTGGGATGTTTCCAGGAAGGTCTTAAGGGGCTGCCTGATTGCTGTTAATACATAAGGCAGAAAGCAAAGATTTCCGAAATTACATGACTCAAGGCCTAAGATTCCAGAGCTGCAGACACAACATGAGTAAGCAGGCTGCTCCAAACTGCCAGTAGAATTAAGGAATCAAAAAAGGAGACGATGAATTACAGAAAACAGAGTTGGTTTGGGGTAAAAAAGACAGTGTGCCTATAACCAAGAACACCAGCTAAAATATAAGCTAAGATGCAATATGCGGACATTTATTACCATGAAGTAACTGAGAAGGGACCTATCCCTGTGTTATTCTCTGATGTAATGTACTGCAGAGCCCCCTGGACTATGTGTGGGTGTCCTGTTCCTTTTTTTATTTTTTATATTTATTTATTTATTTATTTATTTTTTGTAGCTCCGGTAATGATATTTTGATAACCTGAGTGATGGACAAAAACAAATGAAAACAACATTGAACCCTAAAGACAATCAAGTTAGCTAATGTTTAAATATCTCAATAAGTATCTATTCCTGTGTTAAAACTGTCACTGTTAGTGCACTAAATATGTTAAAGAATCTCAGGTAATACTGCCTTAAAACATGTAACAGTTTAACAAGAACAATTTTTAAGCTTTTTGAGGACGTTTCTGGATTCAAAGCCTTCAAGAATATACCTTAAAAGGCATTTAAAAGAATATACTTTGCTGACTATTTGAAACTTACTCATGTAATACCCACTCCTACAAATTGGCTACAACTTATACATTTTCATTAATGTTGGATTCTTAGACTTAAAAACTTAAATATATAATTCACTTAATCTTCATGGTAACACTGAAAGGTAGGAACTATTGGATGGTTGCAAAAGCCTTGACACATTTTTCTATGCAAAAATTTGTCATGACTTTTCTGACAATCCAATTATTATTATACTCATTTTCAAATGCAAAACTGGTACAAATTTAGCTAATTGTCCATATAATTATCATATTACATGCTTAAATCTGAACAAATAACTCATGAACTTCTTCCCCAACCACAGCACTCTACTGCACCTCTTACCACACACTATATCTCTCATCTTAAAACAAACATTTAGTATAGATACACTTCAATGACATAAAAATACTTTAATAGAGTCATTCTAATTTAACAAATATTTCTTAGCCCATGATAAGCATGAAGTTCTTTATTAGGTTTTTTCCCCCAAAACTCATGGAAACTCATATATATGTATATATATATATATATATATATATATATATATATATATATATGAAGTGATGGTTTTATAATTTCTCTTAAAATAATTTTATAGTGGCCTCATTAACTAAGAGAGGCAAGTGTAAATCTGAACCACAAACGCAGATGTGTAAGAAATAACATTAATTCACTCGAGTTAAACTTATTTAAATCTTTGTCTAAGCATCCCTTAAATTCAGCTAGCAAGAAATTCATTCTGAGGCAAGCTGATGGTATGGACTCCTACATAGCCAACTGTGGTTCAAATCCTAGACCCAGTGGCTTGAAAAGTCCCATCAGGCACATGTGTGTGCATGCACAATATCCCAAGGGGAGAGTGGAAGAGAAGGGATTGCATGTGGCCATCCCGCCAGAGAGTGATTGACTGATTTCTCACCTTCCCTCTTCTGTCTCTGTCCCTCTCTCTCTCTCTCCAGCAAGTACATGTGCCCCATGGCAAAAAAAAAAAAAAAAAAAGACTTGCAAATAAATGAAAAAGAAATCCATTATTTTGGTGCTTCCCTCATCCAGGGTTATCAGAGGCCAAGAATTATATATTACCAGATTATTGGGGATAGGATTGAGTTATTCCATTAGTCATCATTTGGAGTCTTTGAATGTCATGAAAGACCATGTTCATGGATTAGAGGACTTTATATTTTTAAATATCTGTACTACCTAACATGACCTAAAATTCAATTCAATTTCTACAAAAATACCAATGGCATTCTTTACAGAAGTAGATAAATAAAATATAAAACTTCTATAGAACATAAAATAATTTTTAGATGTCCATTTCTACAGCCTGTGTGGTTCCTAAAAATCTGATTGCTCTATTGTTTCTGTGCTCCATGAGTTGAATATGGGAATCATGAACAGGGCTGGGAACCCTGATCACAGACCTCTTTCTCTCTTGTTTAACCAAAATATCTCCTTTCTGTCAGATCTCAAAGAAATTCCTTTTTTCTTCACTCTGTTTCTCAAAAACAACTGGTGTGAATTCTAAAATGGAGTGCAGGTATTCACAAAAGGTTCCTGAGTTCAAGAACCTTTTGCTATATATTTTGCAAAAAGCTTGTGATAAAATATTTCCAAAGATCAAGCTCCCTCTTTGAAATGCAGAATGCAAACATTTATTTATATGAATTAATATTTAATGAATTATCTTTCCCTCAAGTTATAATTCAAATAATGAGGTAACAGAATTTAGCTCAACTTAACCAATGGCTTCTTTGCTCTAACTCAATGGCTCTCTAAGTGATTCCTGGACCAACAGCATCAACACCACCTGGAACTTAAAATGCAAATTCTTGAGCCCTAGCTCATATGTACTGAATCAAAAGCTCTTGGGGTGGTTTTAGAATACGTATTTTTAAAAGCTTTCCAAGTGATTCTGATGCCCAGTAAGCAACTGATTTATGCTTTGTATTTCTCCGTGGTAGCTTGGGCTATATATTCTCGAAATTAACTATTTACTTTTTTTTTCCAATAGACCCTAAATTCCATAACAGCAAGAACAATGCCAGGGGACCAGCAGTTAGTGTAATGGCTATGTCGCTGGACTCCCATGTAGTCGACCGCGGTTCGCATCCTGGACCCGGTGGCTTAAAGCTCACGCCAGGCATGTGTGCATGTGTGTCCAAGATCCCAGGAGGAGAACGGAGGAAAAGGGATTGCGGCGTGGCCATCCCCGCTGGGGGGTGATTTCTCACTTTCTGTCTCTCTGTCTCTCTCTGTCTGTCTGGCGAGCGCACGCGCCCTATGGCAAAAACCTCTCAAAAAAAAAAAAAAAAAGAACAATGCCAGTCTTTCACTTTGTGATATTCCCATTGCCCAATATTGGGGGGTAGGGTTGAGAGGAGTACAGTAGTGTTCATAAATATTGAGTTTATCAATAAGTAAATTAGTTAAGAGATACATTGTCAGGCCAACCTGTGGAATGATTGTTAAGGTGGCTGGATCACACATGGCTGACTGCAGTTTGAATCCTGGACCTGTTGGCTTGGGAAACATGCCAGACCCAAGTGTGTGCATGCCCAAAATCCTGAAAAGAGGGAGAAATGGAGGGGAAAATATTACATATTGAAATGTTCACTTTGTAAACTAAATAATGTGATTGGATGTATAAAAAAAACCTTAAAAAAAGAATCATAGAAGAAGAAAATATGACAAGAGGTAAAAACTGGGCCAAGGATAAAGTTCTTTTGCATTATTACAAAAAAAAAAGATTATGCAAGCTGTTAAAGATGAAAAGGCAGTGTATCACTTAAGTAATTAAATACATATATTTTATCTCTTCAAAATTATTTATTATTTATTTATTTTATGTGAGAGAGTAAGGAACCTCTGATAAGATCTTGCCACACCATGATACAATCCAGCCTTCCAGCCAGCCATGAGTATGCCAGTGAGCACATCTGGCATGTACAAGTTAACTCAGGAACTAAATCCAGGGCCATCCCAGACAACTCAAGTCTCACACAGTGGTGCCCCCACTGCCTACACCACCACTAGTGGACCAAACTTGTGTTTTTCTAAATACATTTTTGTGCTTATAACTATGGACAGGTTATATTTATTTGGATGATACATAGATTCTACAACTTAAAATCACTGATCATTGTATTTACTACCATTCATTGAGTTTTCACTGTGCCCAGGCAAATTGTGTCAAGTACAAGCTATTTGTTATCTATTCATTATTGTCATACACACTAACATATTTCCTGAGAGCAATAGAGTGCTCCCTCAGAGATTGAGGGAGCTAAGAGGTCACGTGAAAAATAAACATGGAATGAAGGTTATGAAATCCCTTAATGATTACATCTTGAGATGAAGAAGAAGACATAGATGAGAACTAACAAGGAAGATTATTGGCTGGGCTGTATATTGATGGCTTTGGTGTTATTTTGCTTCCTAATCGACCATCCAGATTGGTATGGCCTAAGGAGCTACCTGGGTCATGAGTCTGCTCACTTTGAAAGAATGTTTACGATAGCCCAAAGGTACAGGGAGATGTGTAGAGCATGACAGATAACAGTCTCTTGCAGAATTATGGGGTGGGGGTGGGGAGCACAATGTTGAGGAATCCATGGAGGTGAGCCTTTACAGAGATCACCTCAAGAGTGTGATAGCTTTTGGAAAGTATAGAAGAAGAGAGGAAAACACACTAGTGTGGCCGGGAAGGCAGCATTGGCACAGATGATATTGTTGACCACAACAGTATTTGGGCAGTGGCTGCAGCCTATTGATCCTGAAAGCAACAATCAAATGTGTGGTCTTACAAAAAGTGAGAATGGGCTCTGTTGACGAAGCAATCATTTTAGAATTTTTCCTATTTTTCTTTGTACTTTCATGTTTTTACTCAAAGTTTTCCATAATGACTATACATTGCTATAATAATCAGAAAACAAGTTTTGTTGATTTGCAATAGCATTCAGATTTCCAGGCAATCAATTTACCTGCACACTTAAGAATGATAAATAGCTATTTACTGTCCCTATTCTAGTGTAAGCTGATATTCTGAAATAATTCTGACTTAAGTAGAGAATTGAGAAAAAAGGGGGAAAAAAATCTGGCCAAACCATAGCATCATGATCCCACATAATGACTAGGCTCTAGTTTCTTTCTAATTTGGAAGGAAAAAGTCTTGAAATAGCAGTTGGGCAGAGAGAAAGGGATAAAACAAAAGCCATTTTCTATAGCATTCCTGATGTAAAAAGTTGTATATAAAGGCTAAAGGAACAGTGTCAGTCATGAACATGTATGAGCTGAAAAAAATTATTTAGGATAACATCCCCCTCCTTCTTATTTTCCATCCAGGAAAAGTTACAAATTTGAGGTAATACATTAAAAGCCAAAATTAATTATCAAAACTACTGTGGGGACATTTTTTAAGAGGTTTTTGTCATGTGTGCTCACTGGAGAGAGGGAGATAGAGGGAGACAGAGATAGTGAGAGGGAAAGTGAGAAATCACCCTCCCAGGGGGGTTGGCCACACTGCAATCTCTTCCCCATTCTTCTCCTGGGATCTTGGGCATACATGTACACATGCCTGGTATTATTTTCAAGCTATTGGGCCTGTGTCCTAAACTGCGTTAAGCCATTTGAGAGTCCAGCAAGATAACCACTATGCCATCTGCTGAGCCCTGTGGGGACATTTTTAATGGTCATTATGATGGAGTGGGGGGTATTTGTAACATTACAATGGCCAGAATACATAAGCAACTTACAACATAAGGAGGTCCCACAAAACAAAAATGTATCCCACCCAATGTCACCCATGTGAAATTAAGCAATCGATGATAATCATCTAATTTTCCATGATACCACATCTATTTATTTCATAGAACTCATTTCTGCCCTTTAAGGGTTTAAACAACACACACACGCGCGCGCGCACATATACATGTATAAACACAATATATATTTATACATATATGTGCATAAATACATGTGCCCATATGTCTAAACATACTGATAAATAATTAGCTTATCAACTTTGGATAGAACAATTTATAATTGTCAGATTATGGCTTTACAATATACATGTCAGTCCACAGGCCTTAGTCAGTCTAAAAGCAAAAACCTTGAGCAAAATACTCAATTCTACAAAGTATCAGTTTAGTCATATATAAAATGAGAATAATATGATTGGCTGCCTATACCAGTTAGTTATTGCTAAATAACCAACTTCCTCAAAATAGCATTTAAACCAATAAGCATTTATTACTGCTCACATTCTGTGATGGGCTGGGCTGGGCTGATATTACTTGGGTTCTGCAATCACCTAGAAAGGAACCTGGAGCTGGACAGTTTAGGGTAACTTTGTTGAGGATATCTTAGCTCTTCCCCACTTTTATTTTATGCCTCTCCAGAAAGCTAGTCCAGGCTGTTTACAGTACTGCAAAAGTCCAAGAAACAGAAAGGAAATATGCTAGCACTTTTTCAAATCTCTGCCTGCAACATGTTTGCTATTGTTTCATTGGCCAGTGTAAGGCACATGGTCAAGCCCTGAGTCAGTATTGAAAGAAATTAGCAAAGGGTATAGATGCACACATGCTGGGTCCGTTAATACAATTGGGTCCATTAACACAATCAACTCACCGCACTACATCACAAACCTGAGAATACCGAACATTTGCCACATCCACATAATGTTTAATTGCTTTAAACGTGCACATATTAGGAGGTTTATGCCTCAAGTTATAGCAGAATAAGAACTGACTCCCACACTTTCACATGAACAGAGTCCCCACTGAAACAAGGTAAGGAACGTGGCTAAGCTCCATTAGAAAAATGAATTACTGCTGCTAAATCAGTACTGATATCTACAATGCCACACCATGCTCATGAGAGAACCAGCTAAATCTTTGAGAGAGAAAAGTGAAAGGTAAAACAAGGAGTGTAAGACCTGGGTTCTAATCCCAGCTCACTCGTCAGTTATGTGGTCTTGGAAAAGTTATCTATTTTCAGAGTTTCAGTTTCCTTACACATGATGAAGGAATAACAGTGTCTTCACCAATTCTTTTTTTTTTTTTTTTTTTTTTTTTTTTTTTTTTTTTTTTTTTTTTTTTTTTTGGAGAGGTTTTTGCTATAGGGCACATGTGCTTGCAAGAAAGACAGAGACAGAGAGACAGAAAGCGAAAAATCACCCCACAGTGGGGATGGCCACGCCATAATCCCTTCTCCTCCATTCTCTCCTCAGGATCTTGGGCACGCACGCACATGCACCCAGTTTGAGTTTAAACCACTGGGTCTGGAACTTGAACTGTGGTGGACTACATGGGAGTCAAGCAACATAGCTATTATGCCAACTGCTGGCCCCTCTTCACCATTCTTATAAGTAATTAAGGAGATCATTTTTTAAAGTTCATAATTAGTAGCTTATAGACATCAATCATTTGTTGCCAACCAACTTTTCAAGACAGGCTAGGGTTCAGGAAGAGAAAGGAAGAAGAGGTGCTTAGTATCACCAGGGAGGGAAGAGAATAGCAGCATGAATTTCATTTACTTGAGAAATTTCTCCAGGGTCAGTCATGTTTTTTGCCCTTCAACACTTAGTATTTTCATAATTGAGTCATAATGGCTCATAAAGAAAGATGTAAAAAATGTGATTGTTTCCTGGGGAAAAAAAAAAAAAACAAGTGTAAAATGGTGTAAAAAAGTCTATGATTATTACAGTAACTGTCTGAGTGATAAAAACCAGTTTGCACAGAGAGATGACAGATTTTTCACAGAAACAACCAAAGCTCACAGTTTTTATTTCATGCAAGTCATAAATGTGTGACTTTTATTACTCTGGGAGATGGGGATTATGCCTAATGGGACTGTTATTTGAACACTCGTCTTCCCAGTATGGAATTATTAACTCAGCACACTCTGGGTCCAGTGTTTTCTGAGTTAGAATGGGCTGGAAGCTGAGGGAAGGTTGGAATGAACCAATCCGAAATTGTACCCTTGCAGACCAGAACCTATTCTTCTTAAGGTCCGTCACAGGTTCTCTTTAGAAATGACAGTGATCCTGGTCCAATTCTCTCATTTTATCAATGAAGAAATTGAAGTAATGACTACCCTAAACCCTAATTAGAATATATTTTAGGAATTCTGTAAATATTACTTGAATGAGTAAATTCTAACTCCCCAATTAGTTCATTTTCTACTCTAGGTGGTTACTTTTTTTCTTTCTCTTCCTTTTCTTTTCTTCCTTCTTTCTTTTTTTTCTTTCTCTTTCTTTTTTCATTCTGCTTTTTTTTTCTTTTTTTTTTAACCTAGCTAATTTTTATTTAATCATGGTTCTTGAAATGGTGACTGAAGGTTTTGTAAAGAAATTAGATTTTTATTACTTCATCTTGTTTTAAAATATATATCATTATTGCATTGGTAAAATATGGGAAAAAAAGAAAATTTTAAAAATACCTTTAATATTTTAGGATAATGCATGCATGGTGCATGCATGCGCCAGAGAGAGAAGCACCTCCAGCAGGGTCTCATCACTCTGTGATCTACTTTCCACAGCCCTCCAAGCCTTTAGGATCTTGGGTGCCTCACATGTGTGCCCAGCGTATTTTCAGAACTACCCAGGCATCTGATCCCACGATCACCATACAGCTTCCAGTATTGTGGGGAACTTGTGTGATTCTTGTACCACAGCAGCTGGGCTGAAAACTTTAAGATTTATAAAGTACAAATAATAGATTATTATTATTTGTATTAAAAACACTTAATGTAAGCTCTACCCCCTAACAAATTTTTATATATACAATACAATAGTTACCTCTTCTTTCTCGAAGACAGCATTTTGTCTGTCCTACTCCACCCTCTATTATAGCCTATCCTTTCTCCTTCCCTCTGTACTTAATTATCTTGGAAAAAATTATCCACACTTACTGGACATGTGCCATATTCTCTCACTGTCCTTAGCCACTGCATATGTCATGCCTACTCTTTCAGAGGGGATAATCTAGATTATAGACGACTGTTTCCTCTCTCTCTTATTTTATTTCTTAAAACAAAATTTAAGTGAATTTTTTTTCTATAGGGCATGTGCACTTGCCAGAGAGACAGAGAGACAGAAAGGGAAAAATCACCCCACAGGGGATATGACCACAACACAATCCCTTCTCCATTCTCCTCCTGGGATCTTGGATATGCACACACACGCACCTGGCATGAGTTTCAAGCCTCTGGGTCCGGGATTCGAACACTGTCAGCCATGTGAGAGCCCAGCGATGTAACCATTATGTCATCTGCTGGTACCTCTCCTTCTCTTTTTAAATGGTGTTCTTTGATTTTGCATACCTCTGTATCCAAATGTCCCCTTTTATAAGGACACCAGTCATGATGGATTAGGGCCTACCCTAATAACATTTTAACTTAATTCTTCTGTAAAAACACTACATTTGGGGACCAGCAGTTAGCGTAATGGCTATGTCACTGGACTCCCACGTAGTCAAACGCAGTTCGCGTCTCAGACCCGGTGGCTTAAAACTCACGCCAGGCGCGTGTGCGTGCGTGCCCAAGATCCCGAGAGGAGAATGGAGGAGAAGGGATTGCGGCGTGGCCATCCCCCCTGGGGGGTGATTTCTTGCTTTCTGTCTTTCTGTCTCTCTCTGTCTGTCTGGCAAGCACACGCGCCCTATAGCATAAAAAACCTCTCCAAAAAAAAAAAAAAAAAAAAACACTACATTTAAATAAATTCACATTCTGAGGTGTCAGAGGTTAGGACTTCAATATAAAATTTTGGCAGGCAAAATTCAACCTGTAACAACATCCAAGGTTCTAGACAAATGAACTAGTATGGGCTGATAGACAACATCTTATCACCTTACTTAGCATCCAACGTGCCCATACAGTTTGATTTGCTAGTTTCAATATACTATAACTTCTTGTCACTATCCTTCCAGCCCAAAAGTGCTGGCAAGGACATCATTCCCTGTACACTTTTCCCTGAGGAACCCATTGCAACTGCATCTAATTCTAAGAAAATTTTATCACATAGTTAGTGCTCTCATATAGAATTAACAGTGTCCCCCAAATGCTAAGAACAACAAAAATCCTAATTTACTGTGTATTTAAAATGTTCTGGTAAATGTGCTAAGCCTTTTCCTTTAGTTATCTGATTTTATCCACCAAATCAAATAAACAATAGAACAGTCCGATTTTTATCCTAATTTAGAGATAGATAAATCAGAACTAAGAGGTTAAAAAACTTTCACAAGGTCACTAGGCTTAAAAGTGGCCATTAGGTTTTATATCTAGGATGTCTGACTTCAGATAGAAAATGCTTGACCACCTTAGCCTTTACTACTTCCCTAACTAGTGAGGTTATGATTCTTTCCTTTGATGCTGTAGCTGAAGAAGAAACTTACTCAGAAGACGATGTTCTAAGCCAAAAATGGTGGCATCTGGAAATGGTAAATTCTCTCCCATGTATCAATCTCTTCGTGTATGGTGGTTCCTTGATTTTGATGAGCTCTGCTTCACCCATGCTCTCTAGTTATTGGAGCCAAACCTATTTTGAGATTTGGCTCCAATAACTAGTCTAATGGACACTGCATGGTGGTTTGTTATTAGGAACATATCCATCTGTACGTTCCTAATCAAAGGTGGGATAATTGAAAGGCTCATGTTGCACAAATTCTCCTAAAGACACCCTATCATCCCTACTATGCCTACTTGTCATGATCAATGTGAAAGGGATCTCAGCAAATTTCTTTACCGTGTCTGTTGTACTCGAGCATACTTAGGGTGCAGGGAGAACGCCCAACTCCTATGGATTGCAATAGATGATGTCTTCAAAAGGTCTACTTTCTATTTTTGTAACATTTTTGAAGTAAGAAGACATATGTATATATTTGTCTTTGACCCTGGTCCCTAATGTAGAGCTCCAAAATCCCTTAGAATCTTTGGGACAATAGAAATGTCTTTTGTAGTATGCAGTAACTTTAGTGGGCTTCTGATTGGGTGCTGGTCACCCGAAATATCAAGCCACAATTAAACATTTAAATCTTTTAGTCCCATCCCCTATTCTTCAGAGAAGAGAAATAGGTCTGAAAATAGATTTAATGGTCAATCATGTGTATATGATGAAGACCCCATAAAATACCAAAAATATAGGGTTTGTAGAGCTTCTATGTAAACACATCTGTGTGCCAGGAAAGGGGAGCACACCCTAAATCCCATGGGAACAGAAGCACCTGCGCTCAAGGCTCTTCCAGATCTACTTCATCTGGTTGTTCAACTGCATTCTTTATCATATCCTCAATTATATACCAGTAAATCTAAGTAAGTGTTCCTGTAAGTTCTGTGAGTCATTTTAGCAAATGAACAAACCCGAGAAGCGGGTCATGGGAATCTCTGATTTGTAGCCAGTTGAACAGAAGTTATGTATGACCTGGGGACCCACAATTTTCTTTTTTCTTTTTCTTTTCTTTTCTTTTTTTTTTTTTTTTTTGAGAGTTTTTTGCTATAGGGCATGTGTGCTCACCAGAAAAACAGAGAGAGACAGAGAGACAGAAAGCAAAAAGTCACCCCCTGGGGGGATGGCCATGCTGCAATCCCCTCTCCTCCATTCTCCTCTCGGGATCTTGTGCATGCGTGCACACATGTCTGACGTGAGTTTAAGCCACCAAGTCTGGGACTTGAACCACAGTTGACTACATGGGAGTCCAGCAATGTAGCCATTTCGCCATCTGCTGGTCCCATGGGACTCACAATTTTCAATTGGTGTCTGAAGTAGGGAGCAGTGTCGCAGGACCAAACCCTTTATCTATGGGATCTGTACTAACTCTGTGTAAAGAGGATCAAAACAGAAGTGAGTTATAGGACCCTGAGTTAGTGTCTGCAGAGAATTAGAGAAAAAAAAAAAAAAGCCCTCATATATTCATCACAGAAATGTTCTGTGATAAGTGCAAGCACCAGGAAAAATGATTCGCTTTCTTTATATATTCAGAGTTGATAAATTAGTTTGAAACAGCCTCATATCTCTAAACAAAAGTATTGCAACTATAGTAAGCTTCCACTTTGAACCAGATTGTTTTATAATGCACCAAGTTAAGTGATGACAGCATAACTCAGGGAGTAAAACTGTACACCATTCTGAGACTTTTTTTATAGTTACTTTTGATTCTTAGTAAGTACTAATAAACACCACCATCTCCCACCCTGTAGCTCTGAGAGGTCTCTCATTTGGGGCATTTATTTTCCTCAACTCTTTTGATGTATTTTTTCCTCTAATGATCACCATGAAAAGGGTTCCACCCTTTTGACTGTGAGAAACTTTTCTCAGTGTGCTTTCTTGAACACAGTGGCAGGAATGGAGTAATTGTTAACCTTTATAGAGTGCTTACTGCCTGACAGGCACTGTGCTAGGAGATTTTATTTATTTTAGTAATCCTTTATATGTGTATATTTGCACACACACACCACATATACACACATACAGATGCATACACCCAAAGAATAACTAAGATAAATTAAAACTGGGTGACTATATATATATAGATAGATAAATAGATAGAGACATGTGTGTGTGTGTATTTTTTCTTTTCTTTTCTAAACAGGGTTTTGCTCTCTTGCAATCCTCCAGCCACAGCCTTCCGAGTAGCCCGTAGGGTAGGCGCCCACCAGTGAGCCCATCACTACACCCGGCACTTAGGGTGCGCTGAGAATTAAACCTGAGCTTCACATGTGATTTCAACCTGCTGAGTAGCCCCATCCAGCATGTACTGCCACAGCTGGGCCATCATATTACTTTTTATGCCAAACATCTGAAGTTATTATAGCATTATTTCTACTTTACAGGTGACTTGCCCACAGCACACAACTAGAATATGGTGTACCAGAATTCAGACTCCATCTCTGTTGATCCTAAATCTCATGTTCCTAAGTTAAACTACATCCCACATCACTATAGATCATCCCTCAGAAGTCATAGGTGCCTCCAGGAGCTGGAAAGCTATCTACATGTAGTATTACTAACACTTTTGTCTATAACTGCTTTCCTCAAGGTGTAACCAGAAGTATGGAGGACAGAGGACAGTCTGAAGGACCCCTAACCCTCTTTGTAAACTATAATTGTTATGTAACCTCTTCCTTTCTGTTATTCCAAATAATAGTGGAGAGTGAAAATGTAATTTGCACATTCATTAACTGGTTTTATTGAATGCTAAATACTGAATTATTTTTACATTAAAAAAAGGAAAAATAACAGTGTTAACAAAAGTGAATAAAAATTTGCATATTCAAGGTTTCTTAAAACTCTCCAGACAAAGACTGCTGGCCAATCTAAGATTGTTCAATACTGATTAGTAATGACCATTAAGAAATCACTTATGGATTTTTGGTGAGTGTTCAGAGATACTAATGGGTTTTAGAATAACTTGAGGATCTTCCTGAGGTCAAAGAAAGAAAATAAAGTATGAAGTGATAATAAAATGTATGAGGTGACTAATGGACAGGTCATGTATGCGCACGCACACACACACACACACACACACACACACACAAGTCTAGAAAAAAATGAGTTTTGTGGGTTTTTTTAAGTTTGAAACGGATTTATTTCCGGTGCACACAATTTCTTCACTGTGAATATACATGTGATTATCTGTACACAGGAAATGGAATTATGTTCCAAATGATATATGGGAAACGAGTTTCTTAGAACTAAAAATTATGACTACACAAAATAAAGTCATATTCTAAAACTAAGTAGTATTACTCATTTTGATAGTAGGTGTATGAGAAAAAGCATCACATCATAAACTAATGAAATCGGATTGCCATAGCCTCTTGTCTTCAGATACGAGGCAGGAAGGGTGTGAACATTGCGCTACCATCTCCCATATCAGATTGTCAGCAAATTTAGGTCACTTCCACTCCGACACTCATCTGCAAAAGCCCTATGAAAAGCAGTGGGAACATGATGCCACATCTGATGAGGCACAATCAAGTGACTTGTTCTTTTATTTATTTATTTATTTATTTATTTTTGGGGAGAGAATTTTGCTATAGGGCGCATGCGTCACCAGAAAGAGAGAGACAGAGACAGAAAGAGAGAAATCACCCCCAAGGGGGGATGGCCACGCTGCAATTCCTTCTCCTCCATTCTCCTCTCGGGATCTTGTACACACATGCACACATGCACACATGCACACATGCCCTGTGTGAGTTTAAGCCACCAGGTCCGGGACTCGAACCATGGACAGCTACACGGGAGTCCAACGACATAGCCATTACACCAACTGCTGGTCCCAAGTGACTTGTTCTTACATAGGACAAAGAAATAGCTAAGTCAAACCAGGTTTTTACATGGCAAAAAAATAAAGCCCCACTGGGCTCAAGTATTTCTCCAGACTTGTTCTACACGTGTAAACCAACAAAATGATAATAAGTTAAATAATATAAAGAGGTATGTAATCTCATATGATTTTAAGTAGTAAGAGAAAAATTAAAAGCAGAATTTAATTTGAGGATTTTATTTTAACTCACACATAAGCACTACTGATTTCCCCAATAAATGAGAAAACTTGAAAAGTTCCTAGAAAGATTTGTTTAAAGGGGAAATGTTTTTAATCTAAACTTTATTTTTCAATATAAGCTCCATCGAGCTCAAGACATTTTTGTAAGTGATGACACGATCCATTTAGTCCATCACTTTAATCCAACCAACATAGTCATTTTTACATTATTAACTAAATTTAAAGAGTGCTCACTTTTCTTATTTTTTAAGATTAGGGGAAAAAAATAAATCAGAAGGAGCCAATTCAGGACTATAAAGTGGATCCCTCATAACTTCCCACTGAAACTCACACAAAATTGCCTTTGTTTGATGAGAGGAACGTGCAAGAGTTTGACCATAGTGGAGAGCTGCAGTGGAAAGCTTCTCTAGTAAAGCCTTCCCAGGCATTTTTCTGCTAAATCTTTACGAACTTTCTCGAGGCAATCTCTTAATAAGCAGACGTTACTGTTAGGCACTCCAGGTCAGCAAAGAAAACTCCCTGAGCATCTTAAAAAACTTATCATGACCTTGGTTCTTCACTAGTCCATTTATGCTCGGAGTGACCACTTCCACCTCTTGGTAGCCATTCTTTTGATTGTGCTTTGGCTTCAGGATCTACTATTAAAGCCAAGTGTCATGTTCTGTTACAGTTCATGGAAGAAATGCATCAGGATCTTATTTTGCCCCCTTCAAGATTTTTGCCATAGAGCGCATGCACTCACTAGAGCGAGAGAGAAAGATCAAAAGAGACAGAGACAGAGATGGGGAAAATGAAAAATCACCCTCCAGAGGAGGATGGCTATGCCACAATCCCTTCTCCCTCACTGTCTGCTTGGGATTTTAGGCGCGCGCACACACACACGCATGCACACACCCAGACTGACTGTCAAGCTACCAGGTCTGAGTGCCCCAACCACCACACCACCTACTAGCCCTGCAACGGGACCTTGATCCCACTTGTTTAAAATTTTCTTTGAAAGTTCAGCTCTTGTCTCCAGTCAATCTGGGCACAACAGTTTGATGTTTATTCTTACTTCAATTTTAGCAGAATTCAGGCTGCTCTGAAATGGGCTCTTAAAATTTGTGTCTTGCCTTCTCATATGGTGTAAAAAATTAATACAAGTTTACTTTGGTACAAAAATATTTTGAAATCCATGTACAGTTTTTTTAATAATATGCATTTCCATGAACTTTTTGAAGACCCACCTCATAAAAACAAACAGTATAATGTTTTATATAAAATTAAATATATAAACTATAGTAATGTAAATAATGAGAAAAATAGGCGTAATGGGGGGGAACAGGGAAAAGAAAGCAATACATTTAATTGACAGAAAAAGTAGTTATTTGCTGCTGATAATATACAGCACAATATCGTCATCTTGACTGATATGCACTATATTGGTGCTGAGGGGAAAACATGTTTGGTACACTGTAAAAAAAATTGGTGTAATAGATATAATAGAATAATGGATGAGTTCTCATTTAAAAAAAAATTTAATCTCAAGTCATCAGTAAAACTAATGACGGAACCTGAATAAGATGTTGAATTGTTGTTTAATAGAAACAATCCTGATTCTGGATCTCAGTAAATCGAACCTTAATATCTAAGGTCATCAAGCCAATTGGCCACATTATTGAGTGATTTAATTATACACTGATTATTCTTCTGTGACTTTAAGTGTGCATGAAGTTTGTATGAAATACGCTTGACCTACTATCCACTCCTTACAAGTTGTTTCTGTTTTTGAGAAATGCATTCATTTGAGGAAAGGATGCAATTGGTATTCTCCAAAATATACACTCCTTTTTTTAGGTATATCAGACTCCATCCCTACAGTGAAATTAAGCTTGCTTCCAGGTTAATAGTGAGTAGAGAGTCTTAAAAATGAATAGGTTTTCTCAAGAGCAAAACAATTCAACAGGAATGATTTTGTAGAGTGAGCAACAATGTAATCACATTGGGGATATTAAATGATATATATTTGATAAACTATACTCTGCAAACATTTTGACTGCTATACCTTATCTTTAAACTTAAACTATGATCCTATTTTTAATCTAAGGAATTCACATCTGCAATACATAATTTTGTGTTTTGTTTGGAAAAGAAAATTTGAGCAGTCGAAAAGAATTTTTAGTACTGAGAAGGGAAGAGTAAAGCTACTTGTGAACTGGAAAGCAATGGATAAAAACACTTTCAAGGGAATACTATGAAGAAATGTGTTAGTATTTAACTGTGATCTCATTGCATGACTCTATAGAATGTTTACCTCATCATATTTTGATTTATTCTGCATGATATGAACATAGTTATGGAAAGTTGAAAAAAAAAAGCAGAATTACAAAACGTGGTGCCTTACTTTCATGTTTCATTGATACCCTTTCACATGTGTGGTTTGAGTTGCAGTTAACAGTTTAAAATCTGTGCTTTCCCCCTTCCACATAATTAGCAAGTATGTGAGATAAGCTTTAGGGGTCTAGGTCAAAGTCTCCCCGCACTTGCTGACCTGTGAGAAATACACATCCAAATTCTTATCTTTCCTCACCTCTCACCCTCTACCTCTTTCCCTCCAGAGTTTTTATTAAGAAGAAAGAACATTCTGTGGGAAAACTATGTAGAAAATCAAAATACTTTAAAATTTACTAAATTAAACAGGTTAATTCATGCAAGCATGGTTATTTATTTTTCTGGAGTTAGCTAGTAATTAAATCTTTTTCTGGTACTTTAAAACATAGTGCAATAACCTAAAAGAGGGTATTTGAGAAAATAAAAAATAAGGAATAATAAAGAACAATTTCATTCTGCATGTTGTAAACATATAGTTCCTATATAGTAATGAGTGCTACTTCATCATGTTCTAAACACATGCTACCACACAGTTAGGTAATGATAAAGGTTTATGTACCTGCATCTTTATGATCATCCTTAATTCCATGGGAAAGGGAAAACTTCAAATAACCACTAACCAATCCTAATCTATTAGGATTATTAGTGACAGTAGGTAGATGTTCTGAGAAAAACAAGATATAAACTAGAGTCTCTTAACTTCAAAATGATTAAAATTTAACTGAAGGCACTTTGTATGTTTTAAACAACATACATATGTTTATAAATACATATTTATATCTTTTTTTAAAATGACAGAGGAGAGCAGAGTACTGGCATCCACAAAAGTTATTAAAGACAGAAGCAATTGCTTAGGTTATTCTGCAGATAACTATGACTTAGCTTTTGGGTAGAATTTTAGTGATTATGGGGAGTGGAACAGTATGAATGAAGATCCTAATATGATAAAACCCTAAGAGTCTGTTAAGGGACCATCACTTGGTGTAATGGCTATGTCGCTGGACTCCCATGTAGCTACCGTGGTTTGAGTCCCAGACCCAGTGGCTTAAACTCACACAGGGTGCGTGTAGATCCTGAGAAGAGAATGGAGAAGAAGGGATTGCAGTGTGGCCATCCCCCTTAGAGGGTGGTTTCTCGCTTTCTGTCTCTCTGTCTCTCTCTGTCTTTCTGGCAAGCGCACGCACCCTACAGAGAAAACCTCTAAATAATAAAATAAAATAAAATAAAATAAAATAAAATAAAATAAAATAAAATAAAATAAAATAAAAGTAAGAGTAGTTCATAAGGATCATCCGAGTTGTGGCTCTTTAAAAGGAATAATTGTATTTATTATTCTACTACCTTTCTATTTGACCAAGGCCATATTAGCCATTTTAAAGTAAACACAGAAAAGATTACGGTATCATTCCCATTCATCCATAGACAACATATAAATAAAGACAAGAGAGCCTGTAAAATGGGTCAAAGGAGGTAAAAATTATTATTTGTTTCATTTTGAAATAATAAAATTGATTGGATAGAGTGTTTGTTCCTGTAGATTGCTAATTAACTAAACAAATTTGCATTACCATGCTTATCCTTAAAAATGCAATATATCTCCAATTCAAACAAGAATAAGGTTAGATGCAAGCTTTCTCAAACTCAGCACTATAGACTTTTCTGGTCAACTAATTTTTTGTCATGGAGTTTCCCTATACACTCTAGGGTATTGAATAACATCCCTAGCCACTACATACTAGAAAGTAATAGTTGTGACAAGGAAAAGTGTCTCCAGACATGGCTACATGCCCCCTGGGGGCAAAAATTGCTCCTTGAGAACCACTGGATTAAAGAGAAGCATTAAAACTAGTGAATTAACAGAAAAACCTTTCACCTTTCTCCTGAAAGTTAGAAATACATTTCCAAACTCCATTTGCACTTACATCCTCATTAGTTTGAGGGAGAAACATTTTTTGAGACTTAGGGTTTCCTTGAGCATCAAAAGCCACTAAAGGCAGCAGAACTAGTACCTACTTGGAAAGGGTTTGTTTATTCTGCTTATCTACAGCCAATGCTAACAATCTAAATGGTTTTGAAGAACTAAGTGTTTCACAGCATTTGGGAAGAACCTAATTTGTAGATAGAGGTGTCTATAAATGAGCACATGTCCTCATGAGTGTTGACATACAATCACAACTAATTTAAAGCATTTACACATAACTATTTCTAAACACTGAGTAGAGCAGGGGAGATGCGAGTTGTTTCCTTTATCAATCTTTCTCTATAAGGGAGAGAACAGACAATTTTTAAAAGGATAGGCTTTCAAAGAAAACCTCATCACCATAATTTTCCTGCCACTATTTTAAAAAAATGTCTTAGCCATTGTTTATGATCCTAAATTTCTAGCAATTTGAATATACATAGAACATTATTTTCATCTTTGCATTTTCAGCATGTAAAACATGCCTGATATACAGTATTTAATACATTTTGTTGAGTGAATGAATAAGATGACAGAAAGGACCAGCCCATGGTGTGGTGGTTATGGCAGCTCGATTCAACATGGCCGACTTCATGGCTTGAGTCCCAGATTTAGCAGCTTGGAAAACATGCTGAAGGGGTCAGCAGATGGAGTAGTGGTTAAAATGCTGTACTCCCATGTGGCCAACTATGGTTCAAAACTCACGCCAGGTGCCTGTGCATGCATGCCCAAAATCCCAAAAGGAAAATGCAGGAGAAGGACTCACATCATGGCCATCCCCCTGGGGGATTATTTCTCACTTTATCTGTCTCTCTCTCTCCGGTGAGTTTATGCACCCTGTTACAAAAGCATCTCCAAAAACAAACAAAATTTTAAAAAGCACACTTGATGTTTGTGCACAGGTGCTCAAAGTCCCAAGAGGAGAATGGAGGAGAAGGGATTGCATCATGGCCATCCCCCAGGGAATGGTTTCTCACTTTGTCTCTCTCTTTCTCTCTGTCTCTCTGGTGAGCTCATGCACCCTGCAGTAAAAGTCTCTCCAAAAAAAAAATCAGACAAACAAAATTTTTGAAAACACACTGGGTATTTATGGAGGAGAAGGGATTTCAGCATGTCCATCCTCCCTGGGGAGTGCTTTCTCACTCTTCCTCTCCACCTCTACAAATGCATATACCCTGCAGCAAATATAAATAAATAAATAAATAAATAAATAAAAACAGGAGAAAAGAGGAAAGAATTTCAATGAAAAACTCTGAAATATGTCATTGTAAAGTCAATTATGAAACTTTAAATTTGAAAACCCTTATTTTCATTCATATAGATTCCTAGTATCTCATTTCAAAACTTTTATCCTGTTAGGCAATCAAATTTACACAATTTTGAGTTGTAAAATACTCAGTTTTTTCCCAAATTTCACAGAATCACCCAAATAACCTAAGAGACCATTATTTCTCTTTTACAGAAAACATAGAACACAGTGCACTCAGAGAGATTAAGTGATACCCAAAACCACAAATGGTAGAGCAAGGACTCTTCTACTACTTGTGGCTTCAACTCTAAAGTCATCCTGAGTGTACAGTATTTCAAGTGATGTCAGTGGAGGATAACATTTAGCTTGTCACAGTGTTTCAGCTGCATAAAGTGGTTTTAAAAAAACATTCATTGGTGTCAGACTCCCAGCCTCACAAATTACCAGTTGTGAGACCTTGAACAAGTTATTTTAACTCTCTGAATCTGCCTCTTCAAATGAGGAACTAAGCTGATATTATCTACCCCACAGATTTTATATAAGCATTAAAAGACATAATGTATAGGATATTTAGCACATGCCCCACTATAACAATCATTGCCATGGTTCATTGCCAATATAATGAAATTTATGTCACAGTGGGTGCTGTTTACACAGAGTTAACCTCCTCTCACTGTGTCCTTTTATAAACATATAACTCTTAAGAGTTGAAATCAAAATTTGAGTAGATTACATTACATGTTAAGATACATGTGTAAAGAATAAAAAATTCACTAGGAAGATTTTTGAACATTCAGTTCCACATTAGTAAAATGTAGACGGCAATATAGGTATCTTTCATGATCAGAAATGAGGAGCACCTGAGTGCTTATTTTGCATTTGGTGCTGTTGCAAATGTTTACATATATTAGCTGGTTTGAATTTAACACCAGCACACTTAAGGGAGGCATTATTATTACCATCCTCATTTTACACAGATGGGGAAACATGTGGTAGGAAGTTGGATAGATTTATTAAGTTCACTCAGCTAGTGATTAGCAGTCATTATCTGAACTCAAAGCAGCCACCAGAATCTATACTTGTAACTACTATGATACCACCTCTCTCCAGAGATCTCTTACTGCTAGTCAATCACGCATAAACACGGAATCTATGGACTGGCACAAAGAACTGTACTTTTCCCATCAAGTCTGTCACTTCACAGAGACCCCTGTAGCAGCTGTGGTTAATATCTTTCTTCACACTCCTTTGGCTCTTCAGTTCTCTTACAGATTCAGTAATATTCACCGTACATGGACTACTTCCAACATGGGCTTTTATCAACCCTACTTGGGGGCTTTATCAGGGACTATGAAAGCAGGAACTACCAAAAGCAGGCACAATCTAAAACTGAAGAATTAAAGACTCCCAGAGCAAATTTCATCAATACAAAATAGGAGTTGATAAATAAATGCCCAGCCTTCCCATCCCATTCACATCAGTGGAATTGAGTCTAGTTAACCAGCAATAACTGAGTTCAGTTGACCAGTGTAATGAATAGCAGTAACCTGTTCATTAAAGCACTTTGTAAAGGCTTTCTTCCTTGTTTTACTTCCCATATTCCTTCATAGTGGTTTTTTTTTTTTTTTAAATCTGTTCTTAAATAGATTATCTGTATCCAACCCTTAGTCTCAGGGTCCACTTCAAGACAACACAAATGAAAACAAACTCAGCAGAGAATCTGAGAGTTTCTGCTCTCCCCAGTTTCAAAATTTCCTTGACCTCTGTTCCATCTACATCCTATCACCATCCTATCCTAGGACCAGGCATCATGGAAGCCACAGGAGTGACTTCCAGACAAAAAGTCACATAAAGAGGGACTTTGGAAGAAGACTTTGGATCCTTAGGAGTCTTCACTCTGAATCAAGACACTTCCTCTAACAGATGTTGACCAATCTCATAATATCATTTCAAAGTGTCATAACTCCAACCAAATGTCTTTTTTTTTACTCTTAGTAAGAACCACCTATTGAGAAGGCAAGGTATGAGTGGAGGAGTGGGAAGAGAAAGAAAAAACAAAAACAAAAACAAAAGCAAAATACCCTGTACCTCTGTCTCATTAGATAAGGATTCCAAAATTTAACAAAATATATATGTATATATATTTGTCACAATGTTGTTGTGACAAATGTCTCTCAAAAAGTTGTCACAATGTCTCTCTTTCATAGCTTGGCTTGCTTTAGTCAGCAGTAAATCAACTGTCCACACTCTATGGCAGAAACTGAAAGATAAGAGGATATAGAAGCATGGAAAATGGTTATGGATACTGGATACAGGGTGGAAAGAGAGTGGGAGAAAGAGGAGAATGTGAGGAAAGATATTAAGGAGAGAAACAGAGAGGCAAGACATTTATGGGACACAGAAGTGAATTATTATCTGTTGATGATAATGTGTATAGTATCCTCATCTCTACTGGTGTGTAGTGTATTCACATTGGGAAAATTCACTTTACAAGTTAAGTGATGTATAGTGATTGAATGCATAAAAAATTAAATTTTAAAGAAAGTTGTCACAAATGTGCTGTGTCATTAGGAAGCTAAATTTTCTCACTAAATGGTATCTCTCTGAGACCTGTGATTCAGAGAAAAAATATGTATGAGTCTGGAAACATTTAAACCTGAGAGTGAATGCCAGATTCACTACAAATGGTAAGATGTAGAGCAAATTCCCTTCTTGGATATGTTTTTATTTTTGTTTTGTTTTATACATATATAGTGATATAGAAACAGCTGTCTCCCCAAATTTCTAAAGGTTTAAAAAGATCATGGATCTAGAAGATGTTGGTAGTTGCTTAATAAACATTATTTCCTCCTCTACCCATGTTCTATGCCAATACCCCTCCACACAGAAAAAAGCATGGCAATTTGCCTGATACACAACCTTAGAGGTGCAGGGACTTGCGCATAAAGAGGTCAGAAAAAGTGTAGATGAAAATAAAACTCAAATTATGAAACTAAAATGCATTTGCATTAGTTTAATCAAATATGTGAAAAGTCAGTATTAGTGGGACCAGCAGTTAGCGTAATGGCTATGTCGCTGGACTCCCACATAGTCGACCGCGGTTCGCATCCCGGACCCGGTAGCTTAAAACTCACGCCGGGCATGTATACGTGCATGCCCAAGATCCCGAGAGGAGAATGGAGGAGAAGGGATTGCAGTGTGGCCATCCCCTTTGGGGGAGGGGGGTGATTTCTCTCTTTCTGTCTCTCTGTCTTTCTGGCGAGCACACACACCCTATAGCAAAAACCTCTCAAAAACAAAACAAAACAAAACAAAACCTGTGCTAACGATGTGAACCATTATGTCCTGTACAAATATAGGCTAATGATTTTCATTCATACAAATGAACATTTTTTGAGAGGAGACCATAGTTTACCAGGTTCTTTGGTGTGGCCCAGGATCCCACATAGTATCATCACTTTAATACCTCCTGGACAATGAAATGACAATAATGGCCCATTTTCATGGCTTACACTTTCCTGATTGGCTGAAATTATTTGGGCGGTTAATAAAATCTCTTCATTGTCTATTTTGTCCCACTAATACACATAAAAATCAAATCAGTACACAAGATTACTGAGCCGTTCTCTTCTAACAAAAAATAGTCAACTTAAGTAATTGGTCTCAGAGCTAAGAAAATGAATAGATTTCAATTACCACAGAACTTCTTGGGTTGTCTGTTTGAATTAATATATAGCATTCTTCAGTACATCAGTCCCTACAGAATACAGAGTGGTAGAAAAAATTAATCAAGCAACTTCAAACAGTACAGAATCAAACCTTTACTGAAGTATTCCAATAAGTACTGATAATCAGCAATGGAACTACCATCATACAGTACATAGACCAATACTTTGAAGTTGGAACAGAAGAACCTTTGTCATTTTCTGTAATGTGATTCCTTAGGCCACAGATGGTGAAATTGAGGGTCAGAAGAAAAAGTACAGTCAAATCTATTTCCCATTAACGGCCAAGGCTGAGTCCCAAAATTAACCTCAAGCAAAGAGTAAAAGAGGAATTGTATCCATAACAATATACAAAACTTACCCACTGGCCTGGATCTCTGCCATCAAAACCTTCTCCCCCATTGCCTTTGCTCCAAAGTATTTCAGCACTAAGATATACCATAAATATTGTTAAAAATATATGATTTACTTTCAAAATTTAGATTCTGGAGTTGATGGACGACTCATGGAGTATATCATGGGTAACGGGCATAGAAGAGAGAGTTGTCGTGAGTTGGATAGTGAGAGTGGGGAGTGTCTGAATAATCTACTTCCATCAATTCCAGAAGCTAAAGGATGAGGGGTCTTCCAATAGCTCATGAAAAATGTGTATTATGAAAAACTATACATGAATTTCAAAAACGTTTGGCATCACAATAATTTCTACTTTTTTTTTTTTTTTTTTGGAGAGGTTTTTTGCTATAGGGCGCGTGCGCTCGCCAGACAGACAGAGAGAGACATAGAGACAGAAAGTCAGAAATCACCCCCCAGGGGGGATGGTCATGCCGCAATCCCTTCTCCTCCATTCTCCTCTCGGGATCTTGGGCACGCACGCACACGTGCCCGGCGTGAGTTTTAAGCCACCAGGTCCAGGACACGAACCGCGGTCAACTATGTGGGAGTCCAGCGACATAGCCATTACGCAAACTGCTGGTTCCCAATAATTTCTACTTTAATTCTATTTTTCCACGACCTTTTTGATGAACTTTCTTATAGAGTACGAAAGTTTGAGGTTTGATGCAATTTCCTCTTTGGCCTTTCTCAAGGCAGTAAAGATAGGAATGGATTGTTCATTCCTTTATCTGCACTATAAATCTGAGCACAATGGTATGTCTACAGTCTCTTTGAGGAACATAACTGTAAAGATCACTCATAAAGAATGTATTTATTCCTGAAGCACTCTTTACTCCTCCATGCTAATACTTCCAAAGCAAAAACTGGGAGGAGGGTGGCAGACAGTAGTACAGTGGTAAAATGCAATGCTCTGTGAGTCTGACCCACACAGGAGGGTTCAGGTTCACTTCCAGAAACCTCCCTGACTATACTGGGCATGTATGCCCATGATCTGAGACTGGCTGAAGCTGGGGATAGGTCATGTAGTGTTGATACCCTGTCATCACGGGTGCTGTTTCTCTTTGTATCTCTCTTGATCATGGAATAAATTGATATGCTTAAGATATTCTAGGAGATACTGCAGCCAACCTATAGAACATGGTACCATTTATGCTCCAAAATAATTAAGCTTCAGGACACCAAAAGCAGAAAGTAAGAGGAGAACACTTCACCCTCATCTTCTTCCTTCAGGGTCTTTGCACATGCTTTCATTTGCATGGGGTGCTCTTCTCAAGGGTCCTCCTCAATCCCTACTTTGTCTATCTAGCTTTTACTTAGCTTTCAGTGCCAGGTGATACTGAATCAGGGAAGAGTGCCCAGACACCCAGAATAAATCATCTCTTTCATTCATTGCTCTGCTCTACCACAGTATAAAAATATAGATAGCCAGATAAAGTTGACCAATTCTAGGTATCTTTACTGATAACAGTAATCTGAGGGAGATTATTAACTCAGAACTTTAGAAAAGCCATACCATTGGCTGGGAATGGTAGTACCTATAGCACGGAGCAATAACTACATGAAGCTTATGATAAATCAATTGAAGCACAAATCTACACAACAGCTCAAAGTTCCAAGCATCAACTCAGCAACAACCTTATAGCCAAGCTCACGTCTTAGCTGGTGTGTGTTGGTATATCTTCCAATGAAAGTCATTGTATTTAAAGATCTTGTATGATGCAATCCCAGAAATGAGGTTTTTCTCCAAAAACACAGAACTGCCATAATGCCATATTCAAGTATAGTGGTCCAGATTTAAAATAAAACAATCATTACCTATTCTATGTATCTGACTTTTTAAAAAGTTTCTCCAAAACTTCTTTCCAAATACTCATAAGAATTTTGGACTAAAGCCATCTAATGAAGTAAAATGTGGTTCATAATGGCAATTAAATGTTCAACTGAGATTATGCAGTGGAGATTCCAGTTAAGCATGGTATTCTGCCTGATTTAATACATCTTGAGGAATAGTTACTTACAGTTCTTTGTTCTTTGTTTTGACATCAGAAAGAAACCACAGCAAATGCACTGCTAGTACCTAGGTAGAACACAAAGGTGTGCCACTGAGATTCTCCTTTAAGAACAAAGGAATTATTTCCCCAGCTTCTGGTACTGCTGTGTGAAGATGAACTTTTGCTGTGAGCCCTCTTGGAAGATTGTCTCAGCTAAGAAGTCTGCTTTGTCTAGGATTACACCTTACTTTTAGAAGAAGCTCTTGTCTAGTGCCCCAGTCCATTCTCAATCATTACAGGAATATAAAATCTTGGCCCCCTTGCCCAACTCTGAAGTGTCATCTCATCTCCAGAGCTCCCCTAGGGATATGCTGAGGTCTTCTGTGGAACTGCATCATATTTCAACTTCTCTCTCTGCCCCGTTCTTCCTTCACCTCCCTTCCACTGGTATTGGTCTCCAGCATGCTCCCTAACAAATGTCTTGCACATTAATGCCCATCTTAGCATTTGCTTTTCAGGGAACCCAATCTAAAATGACCTAGAGTAAGGGCTTTAACAACTGAATTGTAAATAGAAAAAAGGACAAAAATTAAATACCTGTTAAATTAAGCCTGGCTCCTTCTTCCTGCCCAAGTGTTACGAGCCAAACAGTCTGGCTGCTGCTTCTCACAGTCAATGCAATGAGAAGCAGAGGCTGGAGACGAAGTGAATTTATTCTGTAAGCAATTACTGAGAGTCAGCAAGTACCATCAGACTTGAAAGGTTCAACATGTCCTCAGTATTTACAGGTATAAGATACAAGCACTTGCAAATCATTGCTCACTACAATCAATCAGAATTGATTATTTTCCCCTGGGTAATTATTCTGATTCCCTCAAATACCCATTCCTGGTATTCTCTATAACTCTGCCTTTGGTCAGATTGATCTCCTTAGAGAATTTTCTTTCTTTCTTTCTTTTTCTTTCTTTTTTTCTTTCTTTCTTCTTTCTTTTTTTCTTTTTAATAGAGATTGTTTTTATAGGGTGTGTGCACTTGCCAGAAAGACAGAGTGGCAGAAAGCAAGAAATCACTCCCCGGGGGTTGAACACACTGCAATCCCTTCTCCTCTGTTCTCCTCTATGGTATTTTGGGCATGCACACATACACACTTGGTATCAGTTTTAAGCCTCCAGGTACAAGACTCAAACCATAGTCAACTACATCGGAGTCCAGCGACATGACCACTACACCATCTGCTGGTCCCCTTAGAGGATTTTCTTAATTTCAAAGTGGTTGCAATCCTGCTAACCCTTAAACCGGCCTGCTAAATCCTTCAACTGGCCCGCTACACAAGCATTTTGGTGTGTGCGGTTGGAAGGTTGAGGTGAGTTCTACGAAATAAGTTGCCTAAGAGGCCATTTACTAAGAGACATATCTTCTAGTAGGCAACATGTTTTTGTTTAATAAAGATCTTATGCTAACCATTTCCCAGAGGAAATCTTTGCTACCATGCGCTATGTGGCACTGGGCCTTTGAGCCAAGAGATTCTCCCCTTTGAGCCATCATTGGAAATCGATCTTCTGCCTCTTCTGCAATTTCTTTCTCACTGGGATGTCTAGCATCTCGTGGGATGAGAAAAGGTAGGTAGTAATGGTTTATTGACCAGGTCACCATTTGACATGTCTCCTTCTCTCACAAGTTGAAAGAGCGACCCATTCTAATTAATTTTCCTCTCATTTAGGAGATTCTGAGATATTAACCTTTTAGTGGAGTGTACTTCATCTCTTATGCTATTCTAATAATGTAGTTTTTACTAGAAAAGTACAGGTCTCAGAAAATCCTACTAATATAATTCTACACTGGAATACAAATATAAATTTATTTACATTTTTCTGCTGAAATCTATGTGGTTAAAGCATTTTATTTGTTCACTCATCCATTTATTTATTAATTCACTTGACAGATAACTATTCAGGATCATCCATGAAGCACATACTTTAATATTCCTGTGAAACAAATATAGCATCCAATGCTGGTGACCCTCATCCCATGGTTATGACCTTCTTGAAAGTAGTTAAATTTTTGAGTCCTATCTTTGATTTTCTCACAAAATCCTCCAAACCTATACAACTCATTTGTTATCAGGATATCTATATGAATTTTACTAAAACTTTGCCACCTACTTTATTATTAGCTCTCAAGTGTTAAATAAGTTTATTCCTCTTCCCTCTTACAGAAATGTTCATAATTTGATTTTTAGCTTATTCTTTCTGGTATATCTGGACCTATTCTTCCTTTCTTCATTTTGTCTTCTTTGTAATTTCCCTTCCTGTTCCCTTTTCATCTCTGCCACTATTAAAATATTTTCTCCAGAAAATTATTCTTAATAGTCATTAAAATAACATCAAATACATTTGATATACACTCAGGATTATTGGAACCAAGGAAAGTAAGGGTACAATATTGATTTATGTTTAGTGAAATGAGAAAAGACTTTAGTTTGGGCTAAAGTATAAAAGTGGAAAAAAAGGAAGAGTGGCAACAAAATAATGTGTTGCACAAAAATTACTGCATAAGTAATAGTCACTCAAGATATGTAAAATAAATTTTTAAGACTGCCAGTTTGTAACATTATATAATGATAGAATTTAGTCTTCTTTATTAGTAAAGCTCATTTCAGTTCATTCAGATGAGAAGGAAATGCCCTGTGCAAATAAATCTTACTACAGAGGTATTTTCCCAACCATAAATTGCTTATTGTATGTCAGGTCCCTAAATGCTCCACATACAGTTTTTTTGTTTGTTTGTTTTTGGAGAGGTTTTTGCTATAGGGTGCGTGCGCTTGCCCGAAAGACAGAGAGAGACAGAGAGACAGAAAGCGATAAATCGCCGCCGGGGGGGTGGGGGGTATGGCCATGCCACAATCCCTTCTCCTCCAATTCTCCTCTCAGGATCTTGGACATGCACACGCGCGCAGTGTGAGTTTAAGCCACTGGGTCCAGGACTCGAACTGCAGTTGACTACATGGGAGTCCAGCAACATAGACATTACGCCAACTGCTGGTCACCCCCCCCCCCACATATAGTTTTATAAGGAAGTTGGTACTCTTACTACTCCCTAGGAAGATGAACCAAACTGAAGCTAAATAACAGCAATTTGATCAAAGTTTCGGTCAAGGCGTTTGAATTCAGGTAATCTACCCTGTGGTACACACTTCTCGTTATGACATGGTACTGTCATTTGATGTGAGGTCTGGAGCCTTGGAGAATGTGTCTGGCCAAGTTTAGAAGCCAATCAGTTCGTGGGTTTGGATTTTCAAAGTGAAAGGCCACTTGGCATTTTTTTTTTCTCTTTGTGGTGGACGAAATGCAAACTTCTATTTGAAAAGAGGAAAAGAAAGTGGTCTAAATGGCTTCAAGGTTTCTGAACATTAAACAAGACTCACCAAAGAACAGTACAATCACTGAAGTGCATCCAAATTAAAAAATACACGGATTTGACAGCAATCTGATTCACAAAATACCCAGAGCCATTTTGTGGTTATCATAGTTCCAAGTTAAACAGAAAGCTCTGTCTTCTGTTCTCCCCAACCATTAATCGATTCCTGATTGGGTATTCCTGTTCTTCCAAGGACATGCAGGCAGACACACATGGGGAGCTTCATCATTCAGGAAATGATGCTGGCAAGACCAAGAGTTTTGGCAGGGTAGGTGGCATGGGGGCAGCCCTGTCTGGAACTGCTTCTTGTCATATGGTCCAAGTCAACAGCAGCAACAACTGTAGGCACTTTCAGTGGGGAAATTTCACAATGGGTGAATTTTTTTTTCCGTGTCCTTCAAAGGCTGTGGATGAAGGAATGGGCAAGTGGTGTGTGCCTGCAACTTGCTAGTGTGGGCAGCTAAGATCAAAGGAAAGGAAACTGTACAAACTGCCCACTTGAATACTAAAGACACTAAGAAAACCCAGCCAACTCAGCTAAACATTTGTTTCTTTTTCTTTGAATTCTTTATTTTTCTAATCCAGAAGTTTATGTTCTAAATGGCTGGATAGCAAAGTGACAGAAGTGGCTAATAGTCAAGACTTGGAGATTGCTCCTAGAAAACCTGAGTTTAAAAGAAAAATAGAAGACCTGGGCTTGTTATGCCAATGCCAAACTGACATAACTCAAATAAGCACATCCGGCACTTCCAGGCTGTAACAATGTATAGAAGAGCACAACGCTAGAAATGTATAGTATCAGCTTGAAGAGGAAACTATTTAGAGCCTCAATGCAACTAAGCATGAAAGTCTAACAAAATACATTTCTTATCTCAAGAAGAAGAAGAAGAAGAGGAAGAGGAAGAGGAGGAGGAGGAGGAGGAGGAGGAGGAGGAGGAAGAGGAAGAGGAAGAGGAAGAGGAAGAAGAAGAAGAAGAAGAAGAAGAAGAAGAAGAAGAAGAAGAAGAAGAGAAAGAGTTGGAATGCCTTCTCCACAGCTCCTTTCCTTTCTAATGTTCCATGATCCTATTTCGCATCAGACACATGAGTAGAGATGGATGGATCACTTTATCTTTAGGATAAGGGTTATCGGTAATGAATTGACCAATTCTTAGACAAGTCTTTTTAAAGCTCAGATCATGTTGAACATTCAAGAGCCCAAGGTTCAAAGTGAAATAAACTAGACTCAACCCAAATTTGACACTGGTTAGCAATATGCAATGGGCAAAAGAACTAGCTTTATTCTTCCATTGGGAAAATTAGATTAATCTTGGACTGTGAATATTTGGTTCTCAGGTAATCACTATTTGTTCTATTCATGACCTGTCATAAAATTTGTTAAATATTATTCTAATATTTTCGAGTTATTACAATGTTAAGTAAATTCCAATATCTGTAGCATCCACTTGACACTATTTTCATATGAAATATAGAAAGCTTCTTCAATACCATTTTCTGTAACATAGATACAACATGAAATTGAAGAGTCTATAAGTCAGTGACAAGAAAAATACATTATCAGTCACAAACAAATAATGGGTCCTCAGAAAAGTCATGAAACATATTTGCATAGAAAAATATGTCATGACTTTTCTGATGACCCAGTATTTGAAAATACACTTCTTTGGTGTGGGTGACAGATCAATTCATTGATAGAAAAATTTAGTCACACTAGTTACCTGTTAGATAGTTAGAAAGAAGATGAGATCAGTGTTTCTGAGGAACATATATAAGAACCCTCACTTAGCCAAACAGTGCCACCAGTTTTTATTTATATATTGAGTCTCATTTCAACAAGGTCACTATTAATTTGAATCACCATTGTGATTTCTATGACTCTTCCTAAATCCTAGAAAACTGACTCATGGTTCTATAATATGAAATATCAACCATAATTTACTATATGTAATATAGAAATTATAACTTGCTGCTGAATGGTCAGTATATTTGGATAAGTCAGAAATACTTTATTATCTTCAGATATATTCCATGACTTGTTTGCCTCTTCTTGGGTACCCTGATCAGAACCTTAGTAATTCTGATTTATTGCTTTTAATGTTACCAATAAGGAATTAATTTAAGCTTATTTAAAAACCTAAATTTTAGAAAGTGGAAGGTTTCACTGACAACAAATGTATACATTCTAATCCATGGATTACAAATGTCTCTAATGTGATCATGTTCTCATTTTCTTCAGGTGTAAATGAAATATTCCATATTTACAAGTTTAAAAATCCTGAAAATTGAGGCAGATATTGAACATTTAACTTTGGACAATGATTGCTCAGGGGCTGAATAATATAATATTCATGTAGGTTGTAATCTTTTTCAGGACAAGGTCAAATATTTCCTATTTTATCTTGTGCGTTCCACTCTCCGAATATGATCTATCCAAAAATCTCCCCATAACAAATACTGCAAATTACTACATCTGTAAATGCTAGTGATGAACTAAATTGGTGTTTTAATTTACAGTTCATTTACAGCAGAAATATTCTGTATGAGCTTTGTCATTCTTAAAACCTCCTAATGGCTTCCCATACCACACACACAGAGAAGCCAAAGTCTGATCTTCTAAACTTCTGTCCAACTCTCTTCCATCCAACTGCCTTATGCTATCTTGAAAACTAGACAGGATGACATAAAGTTTTAAGGTAGAACATGGGTATTACCTCACCGGGTCTTATTCTCACCTATTAAATTGGAAGTTCTTAGGATTAGCACAATGTCTGATTCACCTCTCTTTCCCCATGGACTGTAGTAACAGTATCTGGGCACAATCTATGTACCCAATAAATATTGACTACTCAGACTTCTAGAGTTTCTATGCAAATGAAATTACTCCTGCTGGTAAATCAAGGTTTTCAACAAGATCTTTCCAACAAAGCCTTTTCTCTCTACTCTTTCTAAAATTTTATGTCTTTCCCCACATGGTTAATCTCCTTGACATTAATTGCTGCTTGATATACAAACTATTTTATTTCTTTCTTTATTGTTGAATGTATTTCCCAACTAGACTATAAGATTTATGAGGCATGGATCTATGTTTTGTTTTTTTAAGAACATGTTAGGCACTTAAATATTTATTGAATAAACAGATGCATATCTGAAAATCCAAATTATAACCTATACAAACTGGCTCCATGTAGGTAGATTAACTTTCCTTGTATCTCCATGTCTTGGGAGAAAATTGCCTGAGTTCTTCTTCCTAATGTCATCCTCAATAAGTTTTCTCTTCTCACTTCTAAATTTACACTTGTGCCACTTGAATAATCTCCATCAGAATCAGCTTGAATCCTTACTGAAAATATACATTCCTCAGCCCCAATTCAAGTCAAAATATCTAGGCAGAAGAAGAGACATTTGCAACCTATATTTTAATAGCCTTTCCAGATGACATTCATGCATGCTAAAGTGTGAGAGCCAGGGACAGAAATATTTGGTGGCCCATTTATTTCTTATGTCTTTCTTCTGCTGTTCTGAGTATACATATCCAAGATCTGTCTAATTACCAGGAACCATATGCACCTGGTTCTCCTTAAATTGTGTTGCATAGAAGGATATACATGCTTAACCAATTATTTAATTGTTTTTTTATGAAGAGGATGAGGAGAATGATAACAGCCATTACTATGGAGCTTATTTTTGACCCTCCCCTACTTTCTTTTCACTAGGTAGGGATTGGGGAATAAATTATTTTCAAGTTTTTGTTTGAATGATGAATGTGTTTTCTCCTTCTTTTCACATATGCATATCATGTCCAAACATTTGAATATTTTTTAAGAATTATTTTATTTAACTTTATTTATTTATTTTATTAATTTGACCAGAGAGGAACAGAATGAGAAAGACTGAGAGAGAAAGAGAGAGAGAAAGAAAGTGAGAAACCAAGCCACCAGGTCCAGGACTTGAAACACAATTGGCCATGTGAGAGTCCAGTGCCTTAACCACCATGCCAACAGCAGGCCTCGTATTTGAATATTTTAAGAATAGATTAATCTGAACAAATTAGCTGCTTTTCTACTTCAGCAACTTATTTAAAATGAAATGTTCAGTTCCCACTCAGAAATCAAATATATCTGACAAACACATATAACTCAATCTACTTAAATCCACTGAGAAACATCAGTATTGCTTTCAAGCATTCTCAGAAGCATTTATCTATACAGCTATTCTTCTCTCATGATTACTCAAAAATAAAACTACATTCTTCCTAAAACCCTTTATAAAACCTGGCTTCAAACTGACCTGAAATTTTTACAGTGAGTATGAGGTTTTACAAGGCAAGTGGGAAATTAAACTTATTTATATTTTTATTTGTTTGTTTATCTAAGCAGCACACACATTTTTTAAACAATTTGGGTTTGGCATTACCCACAATGCATCTGGCCAAATCTTTTTTCCTTCATTTTTATAACCAAAGAAATTTTCAGGGAAATTTAATCCACATGTTTCTGATTCATTCCATATCCGATGTTTCAATGAAGAGTATTTGATTCCAAGACCTTTGGGAAAGATTTTTTTTACCTATTGCTCCTAAGATTGCAGGTATGTGAGTAAAGTAATAGGGAAGCTCAAGGTGGTAAACTCAGGGATAGCAAGATTCACCCGGAATGCAATGAGCCTAGTACTCCTGAGGGGCCATACATTTTCCTTGAGGTTCTGGGAAGTTGAAGAAACCTGTTCTGACTTCAAATTCCCAGTGTGGTTAAACCAGTATTAGTTTACCAGCAGGAGTAATTCCATTTGCATAGAAACTCCAGTCCAGACAGTGAAATAGTCAATATTTATTGGGTACATGAAATGTGCCAGATACTGTTACTATAGTCCATGGGGAAAGAAAGATGAATAATGCTGCTCTTAAGAATTCCCAATTTGGATACCAGCAGTAGCATAATGGCTATGTCGCTGAAATCCCATGTAGTCGACCGCGGTTTGAGTCCCGGACCCAGTGGCTTAAACTCATGCCAGGCGTGTGTGCAGGCGTGCCCAAGATCTCGAGGAGAATGGAGAAGAAGGGATTGCCACGTGGCCATTCCCCCTGGGCGTGATTTCTCACTTTCTGTCTCTCTGTTTCTCTTTCTGGCGAGTGCACGCACCCTGTAGAGAAAAAAAAAAAAGAACAAAAACGCTTCAAAAAAAAAAAAAAAAAAAAGAGAATTCCCAATTTATAGTTAGGACCAAGACCCAGTGAGCTAATACCCATGTTCTACCTTAAAACTTTAAGCCAAAATAAATTTAAAAAAAAAATGCAAAATATACAAGACATAAGAAATGAAAAATTGTTTGTTGATAACACGTATGTTGATGTGCTTGATTGAGCCAACAGACAGTGTATTTTGGATGAAAAATTCATCTTTTATACTGTAATGATGTATAGCATATTAATGTTAAAAAAAGAAAAATAAATTAATTAAAAAAACTTTAAGCCATACTATCTAGTTCTCTACATAGCCTATACCAGCAACCTTATTCAAGTTCCAATACACATAAATATGTACACACACAGGCACACACGCATGGATACACACCACAATTTATAATCTTAGATTTCAGGCACTAGGATTTTATTTATTCCATTTAACTAAAGTTCATTCTTTTAATCCTATATAGCACATAAAATATTATAAACATATACATATTTAAAATACCTGATTCATTTTAATATTAGTGATAATATTTAAATAAATTAATTCATTAAATACAATTAATTTCCTTGCTTATTTTATAAGTCAATGTGCAGAACTAAAAAGAAAACTACAAAATTAGGATTGATGAAACTTCAGACTGGAGAGCTAATCTGAAAAGGCATAAGTATATTTTCATAAATTCTAGGCCATTTACATGACAGAATACTATGGTAGATGGTATCATCACACATTTGACATAGCAAGCACTTCTGTGGTAGAACCGATTATTACATCCAACCTCATCAAAGAATAGACTACCATAACATTAGTAGCACATTATTTCATAATCATTATGTAGTCCACAGATGAGAATTTAATTGTGCAGATCCTTGTAATCAAATGTTTATTTATACATTTGTTTACTTATTAGTTGGTTGGTCTAAAATGGTATTATCTTAGACATTCTAATTTTTGACTCGTTCAATTTATACATCATGTATTTCACTCAAGTGAACTGTTAAATAAAGCCATTAAATTTTCTCTGCAAATTGAGTCAGATTATGTTGCTCTGTTTGGCTTTGTTTTGTTTTTTAGAAGTTTTTGCTATAGGGCACGTGCGCTCGCCAGACAGACAGACAGAGAGACAGAGAGCAAGAAATCACCCCCCAGGGGGTATGGCCACACCACAATCCCTTCTCCATTCTCCTCTCAGGATCTTGGGCACACACGCACACACGCCCAGCATGAGTTTTAAGTGACTGGGTCTGGGACGCGAACTGCAGTCAACTACATGGGAGTCCAGCGACATAGCCATTATGCTAACTGCTGGTCCTGATCAGATTATGCTTTTTAAAAATGGCCTCAACAATAACTCTCTTTCTGCATACTCTCCCAGCAAGTCACTTTGTCACATTTCCACCATGAACTTGAGTTGATTTCTTCACTCACTTGAATCTTGAAGGCCTTGTGACTACTTTGACCATCAGAACAGGGCTGAAGTGTGCTCTTGTGCAATAAGTGTGATTATCCCAAGATGCCCAGGCTATGAGATACTCAAGAAACATGAAGACGTGATAGAAGAGAAGTGATAGAAGATAGTTTCCATATTGACAGACCATGAAACAACAAGGCACCTTAGAGCTCATGAAAACATCATCTTGGAACTATACCCTCCAATCTCAACTGCCCCATCTGATTTTATCGGAAGGATGAAATACAAATTACCCAGACAAGCTGGTCCCAAGTCTCTCAGCTCTAAAACCATGAGTAAAATAACATAGTTGTTTTTAGCACTGAGTTTTCAGATAGTTTGTTTGGAGTAAAAGATACTGAAACACAGACTATAAGGGGACTTTCTTCTCTATCCAAATCTCTAATGTATAAAAAGAAAAATCTAAGACACAGAGAAAGCAAGGTCAGTGCATCAAGAAGTTTTCAATCCAGTGAGCGCCAAAAGTATATGATGCAGGAGGATGACCAACAAATAAACAAATAAGGAACCACAAATTATAAAATATTAATGGTAGAAAATAATCAGAAACTTCTGAATAAAACAGAAAAAAATCAATGCTCTGATTTGAGTACATTTGCCAGATAAAACTTCTCATAGGCATATGCAGCTTTAAAAATGATGAATCAGGATTGTCAGAAAGAGTAGAGGAAGGCCTTTTATGAAGAAAATAGTAGAAGTGAAAGAAAGAAAGATGAAAGGAAAAAGGAAGAAAATGAAGAAAGAAGAAAAGAAAGGAGGACAAAGAATCAATAAAGATAAATGGTAGATTACAAGGAATCATAAAATTGACTTGCCTAGAATAAAAGGTTGAGATTAGGGAAGTATATTTTGAGACAAAAATTTATTATATTTTAGGCAGAGGAATAAACATCTCTGTGTGTTTCTCTCTCTCTCTCTCTCTCTCTCTCTCTCTCTCTCTCTCTCTCTCTCTAATGTGTGTGTGTGTAGTGAACTCTAACCTAAGGAGCTAGGAAAACCACACAAAGACATGGTATATACCTGAAGAAATCAAACCATTCATTTGGATGTGGGTTTGATTTCACAAAGCAAAGACAGAAAATAAATAAATAGACAGATGATTGATAGATAGCCAGATAGATGATAGGTATCACACCCAGTTTTACTCCAATAACCATGTTTGTGGTTATCACCCATGAAGGCATCACTGAGCCAATGTCACTGGCTAGCAACCAGCCCCGGAAATCCCACTCAGTATGGTTACTGAATCTGGCTGTACCATGAAATCTAAGAAGCAACTGGCATATTTGATAGGCTCCCTTTTCTTGCTGATAAACTCCAAATGACTGTTTAGTCGTTTATGCTGATATGAAAGACTTGGGAAATGTTTGGGTAGCATCATTGGACCTATTTGGCTCTACAATGGACTTAGGTATTATCTTAGTTCCACCTTTTACAAGTGGAAAAACTCTGGTATTCAGATTCTGCCTGTTTAGAAACAGATTTCATGACTTAAACTCGGACTTCTGCCAGTCAATGCATTACTCTTCCTCAAGAAAATCCTGATATGGTAAACCTAAAATTTCTCTAAAAGCAGTCTATTAAGAGGGAAAAAATTTAAAAAAAGAAAATCCTGACCCTCACTTTGAGAAGTCTATCAAGTTGTCTAGGAGGCAGCATGGGATAGTGAAAGGAACATCAGAGTAGGGTTCAAAGACCTGGGTTATGAGATATGGAGGAATTAAGGTACTTTCTCTAGTTTTAGTTCTCTCTTTGAAGAACAGATATTCATTTATTCAGTCATAGGCCAAGCATTGTTCTAGAAACTTATGATACACAGATGAACAAAACTGACAATGAACAATGCCCTTACAGAGCTTTCATAAATATAATAAATAAAAATAATAAAAAACTAATATGATCTGATTTTCATGTTAAAGAGTTATCCTGGCTGTGTTGAAAATTAATTATAAAGGGGCAAGACTGGTAGTAGAGAGACAAGTTAAGGGCCGTTGCAATTATCCAGTGGTAGATAAATGTGCTCTAGATTAGGGTGTTAATAAAAGAGTAGAGAACTATGGTTAAATTCTGGATATATTTTTAATGTAAAGCCAACAAGTTTCCTGCTAGATTAAATATTACATAGAAGTAAAAAGTCAAAGAGAATTTAGAGTCTGAGACCTGAACAATTGGAATGATACAATTATCATCAACTGAGATGTGGAAGGTTCTGGATGGAAGAGATGTGGAGGTAGTATCTGGAGCTCATTTATAAATGCTTAAAAATTAAAATGTCTAGGGACCGGCAGGTGGCATGGTGGTTAGGAGTGCTGGACTTCCATATGGCCAACCACAATTTCAGTCCCGGACCTAGCAGCTTGCTTGCTCACTTCCCACTCCCCTTTCTCTCACACTGTCTCTCTGGTAAAACTAAAATAAATAAATAAATAAAGTTAAATAAAATAATTCTTTGAAAAAAAATTAGAATGTCTAAAAGCTTAGTGGAGATGCTGAGTGGGAAATCAGGTAAGATATGTCCAGAGCCTTACCTGACTGAAGATGTTAATTTGGAGGTTTCCAGCATTTAGAGAGCAAAATGTATTTATTTATTGCAATTGCATTTTGTAGTACCTCCAGAGAAGAGATAAGCCTAGTTAAAACAACATCTTCTTTCTTTCTTTCTGTTTTTTAATTGCTAGAAGGTACATGCAATCATCAGAGACAGAGAGAGATAGAGAGGGAGAAAGAACCCCCTCTATTGGGCATGGTCACACCATAATCCCTTCGACTCCACTTATCCATCTTGGAGGAGTTTGGGGCATATATGCCCATGCACCCAGCATGGTTTTTGTATTTATTTTTTTGAGTCACAGGAACTGTGGTGGGCCACGTAGGAGCCTGCTCCCTTAACCAGTAGGCTACAGGGCCATTCCTAAAACATTTTGTAATAAGTGCAAACTATCTGATTTTGTTCCACTCTGGATTTAAAAATCTTGCTTGAAAGAAAGACTACTCTGTCAGTTAGGTAACAATAATAATAGCTGCAGAGGAATGGCCCCATAATGCAACAGCTAAATATTGTGCAGAAGAAGCTAGATCCCACATGGCCAAATGGAGTTTAAGTCCCAGTCCTGATGGCTCACATGCTGGGTGTGCACACTCAGGATCTTGACAGGATGTGGCATCAGGAGAAAAAGTATTACAGCATGACCAAGCATTGTCAGGGGGATATTTTCTCTCTCTCTCCCTCCTCTCTCTCTTGCATATGTGTGCACCCTCTGAAATAATAAAATTTTTTAATTAAATAGCTACAGGAATCCTTCAATTATAGACTTAATGGAAAAAAACATGAATATACACACACACACACACACACACACACACTTACATATTAATTTGCCAGACGATTTGTGTGCTTGCTATAAAGAGATAAAGAGAGAAGAAAGCAAAAAAAGAGACTCCATAGGGAATGGCTATGTCATAAGCCTATCTCTTCCATTTCAACCACCTTCCAGAATTTTAGGCATGCATGGACATGCACCCAGGGTATTTTTAAGCTACCGGGTCTGGGACTTGAACAATATAGTCAGTCATGTGAGATCCAGCTGCCTTAACCAGCAGGCCACAAACTAACCCATAAAACTAATTTTAAATAATTTAAACAAAAGCACATCTTAGATTAAATACTATATGGCTTTATTAAAATATTGATGGAAAAATAAATTGCAAAGTTAACTTCGAATCATTTACAATGAGTTTCTGACGTTAAGTTTCTAGTTTCTAAGGTTTATAAAGCTTTTAAAAACTTTTATCTAGTTATGCCTTGAAAAGTGAGTACACAATTTATATGTCTCCTTGTGTTTTCTAGTTTCTGAAAATCTATGTCTTTACATCTCCAATCACTTTTTCGTCTTCTCCTATTCCCTAAGAACTGTGTATCAAATCACAGCCCTCACAATTTGGAGATTTCTCAGTTATTGTCTGGGCATAGGACTCACACTCACTCTTCAGCAGCAAGTCACAGGATTACTGAGGAACTTCCCTTTCGAGTCCTCTGCAAAATATTGTTCTGGCTACTGCTAAAGCTCTGTTCTGCATTTCTATAATCCTGGCACTCTGAGTTATTTTTCTCCTGATGAATTGTTTGATTATTCGGTTATTTCCTGCCTCTTTGCACAAAGATTTTAAGGATGGTTTCAATCATGTGTACACTTCGAAAGGATGCCATACAAAGGTATGCCATAGAGTAGAGCTTTCCAAATGGTATACCGTGAGTGGCACACGCCCATCTCTCAGCTCTTGGGGAAGCCTGATGACACAATCTGGGGCTGGCTACCCCCGACCATAAACTCTCTCTTCTTTTATCCCTGGCATGTGCTGTGGTTTGAATCTTTCCTCTCCAAAAGTTATGTGTTGAAACTTAAGGGCCAATGTGATAGAATATTTAAGAGGCAATTAGATATGGGGGGCTCCTCCCTTATGAATGATACCAAGACCCTTATAAAATAGGCTTCAGGCAGTGTTCAAGCTGTCTTGTCTTTCTTTCCTTCTGTGGTATAAGAACACAGAATTTTTCCCCTCTGAGAGATGCAGCATCAAGGTGTCATCTTGGAAGCAAAGAGAAACCTTTACCAGACAACCAAACCTACCAGTGTCTTGATCTTGAGCTTCCCAGTCCCCAGGCCTGTGGAAAAATACATTTCTATTCTTTGTGAATAACCTAGTCTCCGGTGTTTTGCTGTAGCAACACAAATGAGTAGAGTATGTCATGTAAATACAAGCATTTTCTTTCTGTACCTGACCTAAATACCAGTTTAGAAAGATAGTACAGCCAATCCTGTGGCCTGGTGGTTGGGGGAGCCAGATTCCACTTGATCAACCACAGTTTGAATCCTGGCTCTGGCAGCTTGAAAAGCACAAGTGTATGTATGTGTATGCCCAAAGTCCTGTCAGGATAGAGAAATGGAGGAAAAGGATCGTGGGATAACCACCCCTCATTGGGGGGCATGCTTTCTTCCTCTCCCGCTCCTCTTTCTGTCTCTCCGGCAAGCATACACACCTTCTGGCAACTAAAAATAAAAAAAAGAAAGAAAGAAAAAGATAAAGGAAAACAATATCTTAAGCTTTCTTTTATAAGATAAATGAGTCCTGGAATCTAGTGTGCATCAAGTTGACTATAATAATACTGCATTGTTTACTTGGAATTTGCTAAGATAATAAATTGTAAATGTTCATTTCCCACACCCCCCCACACACAAAGAATAATTGTGTGGTTATAGATATGTTGATTGATTTGATTGTAATAATCACTGTGCAAAGTATGTGTATATGAAACAATCATTTCATATTAAATATATACAATTTTGTCAGTTACATACCTAGAAAGTGAAGAAAAGTTACATATCTAGAAAGCTAGAAAAGTGAAAAATGACAGTTAAAAAAAGAACCTTAAAAGTTGCTAGAAATAACCACATTTTTAGTGTCCAAAACAAAAAGAAACTAGAGTTAGTTAGTTTTTTTCTTTAAAAAAGTTTTGTTATAATGCAGAAAATGTTCTCTGTGAAACCTCCTTTATGTAAATAACACCTTTAACAATACACCTGCAGTATATACAATGATGAATTTGGGATAAACATTTTCATAGCGACTTTCAGTATCAGCCAATGGCACAAATATGAAATACTATTCTATAAAAGCCAGTTTGTAATGGCTCCAAACAGTTCGGCATTACAGTTCCACTCTTGGTATTGTTGCTTGATCTAACAGAAAATTGTGAAAATATTTTAAAGACCTCATGTTCTTTAGGTAATTTACCATGAATACAATCACAGAGTTTTCTTTGTTTAATAGCAGTTGCTCATCAAAAACTTCAAAGAACATTCCCTAGGGAAGGCAGTCAGCACAAATATTCTGCGTTACATATTTAACAACCAACTAGGCAGAAAGTAAGGATAACATTTTCTAACAAAAATTCTGATCAAGACACAGATCTGGATGAAGGGCCACCTCACTTGAATGGCAAGAGATTACTTACAAGCAATGCCAGCATTTTGCTCTGATAACAGACTTGGTTTCAAGCCAGACATGGATAAATGGCCAACTAAAGCCTCAAGCTTCTAAATCTATATGGCATGTCATAAGACATTTAACTTAGACATTTTTAGGCAAAAATGGCCAATCATCTGTCAGAACAATAGAAGTAATTCATTAGAAGAATGATGTCTAATTTTGGAATGTATAATATATGTATATACTTTTCAAAAATAGTTTCCTGCATTCTGGGGTTAATATATGACTTGTCTTGCTGTACCTAACTATTGGGCATAAGCCAATTAAATACCACTTGACATCTTCTAGGGTAGATAATTTGAGTATCAGAGTGCTGATCTCAAACTACGCTTTCTGGCATAACACATAGTAAGATTAACTGAATTTGGGGGTTATTTCTAGGGTATAATAACAAAATCTGATTGTTAATAATTACTCAAAATAACTAGCATTGCCTGGGGAAAAACATTTGGAGGAGGGATACGGAGACAGCATTGTTGAGATAGGAAGGTAGTATTGTTATATTTTGAACAACTGGACTGGGAAGAAATGTTCACATATTGAAATGATCACCTTGTAAGCTAAATAATGTGATTCAATGTATTTTAAAAAATGTAAAAAATAAATAAATAAATAAATAAATAAATAAATAAATAAATAAATAAACATATTGTACACCATAAAGACACAACAATTAAACATAAATAAGAAAAAATTAAAAACTAGCATTGTTGAGTATTTACAAAGTGCCAACCTTTGTTCTAATTGCTTTTCATTTATTAGCTCATTTGATCTTAACAACTCTTTGAGGTAAATACATTAGTATCACCACATTATACATAAGGAAACTTAGATACTGAGAGATTATTTCCCTTGGTTTTGATCACATAATTAAAAAGCAGAGGGGCTAGGTTTCCAAGCCTGGCCATTCAGTCCTAGAGTTCACAATTGCATCATTATTTTATACTTCCAACCTTGCAGAGAAAGGTACCTTCTTATTTTATAACCCAGAAGCACTTGTCTATCTTATCTAAGCAAGGTCATATCATTACCATATAATTTCAAAAACAGAGAAAGTAAAATCACACCCCTAAAAAATTAAAATATCATCCTTCTCTATAGTCTTTGTGTTTTCTTATAACTGCTGTGGTTTTGTTGTCTCTTTTTTGTCTTTTGTAGAGTGCAACTTTCTGGGACCAGTAGATGGCATAATGGTTACATTGGTGGACTCCCACGTAGTCAACCATGGCTTGAGTCCTGGACCTGGCAGCTTAAAACTCACATCAGGCACATGTGCATACATGCCCAAAATCCCAAGAGGAGAATGGAGGAGAAGGGATTGTGTCATGGCCATCCCCTCTGGGATGGGGGAAGAGATTTCTCGCTTTCTGTCTCTCTGTCTCTCTCTGGCTTGCAAGTGCATGCTCCCTATAGAATAAAATCTCCCTTAAAAATTAAATAAAATAAAAAATAGTGCAACTTGGGGTCCAATCTTTTTACTCTTTTTCCTAAAAGGACAAAATCCTGCATTACTAGGACATTACTGTATAACTCTGTTAAATTTTCTCTGAATGAAGAAATTTCAGTTGACTGAAATTTAACTAAATCTTATTATTATTTTTTTTTTTGAGAGGTTTTTGCTATAGGGCGCGTGCGCTCGCCAGACAGACAGAGAAACAGAAAGCGAGAAATCACCCCCCCAGGGGGGATGGCCATGCCACAATCCCTTCTCTTCCATTCTCCTCTTGGGATCTTGGGCACGTACGCACAAGTGCCCGGCGTGAGTTTAAGCCACCGGGTCCGGGACTCGAACTGTGGTCGACTACGTGGGAGTCCAGTGACATAGCCATCACGCTAACTGCTGGTCCCCAAATTTAACTAAATTTTGTAATCAAAATTATGCAAGCTACTTTTTAAAAAATAAATTCTACAAGACAGTTTTTAGTAACCCCATTTGATGTTTTGGGAACATTCATCTATAATGTAGGAGTTTGAAGATCCTTCTCTTATGTGGGTAAAAGGAAAAATCTGTTTTTGAATTGAACACTTTTGCTGTCCATAAAATATTAGTGTACTTTTAAAGTCACACTTATAATTAAAACATGCTAAGTAGGAAATTATTAACAATATATCTTTTCAAGGTTAATGATGAATTCTGTTCCTGGCCCAGTTGTTTTTATTCTCTCACAGAAAAGAGATGACAACTGTGATGGCAGAGAAATCGTTAAATGATGCTGACAAATTGGTTTCCTGACAGGCAGAGAAGAGTTTTGACTGCTCAGAGACATCTAGGAAAGGTCCATTTCCCTTTATAGGAAAACGGCTTCCTAACGTTCGTGGTCACGTTACAGTACAAATACATATTTATAAGAGCCTTTCGGCAAAGAATTCCCATGCTTTCCTTTCAACACAGACCTTTTCCTCATGTTTGTTTTTCTCTTTGACTCCTTCTTTGGAGATCTGCATGTTTATGTTAAGCTTCTGTTCTGTAGGAGAGAAGGATGAGCTTTGTAAGTGACTGTCATCTACAAATAATAGGTTGGCACAGATAACGGAAAAAAGTATCAGAGAAATTATCACAAAAATTTACTTATTTTCATGAAAAATTAGTTTAGACCCAGCCTCAGAAACAAAGGAAGTGGAGAGCTGAAAATTTTACTTAAGTGTTAGCAGTTGTATTTACCAGAATATGGGAAATTTACCAATTTATGAATGAAGACTTTTATTTATTTCATGTTAACTTAATACAATACCCATTATCTCAATTCATACCTTATTTCAGATAGTTTATTAGTTCCTAGGGATAAAATAATCCATAAAAATTGGGTTCTTCCTCATGATTTAAAGGGAAAGTATAGTAAATAAATAATTTCATTTTCACAGTCATAGACTTTTAACTTTCATAGTCATAGAAATTCACACACCTAGAATTTCTAGATTAGCAGTAGAAAGTTTCAACTTGCCTATTCAGGACATTTGTGGTTTCAAACTTGGCTTCTTTGTTGATAACAAGTCAGTTAATTCAGAGGTCACACTCCCCATTTGTCCTTCATCTCCTCTTGGGGAGTGTCTGGTTTTGGAGAAGGCTCAGAATACCCTGGTATCAGGAAGTTGGAGGACTCCTGTGGGCACATAACTAGTCCATGATAATCTTCGCCTCCCTGGGCCCTACTGAAGTTTAATATTTCCTGCCTGGTCTTGGCCATTGGTCACTCAACCCATTGTTTCTGGGAAATGATAATTCTTGTGGTTGTGCATGGCTCTTAGTATCAGAGTCATGCAGTCTGTATTCCACAAGGCTTCTTTAGGAACACATGCTGCCCTAACGCCTTTCTGTTGGCCATAAAATACTGACAGTTCTCCCAGCCCAGTAGGGCACGAGGGCTTATTTCAGGTAATCTCTTTGTCGTTCCCAACCTTTTTGCTTTGCTAGTTCAAACTCTGTCCTATCCTGGATGTGGGATCTCTAAGTGTGGACAGCATTTCCTATGGTGATCCTTCCAAATGAGACACAAATCTGTGCTCCAAGGGTCCCAGAAACCTAGTTATAGTTCCTATCCCAACATGCATTTAGAACAAGGAGGCATGTAAGGATCCCCACACCTTTTCCAAACCTTTTGCTTTTCTCTGTCTTACAAAGTGTCTCTTTCCACTCTTTTTAATGGTGGTTATACGATTTTTATATCAATAGACATTCATCCACTCTTTAGTAAATTATATAAAGCCAAGCCCTCCAAGCTTTTGAAACTCAAAGCAAGACAATGATTCCATTTTTTATCTCTTCATTTCTGCCGTGTCAGGTCAGTTCTGAGGACCATGTATGTAGAAGGCTCTCACTGCTGAGGCCATTAGAAGAAAAATATTCACGGTAAAGAACTTAACTACTTCCCCATTATACGTAATACATAACTAGTCTGCTAATTTACCAACTACACTTGATACATGATTAATCTTCTTTCAACTAATGCATCTGGTCAGACAAATAAAGATCAAAAGGACTACTGAAAAACAGAAGAGGAGGTTAAAAGGGATACATTCTCTCTTGGTTTTAGCTAGGTTACCTCCTCACATTCCTCAGTTGAGTTATGACACCATCTAATGAGGATATACCAAAAAGATGGTCATGAATACACCTTGTGACCTACAGCTATATAGGTTGGAGAATCTGAGAGAAGTTAGTAGAAAATTAGAATCATTCTTCGGATGTAATTGTTGATGTGCTATAGACCCACTGGTAGGAGACTAGTTCAGAAACAGTCAAGAATATTTGCATAGCTTCAATTGTGATTTCAGAAGCTTAGTGGATATGGTGGACTATGGTCTGTCTCAGACCCAAGAGATTTCAAAAGCAAAAAGGAGCATAGCGAAGGATAAAGTTTTGGGAAATGAGGTGGATTTTCCTGCTGACCATGTGTATATGTGAGGAGAAAGAAAGAGTATGCCCTGACCTGAAATAGTCATAAGTGATTTTTTTTTTTTTCTGCAAGAACCACCTGGACAGGTGCTGGAAGATCAACACTGAGAAATGATGTGGAGGTGGATCACCAAATGTGTTGGGGATCTGTAGGTGACAGAGAAGCTGTCTGAAAACTTTGAAAGTGAGAAAGTCCATTTAGCTTTAAACAACTTGAAGGCCGGGGCCATTATCGACTCACAATAGCGCCAGTCTTTTAACAGTTTTGATGACCCTTAGCTCTTCTCCCCATCGCCAACCTTCATCAGTCTGGAAAGCCAACAGGGTCTAATGAGTGGAGGAGAAAATGAGAGTGAATAGAGAAAAGGATGACTTTGTTTCTACCCCTAAAGGACCCTGGTCTGGAGCTACCCTAAGGGAGAAGCTTCGACTTTAAAATAAGGACAAATATCAGGAGGAATGATCTTCTGAGATCTATTGCAGAGCAGGGTGACTCTAGTCTATTCTACTTTAAAATAGCTACAAATGTAAATTTCAAAGTGCTCCCTACAGGGAAAAAAATTAAATAAGGTGTAAGATATGTTAAGTTGCTTGATTTAATCATTCCTTGTTGTATACAAATTAAACTATAACATTCACATTGTACCCATAAATGTATGTAGTTATGATTCATCGATTAAAAATAACAATAAAAAGCAAGTAAAAAAGAAATAGCAGTTAAGAATAATAAAATTCTTTTTTAAAAAATTCATTGATTCTGGGACCAGCAGATGGCATGATGGCATAATGACTATGTTGCTGGACTCACATGTAGTCAACCACGGCTCCAGTTCCAGACCTGGCGACTTGAAATTCACACCAGGCTCATATTTGTGCATGCCAAAGACCCCTAGAGGAGAATGGAGAAGGGATTGCCACATGGCCACCATCCCCCCAGGGGTGATTTCTCGCTTTCTGTCTCTCTGCCTTTCTCTGTCTCCCCAGTGAGCACACATGCCCTATAGAAAAAATCTCTCTAAAAAAAAAAAAAAGAAAGAAAAAATTACTGAATCACCGTATTAGACTGCCTTAAAAATTGAGAAGCATAACACATAAGCTCACACTTTCTCAACAAACACTAAAAGAAAGGCAAAAGGGGAGACTTTTTTCTTTTTCTTAATATTCTCAGGATTAAAATTTGAGTGATTAAAATCATTTATAAAAACAAATTTTAAAACTCCTTACTTTATTGCTTTGTTTTGCTTTGCTTTGTTTTTGTTTTTGTTTTTGTTTTGTTTTTGTTTTTGTTTTTTTCTGGAGAGATTTTTGCTATAGGGCGCATGTACTCCTCAGAAAGACAGAAAGAGACAGAAAACAAGAAATTACCCCCCCCTCAAGGGGGATAGCCACACCGTAATCCCTTCTCCTACACTCTCCTCTCGGGATCTTGGGCATGCATGCACACACGCCCAGTGTGAGTTTAAGCAACTGGGTCTGGGACTCAAACCTTTGTCGACTACATGGGAATCCAGTGACATAGCCATTACACCAACTGCTGGTTCCAAAACCTCTTACTTTAAAAATACAAAAAGTTTTCAGTTCCAGATAAGATGGAGGAAGCCCATTCTACCCTGTCTCTCCCACTGAAAGCAGCAGAAACACCTGGATGGGACATATGGAGTAGCTATTTAAGGATTGAAAAATAAAGGGGAGCAGGTGGAAAACACCAGAATTCCCATTGTCATGTAACTCATGATAGTTGACAATTTCCTTTTCCTCTGCTTTCACTCTACTGGGACACAAAACAGACTGAAACCTTGGATGTGACATCAGTATGGAAAGAGAAAGCTAGAGGAGAGGGCTTCTAGTTCTGACACAAGGAGCAGGAAAGGAGTCCTTCGATACTCAGAATAGGAAGAATTTTCCTTTAAGATCGAAAACAAGTTGCTATGGTTTTTGTCTCTCCAAAATTCATATGTTGAGATTTATTTGTCAAAGTAGGGGTAGCAGGTAGCGTGGCATCTGAGGTGCTGGACTTCCACATGGTCAACAGCAGTTCAAGTCCCAGACCTGCTGGCTTGCTTTCTCACTTTCTCTCTCTCCTCTTTCTCTGTCTCTGGTGGGTACACATGCCCTATAGCAAAGTTAAAAATAATAACAATAAATAAAATTAAATAAATAATTATTCTTAAAAAGTTAAAAGAAAGTATTAAGGGGAAACAGTATCTCATGTCCAAGTGTGGGCCCTGTAAGAATGATTAAGTGACTAGGGTGGAGCCCCTATGAGTGACTGCTAGTGAGTTTACAAAGAAAGGGAATGAGACCAGGAGAGACACATGGATGGATGGACACGCACAGATGGATGGACACAGCCACTCTGCTCTGCTCTTGCCCTTATAAAATGATGCCTTTGTACTATGCAAGACCCTCAGATACAGCTCCCGGACTTTGAACTGCTCACCTGTCAGCTGAATAAGCCTCTATTTTAATGAACTACCCAGACTCAGATATTTTCTATTAGGAAAAAAGAAAAACAGACTATAACACAAGTCAAAGATGTTCATTCTCACCATTCCTATTAAACATCACAGTCCTAGCTATTGCAATAAGGCAAGACAAAATAAAGGTGTACAACTGTACACAAATACACAAAAAGATAATTTCACTCTGTTAATTCAAAAATAAAATAAAATAAAATAAAATAAAATAAAATAAAATAAAATAAAATAAAATAAAATAAAGGGAGGGGGAAGTAGTTGAGCAATTTCTTGTTCACTCCCTTTACTTTCTGGTAACAGACAATAGCTTGCCAGAAACTTCTAGCCAGGCTGGATTGTCCTACCAGACATGCATTAAAGTGTCTAGCCGAGATGTGCCTCTTAATCACACAAGCACATTACTGAAGGTGTTCTCCAAGAATTACAGAAGAACTTCCAAAAAATTTGCCAGAATAAGAACTGCCAAAAAAAGAAAGAAAGAAAGAAAGACTCAGGGAAGCCAGGCTCTGTTATTCTTGGGAAGCTTAATTGCCAAACCAAACCCCGTCAATTATGATAGTGTTTATATGGGTTTGGTACAATTTCCTTTCGTACCAAGGGAATGGGACATTTACCTATTGCTGATTTAAATACGTCAAAGTGAACATAATTTCTTCGGGGAAATAAAGACCTCAATTTCACTTGCTCAGCTCTGATTTCAAAATTAACTTTACTATTGTAAAGACAGCAAAATTGGGCTTCTTTGTAAGTACAGTATGATCACGTAAAAGAAAGATTTGGTTAAAAATAAATTAAATAGCTCAGGAAAACCTATTCTTTGGTAATAAATGTGGATTGGCAAAATATACATGTGTATCATTTCTTTACTGGAATAACACATGAAGCCTCAATGAGAATATAAATACGTGTGTGTGTGTGTGTGTGTGTGTGTGTATACATATATATATATAATATTATTTTGTCCTGAAAATGGAAACACTCAATAACCATAGAAAAACTGTCATTTCTCAGAAATATAAAATAAATATTATGAAATAAAATAAAAAACAAGTCCATTTCTTAACAGACAGGTAGAAAATATACATCCTCACCAATGCAGGCTTTTAGAAATGGTTTGGGTTTAGAAGAAATATCAATGACAATGTGATATCAGGAATAATGAACGATAAGTGATCACTGAGAGATCAATAGTGATAAATGAGTGGAGGATTTTATCCAGCCGATGTGTTTTTTTCTCATATACATAATCTATTTCAGTAACTATTAATAGTTTAGTTTTTATCTGCTAAAGCTATGAACATATTCTAGATCTTCACCCCTTCCTCTGCTTTCCTGACACATTTACAACAGAGGTAAATGTGTTAAGTAAATGAATGATTATGCATGCCAGACTATTCAGAAGTCCTCTGTTATTTCTTCAACTAATATTTTTCAGAATGAAGATGGCATTACTGAGCAGGTATTTGGATATCTATTCAAAACTTAGCAATCTTGACATAAATTGGTATGTTTTTTAAAGTGCTACCCTATCTGGGTAATTTGAAGAATAAAATAAGTATTCATGAATGTGAAGAGCAGCGGGTGGTAACCCCTGTCAGAATGGCAAAGATTAAGAATATAAAAAATGATAAGTGTTGGCGGGGATGTGGTGAAAAGGGAACCCTCCTACACTATTGGTGGGAATGTAAACTAGTTCAACCACTGTGGAGAACAATATGGAGGTTCCTCAAAGATCTATAAATAGAACTACCATTTGACCCAGCAATCCCACTTCTGGGTATTTACCCGAAAGACAGGAGAACGCTCAGTCAGAAAAGTGCTTGCACATCAATGTTTATTGCAGCATTATTCACAATTGCCAAGACATGGAACCAACCTAAATGTCCACAAACTGATGAATGGATTGGAAAAGTGTGGTATATATACTCTACGGAATACTATTCAGCCATAAAAAATAACATGACCCTGGCATTTGATAGAAAGTGGTCAGATATGGAGGATCTATTGCTGAGTGAAGTAAGCCAGGCTATGAAAGAAAGATATTGTATGTATCCACTCAATATATACCGACTATCCGCACTCCATGGTAGAGAGCGAAAAATTGGAGGACATGAAAGCAGTGAAGGTACTTAACGATAATAGGACAGTGTGGAATGGGGGGGGTGAGGAGAAGAGGATAGAGAAAGATAGCAAGAGAACAATAGAGAGGTAAGACGTTAGTGAGAAACAGATATGGCTTATTACCTGTTGGTGATGACATGTATAGTATTCTCAACTGGATTGGTCTGAGAAGTATTTCATGATGGGCAAAGTCTTTTTACAAGCAAAATGAGAAATAGTGATGGACTGTTTTTAAAAATAATTAGAATAATAATAATACTGATTGGAAAAAAACATAGAAAAGATATTGAATGATGAAGTGGGGAGATTAATGTCTCTGTATTGACTGACATGCATGGCATTCCTTTTTGAAAAAGCAATGTAATACACTGTAAAATTATATGTAACCCAATGTAATATAAAGAAGATTATGATGATAATAAAAAACAAACAAACAAACAAAAAAAGAGCAGCAGGTGGATTGATGGAAGTGACATGTTCAAAGTGTGATCTAACTAGTAGTGAGTTCACACCACTACGGTGGAATAAGTCCACCCATCATACACGTATGTCTTTATAGATGGAAACCTATCTTCCTATGAGAACGAGAGATGACAAAAGAGGGGATTGCTGCTCTCCCTCCTGGCAGGAAGCTTGCGCTTTACATGATCCTTTTAGGAGGGAAGACGTAATCAGTCCCAAACTTTTTCAGCTGATCTCTCCCAGAATTGGCAAGAATTCACCACCAGTACCCACACATTTGACAAAAATCTTTCTCCCTAACTCACCTCCTCCTGCTTGGTCTCAGATCTAGCCACAGTTTTTCAGACTAGCATGTAAGCCATTATATACACACATACATATATAAGTCAATAATATCAATATATCTGGCAAAAATAGCTAATAAAGTTAGTTAACAAAATACATAATTAACAGCCACTAGCATAATGTGCCAGTACATTTTATTTTCTTTTCCTAACCACCTGATGTTCCAAGTTTTATAAACTTGGAATAGGAGGGATTCTTTCTTTCTTTTTGGGAGACTTAATTGTCTTTTTATTCTCAGGTCTTTCCCTTGTGGGCCTTCTGTATGTCTTATGCAACTAAAATAACTTCATTTTCTGTACATCATCTTGTATAAAATAATGAATATAGATTTCCTTGATCCTGAGAACAGCCCTGAAGCAAAAACCTTTATTAACCTCCTTTAGTGATAAAAAAGTGAGCTTCAGAAAAGTCACATAATTGACCATAACCTATCTAACTATTAGGAGCCCAGTGGGGATTCTGGAAAAGTCTATGTAACATGGCGGACCTATAAACAAGGTAACCCTATGTCCGGGACTGCTCTGGACTGTCCAAATGGATGTCCATTCTTCTAACATCCTTTTTGACTTGGCATTTTCTCCCGATTCTTTTCTGCTTTCAAAAACAAACGTGTTTTTGGCAATAAACAATGAATGGCCTTGCTTTGAAACACTGACTGATATCACAAAGGAGAAAGACATGTCTTGATTTCTTCCTCTCTCCACAACTGTGCTCTTGTTTGAGTTTACTTTACTTCTCAGATGGGACTACAGCCTCTCTTGGGGCCACCCTTCCAAACTTGTCCTTTGAGAGCTCTTCTCTATGTTAGGATTTTTAATAATGCTGAGATATGCTCACCAAGAGACCTAACTTTGGGTAACAGAAAAAAAATGACAGTTAATGAAGGCTTCCACTGGTTTTTCTTTTCTTTTCTTTTTTTTTTTTTTTTTTTGGACAGGAAATAAGAAGGAAAATTGGACTAGCATTTACTAAAAGCCCATAATGCAGCAATTGCCATGCCAAGTCTTTTACATGAACAAATTTCTCATTTTTCAAATGAGAAAACTGAGATTCCAATGAATTAAGTAATCTTCCCAGGGCCTGAATAAGGATCTTGACCTTCATGGGTCTGATTCACATGCTTTACATTCCCTCTGCAATATGCTACCTCTTAATTAAATGTAAATATAATACATTCAAGTAAAATATTAAGGTGTTCCTGCCCAGCCACAGTGGTGCAGTGGTAATGCAGTGCTCCCTGATGCTGGAGCCATATGGAAGGTCCCAAGTTCACATCCTGAGGTTTCCCAGTACATGCCAGGTTTGCGTGCATGTCCATGATCCTACCTGGCTGAGGCTGGGGCTGGCATGAGGATCATGGCTTGAGGTCTCTGTTGAAGGTTCCTCTCTCCCTCTCTGCCTCGCTCTCTCATGGCATAAATAAACAAACTTTTTTTAAAAGCTGCTAATTAAGTAATATCTACATATTCCATATTTAAAGAATTTATATTTTTCTAAGGAATTTTTTTACTGATATGCTATTTTCTGTGTCACAGTAATATCTACATATTCCATATTTAAAGAATTTATATTTTTCTAAGGAATTTTTTTTACTGACATGTTATTTTCTGTGTCACAGAGCCATATGTTGACATTAGATGGGCTTGTGGTAACCATTCATTTATTTCTTTAGTTTCTAACACAGAGTTACCAGTGATGTGCATACCTTTCTTTCTTCCTTTCTGCCTGCCTGCCTGCTTTCCTTCCTTTCTTTCTTCTTTCTCTTTCTCTCTTTCCTTCTTTCTCTTTCTTTCTTTCTTTCTCTTTCTTTCTTTCTTTCTTTCTTTCTTTCTTTCTTTCTTTCTTTCTTTTTCTTTCTTCCTTCCTTCCTTCCTTCCTTCCTTCCTTCCTTTCTCTTTCTTTCTTTCTTTCTTCGTTCCTTTCTTTCTTTCTTTCCTCTCTTTCTTTCTTTCTCTCTCTCTCTCTCTCTCTCTCTCTCTCTCTCTCTCTCTCTTTCTCTCTCTTCTTTCTTTCTTTCTTTCTTTCTTTCTTTCTTTCTTCCTCTTTCTTTCTTTCTCTCTCTTCTCTCTCTCTCTCTCTCTTTCTTTCTCTCTCTCTCTTTCTTTCTTTCTTTCTTTCTTCTTTCTCTTTCTTTTTAGAGTCTTTTGACATAGGGTACATGCACTTTCCAGAAAGAGAAAAACAGAGACAGTGAAAGAGAAAGTAAGAAATCACCCAAAGGGGAGATGGTCATCCTGCAATCCCTTCTCTATTCTCCTCCTGGAATCTTGGGCATGCACGCATACATGTACAGCATTATTTTCAAACCACCAGGTTCAAGACTCAAACCAAGGACAGCCATTTGGGAGTCCAGAAATGTAACCACAATATCATCTGCTGGTCCTGTGCATGCCTTTCTGATTAGCTTCAGTTGTTTTGGTTTCAGATTGGGGCTCCTTAATTAGCAGAGAAAATTTATACATCATTTTTATTTTTAATAAATTTACAAAGAAGAAATAACATCAATCTTCCCTGTAAAAATGTAACAACACCATTATTTACTCAGCACCTACTTTTGAATTAACCTATAATCAAGGTTTTGGGTTACTGAAAACCAGTTCTTCAATTATTTCTTCCTGATAGTCTACATAAAGTCTATAGACTGAAAAGATTTCAGCTTGTTGCGTACACTGAGATAGCTGACAAAAGGCACTGAGCTTTCTAGACATATGAGCCAGAAAGTCATTGATACAGGAGTAGGTTTAAGTAGATTTTAAATGCTTAGTCACAAAAAAAGATAAGTATGTAATATATATGTTAATTATCTTGCTTTAGCTATTCCACCATGTACACATATATCAAAACATCATATATACCATAAATGTATACAAGTTTTGTCAATTAAAAACATAGTAATTGAAACAAAATATGAGCCAGAAAGGTCACATTTTTGTCAGTTGTTCAAAATGCCCAATGCCAGCTCTCATACTGGGCTACTTTTCTTCACAGTTTACTGTCGTCAGCCTTAAGGCCAATTATGGCCCTTGTCAAAAACAAAAGGCATCTACTGTGTTTGAGAACACAACTCCCATGTGAATTTGATGGTAGTCTTCAGTGCAATCCCATCCATTCTTCCTAATCCTCCTCATATACAAAGGTTTTGCTTCATGGTCCCTGTGAACCTTTTGTGCATTTGGGCATACTCCAAGTGAGTGACTCAGAATATTTCAACAGCCAAAACCAGGTCACTGAGCCTCTCTGGCCCAGCTGCAGAAACAGACTACCATTCTCCAGGTTCCCTTGGAATCTATCCTTTACCCCCAGATAAATGAAAAGGAAACATAAAGGTCCTCACATCAATGCTTGTGACCTAGGGAGATTGTGAAGTAGATGAAGCCTCCCCCTACAACTCCTGTGACACAATTCCAATTCCTCGGACCCCAGAATGGAAATAAAATTGTGGAAAGCATGCAATTCATTAGGAAGAACAGTAGTCAAGAGACTAGGTACAGGTCCTAGCTCTGACACCAACTTGCTCTTCAACCTTGGGGAAGGCACCACAATTCTCAGATTCTCGGCAGCTCCATCTGTCAAGCAAGTTGGACTCTATGCTTTCTGAGTTTCCTCCAGTTCAGAAATTGTAGGAGTATCTTACAATAGTTAAGTGCTCCTTGTTGATGCAAGACTATGTCCTCTCTCCCATCCCTGACCACATGGAAGCACCAGTCACAGGAATTTGTCGTGCCTTCTTCTCAGAAGATGAAAAGCACTTTTAGGACAATGTCTGCCTTATCCATTTCTTCAAGCGCTCAAGATCAGGGATAATGTCTGACATATAAAAGGTACTGAGGGGCCCGTCTATTTTAGCTAGCTGGTGACTGTAACTGAAAGCCATTTAAGAAGATAGGATAGCACAATCTAGTGTCAGTAGCAGAGTTATTGAAGAAAAAGAAGTACCCTGTACTGATTTTCAAAGTCATCCCAATAATCCCAAAGGCTCTTCCTCTACCCCTTTTGTCAGCCTCAATTCCTCACATAACAGTTTCTTCAGTATAGTCCATGTGGCTATTTGATTTATTTCCAATTTCCTTAACACACAATGTGTGTGTGTGTGTGTGTGTGTGTGTGTGTGTCTGTGTGTGTAGAGAGAGAAAACTCCCTCTAATTTGTTAACATTTCACCATAGCAGTGCTTTTTTCCCTGTCATTTCCACAGGCAAGACCTTCCTAAAGTAAAAACTGGTCAAAGATGGTATTCTCCATATCCCAGCCCTTTTCTACTACATAGTACTACTACAGTGTGTTAATTGAGTTCATTAATTAATCTATTAAACAGAAAGCTTAATGAAGAACTAAAATTGCAAAGGAAAAGACTTGGGAACGTGAAGTGTTGGATCGATAACTTGGGTTGATCACTAAATAATAATCTGTTCAAATTTGATTACTACTGTCCAGGATTCTGATGAGTAAACAGTGACAGTCAACATACCAGAGTCCCCAAATTAAACATATTTCTCTATAATTAAATATCACAGCTTCATTGCTCCGATAACAAAATTGAAATATTTTCCACCATCATAATATACTTAGCAGATAATGTCATTGGAATAGAATGATGTTACCACATGATAATAGGCTGTCAGTGCCAAAGTCAAGTTATACTGTTTATTTTCAAAGCAGATCATTACATTGACTTTTTTTTCCATTACCAAGTGATTGATGCCACTTTAAAGGTGACCAACAAAAATTTCATAAAAAAAAAAAAGATGATCTAACGATGGGGTTATGTGCTGAATGATTCAAATACCAGGGGAGATGCTGCATATAGCAGCCTAGAATACATTTAAAAATTAACCTTTGCCAAACTTCAGCAGCAGTTTGCTCACAAAATGAAAGCAGCTGTCAGAGGCTCTGAAGCGCCTTGAAACACAATAAAAGCTTGAGTTGACATAGTCCATTTCTCGATAGCTGTGGAATTCTGGAATAGAACACCAACCAACACAGGAAGCTGGAGTACAGCTAACAGACATGAGCCGACTCATCTTGACAAGTTTCCTGGGGAAAGATGGTGCTACAAATACCAGGCCCTACAAACAGGCTTTCACCACAAACCAAAGAAAAACCTTCAGCACACCTCTGAGACCACAGCCCTCTCAGCCACTTGGGAATAAAATGTTATCGATGAGATCATCTTCAAATACTAAGGACTAACAATGAATACCTTCCTCTGAGCAGCAGAGAATAGACAAAAAGGCCTTTCAGCTGGAACATGCTCAATACAAATTATTGTATTATCACATTTTGTCTCTCTCCTTCAGAGGAAAGCAAAGGGACAAGGGTACTATTTCTAAAGTAAAAATGCCAGGTCACTCAACTTGGACTGGCTGACTTGCAAAATCAGTTATGGTGTTGGAAAAATACACCAAATTTTAATATACTTTTCATTGTAACAAATATTTAATGAGTAAGGCACAGTGCTAATGGCTGCTGGAGGTAGAAAAAGAAAACAAAATTTTAAAAAGTCTATACTACCCAGATCACACTGCCTGATCACTGTTATTTATTTTCTCTGCATGAAGTCATTTGGGCTGGGAAAGTTCCAGTTGTGAGTACTTTGTACAGTCAGTACTTGCTGCTTGCATGAGATGGGTGCCTTGCACAATATTTTTGATGATGATGTTAATTGGTGCTGAATACAACTTATTTATAATTCTAAAGAATTATACATGTGTTCAGAATGCCTAAGTCTCTGTAGACCTAAGTTGTAGGCTGAAGATTAAAAGGGACAGATTTCACAACCTCACAGTCCAATAGGCTGACACTAACTGATCATTTGCAAGTATGGTAGTCATAGAGTCTGAGAGGAAGTGTTAGCAAAACAGAAAAAAAGTTTAAATGATAACTCATTCATGAGAGAAAGCACAGTAATCCAGAGCTCCTCAAACATATTTCAAGACAGCATTTCTCAGTGTCACCCTATGCCCTAGGAAAGAGCTTATCCATGCAAGGCTAACCAAGAATTCTTCAGCTCTGATTAATGTTGCAGTCTCACAAAATTCATAGCAATGCCCCCATGCCACGCTCCTGTCTGGCCCTTCAGCAACATCTACTAGACTGTGCTCTGCTAGCAGAAGATTCTCCTGTCAATAAAGTCCTAGTTCTGGACTTGCATGCAATATGTTTGATTTTTCTATAATGCCTTGTCTGGCTCTTTTACTCTCACTGTTTTTGTGCTACATGCTTAGCACTTCATACTACTGTTCAGTAGCACTTATTCCATAATTGGTATAATGTATTTCTTTCTCATTAGACAATAAGAACCATGGTCTGGGAATTAACATCTGGATTATTTTCTTCTGTATTCCCAATACTTATCATAGTCCTCAGAACATAATAAGTACTTAATAAATATTTGCTTACTGCCTTGATCCCAACATAAAAATCTTTCTGCAAACCCTGGGACCTGTTCATATCAAAGGGAAATTAAATTATTGCTTAAAATCCATAGAATTCAGGGCCAGCAGATAGTGTGGTGGGTAAGGTGCTGAATTCCCACATGGCCAACTGCAGTTTCTAGTGCCAGACCTGGTAGCTTGATTTTTCACTTTTACTCCCTCTCTGTCTTTCTCTGATAAGTGCACATGCCCTATAGCAAATTAAATAGTAATAATAATAAAATTTTAAAAATCTTTTTTTTTTTTTTGGAGAGGTTTTTCGCTATAGGGCGCGTACGCTCGCCAGACAGACAGAGAGAGACATAGAGACAGAAAGCGAGAAATGACCCCCCGGGGGGATGGTCACGCCACAATCCCTTCTCCTCCATTCTCCTCTCGGGATGTTGGGCACGCACGCACATGCGTCCAGCATGAGTTTTAAGCCACCGGGTCCGGGATATGAACCTCGGTCGACCACATGGGAGTCCAGCGACATAGCCATTACGCTAACTGCTGGTTCTTAAAAAAGAAAAACCTCATGGGACTTATAAGCAAATCAAACTTGCTACCAAGGTCAGCTTTAATCCTGTGTTAGTTTATATTAAACCAGCATCTGACATTTCTTTAAAAAAAAAAAAAAAAAAAAGCCCTGACCATCAAACCTCAGTTTTGATGGTTTAGGCCTGGACTCTTAACCTCCCATTGCCACCTTTCTCTTGACGGACATAAGCATGGTATGGCTGCGTGCTGTCTACATTCTGAGATGGCCCATCTTGCCTCCTCTCTATTTCTAGATTCTGCCTATCAGCTAGACTCCTCAGATGTTTTCTGTTATGCTTTCCTGACACTGTTTACCTTGACCTCTTTCCATTATATATCATTACAGTCTGACCAAGTCAAAGCCTGGTTTAGCGATGGACAACCTTATTGCTAGAGGCACCATGCATGTTGTAAAGCCTTTATGTCTCTTGTTAAAAATAATTAATACAATACTGGGTTGTTGGGAAAGTCATGACTTAATTTTTTCTGTGTTTTTCTATGCAAAAATGTGTCATGACTTTTCTGACAACCCAATATTTTAAAGTAAAAATTTTGAAAGCTTATCACAATTTTGTTTAGAAATTATGCTATATTTTTCAGTTAAATATGAAACTTATCAATTTTAACATTGCTGTAACATCTAAAATAAACTTAATGTGATGTTTTGGTTAAAAAAATTATTCTACACTAATAATTTATTTAATTTGGAAATGACAACCAATATTCGACAGTCATTTCTCATTTTTGAGCATTTTGGAATGGTTAAAAACTCCAACCCATAAGTTGTTTTCAAATAAAATCAATATTTAGTTAACAAGAAATTTAACAGGTAATAGAATAACATGATTTATATCTATATACCTTAAATTAAATATTTATTCATTTCAGTTTTGAAGTTGTCTTTTCATAATTGGAGCCAATGCTTTTTTTCCTCAAGTCTCATATATGTTTAGGGACTCCTGAAAATCTCGTGGTTCTGAAGCAATGTCTATAATTCCAAAGGCACAACATGCCATTGTCCTAGAAAAGCTTTGATTTCTTATTCTTATGAACTTTTCAAAGTTCCATGGCCAGGTCTTTGCTAGTCTTCTAATATTTACAAAGCTGAACCGTTTAATGGGCAGCTCTGTCATTGGCAATAAATGATGGGTTGGTGAAATCTCCATGTTGTCCTGAATTCCTTATTATTGTTAAACACTGCATGACATTTAAAAAGAATTGGAACCATAATCAGTGATTTTTCTCAAAAACACTTCTTTGCCTATAAGAGCCCTGCTCATACACCAATTTGCCAAATTACTAGTTATAAAGGTATATCATAAATGCATAAATGTATGTCCAGAACGCTGGCCCCAGAAAAGTTGGTGAAAACCACATTGTTTTTGCTTCATGCAGGACAACCTTCATTCCCTAATAATGAGCATCTGTGCTGCATTTGATTAGTTTATCTTCAAATATACTTTCAGAAGAATTTCTAGACTAGCCTTCTGTTCGCCTAACCTCCTTAGAAAAGGATTGAGTGTTTTTCTAAGGAAACAGGTTCATCTTTTCACTGATTCAACAAATAGTTATTGATCACCTATTATGAATAAATGCATAAGTGGACAACAAGGATGCAAATTGGAAAGTCCAAGAGGTGTGGTGACCCACCGAAGGTCTCTCAGTTACTCAGTGAAAAGCCTCTAACAGGCTTAGATAAAGCTCTGTTTCCTGCATAAGGCAGAGCCCAGAACAGACTTTCTCCTGGTAACCAGGCAGGCATACAAGGACAAATATGCCATTTCATCTGCAATTGGATTTGGGTCCCAAAATAGATGCTTCTGGTTATAATATTAATTTACTTCCAATTACATATGCATGTCTGAAGTATTACCAAATAATATGTTTCACAGATATTGGAGATGAGAAAACCTCATTAGATCATGCAATTCTCTCTCTCTCTTTCTTTTTTTTCATGGTGTCTAAATGATTTCTCCAGTATCCTATGATTAGTGGGATTTGGTCATGACCAAACTGTCAACTGCCTGGAAGCACTTACTTAATCATGTTAGCAAGGGACAGGTAAAAAATGTGCCATAACTGAGTCTCTATTTGCTGTTCTTGGGGCTTTATTTCTACCCACTGTGTTAAGCCTACAAATAGAGGTTACTTCATGTTGTTTCAATAAGTAATATGCCACTAATGAGTCTTTCTAATCCATTTAAGTCTGCTAAAGATCTGAGCATGATTAATTGCTTGTTTTAAATCACTGGAAAGTTCCTCCTCCATTCTTCCAAGGACTCATCTGCTCATTTACATGTACATTAGTGAAACACAAGTGAATTGGTTCATCAAAGGCTCATGGTTCCTTTGGACCAAACCTACTAAATTTCTATACAGCTGGTTGACATCTTCTTTGGACAGATTATTAGCCACTAAGAGAAATTTGTTGAATCCTACAAAAACACAATTAAGAGTATGGTATTTGAACCCAAACTAGCTGGGTTAAGGTCCTGGATCTACTATTAACTGTTTTTGAGAGATTAGAAATTTTATTTTATCTCTCTTCTTGACATCTTTATCTGAAAAATAGTGCTGATAATCACATCAGCAATATGATTGCTTCCAAAGATCAGATGAATTAGAGCAGTAAACTGGTACAAAATAATGTTCAATAAATGAAATGTGAAGGTTAACTTTATTTGTCAACTTAACTAGGCCAGTAGGTACCCAAACATTTGATCAAACATTATTCTGGGTGTTTCTGCAAGGTTGTTTTTATTTGAGATTAACATCTAGATCCATAGACCGAGTGAAGTAGATTGTCCTTCCTTATGTGGGTGGATCTAATTCAATCAGTTGAAGGCATTAACAGAACAGAAAAGCTGATCCTTCTTGTGTAAGAGAGAACTTGTTCTGCCTAACTACCTTCAAACTGAGACACTAGCTTTTCTGGGTCTCAAGCCTACCAGCCTTTGGACAGGAAATACACTATCTGCTTTCCTGGTTCATAGGGCTTCAAATTCAGACTAAAATCATGGTTAATGGTTTACACGAACTCTCTTGGGTCTCCAGTTTGCTGACTCACCCTATAGATCTTGGGACTTCCTCACTTCTATAATTGCAAGTCAATTTCTGGAGAGATTTTTTTGTTTTGTTTTTGTTTTTTTTTTGTATTGTTTTGTTTTGTTTTGCTATAGGGTGCTTGCGCTCGCCAGAAAGAGAGACAAAGAGATAGAAAGCAAGAAATCACCCCGCAAGGGATGGCCACACTGCAATCCTTTCTCCTCCATTCTCCTCTCGGGATCTTGGGCACGCATGCACACGCACCTGGCGTGAGTTTAAGCCACTGTGTCCAGGACTCAAACCATGGTCGGTTACATGGGAGTTCAGCGACATAGCCGTTATGCTAATTGCTGGTCTCATGAGTCAATTTCTTACGAAAAATCTGTGTGCATGTGTGTGTGTGTGTGTGTGTGTGTGTGTGTATCTTTACCTAAATGTCTATATATGTGTGTTATCTATCTATATTTACTTATAAATCTGGCTAGATCATGGAAAAGGCCATGTGAGAAGGAACATAGGGATCCTCTGAGTTGCTGAGAAGAATCCCTTGCTGATAGTCAAGAAGAAAAAATTATCTCAGTCCTTCAACCATAAGGACTGTACTCTGCCAACAAGTTGAATGAGTTTGGAGATGAATTTCTCTCTAAAATCTCTAGGTCAGAGGTATATTTTGTTTTTAATTTTCACTGATAGTTCAAGGGTAGAAATTGGTACTCTCATTTTATAGATGCAGAAACCAAGCTTAATAGGCATTAATCATTCACCTTTTCTAAGATTACAAAACTACTAGGTACTGGAATCAAGATTTGTACTAAAGCCTTCTTGAAGGTACAGCTTGAGTTCTTGACATTATGGAACAATAACAATATAAACTGGAACCTGAAAAACTCTTTACTATATCTATATTCATATATTTACTCATTCATTGAGTATACTCTATATGACACAAGTAAAAAGACATTCTGTTCTTAAGGAGGAAACAAAGGGAAAAAAAAAATAACTAAAGATGGAAGATTTTATAAGTGAAATGTAATTTAAAGTGGACCTAGAGGAACCAGCAGTTAGCATAATGGCTATGTCGCTGGACTCCCACGTAGTCGACCACGGTTCGAGTCCCAGACCCAGTGGCTTAAACTCACGCAAGGCGCATCCGCGTGCGTGCCCAAGATCCCGAGAGGAGAATGGAGGAGAAGGGATTGCGGCGTGGGGGGTGATTTCTCGCTTTCTGTCTCTCTGTCTCTCTCTGTCTGTCTGGTGAGCGCACGCAAACACCTCTCCAAAAAAAAAAAAAAAAAAAAAAAAGTGAACCTAGAATATGAGCAGGACTTTTCCAAATCAAACAATGCAGAATTGGTTTCAGGGAAGGCTGAGAATTCATCTAATTCAGATCCTATCCAAGATAAATTCCCTCTACCTTTAGTAACTCTGAATTGAAACATGGCTTCTGCTTGGATTCCTCAAGAGGTGATGAACATTCAACTAGTGACCCTTAAAGATATTTTCGAAACTGGATTATACGGTTCTATAATTTTATTATATTTTATTTTCTTCCAAAATGAGGAGGATTGTATTATAGCTGAGAATGAGAAAAGGGGAGAAAATATGTATATATATGAAACTATATATATATAATATATATATATATATATATATATATATATATATCATGTATGATTAAGCCACTATACAATGTATTTTGGGTAGGAAATTGCATTTTGTATGCTGTGATGATGTTAAATGAATGAATGTAAAAATAAATAAATTTGAAATTTAAAAAAGCAAAAATCTAAACATTTAGGTGAGAAAAGGTCCCAAAGTGGGGCTGTTAATTATAAGAAGTGACCAAAGAAGGCTATCACCATGGTCAGATTCACATTTTCAAAGATCTCTCTAGCAAAAATGTAGAGGACCAATGGGGAAGAGGAAGAGAAAAAGGATAGAATCTAAATTAGGACAGGCTATAGGGATAGACATGAAGAACAGATCTAAAAACTATTAAAACCTAAAACTAGCAGTATCAACAGATAAAAAAGGGATTAAACAAAAGTGACCCAAGCGATTTAGGAGATAGAATAGATAATGAAATGAAAACTCAAAAGGCTATGCAAATTGGTAGCACAGAGGTGATTGGTTTACTTTTATACCTAAGGCATCTGAAGTTCCTATCTTATATATGAGAAAAATACTACATCTAGTCTTCAGAGAGGTGAGGTATAGAGAGATTGGGGTATCTCACCATATAGGTGACAACTCTGTATGGGCAAGGTTACCAGACAGAGAAACTAGAGAAAGAGTGTGAAAAATGAGTGGAACTGCACACAACACCAACATTCACAGCAGGAAGAGAAGAGAAAACTGAGAAAAGAAAGAGAACTTACAGGAGCAGCAGGAAGAATACCAAAGGGAATCCCCTATGTATTCCTCCCTCATAATAGTTTATATATACAAAAACAAGTTAAGAAAAATAATTAAAAACCAGCATTTCCCTTATTTAACAGAGTACCACTCACTGGGTTCAGAAAAGCAGTACTTATTTCTGTTTCCTGAATTTCCAGTAAGTTTCCTCTTCATTTTCCACCAGTAAAGGAAGTTCCAAGCTGCCTTCCTCTCCCACAAATGTCCAACACTGTGAGTATCTGACACCAGGCCCTAGTGGCTCCAGGTCCGTCTTCTACCTTGTTTTTTCTCTTACATTCAGCCTTGATTAAAATTCCTTGCATCCAGAGAAGGCACTCAGTTCCTGGAAACAGAAATGAGAGCTCTAGATCTTAATTAACTTAGCTAGTGATTGCCATGTCAATGGGCTAATCATAACTCTTTGATAAATGAAATTCTCGAAAATAAATGAAGGTAATGAGGGTGGCTGCCAGGACAAATCTACCCTTCTGGCTACATTACACGATACCGTAACTTTACATTGCCCTGATATCAGAAGGAAGAAAAAAACTTTGGAAGGATTATATTTGGTAATCCTTCATTGTTAGTAAATATTAAATCAAAAAGGCCTCTGCTTCTTTCATTTAATTCCAGCATATTCATTTTCCTCACTTCCAAAGCTTTGTTTTCACCCCCTCCTCTAACCCTCACACACACACCCCTGTATCTCTCTCCGCCCTTATATGACCATCTTAGACACTATGTAGTTTATTTATATATCAGTTTAGTATCTATCTTCTACCATAAGAATGCAAAGTCCACAAATGTTTGTTTTTTTTTCCTATTTTCTTAACAGCTGAATTTCCAGTATCCAGAACACTTACTGACACATAGTACATGTTCGATGAACATATTAATTTTGTCACATCACCATCAAAATTATCTGCATTATTGTTATGTGATGTCTTAATAAAATTTAATATAAATTATAAAAATAATATTAATAAATGTGAGGGGCACGTGTAGTACAAATATTTTTTAATAATGTTCTCATATAATTGTAACTATGAATAGTTAATTTCTCTGGACTTCATTATATTCATCTAGAAAAGAAGAGAGTAGGGACCAGCAGGTAGCATAATGGTTATGTCGCTGAACTCCCATGTAGTCTACCGTGGTTCAAGTCCTGGACCTGGTGGCTTAAACTCACACCGGGCGCATGTGTGTGCGTGCCCAAGATCCCGAGAGGATAATGGAGGAGAAGCGATTGTGGCATGGCCATCCCTTCTGGGGGATGATTTCTTACTTTCTGTCTCTCTGTCTCTCTCTGTCTTTCTGGGGAGCACACGCCCTATAGCAAAAAAAAAAAAAAAAAAAAAAAAAAAAAAAAAAAAAAAAAAAAAAAACTCTCCAAAAAATAAATAAATAAATAAATAAATAAATAAATAAATAAATAACAAAGAAAGGAAAGAAAAGAAAGAAAAGAAAAGAAGAGAGTAACAGAGATAGAATGGTAGCACACACCTATAACCCCAGATATTCAGGAAGATCATGAGTTTGAGCCTAGTCAAGACAACAAAGTGAGACTCTGTCTCTAAAAGAATTTTTTAAAAGTCCAATTTAAAATTTTAAAAAGATAGTGAGGCAAATTAACCCTTATGATACCTTTTAATTCCAGAATCAAAAGATTCTAGACTTAAGTTAAGGCAATGAAATGAAAGAAAAGCAAGGAAAGGCTAATGTCTAAGAGTACTTTTTATAATGAAATCATGGCCTCAACGAGTGGAATGGTTAAAGGCTGAAAGTAAGGCTACGGGTAAGGATAGGAAGTGGGTAGTCAACTCTTGACAAGCAGTTCTCAAACTCTTGAGAGTTCAAGAGAAGACAGACAGTTCATGATGTGTTTGTGCTTTGGTCAATCATGATAGTCTTTGAGATGAAGGAGGCAAGCCATAGGATGTAATGTGATCTGTTGTTAAGAAGTTGTTGAGGAAGGAATTCTGAGTTAACTATTATAGGAAGGAGGAAGACTAGGAATAAAATTTCTGTTGGAACTCTGGGATACCACCAGTCACCAAAGATCCTTGGTTTCATTGCTGAGTCTATGTTGCAAGTAGTTTATTTGGGTCTCGATACAAAAGTGGAGATGAGCTCACGGAGTGACCCAGGTATGTTCTCATATTTGAAAATGCCAAAGAGAACTCTTAGAAAGTTTCAGGAGATTATTCAACTATTCCAAGGCCTTTCCCCTCTATCTTGCCTCTGTTCACCACCACAGATAAAAAAATGTTTTTCTGAATATTTACTTGGTTTACTTGGTATTTCACAAGGCCCTCATCTCAAAGTGATATGCAATAACAACAGAACTTGGAGGGTTTTTCTTTTTCCTAAAGAAAGTTCAACTTTCTCAATAAGCACAAACTTTTGCAACACTCAAAAGAACTTTAAACAAATATTTGGTTTCATTTCCCCCATTCTTAAAAAAAGGAATTCAACTGACATTAAACATCACTAAAATTTTATGAAATAAAAGAAAATCACTAACATCAAATATAATCAAATAAAAACATAACCATTTCTTTCAATTGCATTTTTCTAGCTGGTATAGCTATTCACAAATCCAGTAGGGGATCCTAATTAAAACCAAAAAGGAAATAAATTCACTAAATCCCATCGGAATTTGCTGAGTACAGTTACAATTGTTAAAAATATAAAATATTATGAGAATGTCTTTTGAATATGTCTCTGCATTCTTCTACTTGTTTATTTAAAGTATAATTGTGGTGTTGAAATATGACTAAAAACCCCATATGTTTAATTGAAAGAAATAAAAACAATGATTTTAAATAATCTTATTAGCTCTACTAATCCATTAAACTACTGCTTTTTAGTCAGTACCAATAGGAAACTCTGACTTCCTGGGTTTAAAAATGATGCATGTCTCTTTTGAACTTAAACAATACTGTTGTCTATTTTTTCCATTCAAACATGAGAGCAACTTATCTTTATTCATATTGTCTAAAATAAAAGTGTATGTAACATCTCAATTTCTTTTTAGTGATTTCTAGTAATGTATGAAAGGAGTATTCCAGATACGTCTTAAAGGAACTGGGGGAAAGTAGGCCTGCTGCTTTTATTTTCATGAGAAGGTCATGGTTAAAACCCTGGGGATTAAGAAATTGTCCTAGGATGGTCTGGAGATAATGGTTCCTCTGAGCTTCCCAAGAAGTAAAGAATACTGTTTTAAAAGGATGTCATAAGAAAAAAAGGAGAGTCAAGGTACTTGCTTGGTCTATTAGATAGAGTATATACGAAGGTGGGTGGATTTGAGTACAGTATAATGTGGTATCTTTCAAAATAGAATTTATCCAAGCTGTACTAAGAATATGAACTAAGAAAGGACATAACAGCAATTAAAATGTTTTATCATATGAGAAAGCACATTACCAGAAGTGCTATATAACAGAGTACACTGCTACCCTAATGAGTTTTATTCAGTGGGAATGAGGGTAGTTGTTGTCCTACTACTTTCTTTCACCTACCGTCACTACAAACAGAGGAAAGTCATGTTTTGTAAGCATTTCACAAGTGACCCAACTTTTTCTTCAGGTAACATGTTATACAGATATAAAGCAGATGGAAGAAAAGCTATTGTATTAATTTTCTCAGGCCACCATAACAAAGCACACAATCTGTATAGTTTAAAAGGACAGAAATTTATTTTCTCACTATTTTAGAGACTTTAAGTCTGAACGCTGGATGCCAATAGGGTTGGTTCCTCCTGGAGTCTCTGGGGGAAGATCTATCTCATGCTTTTCTTCTAGTTTCTTGTGGTTGCCATTGGTCCTTGGTATTCCTTGGCTTGGAGACTCAATTCCACCTACAAAAGCTACTCTGGTTGAGAGTTTGTCTCAAGAAGCAAGGCAATATCCATTAGGTACTCCTTACTCCTGAGGCATGCCTTGAATCATTTTTGAGGTATCCTAAAATTATACAAAAGAAAAGTTTAGAAGGAGAGAAATATAAGCCTTACTATAGCCACATTACTATCAAGGACATATCAAACCAACCTTTAGAGTAGCTGTGACTAGAAAGAATAATAACATTATGACCAGAGAATGAGGACTATAGACTCAGAAGTTAAGGAGGGAATCTTGTTAACAATCATTTAGATTTCATAGGTCTGGAATGAGGCATGAGATCTTCTACTTCTAACAAGTTCCTAGATGATGCTGGCACTCCCAGTCTTTGGGCCAGACATTGTGTGGCACACATTTAGAGGAAGGTAACTGTTTAGTATAATGAAAACTGATGAGAAGAAAGCTGGCACGCACTCAAATATTGTCTAAAGCCACAGGCTTGCTGGAGTTATGAGGGGAATATAGAAACACACACACACTACATGTTGCAGTTTCTGAGCTGAGAAGGCACATGAATGAAGTTTTTGGACTGCTTTCTCATTTCTACCACCTTCCTTTCATAGAAAGATGGGGAACTAGTACACGAAATTTTGTTTGGAGAAGCTTGGTTTGACGCAGCATGATGGCAGTCTGATCTGGGATGTGCTGCAGGTCGTGGGGTCACAGAGGAAGCAAGACACAGGCAGGAGACATGGACCACTCCTGCGAGCGAGGTCTGCTGAGACCAGACACCGTCCCTGAGAAGGCGGAAGATACCATTGCCATCATCAACACCAGAGACGCTGTTCGAGGAGGAGCAAGAAGACCTGAGGCAAGAACTCATAAAGGTAGAGAAGAAATCCAGGCTCTCTCTCAGGTGTTGGCAGCCAAAGAGAAGTATCTAGCCAAGGTCAAAGGGAAACTTGGAATCAAATCACTATAGGAACTACAACAGGACATTGCCAAAGGGTGGTAAGACATGACAGCAACATCTGCGTACAAGAAGACATCTGAAACCTTGTCTCAGGCTGGCCAGAAGGCAATGGCAGCTTTTTCATCTATTGGCTTCATCATCACTAAAATGCTGGAAGATGTAAAAAACTTCCTGATGTTCAAATCCTTTGAAGAAACAGTTGAAAACTTGAAGTCTAAAGTAGGGGTAACTAAGCCTGCTGGTGGTGATTTGGGAGAAGTCTTGAATTTGACTGCAAGTACTCTCGCCATCACCCCCGAGTGTCTTCCAGAACAGACACAGGAGAGCCCATGAGATTCCTGCCTTTGTTCTGCTACCCACTGCCAGATGCTGGAGACCCAAGAGCATCTTGTAAACATTCATTGCCATGAAGTTCTACTAGATGTGCTTTTATTTAGCTTTACATACTCCTTTGACCAAATATTTGTGAGTTAAACAAAAGAAAGTATCTTCACTTATATTCCTGGGAAACACCATTTTCTGTGCACACAAGGCCTGTTATTTAGGAAACACCATTATAGAAACATTGCAGTACCTGGGGACACTCACTAGAAAGATCTAAGAACTTCCAGGTTATAGTAGTTGCTTTCCTATTTTATAAAATTGCTCTGGATGTGAGATGCCAGTTTGTATTTTATATTCTATAAGATTTTCTTTACTTCTTTGAATTTCTCTATAGTTGTTTCTAACTAAAATTGCTTTTTTAAATTTTCTGAATTTCAGATGTTAAAAATTATAATATCTTTTTTATATCCAAGGAACACAATATTTTTTGAGAAAACACTGTTTTGGTATAAGATACATATGTTGGGTATCCAAAGACACCAGAATCAAGTAAACAATTCTAAATTCAATTCGGTATAGTTTTATAAGTAACAACATGTACAGTAATCCCAAGTACTAGATGACTTGAGAGTGGAGTCCCCAAATATTGTTTACTGCCATTGTGACAGTAGCCATTTCAGTGTGTCAGTTATGCCACTTGTATCAATTTATTTTTACCAGATTAAAATGATAATTTCAGGGTAAACTGACAAAACAACATACTGAATCAAGCATACTAATTGTGTTATCAGAAGATTCAAATATGAACACACGCATCAATGTTCAGTTCAAAAGTTTGAAAGGTTTTTTAGACCTACATAGCTCTAAGAATTCTAAAATCAATCACATTAGGAAAAATATTGTTGTCTTCATTTAATCCATTCAGCACCATTTTAAATAAGCACACAAAATATATGATTAGTACAACTTGTAATATTTTTATACTAAGGGTTTGGTGTTAACTCTTGAGGATGGGATGCATTCATAAAAATCAACTCATTATTTTTACTTGTGTTTGGTGTGTTAGAAATTATAAAATGATGATGTGGACATTTTCCCCTCCTTGGGAAGCTGAGTGTCAGGGATGAATGGCAAAGCCTCTGGATGAATGTATATAGGCCACACTACTCTAACTTACTCATCACCACCACCTTTTTCTTATGCTGTATATGTTTATGCATATTTGTTATTTGTTATCAAGTTGTGATCATTTTATTATTGTTTATGCCAAATGTTAATTGCCAAGCTTGAAGTGACCTAAAGCATTTCTTCAGAGCATGATTAGGTTCTTCAGGATACATTATCTTATAAAAACCAAATTAGAAAAGCCACAGTGTTGATCGTCCTAAAATAAAATGCTACCATTTTTGATTGCTAGAGCTTTGTTAGCAAATTTGGATGCAACTGCATTATGCTCTATTACACATGAAAAACATAATAAATTCTGTATATATTTTTTAAAAATCTGTGTGTGGTGGGACTAGCAGTTAGCCTAATGGCTATGTCGCTGGACTCCCACGTAGTCGACCGCGGTTCGCGTCCCGGACCCGGTGGCTTAAAACTCACGCCGGGCGCTTGTGCGTGCGTGCCCAAGATCCCGAGAGGAGAATGGAGGAGAAGGGATTGTGGTGTGGCCATCCCCCCCTGGGTGTGATTTCTCGCTTTCTGTCTCTCTCTGTCTGGCGAGTGCACGCGCCCTATAGCAAAAACCTCTCCAAAAAAAAAAAAAAATCTGTGTATGGAGCTAGCAGATGGTGCAGTGGTTATATTGTTGGACTCGCACATGGTTGATCACGGTTTGTGCCCTGAACCTGGTGATTTGAAACATGGGTGAGGCACATGTGCCTGTGTGTCCAAGACCCTGGAAGAAGAAAAGGAAAAGGGATTGTGGCTAGCCATCCGCCCTGAGGAGTGATTTCTCACTTTCCTTCTCACCATGTTTGTTTCTTTCTCTCTCTCTGGTAAGTGCATACACTCTATGGCAAAAACCTCTAAAAAATTATAATAATAATGATAAAAAAAGTTTGCTTAATGCGAAAGATGGTTAAAAGATCATGATATAAAATGAATCGTGCAAGTTCTGGGAAAAATCCATTGAATTAAGGGGAACGTATCAAAGTTCATCAGCAAAACTCTGGTCTAAAAAATCAAGCAGGGGCTCCAAATGGCCTAGGTCTGGGTGCTGTGGCCAAAAAGAAGTATTCACCTCACTACTGCATCTTTTTCTTTTTTTTAAGAGATTTTTGTTATACAGTGTGAGTGCTCCTCACAAAGACAGAGAGAGACAGAAAGCAAGAAATCACCACCCAGGGAGGATGGCCACACTGCAATCCCTTCTCCTACACTCTCCTCTCAGGGTCTTGGGCACACACGCACACGCGTCCGGTCCAGGACTCAAACTGTTGTTGACTACATTGGAATCAAGCGATGTGACCATTACACCATCTGCTGGTCCCCCTCACTGCTGCATCTTGTGGAGTGCTAATTACCCCAGAAGAAGGAGGCCCTGAGAACAAGATGTGAGAAAGTCGGGAACCAGCAGTTAGCGTAATGGCTATGTCGCTGGACTCCCACGTAGTCGACCGCGGTTCGCGTCCCGGACCCGGTGGCTTAAAACTCACGCCGGGCGCGTATGCGTGCGTGCCCAAGATCCCGAGAGGAGAATGGAGGAGAAGGGATTGCGGCGTGACCATCCCCCCTGGGGGGTGATTTCTCGCTTTCTGTCTCTATGTCTCTCTCTCTGTCTGGCAAGCGCACGTGCCCTATAGCGAAAAAACCTCTCAAAAAAAAAAAAAGATGTGAGAAAGTCAAACAAGGTATTCCCCAGCTACCAAGATAAATTAGCACCCCAAAAGAGAAGAGAAGGGAGAAGGCAACTTCAATGAGATATCTCAGATAATTCAATCTTAGCCTAAGGCAGATTGAAAGTGAGCCCAAGATACCCACGATTTTACCAGTAGTACTTCATGAGCCTGATAGCTAAATGGCTTCAGGTGGATTTCTCCTGCCTACCTATAAGCCATGAATCACACAAAGTAGCAACTTCTAGTATTATTGGATCCCTAAAATGTGGTAAATCTGAGGCAGTTAAATTCCTAGGAATCCCTTGAGAAGTTCATTAGGAATGAGTTACTTTCTCTGGATCCATCCTGTCCAAGTAGAAAGTCCCAGTATCTGGTCATATGTTTGTGTTTTGCCAAAAGCATTTTCTATATTTAGTAATTTTATTGGTTACTCCCCATCAAGTTATTCAGAAAAAGTGACTGCATTTCATCTATGTGGTGATTATTCACAACACAAAATGGGATAAAAACATGGCATGTTTAAGTCATGTAATAATTTGTACATGTGCCCTACATTTTTCTATAATCATATCCTATTGAATTCTGCTTGTTTTATGTGGGAATTAAAAATATCTGGGTACAGGCCCAAAAAAAGGCTGTACTTATAAGTGCTTTGTGAACAATCTAAATATAATAATTATAAATATAAAATTATATTAGATATTAGATATTTGTAAACAAAAACATGTATATACATATACAAAGTGATATAATATAAAAGTATAACTAAAATGTATTATGACCCAAATGCACTGATTTTTTAAATAGATTTGTTTTTGTGAAACTCAAACACTATTGTAAAAATATGGACCTATAAAAACATTTGTACTTAAATATTCTGGATGAAGTTTTTAAAGACTCTGGCATTTCTCATTTTTGCTTTGATTAGATTATCTGACATACTTGATTTTTAAAACTATAGACGAATGTCTGTATTTATCTAAATATTCATAAAAGGAATGTTTAAGAGAGTTACCTACACTATAGATAAAAATGCTGGTGCTTGGGAACCAGCAGTTAGCGGTTTTCGCTATAGGGCGCATGCGTTCGCCAGACAGACAGAGGGAGACATAGAGACAGAAAGCGAGAAATCACCCCCCCCCCCCCGGGGGGATGGTCACGCTGCAATCCCTTCTCCTCCATTCTCCTCTCGGGATCTTGGGCACACACGCACACGCGCCCGGCGTGAGTTTTAAGCCACCGGGTCCGGGACGCGAACCGCGGTCGACTACGTGGGAGTCCAGCGACATAGCCATTATGCTAACTGCTGGTTCCCACATAAAGACATTTCAGTCAACAACAGACCACATGTATGAGAATGGTCCCATAAAATTATGCAGTTGGGTTGTCAGAAAAGTCATGATGCATTTTTGCACAGAAAAAAATACGTCATGACCTTCCTGACAACCCAATATATAGCCTCAGTGTGCAGTCAGCTATGCTATATTTATGTTTGTATAAGTATACTCGATGTTCACCCCATGACACAATTGCTTAATGGCACATTTCTCAGAATGTACCCCAGTTGTTATGCAACACATGACTATATAACATATTAAGTTGTGAGAAGTACCATGATGAATAGAACAGGATAACAACACAGTGAATGGTAGTGAGGAATGCTATTTTATGAAGGGGTGACAGGGAAGGCCTCTCTTATGAGGTAGCATTGGAAGCACTTAAGAATGATGAGTTGGCATTGGAACCACTTAAGAAGTGAAAGGTGAAACACAAATATCTGGGAGGGGAGTGTCCCATGCAGAAGGAACCAAAAGATAAATCCCCATGGTGGTGGTAGTAGCATGTTGGGTGAATTTGAGGAAATCAGTCCCATTCTGTGTGGGTAGCGTAGGAGATGAACTCAAAGAGGTAGAGGGTGGCAAAAAACACAATGCCTGATGGGCCATGGAAAGGACCCTGTAATATGTTCTGAAGAAGTTGGAGGGTTTGGCCAAAGAGTTGACATGTTCTGAATCCAGGTTTAGAAGGATGGTTCAGACTACTGTGTTGAGAATAATATGGTAGAGGTGAAAACAGGGAGACCTGCTTAGTAATGGCTAATTTTATGTGTCAGCTTGACTGGATAAGGGATGGCCAGATAGCTGGTAAAACCTTATTTCTGGATGTGTCTATGAAGATTCCTGGAAGAAATTAGCATTTGAATAAAGAATAAAGTTCTGTCCTTAAAAATCTAGGCAGGTATCATTAAATTCCTACCTGTAGGCCATGAATCATAATAATAATTATAATAAATTAAATTAAATAATTTATTTAAAGAACACATTTCAGTTAAGAATGAAGCTCTAGAATATAGCTTGAATTTTCTTCTGAAATAATTTTCCAATATGTTGTTATATGGAATTAGATTTAGAATTCAACTTTACTAATTAGGAAAGCCCACACAAATTTAAGTATCTGAACTTAAATGGATTTTTTCTTTCCTTCAACAAAATATTAAATTATAGTTCACTTGACTACAGTTCAAGTCCTGGACCCAGTGACTTGAAAATCATGCTGCGAGCATGTGCGTGGATGCTCAAAATCCCAAGAGAAGGAAAGAGGGATTGTGGCTTGGCCATCCCCAGGGGAGTGATTTCTCACTTTCCCTCTCATTGTCTCTGTCTTGCTCTTTCTGGCGAGTGCAGGCACTTTATGGCAAAAAACTAAAAAAAAAAAAAAAAAAAATTTAGAGCATATTTCCTGGAAGTTCATATCAATTAGATCAAATCACTGTCATTAAGGACATATTGCTAAAGATGTAATACATCCAGAATTATATTATATTACATATTATACAGAATGTGATACAAAATTTAAATGAAAAATATAAATTATGAATATAAATTATCTAATAGTTGACACTAAGTTAATAAGCCACACCAAAATTATCCAAAAATATACTTTCACTACTCAAGAGCTTTACTCAATCAGATACCTAAGGATAGATTTATACCAACTTTTAAAAAATAAATATATAATAAACATTATTTTTCAACAAAGTTTATGATACCAGCTTCAAATTTCCCTTTATGGCAAGAGTCAGTTTAACTAGAATATAATAATCTCAACGCTTCTGGCATTGGGGAAAACCAGCCATAAAGGGATGAAGATCCATTTTTATTTCATCATCAGTATAAACTGATGTTTAACTGATGTTTAACTGGTGTTAACCGCACTGATTTCCTAGAAGTAGAACACTCCAAACATATTTTCTGGTGGACATAATAGGTATTCCTTGGGATAAGCTAGTATGTCTCAGTTTGGATAAGAAGGGTATCCTCAGAAACACCTTCGTCCTGATGTTGCAACTGTGAACAGGGTGTATGAAATTACGTAGTGTGTGTGTGTGTGTGTGTGTGTGTGTGTGTATCTGAGTCACTGGGCAGCCCAATCTCAGACACAGTTCATCAGTGAATATATACAGATTCCTGCTTTGTGCAAATGAGCTAACTGAGACCATCACCCAGTCTGTAGAACAACTTACCTTTACAACGACGTTCTCAGCATAAGGCAAAATCAAGGCAATAAGCAGAGTTAAGACCTCTAATGCCATAGAGACCTTCATTTTAGCAGATGTCCAGCACAGGACTACGGAGGGAACAGGTTTCTTTTTTCAAAGTTTATATAGTACATTTACCAACTACCCTAGCAGATTTTTAAAAAAATATGTTTTCAGGTTAGATCTACTGCATGAAAACAGCAAAAAATTTAAAATCTTAAGTCACTTAGTAGATTAGGCTTTAAGTAGCCTGAAGCATGTTCTGGTGGGAAATTCACACCCAGAAAATTGATCCTGAATTTGCCTAGTGTCAGAACAAATGCTCAAAAAAAAAAAACAAAAAAAAAACAAAACTGTATTGGAGCTATTTACACCAGCCACTCACAGCTGTCATGTGAAGATATATTCCCCAAATTATGCACAAATGGAAAGTCAGGTAGGCATATTTTTAAAAAGAGAAAAAGAAGTAAAATGTCAAACCTAACAAAATATTCACTCCATGAAGTGATATTATGATGTATGGTCTCTTAATTTATCTCACTGATTCTGTAAATTTCCATATCTTTTGTCATAAAAGAATGCCTTCTGACTATTATCCATGCAAAGAGAATTTTATACACTGGGGAAAAGAATCAGTTATTAGGAAAATATAATGATCATGAATATGTATGTACCTATTGATACAGTCTCAAAATATACAAAATAACAATTGAAGAACTATGGATAAAGTTTATAATTAGAGATTTTGATCTAGTCCTTTCAGAAACTGATAGGTCAATAGAACCAAAATTAAACAGACATAAAAATGTAATGAACATAATCAATTATTTTGAGTTGTAGAGACATTCACACTGAACAAAAAGAGAAAATATTATTTTAGCACACATAGGGTATCGTGAAAAGTAACTAGTACCAAGGCAACTACACCCAAAAGAAAACCTCAAAAAATACAAAGTAATCAATAGTGGACAGACTTCTCTAGCCACAATAAGATAAAATTTAAGAATTAATTATAGTCAAATAGTTTTATAAATTGTACATATTTATATATTATACACACACACACATACATGAAATATTCAACTAAATGATCTTGTCACAAAGAAGAAACAAAGTGAAAATTACAATAAACTTCAAACCAAATGACAATGGAAGCACTGAATGTCAAAAATTAGGACAGAACTTAAGTTACAATTAGAAGCAAATTTAAAACCTTAAGTAAATAATAGACATAAAATAGCTGATCATAAATTATAAAAATTGCAACATCATAAACCTTAAAGAGGGAAAGGGAAAAACATGAAGATAAGACCAAAAATCAATTACATTATATTTATTTTAAATAAAGATAGTTAATAAAAGTAAATAATAATTATTTGAATTAGTTGAAAAACAAAAAAAGCTCTGGAAATAAATTGCTTTTTTAAAATGAAAAAATTATTAGCAATAAGCTATAGACATAATAAAAATCTTAAAAATAAGGTAACATTATTAAATCTATATGCCAAGACATCGGAAAATCTAGATTATATGGACACATTGCTAGGGAAAATATAAGATGCCAAAATAAACCCAGGGAGAAATAGAATACTTGAATAGATGAATCACCATTAAAAACTGGATATGCGAATCGAGGACTTCTCCTCCCAAAATGACCAAATTGTGTTCCCACATGGTTTTACAGTTGAGTGCTACCAAACTTTTAAGAACAAATAATCCTTTTCTTGTACAAGTAGTTCCAGAAAAATAAGAGTAAGAAAAAGCTGCCCAACTCATTTTATGAAGCTAGTGTAACTTTGAGTCTAAACATAGATGCACAAAAGGAAAAAAATTATGAATATGTTTAACTTAGAAATATCTAAATATGGAAAAATCCATAAATTATCAAATAACTAAGTCTATCAATTTATTTAAGAATAAAATATCATGTACCAGCCCTGTGGCCTTGTGGTGAAGGGAGCCAGATCCCACGTGGCTGACTATAGATCAGGTCTACACAACGGCAGCTTAAAAAATGCTGGGCTCATGTGCATGCATGCCCCAAATTCTGATGGAGAAGGGATTGCCATATGATCATGCCCCACTGATGGGTGATTTCTCTTTCTCTCTGTTTTTTTGTTTTGTTTTGTTTTTGTTTTTTGACTCTGGTTAGTGTACATACCCTTTAGCAATTAAATATATATATATATACACATATATATATATATATATATATACATACATATACATATATATATATATATATACATATCATGCTGCTCTGGTATGGTGTATTCAAACAGTTCAAGACAGTTTAACATTAGTCACCCAATAAATGAAGAAAAACTAAATTTGATAAAGGCTTGAGGACTGAACTCTAGCCTTGTTTTCTTTGTTCGAGAGAGCCACACCTAAATGCCATAAATCTTACTGAGCAGTTCATCTTGCCTTAGTAATTGTGGCTTATTTATCATTTTCTGACACTGACATAACTTCACAGGATCATTAGTAAACTCTCTTCTGTACCTTAAGATTAACCATCATCCTTTCTTTCTGTTAACTTCAAATTTTAAACAAAACCTTGCTTTTTAAACCAATAACAAACTAAAAAATAATCTCTAAAGCTACCTCTGACCTGTAAGCCCCAGCTTCACAACATCCCACCTTCCCAGGCCAAACCAGTAGATAACCTCCATGCATTGACTTACAGCTTTGATTGTAACTTCTGCTTTCCTGAAATGTATAAAAGATCTGCTGTGACTTAGCTGCATAAGAAGCACTTTTCTTAAATCTTCTTAAGATTGTTTTCAAGGGTCACAGTCTTTCATATTGGCTTAGAATAAACCTCCTTCAGTATTTTACAGTTTGATTTTTCTGTTGACAGGCCAATACATATTCATGTATAAATTCTTAGAAACTGAGTGAAAGAAATTTTCTTGACTTGATAAAGGCTATGTACTAAAAACTACATTCACTCTAAGAACTGAAACAAAATAAGAATTTCCATCATCTCTTACTATTCAGCATAGGATTTAACAGCCTAATGCAATAAAAAGTTGAGTAAGGGTAATAATAATTGCGAAGGAAGGTACAAGACATTATGTCCAGATGATATGATCATTTACAGAAAAACAAAAACAAAACAAAACCAGACAAAACAAACTATTGGAATTAGTAAGAGAATTCACAAGATTATAAATTATGCTATCACAATATTTAAAAAAAAGACTAGAAAATAAGGGTAATCTAATTAAGAATTGACATGGCATTAATGATAAGGGAACTATTCAGGAGTTTTCAACTACCAATGAAAGAAAGAAAAAAGAGAGAGAGAAGAAAAAAGAGAGAGAGGAAAGGAAAAAAAAAGAAAAAGGAAAGAAAATAAGTAAGAGAGAGAGAGAAAGGAAAAGAAAGAAAGGGAACCAGCAGTTAGCGTAATGGCTATGTCACTGGACTCCCATGTAGTCCACCATAGTTCTTAAACTATGGCTTAAACTCACACCGGGCGCAATGCATGCCCAAGATCCCAAGAGGAGAATGGAGGAGAAGGGATTGTGGCGTGGCCATCCCCCCTGGGGGGTGATTTCTCACTTTCTGTCTCTCTGTTTCTCTCTGACTTTCTGGTGAGTGCACGCGCCCTATAGCAAAAATCTCTCAAAAAAAAAAAAAAAAAAAAAAAAAAAAAAAAAAAAGAAAAGAAGAAAAGAGAACAATTTAAAAAAGAGAAAGATCTGGATAGACATACCATGTTCAAATTCAATATGATACCAATCTTAGGGGGAAAATATCTGCAGAGTTTTTACATTTCATGTATTTATTTATTTAACCAATGAGCACATACACTTGCCAGTGAGGGAGAGGGGGAAAGCGACCCCCAGTGGGGCACTGGTCACATCACAACCCCTTCTCCATTTCTCCATCCTGTCAGTATTTGGGATATGTACACACATACCCAATATGTTATTCAAGCCTACAGGGCCAGGTTTTGAATCATACAGTTGGCATATAGAATCTGGCTCCTTAACCACCAGGCCATGGGACCAACGCACAGTCTGCAGAGTTTTTTTTTAGTAGAACTTTACATTTTAATGTTTATATGAAAGAATAAAATCTTCAAATAGTCACAGCTCACCTCCCTTCCAGGTATTGAGACAAATTAGAAAGCAATAACAGGAGTGAAACTGTTCTGAAATAGATAAAAAAAAAAATTAATAGGAGAAAATAAAGGGTCCAGAAGTAAGCCTTTGGGTTATCTTTATATGAGATAAAGATATAATGAATGCTTTTCTCAGTGATCTATTCATACAGATCTTCCCTCAGAAGATGTTAGGGGTGGGGAGAGAAAGAACCAAGAGGGCAAAGCAGGTATGCATGGAGTGGGGGCTATGAATCTGTACATGTTAGTTATGTCAGCACATATATGCCATGCTTTCTCCTCTGCCCTCCAAATTAACATTTCTACTACCCTTCTTCCTAGATAAAGATTATCAAAGAGGGTCCAGCCATGGTGGCTCTCTTAGTACATTACATTACTAACAAAAATACCTAAGACAGAGTGATCTGTAAGATAGAATTTCATATACAAAACTCACAATTCTGGTGGCTATAAAGTCCAAAATACTAGGCCTATCGCATGGCTTAAAAAATTATGGTATATATTGCATTTTATTTTTAAATAATTGGCTTCCTAGAAAACACCAGTAATACAGTAATATGTAGCCTTGTATCACAGACAAAATTTGATATTCTAGATTTACTTTATGAAAATTATACTAGAACACAAGAGGCTGGAAGCTTAATTACGAGTAAGGAAATGTATATTTCCAAGCTCTGTTCATACCATGTTTTCATAAGTGAAGGGTTCCTATATTTCTTATTCTTAATGAATTTCAATAGAATTGTAGGAGAAAATGGAAAAGATCTTGGATCTTTGGATTTTTTTTAAATTGGGATCAAATTGTATGATTGGTATCCTGATTAAAAGAAATTAAGTTCAAGTGATTTAATTGCTCAGTTTTAAATTTGCTATCCTTAGCTTGAGACTACAGAGAGAAAGAATGTGAAGTTCAATCTGCCATTGCAAATACCTGCTTGCAGTCGTGATGACATTTTTGAAGAAGAGGATCTGAGTTTCAGTGTAAACTAAAAGTAATACAAGTAACAGTTATCAAATATCTCAATGAATAGGTGACCAAAAAAGTGGTATCTTGTTTTGAGGAGTCATAAGAAACCGTTGTGTGATAATCTTTGTAGACCACCCAAGTTGAGATAATGATTCTGAATGTGTTCTTATGATTTAAAGGGGCCATGAACTATTATTTTGTTATTACATATATGGTAAGTGCTTTCTGTAAACCTGCCAAATCCCATCTACCAACTTCCTCAACAAAACCAAACGTTTATGCCTGTCATCACCGCAAATCCCAGGGAACCGCAGGAACGTCACTAGGGGTTATTTCACTCATGTTTTCTGTCAACCAAATTGCAATATCAGTGCTAAGCATTTTTCATGTAAGTTTAATAAAAAAAAAGAATACTGTAATGAACCAATTTGAGAATTTAGATGCTGAAAACAACATTCTTAAACTCTCGAGTTTTCGTAGATGGTTGATCTGATTTCTCACTTTTGTAGAAGATTCTCAGGATGTATTTACTTAGTATTTTGTAATTGACAGAGGTCCATTCCCCCATCCCTACACAACTGGAGAAAAAGAGGTAACTTCCTGGGTGCTCCCCAGTATATGGAGTGAGTGTAGGACAGCGCATTTCCCCAAATGTGTTCAGGAAACATTGAATTGTATTGCAAGGCCAGAGGAAGTTTGGTCCAGCATAATTTTATCTTCCCTGTACTAACTGTAGGGAAGAGAGATTAGAATGAATAAAAATGAGCCTTAGTGAGTTGTGCTCAGTGACCAGAAGTTGGCCCAAAATTCTTGCCGTTGTGTTGCAGCCAGACTTACGGTATTTCCCACATCCCTCCACTGCACCATGGCAGGGGATTTACCTCACTATCATTGAGAGGTGGTAAAAATATCTGGATTTATCATATTTGATTTTATGATTTTGTGTCTTCTTTCTTTGACCAAATTGGGAGTATACTTAGCTTCTTTATATTGTAGGTTTATGTATTCTGCCAAATTTGGGATGGTTTCAACCATTATTTCTTTGAGAAATTTTTTTATCCCTACCTTCTTTTCTAGAACTTAAATGATACAAATATAGATTTTAGTCTCACAGGTGCTGGGGCCTTTTTTTTTTGGGGGGGGGGTCTTTTTTCATTTTTTTTTTTTCTGTTCAGACTGAGTAATTTTTATTGTTCTAAAATCCAGTGCACTGATTCTTTCCTCCATCACTTCCTTTCTGCTATTAAGCATATCCATTGATTTTTAAAGTTTTGGTTGTTACATTTTTCAGTCTAAAATTTCCATTTGGCTGTCCTTTTCATCTGTCTACTCTGATTTTTGCTGAGATTCTATTTATTTCCTTTGTTTTAAGCATGCTTGTAATTGTTTGTTGAAGCATTTTTATAATCGTTACTTTAAAAATAAATCTTCTGTCAGGACCAGCTGGTGTGGTGGTTAGGGTGGCTGGATCCCATATGGCCGAGTGTGAGGTTAGACATGCTGGGCCTGTGTGCATGTGTGTCCCAAATCCCAGGAGAATGGAGAAGAGACTGCAGTGTGGCCAACCCCCTGTGGAATACTTTCTCACTTTCCCTCTCTCTCTGGCAAGCGCACGTGCCTTATAGCAAAATTAAAATAAATAAAATAAAAAATATCTGTCAATAATTCTGACATTGCTGTCATTCTGGTGTTGGCATGTGTTGTCTGTTCCTTCAGTATAAAGTCTTCCTAGCTATTAGACTGAAACCTGGACATTTTGAATATTGTTGTTAAAATCTGGATCTTCTTTAAATCTTTTCAGCCAGATTCTTCCTGACCTTTAATTATCACCTGAAGAGGATAATTTTTGTATTGCTTGTGATGGTGGGAGAACTAGTTCTATATCACACCTCCGCTGACACCACAGCATGGGGTTTACCTCATTATCCTTGAGAGGTGGTAAAAATTTTGATTCTCTGTTAGCTCTCCTCTGATGCCACTCTATCAAGGACAGTAAGGGATACCTCTTTACTGCTAGATGGAGGTAGAGGTCCAGGATTCCTGTCCGCATGACACTGCAAAAAATGGGAAGCCTTGTTTCAGCCATCTAATCAGCCTTCTCTGTCCCCAACTAGGTGGCAGGACTAAGGCACTGCATTACAGCTTTCTGAGAGTGGAAGTCTACACTCCTGTTGGGTCTTTGGCTCCGTGAGGGAGTGAGGGTGAGGAGGGGGTCCATGGTTTTTCTGTGATGTTTGCCCAAAGTAGAGCAATTATTTTACAGAAGTATTCTGTCTTGGTAAATACTCTTTTCCTTGCACTATTACTAGAGAGAGCAGGATTTGCTTTATTTGCTATTTTCTGGGCCCATTGGTATACCTGTTGCCAGCTTCTTCAGCTCAATATCTGGGGTGGACCCAGATTCAGTGGTGCAGGTGGTAGTGTGCCCAATGCCACATGATCAACTGTCATTTCAGATTCCCAGTACCTGGTTGATCTGCAACATGCCAGGCACTTGCATGGGTGACCAAGGGCTAAGGTAAGGAGATGAAAGAGTATCAAAACTCTGTCGGAGGTGCCTCTCACTTGCATGTGCACACATGTGCTCTCTATTATGAAAAATAATAAATAAAAACTTAAAAAGTGAAAAGTCTGAGGTGTCAACTTCATAGAGTAGGAATTAAGGGAGCCAGATCCCACATAGCCAATCATGGTTTGAACCTTGGTTTGGTGACTTGAAAAATACACTATATATTTTTTTAATTTAATAGATGTTTTATTCTATATCTGACAAAATAATTATATAATTATTTCTCTGCATTCTCTGGTCCCTAAAATGAATCTATTGAAAATATAAGAAGGTGGGACCAGCAGATGGTGTAATGGTTATGTCACTGGACTCCCATGTAGTCGACTACGGTTCGAGTCCCAGACCCGGCAGCTTAAAACTCCAGTGCACACACTCTATAAGCAAAAATATCTCTTAAAAAATTATAAAATAGGGACCAGCAGTTGGCATAATGACTATGTCACTGGACTCCCATGTAGTCAACTACGGTTTGAGTCCCAGACCCAGTGGCTTAAACTCACACCAAGTGTGTGTGCGTGCGTGTCCAAGACCCCGAGAGGATAATGGAGGAGAAGGGATTGCAGGGTGGACATCCCCCTGGGGGATGATTTCTCTCTTTCTGTCTCTCTGTCTCTCTCTGTCTTTCTGGCGAGCGCATGTGCCCTATAGCAAAAACCTCTCTAAAAAAGAAAAAATTATAAAGTAAAAAGCTACCTATCTTCAAAGCATCTGTGAAGGATCTTAGCAAGATGCAAAAGCATAAACTCAAAGAGTAGTATTTTGATGGATTTTATTATATCTGATAATAATTTGAGCAGATATTTGCACCTGGAAAAGAATATGTAAATTATTTAAGACTCTCCTGTAAATGGCAAAGGAAAGATGGAAAACCTAACCGTAAAACTGGCAGATATTATGAGTACACAATTCACAGATAGGAAGCTTAAGTATACAATGAAGAACTATACAAACTTATTAACAATGGAAGAAATATTAAACTGAAATAACAATGAAAAAGTGTTCCTAGCAGTAATTTTGGCCAAAATAAAATGCTGTGCAGTATCAAGTTAGGACTAAGTTTAAGAGAAGTCGGGGTCCAGTAGGTGACATAGTTGTGAAGGCACTGGACTCCCACATAGCCAACCATGATTCAAGTCCTTGACCTGGTGGCTTGAAACTCAAAGCTGGCCACATGGGTACATGCCCAAAATCATGCGAGGAGAATGGAGAAGAGATTGAGGTGTGGCCATCCTCTTCGGGGATGTCTGTCTGCCTCTCTGGCAAGTGCACATGCCCTATAGCAAAAAAAAACAAAAGACATAGGGAAGTCAGAATGTTCATGCATATGTGAATACTCATACAGCCACATACAGGAGCAAAGTGGGCTACGTGCTTATTCTTAACCTAGCAGTTATTATCGCATTATATAACACTCCCCCAAAAGAAAACTTTATACTGATAAAGACACATATGAAGGGTTTTATTGTAGCATTGTATTAGTTAGAAGCAAATTAAGTATCCATCAAGAGGGAAAATATGCAAAATATATAAGAATTAAATGAATGTGTCTCACTTCTGTTGACATGGATGCATTTCAAAAGCTAACAGAGTGGAAAAAGAAATAGAGTATCAAATAAGACCATTTTGTAAATTAAAAACACATACTAAAATGATACTGTAATATTTATTGCTTATAAAAATACGGAGATTTTTTTCCTGCCTGAGGAAACATTTTGAGATGATTTTAACTGGCTTTCTTAATAGATAAATGATACATGTACTACTATATTTTAGGCAATGATTCAACTTTGATGACTCATAGAGATGTTCTAATTTCAGCCATCAGTACCCTTGTTTAGTAGCATCTGCACTAGCATGAGTGATATTTTCCCAGGAGGATGTCGTCCCACCCTACAGAAGCTCTCCTGAATACTCTCTACTCTCAAAAAAGAAGAATCTGGTTGACTGAATTATCTTATTTTCCTACAGTCAGCTTTAGATTCATAATAGGAAAAATATTTATGCAACTGTGGTTAAACCTCTGGAAAATACACATATGTGTAGAGGGAAAAAAAGGAGGATGGATGAAAGTAGATTTGGCTAAAGAAGTATAGGAAGAAATTGAGCTCTCTTTACTAGGAGCTATGAAGAGACTAGATGCAGAAATTCATAACAGTGTACCAATTTCATGCTGTCCTGAGAATTAAAAGATTTCAAGCCAGTAGGTTTGGCAATCCTCTCAAATGAGGAACACTCATGTGTTCTTATGTGGCTTTTGTAAGAGCTACAATGATAACTTCTAAATGAGCAGGGCTGAACATAGCTGTACCTGTCCTTATCTGTGTGATGTCCATATAACAGGGCTTCCAAGAAGATGAATATCACGTATGTCTCTTTTAAGGTGAAATAATGAAAAACAAACCTGTCAGTCACAAAATTTTACTTCTAGATCCAGTTTCAAAGCCAAGGTCCTGACTTAGAGATTCAAGGACTGTCCTTTCAACTTTAGAAGCACATACACATACACATTAACATTCAGATGGGAAAAAAAAATCTGTTATGTGAGGTTCACTAAGGTCTACTGTATGGTCTGGTTCTCAAGTACCAAGAGTGCTATGGCTTTAAAAGGAGGATATAAAGGACTGAGAAAGAAAAGACCTAAAATCTGAGGCATAGCTTCAGTGTTATGAGGAGTAGAACACCACAGCATGATATTGGAGCCATCTGGAAGGCTGGAGGTTCAAATTCCAGGTAAGCCTGAAGAGGTAACATGCCTTTAGGCATGTTCACAATCCTGGCTGGCTAGAAGGATGGGGAAGAATGGCAATGTAGCAAATCTATTGGAGTCTTTCCTTTCTCTCTCTCTTAAGAAATAAAACTTCAAGGGAAAAAAAAGAAAGAAAACTTAATGTCTTAGTGTGTTATTGTATTGCTAACAAATAGCTGAGACTTGGTGATTCATAAAGAAAATAGGGGATCATTCACAAAACTTACGATTTTGGTGACTGGAAAGTATAAAGGCATCAAAAAATGGTAGGAGAAAGTAATTTTAGCAGAGCAGAGAGTAATCTATAGACATGCAGCTTTCTCTTTCTGCTGTTATAGTCTCATTACTCATAAACTCTACAAGAACTCAATCATGAAAGCCTCTTTACTGACATAATCATACCCAAAGGCTCCCACCTTTGGCACCACATCAGGTTAAATTTTAACCCCCTTAATCCCATTACCATAGCAATGTGGGGTGGGGTGGGGGAACACATTCAAACTATAGCAAGAAATGGCCCAAAACATTAATGTGTCTCCCAAACTAGCCATTTCCCAAGTTCTACATTATCTCAGTGACTCAGAACAATTAATGAGTTTGTGTAGTATGGTATGGTATTATTCCATCATAACAGATGAAGAATCATAGCTCAGAGATTAAGTGACATCCTCACAATCACAAAGCAAGGAGTAAAGGCCAGCACTTATAATCAACCAAGTCCTGATTTTACCTGCTGTGCTCTTCCTCCTGTAAAATGCTCAAAAGTTCTACTGAGCAGTAGACACAAAAACAAAATCACTTCTCCAGCAGAAATGAATTTCAGTTGCAGATTCCAGGTCAACAATCTCTGGTTCTTCGTTTTTAGGTGGACAATGAAATGATGCAAATTTTTCTCAGACAGTAGCAATCCTTAATTATTGGGCATAAGGAAAGTCAAGACACATTTTTTGAATAGAAAAATACATCATGACTTTCACAACGACCTAATATCTTAATTAAGGAATAAAGTTGGTCAAGAAAATGCCTAACATTTTGCTGGATCTAACCCATGTTGTGGCATTCTCTTTCCCAAAGACAACCTCCTTTCCCACTGTCACCCAGGACTGCTCATGCCTTGTGCCTTCCCATGCTATCCTTCATCAGGCGACTCGTTCAGCAGCACAGACTTTGCCTTGCTCCAGGACCAAATAAAACAGCTGCCCGTTTCTTCACTTCCTAGGAAATCTTTCCTAACTGCCTAACTTAATTTACTTTATTGTTCTTAAGATGTTTCCAACTATTGATAATTTGGGGTAGTAAGACTCTTCTTGAAATGCAAACATTCTGGAAGTAATAAGAAGGCTATCAATTATTCTGACTTAAGTATGAAGTAGTTCAGTCAACAGGCTATCCTCTTAAAATGCACTTAAAATTGCTCTGTGAGCAAAGTAGGGGTAGTGTTTGGGAAAGAGATACTGTTGGGGATTATTGTGATGCCACCAGAACTGGAATTTTATGTATCTGTAGCACCATTAGAATACTACCCTTCTAGAGCTGAAGTATTAAGGATGCCAGGAGATGAAAACATAAACCGATAAACACATAGTTGGGCAGGTGCAAAGGCAGAAGTACATTTTGCCTCCATGGAAACTCTACTTACCCAATCATCCACGTCTTTAGTCTCTCTATGGAGCCTTTCAGTGAAAACAGCTTCCTGCATCTCAGGAGTTGGCAGTGTGCAGAATCTGCAAACCACTACACAATCCTAGCCTCTTCCTGCCCAGCTAAGAGGGAGTCCTCTGCAATCAGTCATAAAGTAACTATTTCTGAAGACTGTGGCTCCTAGTTTTCCTATGCGAAAACAAGACAAATTAAATTTGAATCAAACTGAGCATATCTGAAATGGATTACTAGAAAGAATTATTGATGACCATATTTTCAGTTTTATGGTTCCACGTCACTTATTTTGTGGTTAGGTGAAGAGATTTCTGCTTCATGTATTTGAAAAGAAACATAAGAGAAGTATTTTATATGATTGTGGACTCACAGTTGAGTTTTTGTTGTTACTTGTATGTGTGCATGTGTGTGTATGTGTGTGTGTGTGTGTGTGTGTGTGAGAGAGAGAGAGATCAAAATGTTTTAATATGCCTTCATACAACATTTCTATTTCAGTAAAGAAAAACGTAGAGAAGTGAAGTGTTTTACCACTCTACAATAATCTTTGCAAATCCTTCCAGAGTTTAACCAAGTGGGTAACAGTTTAATTTTTCCCTTTTTCCTCCTGTTGGTTACTAAGAAGTAATGATCAATGGAAATCTATTAGAGTGTTCATGGAAAGTCTATGCAGGGGCGTGTTCCTTAGCATGCTCCTATAAGTTTCTAATAAATGTGTGTGGTTACATAGAGAAGATATAATCAGTTTGTGGTGCTGCTGCTCCAAATGCATTGCAGCTGGCTCACTCCCAGCAGTGTACTATGATACCTCTATCAGACTCCAAATGGCCTGAGGATTTTTAACCCTAGTGAGCTTGCTGGCACAAAGGAAAAGAGGTTGTTTTTTGTTTGAAGATCATGGTACTAACAATCTCCTAGGAGTTTTATCTTAGAGGTATAGGAAGTTGAGTTTATTTTAGAGGTGTAGGAAGAATTTTGCAATATTTCACAAGAAAATTCTACCAAATTCAGATGTCCACCTTTGTGATAGCCATATGCAAACCCAACTACAATTTTCTTTCCATATTCAAAGCAAGGTAAAGTTTTCCTTCTATTTGCAGAGACCAAGAAATAGTGAGTTACATTTTCACAAAATTCTCTCTCTCTCTCTCTCCTCCCTCCCTCCCTCCCTCCCTCTCCCTCTCCCTCTCCCTCTCCCTCTCCCTCTCCCTCGCCCTCTCCCTCTCCGGAAAGCACATGTACCCTATAGCAAAAACTAACTAACTAAAGAATGAAAGAAAGAAAGAAAGAGCCCAGAACAGCCGTTTACATGTTTGTAATAGCAGTTTGGAAGTTCTACTAAGGCTTAGTCCAAGTCCTATTCAGAGTTGAGTGCTTCAATGTTTGCTGCAGTGTAAAAGCTCTGTCATTAGCCCTACTTTGCTTTTAGTCTTCTGCCAACTTTTTCGGTCATCCAAACAGGAGCAGCATTTGTTTGCAGAATCTAAAATGAGGAATTAGGTAGGAAGCAGCTAAATCATGAAACAGGCAATAGGAGCAACCTCCTGGATGACGTACAGACTCGCCCAGCTTATATACCTATGATACAATTATGCAGGGGCATTGTAGCTTATGCAAGCCAAACTCTTAGGAAGGATATTCCCAGGAAATCTGAGTTTCATGCATAAAAATAAGACCTCAGGACACTGTATTCATTGCTAATAATCTCATTTTTGATAAACTTTTCTTATTTTTTTTTTGAGAGGTTTTTTTCGCTATAGGGCACGTGCGCTCGCCAGACAGACAGAGAGAGACATAGAGACAGAAAGCGAGAAATCACCCCCCAGGGGGGATGGTCACGCCACAATCCCTTCTCCTCCATTCTCCTCTCGGGATCTTGGGCACGCACGCACACGCGCCCAGCGTGAGTTGTAAGCCACCGGGTCCGAGACGCGAACCGCGGTCGACTACGTGGGAGTCCAGCGACATAGCCATTACGCCAACTGCTGGTTCCCAACTTTTCTTATTTTTAAAGCATGGTCTTCTTGATCTCATTTATGCCTCTTTTTTACCCCACTGTTGAGGCAGTAGTTCTCACCATCCAATTATTATATTCACTGAATTGTAGATGGTTATGAGATGTAAATTCTTCCAATTTTTATCAAATCCCAGTTAGTTGAACAACAGCTGTGATACCCATAAATGAACACAGAGGAAAGAGGTACAGAATTAATTACAGAAAACAGAAACCAGAGAACCTCTCAAGGCCCTCCACTTGACACAGAAAAACTTTTAATAAACATAGACTAAGCTCACTAAGTTTCAGAGTTAATGAAGTAAGGTAGAATTTCTGCTACTCATTGCAAGATGAAAATAACACCCTGGTAACAGTTGCAGAGACATAAACCCTAGAGTTTCTTGGAGCCTTGAGAAATACTTACGGAAGTTTGGCTAAACTTGATAAAATAAAAAATATTCCATGTTTTTATTCTAAAGCTTCTCATCTACAAATTTCTAGAAATGCCATCCCTGATTCACAAAAGCAACTAATAGAGCTTCTGCAGAATCATAAGCCTAGGGCCACACATTTGAATTGCTTACATATAATGAACAAACAAATAAGTACTGTGATCCTACAAGATATTAAACACTATTGGCTGAGGGAAAGAAAATCAAGGATACATCCTAAACCCTTACATAACTGGAGAGATAAAAACTTCTATGTACTGGGACCAGCAGTTAGCGTAATGGCTATGTCTCTGGATTCCCACGTAGTCGACCGCAGTTCGCATCCCAGACCTGGTGGCTTAAAACTCACACTGGGCGCGTGTGCGTGCGTGCCCAAGATCCCGAGAGGAGAATGGAGGAGAAGGGATTGCAGCGTGGCCATCCCCCCTGGGGGGTGATTTCTCGTTTTCTGTCTCTCTGTCTCTGTCTGTCTGTCTGGTGAGCGCACGCGCCCTATAGCAAAAACCTCTAAAAACAAAACAAAACAAAACAAAAAAGACTTCTGTGTACTTAAAAAAATAGTACCATACCTGTGTAGAAGAAGCCATAGATACCCCAAAGAGAAAGATCAGCACTGTGGCAAGTTTCCAAGTAAAAAGCTAGGAACTAAGCTGAGTTTGTTTGTTGTTTTTTGTTTTAAAGATTTTGCCATAGGGCATGTGTCCTCCCCCAAGAGAGACAGTGAGAAAGTGAGAAATCATCCCCATGGGGGATGGCCCCACTGTAATCCCTTCTCCTTCTGGGATTTTGGGTACTCATGCACACATGCCCAGTTTAGTTTTCAAACGACCAGGTCCTGGACTCAAACCATGATCATTCATGTGGGAGTCTAGCACCGTAACAACTATGCTACCTACTGGCTCCTGAATTGAGTATTAGAGAAAAGAGAGAAGAACCTTTTTATCAGTGAAGAGAAAAATAAAGCCAATGGAATTTAATTCAATTATTCCAAAAATACCTACTGAGCGCCATAATCACTAAGTACTGTAGAAGTATAAAGCAGGAAAACCAACCTATCCTTTCTTAGTGTTAAGTTGGTCAGAGAAAACCAGTGCTCAATCCTTTCTTGACCTTCATACTTAAAGAAGAAACTGTTACCTAAACTTTGCTTTCTGCCCCCACCATCTTGGTAGTCAATGTAAAATGAAGGCTGAGTCATAATAAGTGAAATGGAAGTGATTTATTGGAGTCAGAGCTTTGGATGGGTCACCCAACTGAAGCAAACTCATGACTTCCCCAAAATGTGCTTACCAGAACAGAAGCTGAGAAAGCTAGTTTACATCATGAATGGAGAACACTGAGTTGAAGAAAAAAATGCAAATCTCCAATCCTTTGCAGCATCAATTTGTTTCCTCTAAATCAAAACTTATCTTTTGAGCAATAACTCTCATGCATGTGCAGAATAAACTAAAGTCTCAACTTTATTCTTTACTTGGGTCTTTAAAATTTAATGAACTTTGCATCCTGTAGACTGTTTTGAACTTTTTATTTTTCATGGTGTACATGAAAAAATATATATATAGCTTAAATTCTGATTACCAGGTTCAATGTAAAAATAGAAAATTTCTTTAAAATATTCTAAGTTATTCAAAGAGATTTTTATTTTAAGTTTCCTATTTGAGGTAATAGAAACTCAAGAGTCCATGAACACATTTCCCAGTTTCTGTAAATATCTGAATAGAACTTAATTTTATAATAAGTTTATAATAAAACTCCATTTATTATACACCAGATTTGAAAGACTAGAAGCCAGAACTCCTAAACTTGCTCGACTAAATTATACCCAACTTAGAATTCTTTCAAAGAAGTTTTTTTTTTTTTTTTTTTTTTTTTTTTTCCCTTTCCCCATGGAAAGAGTTTTCATTGAATGACTTGATCTTTCCATAGAATTTTTATGTCATTGTAATAGCTAACATTTATGGGGTGTTTACTAAGTGCCAGATAGTTGAGCTAAGCACTTTATATGAAATGATTTAATGCTCACAACCTTATGAGATAGACACAACTAATCCTTTATTCATGGAGGCAAATGAAGCTTAAGAGAAAACAATCAATTGGCCTAAAATAAATACTGAAGCCAGGATCAACACCTAGAGAGTCTGACAGCAGAGCCCACAGTTCAAGCCACACCCCATACTGTCCATAATCACATTATATAGCAGAATCCAGCAAATTTGCAATAGACAAGTGAATATCATAAATTCTTACAATCAGTAGTAATGGGACAATATAATTTTCCTCATGACATTATCTACCCATAACTATTAAGAGATTAGCTAAAGAACTATGGTATTTTTCACATTACAAATCACTTTTTATACTCAGAGACTCATTACTCTTTGACTCTCATACATATTGATTATGAAGAAAGTAGAGGAATTTCTTAAGATATTTTTTTTATTCTTTAGCTAAACATTATTTCATGTTATTTATGCTCAAGCTTATTTTTTCTCATTGCTGAGAAAAAAATGAGCCATTTTGAGTCCATACCAACTGTAAGATCCCTAGGGAGGAAGAGTCTTGCTATAACAATGTGAAAATTATAGTTTTAAAAATGAAATAAAAGCCCATGTCCTTTAGGCTCCTAAGCTAATTAAAATGTCTTGATTATAGTCCAGCCAGGATATATCACTGGCAGCTTCAGAATTAGTTTACCTCTTTCTTCAGAATCTTTAACTTATCACCTTCTGAAATCTACTGTCTGGAAAGTCAAGAATGAAAATTGCATTTCATATCCTTTACACCTCAAGTTTATCTCCCCCATTTAGATGATGTGATATTCTGCCAAAGTTGCAGGATTTAAATGTGTTCAGCAGTCCAGGTTCAAGTAGCTAATTATCTCTAAGAGGTTTTTCTGCTTTTCCTTACATCAGATTTCAGCAGGACATCATTTTGTAAACATAAACTGTTGAAGAGAGTTTTCAGATTTCAATGACATCATTTTTTATACGCCACTTAGGAAGTTTTGTTTATTTTTGAAAACCATTTTATTTTTATTCTGATAACCAGTCACATGGTTTTAATTATCCAGTTCAGAGTCTAAACTGAACAATATCTATTAAATGTATAAAAGTAGATCTATAAAAGATTTAACTGTCTATGAATATGATTTCTTTATGTCTTTACCTTGGAAAGGTGGCAAGAGTATGAGTAAAAGTCCTAGTTTTAATTTACTTTGAATTCTACAGACCTCCTCAGAAATCAGAAACATCGAGATGTGACCTTTCAATTTTGAATCCATTACAGGAAAAAATGTGATTTTTGAATAGATATAAGGCCTATAAAACTGAAGTCATTGTAGGACTTGAACTTTATGTACTCAAAGGCCTAACAAAATTCAAAATTTTATGAACCTAGCTTTGCTTAGGGTTGTGTTCTACATTTGCCATTTCTTTCTTTCTTGTACCCCTCTATTTTCCCTCTTATCCCTAATCAAAAGTTGATTTCAGGTCTCTTTTCCTGTAGAGAATTTCCTTAGTACATGGTACTTACCCAAGAAAATTGGACCCACCATTTATTTCCTATGCTTGGTACTATTTAGAGTACAGTCCTCTGATTCAAATGAGAAAGGCAAAGCTTTTAGCAAAATGACTTTCCCTTTCAAATTCATTCCAAATAAATTTTATTTCATTTTATTTTATTTCCTTATTTTAGGTTTTTGCCTTAGGGTATGTGTGCTCACCAGAGAGAAAGAGAGAGACAAAGGCAGTGAGAGGGAAAAATGAGAAATCACCCTCAAAGGGGGATGGCCACACCACAATCTCTTCTCTTCTATTTTCATCCCGGAATCTTGGGCACACATGCACATGCACCCAATGTGATTTTCAAGCCACTGGGTCTGGGACTCGCACCATGATCAGCCATGTGGGAGTTCGATGACAAAACTGCTACGCCATCTGCTGGCCCAAACACACTATAAAACTACAAAATGCCAAAGAGAAAATGTTATTTTAATGCTTAGTGAATAAAGCAAGTCAGTCATGCTTACTTTTCTCTCTTTCTCTTCTTGCCAAGGGGTCCCAAATGCAGGTGCATTCATTAGAAGTAGCCAATAAAGCAGGTTAAATAAAGCTCCAGCTTACTAGCCAGAAGAGCAACAACAGGGACCTCAGAAAACTGGAAAGTGCTGAGGACAGGAAAGAGTTTGGTAAAGTAGCACCACAAAAGTATTTATGAACTCTTAGGCTCACCCTCAAGCATGTGCATGGAGTATATACTAAATAGCATAACAAGGACTGTGAAAACTGAATTTAGACCTGGCCATTGGGTGGTATGTACACTGGACAGATCAGAATGATACTGCAAATGCTTTGAAAATGGAACAGACACTGAAATCTCAATCCACAAAGGCTAGACAGAAATTGTGACCTAAATTCAAGTGGGTCAATCGCCTGCTAAAACAAAAGCATCAACATCCTCCATCGAACTTAAACAAAACCAATAATCTCATAATGTAACATTCTAAATATCCAAGATAAAATCTAAAATTATTTGGCACATAAAGAACTAGGAAATCTCAATCTACATTTAAAAAATAACCAATAGGCATCAACACTGAAATGACAAAATATTGAAATTGTCTAATAAAGACTATACTGTAAATGTTACAAAAATGCTCCAAAACTTAAGAGAGAGCACTCTAAAAATGAAAGAAATGATTTTAAGATCTCAGTAAAAATGTAAAAGATATATAGGGGAAGTAAATAAAAATTTTATAACCTCAAAAAATAATTTTAAACTTACTTGGAAGCTCAAGAGCATATCAGAGTTGAAAAAGAAAAAAGTACATGAACTTGAAAATAGCAAGTTTCCATGCTGAACAAGAGAAAGAAAGAAAAAAAAAAAAAAACAGAGCTTCAAGGAATGATAGTATTATATAAAAATATCTAATTTTTGTGTCATTGGAGTCTTCCCTTCAAAGAGATAGTCAGTTCAGTGAAGAAAGAAAAAGAATTGAAGATATAATGGCTGAAAATTCCAAAATATGTTGAAATACATAAACCTGCAGATTCAATGAGTTCAGTTAACCCTAACCAGGAAAAAAAAAAATCATGCTTAGAAATATCATAATTAAAATGGTTATAATTAAGACAAAGTAATTTTTTTTAATTGTCAGAGGGCATGTGCACTATAGAGAGAGAGAGAGAAAGTGAGAAAGCACTCTCCACAGGACAGTCATGCCACAAACCCTTCTCTTCCATTTCTCCTTCCTCTCAGGATTTTGAGCATCCATGAACACGCACCTAATGTTTTTCAAATCGCTGGGTCTCATTCCCAAACCTCGCAGTCTTCCATGTGGGATTCAACCACCCACCAGCTGAACCAAGGCAAAGTATGTTTTTAAATGTAACTAGAGCAAATAGTACATTACTTATGAGAAAACAATTCAAATTAATCAGAAACCATGGAAGACAAAAGCAAGTTGAACAACATTTCCAAAGTATTAAAGAAAAGAACTGTTAAACCAGAACACTATACAGTGAAAATATTCTTAAAAAATTAATACTAAATAAAAAGAGAATAAGCTGTTGACAGACCTACTCTGAAATAATTGATTAAGGATTTTTTTTTTTTTCTGACAAAAAATTGACAGCAGAAAGAAATGTGGAACATTTGGAATGAAAAGCAATAGAAACAATAAACATCTGTGTAAATATATTATTCTCTGTAAATACATTATTCTTTCTTCTCACATTTTTTAAAGTTATTTTTGTAGACAGCTTTACCAATTGGCTCCAAATATGACTCCTCCTCCCTAGTATTCATGTTCTGTGTAGTCCTTTCTATGTACACAAATATTTATAAAACTTGTACACAACTATAGGAGCTGTATTCCTAATTGCCCACAATTGGAAATAATTGTTCTTAAACAAGTGAGTGACTGAACAAATTGTGGTACTATGTAATAAAATGTTATTTAACAATACAAAGGATTGGATTACTGATATCAGTAACATGGATGAATTTCAAAGGTGCTAATCTCAGTAAAAGATGCCAGTCTCAAAAAGTTACATGTTCTGTGAATCTATTCAGATGGAGTCTCAAAGGATAAAGGTATAGTGACAGCAAACAGATATGTGGTTGCAAAGGATTAGGTGGGAAGAAGATACACTAGGATGAGAGAGTTTTGGGGTGATAGAACGTTTTTGTATTCTTATTGCTGTGGTAGTTAAAAAAATCTACATATTAAAATTCATAGAAAAGCACACCAAAAGAAAGCCAATACTATTGCATGCTAATTTACAAAATAGAACTTTAAAAAAAAAATTACCTTTATCTCAAAAAGCTTATAGGCAGAAGGATGTTGAAGAGTACTCAGGACACTGGCTATCAAGTTGGTGCTCAAAAGCCACCAAATGGAATCATATTATACATGCCTTAAACAAAAATCACATATTCCCACTCTTCTGAGAGAAAGAATTTTCTTTAATTAATTTTATTTGTTATTATTATTATTATTATTATTAATTTGACCAAAGAGAGAGAAAGGGAAAGTGAGAAAGCAGCAGCCAGGTCTGCAACTTAAATCGTGGTCAGCCACGTGGAGTCCAGTGCTTTAACTACCGTGTCACCTGCCAGACCCTGAAAGAGAGTTTTATGCTGATCTTACTTGTATCAAGGATCTTCCTCCTCTAACTCCCATTTCCTCCATAGTCTTTAAACTATGCCTTGGTCTCCATGACACCCAAGGAAAGGGACATCCCATTAGAAATAGAAATGCTGAACAAAGAAAAATAAATTAGTGACTTGGAATCATCAAGAATTCAAGCTCTGACTTGGAGGACATTTCTGGAGTAATTTTGTTGAACTGGGTTTTCATCTTACCCAACCACAGTACCTACCAACACTGTTACTATACTCCTGCTCCCTTCCTAACCCTCCTCACAAACCAGCAGTTAGCGTAATGGCTATGTCACTGAACTCCCACATAGTCGACCGCGGTTCGAGTCTCGGACCCGGTGGCTTAAACTCACGCCGGGCACGTGTGTGTGCGTGCCCAAGATCCTGAGAGGAGAATGGAGGAGAAGGGATTGCGGTGTGGCCATCCCCCCGGGGGGGGGGGGGGGGGGGGGGGTGATTTCTCGCTTTCTGTCTCTCTGTCTTTCTCTGTCAGTCTGGTGAGCGCACGCGCCCTATAGGAAAAACCTCTCCAAAAAAAAAAAAAAAAAAAAAAAAAAGAAAAGAAAATTCCTCTGTTTTGGCCTGAAATTGTTCCACATTTCAATTTTTTTTCTTTTTGTTTTTGAGAGATTTTTGCTATAGGGCATGTGTGCTCGCCAGAAGACAGAAAATGAGGGACCAGCAGTTAGTGTGATGGCTGTGTCGCTGAACTCCCATGTAGCTGACCATGGTTTGAGTCCTGCACCTGGTGGCTTAAACTCACGCTGGGCGCGTGTGCGTGCGTGCCCAAGATCCCGAGGAGAATAGAGGAAAAGGGATTGTGGCATGGTCATCTCCCTGGGAGTAATTTCTTGCTTTCTGTCTCTCTGTCTCTCTTTGTCTTTCTGGTGAGTGCACGTGCACGTGCCCTATACCAAAAAAAAACCCCAAAAAAAAAAAAAACAAAAAACAAAAAAACAAAACAAAAAAAACCTCCCCAGAAGACAGAAAGTGAGAAATCACCGCTGTTTCTTCTCCTCCCCTCCATTCTCCTCTTGGGCACTCATGCACAAAAGGCTGTTGTGGAGTTTAAGCCACCGTGAACCGCAGTCAACTACATGGAAGTCCAGTGATGGAACCATTACACCATTTGCTGGTCCCCCCACATCCCGCATTTTAATCACAATCTCTAGGTGGAATAATCAGGCTACCTTTTAAATAGTTCTTAAGATTTCCCTTGGCTTTAACTTGATTCCCTTTCTTTCTTTCTTTCTTCCTTTCTTTCTTTCTCTCTCTCTTTCTTTCTTTCATTTGTTCTTTGTTTCTTTCCTTCTTTTTTGTGGGGGTATGAAAGATAATTTGCCTTAAAAATGGCAATGTCTCCATTTTCTTAAATAGACAAAAAAGGAAAGGAAAAAAAAAAAAAGAAAGCCTGTTTTTCACGTTTTAAAAAACAAATCAAACCTCTCAAGATGCTTTTGGTTTGTTTGGTTAGTTGAATTTTTCCTATACTCTTTCAATTCTTTGCCTCCTACTTATTCTTCTAATCTCTACAATTAAACTTACATCTTTATCACTTCAACCTTTGCTAAGGTCGCCATTTGTTCCATGTTACAAAATATGTGGACAAGTTTAGGTCTTCATCTGCTATCACATGCATTCATCACCTGTTGTTTTGAATTACTTTCTTAGAATAACCACTTGATTCTGCTCCTCTATCTTTCATTATACTTGCCTTTCCTTTGCAGGTTCATCCCCATCCACCTAGACATCAAGCCTGGATAACAGATAATCATTTTTGTCTCACATTCAATGCTTTGCTGAGAAAAATCACATCCATGTCCAGTTTTCATCACCATGTGTACTATGACCAAATTTATATCTCCATCCAGGACTATTCTTAGAGATCTATCTCTTTATTTTCATTTTCCTATTCTTCATCTCTATTTGGATATCTCAAACTCAGCATATTCAAACTCAGCATATGTAAAAATCTAATGTATTGATCTATTTCCTAAAATATGATAATAGTTCTATTTCCCCTATCTTAGTGAACCTGATAGAATGAGTTATTCTTTTTGAACCTTCCTCACCTTACCATTCATTCCCAGCTCATCACAAAATCCCATTGATAAACCTCTCTCTCAAAATCATTGATTTTCACCTGCTTGATTATTACTGGTCTACTCAAGACTCACACTCTTACACACGAAGTACTGCAATACCTTCCTAACCCATCTCTCTAAATTCATCTTGCCTTTTTCTAATCTGTTTTCTGTACTGCAGTCAAAGTGATTTTTTTTCAAATTTTTTATTTTTTGCAAATGTAGTTTTTTCCTACATACCATTCCCATCTTCATCTCATCAAGATGAACCTGAGATTGCTAATAGACACAAACTGGTCCAGGCAACTGTGATTGCATATGTATGTAGGTAGAAATCAATAGAAAAATCTACTAGGTCACCAGAGAAGTCATGACGTATTTTTCTATGCAAAAATGCACCTTGACTTTTCCAATGATCCAATATATGAGCAAATCTAGAATGTGATTAACTGTGAATTTTTAGTCCTATAACAAAGCCCCCCAAAATTTTCTAGATTTATTCAGCAATTAAAATCATTTGGGCCTTTTCATAGAAAATGTCAAGTTATCTGTATGGTAGAAATTTCACCACTTTCTATATTTACTTCATAAGGGTACACAGAAGTTGTGAATTTCTGGAGACTTTCTTTTGAGAGGCAGCATGGCACAGTAAGAACTCACATTAGGGAGTCAAACAGACATTGATTTAAATCAAAAATCTAATTTTTAAATTTTACTACTTTATTTTATTTTATTTTATTTTATTTTATTTTATTTTATTTTATTTTATTTTATGGATACTACTTATTTTTATTTATAATTTTTCCAGAGGACATGTGAACTCATCAGAGACAGAGAGAGGGGGAAAGTGAAAAAGCACCTTTATGGGGAATGGCCACACCACAATCCCTTCTCCTGCATTTCTCTCTCCTTTTAGGGGTTTGGGAAATGCACAGACATGTGCCCTACGTGTTTCCCAAGTTGCTAGGTCCAGGACTCAGTCCAATATTCGGTCATGTGTGATCCAGCTTCCTTAATCATTACACCACAGAATGGCCCTGTGACTTACTATTGTTATCTTAGCCTCAATTTTCTTATTTTAAAAATGAGGATATATCACAGATTTCTTTTGAGAATTTACTGAATTCTTTGATGCATATTCTAGCATTTCATCAGACAAGGAGAAGGTGGTTAGTTAATGCTTTTTCTTTCTATCTGGATGGGTGATACCAAAGTAGTATAAGCCAAAGAAATTCCCAAGTTTATTTGTACATTTTTCCATAGTTTAAGCTTGCTTCCCAGACACTTGGAAATGAGTATTGTGCTAAATGTTCTTATTTTTTTCATGCTAGAGAGCATGTACATGTGCACGATAGACAGACTGAAAGTGAGAGCCCTTGACAGGGCTCTATCATGCCACAATTCTCTTTCCCCAGCCCTCCAGGTCCTCAGGAATTTTTCACCTGCACACATGGCCAGAATGTCTTGAAGTGTAGCCAGAGGTCTGAACCTGTGGTTGGCCCTGTGGCTTCCAGCACTGCAATTCAGTACATTATAGAGTGTGTCATCTAGTCTGGGCCTGACATTTTATTTTTGTTGCTTGTTTTTAATTAGAATATATTGAGTACATCTTACATGCTAGACTTCATGCTATGCTATTCATTTCTTTCTTCTCTTTTAGAATTTTGTTAAAGGGCATGTGCACTTGCCAGAGAGAGAGAGAAAGACAGACAGTGAGAAAGCGCTCCCCATGGGTGTGGCCATGCCATAATCCCTTCTCCATTTCTCCTTTCAAGATTTTGGGCATGCACACATGCCAATGTTTTTTTTTAATTTATTTATTTTTTCAAGCTTCTAGGTCTGTGCAGTGGCCACGTGGTATCCAGCTGCCTTAACTATCAATATCATGCCATTGGCTGGCCCTATTCATTATTAATCCTTACAATTTCCCTATGATGTATCACGCTATCCCATTTTATAGTTTAAAACTGCCAGAGCTCAAATTTTGAATACAGGCCAACTGACTCCAGAGCTTGTAATTTTATCTATAGGATTCTGACCTCTCTCATTGAAAGACCCAACCCAGAAAATTCAGAGGAAAAATGATGCCTTTGATCATCTAAACCTCATCAGGGACCTATGGAACACTTTACTTAATTTGGCTAATTCCAGAGCCAAGAAACCTGACCACATAAACTTCTTTGCATAAAGCAATTGCACTTCCCTACATTATATAGCAATTCTAAGCTTAGAGACCTTAACTGTACTTTATTTTTCCATGTTTGATATTACCCAAATAACCTGCCTGGAATTATAGCATTTAATATCTCTTTCTGACAATATTAAATATCAATACCCTAAAGGATTGAAGACATGCAGTGTTAAAGATAGGCTTTTGGCAAGAAGAGAGAATTTAATTGTGGTCTTTATAAAATCAAGAATAGTTTAGGGACATTATTTTGACAGCACCATGTAAGAATGTATGTAAGTCTCTTTCTTGACAATACTGCATAGATTTTAAACAAACTATCTCTGAAAGGAAAGTTTGAACCCCAGAGAATATTCGACATGTACAGGCACTATGTACTCAGAATAGTTATGCAACATGATATGCATGAAGTTCATATATAGGGAAACACTTATTTTTCCCCAAGGCTGACGAAGGGTTGAAATCCATCTCATAAGGAAGCTCTATGGCAGTACCCAAAGAAAAACACATGTCTGCCTGACAACCCACAAAGAAATTCGTAGGAAAATATGAGAGATGTGTCTGAAACATTGGTTCACAAACCTGACAACACTTCACAGCATTGGTAAAGGTTTGGATTTAAGAACCAATATAAAAACCATAGGGTTGGGACCAGCAGTTAGCGTAATGGCTATGTCGCTGTACTCCCACGTAGTCGACCGCGGTTCGAGTCCCGGACCCGGTGGCTTAAACTCACGCCGGGTGCGTGTGTGTGCGTGCCCAAGATCCCGAGAGGAGAATGGAGGAGAAGGGATTGCGGCGTGGCCATCCCCCCTGGGGGGTGATTTCCTGCTTTCTGTCTCTCTGTCTCTCTCTGTCTGTCTGGCGAGCGCACGCGCCCTATAGCAAAAACCTCTCCAAAAAAAAAAAAAAAAAAAAAAAAAAAAAAACATAGGGCATTGCAGTTAAATAGTCACTGCTCTGCTTCGTTGGTTCTTGCTAACTCTGAACTATAGTTATGTAAAATCTAATAAATATGGGTGGAATCTAATAATGTTTTGTATCAGTGTATCCCAGATAGAGTAATTGGATGGAAATTACTTTGTTGGCTGACACATCTCAGCTTTTTTTTAACCATGTTGTTTTAATGGAAGATAGCAAAGATGTACTAAAATCTACAGTCAATAAGCTTGTGTGATGTTTAACATATGGTAGGTGCTCAATGGAATTGAGTCAACTGATCAATATCTTTTAGAGTACTAATGATGTTTTTAAGAGGGCAGTTTGGCTAAATAAACTTTTCTGTTTCATACTTTCAAATGATCAACTAATTTACACCTTCAAAACAACTTACAACCAAAGTAGCATCAAATCCATTTTTTCAAAGCTAATTGAGAACACAATTAAATGTTAGGACTGTTGGATTTTAAAGAAAAAGTCGTCATTTTAAAAATTTATCAGTTACACTGACATTTTTTAACAAAATAATTGTGCAAATTACTGTGAAATAATCAGAAGTTGTGAAGAGAGTTAGATAGAACTGCATGACCCAATTCCTACACAATAAAGAGGTCCCTCACAAGATGAACCAATATAACCTTGCATTGATGGGGCAGACACATAAATAATGTGTCTTAATAAGGTGACCCCATAAATAATGCTCTTGTATAATCCTTTACTCTTCAGGGTGAGAGGAACTTGTGAGTTGCTTCTAACCAACAGAACATGGCAAAGGTGAGGTGACCCAGTCCCTTGATTTGGTAATGGATATCAAAGGTAATGGGATATTATTCTCATGAATGCATTACATTACTGTATCAGTTTCCTAAAGCTGCCATAATAATGTGTCACAAACTGGATAATTTAAAATAACAAATATTTATTCTTTCACAATTGTGGAGGGGAGAATTCTGAGGTTGAGGTGTCTGTAGTGCCATGTTCTCTCTGAAGACAGTAGGGAAGGATTCTTGCTTATCTTTGTTTATCTTTTCCAGGTTCTATTGGTTGCCAGTAATCCTTAGTGTTAAATCCTTGCCTCCATTGCCATTTCGCCATCAACCCTCTGTGTGTCTGTTTGTATGTTTTCTCTTTTTATGAGGACACCAATCACTGGATTAAGGCCTACTCAATTCCAGTATGATATCATCTTAACAAATTGCATCTTCAAACTTGTACTTCCAAATACATTTACATTGTGAGATTTCAGGTAAGCATAAACTTTGGGGGATTCTAGGCAACTTAGTACAGTTATGCAACTTTATATATTATCAGACAGAAGGGAGAGACACTCCCTTATTGAGTTTAAAGAAGTAAGCTTCCAGGCTTTGAGAGCGATGGTGAGAGGAAAATGTAGGAAGAAATTATGAGCAACTCCTTCAAACTCAGAGTTGCCTGCTCTTGGGCCGATAGTGAACAGAAAAAGGAGAACCTTCATTCCAAAACCACAAGGAACTGAATTCTCCAACAACTTGAGATTGATAGAGAACAAACCTCCAGCAATGTATGCAACCATTTGACACCCATTTGATTTCAACTTTGTGAGACCCTGAATAAAGACTAAACCATAGCCAGCATTCCTGATCCATGAAAACAATGATATATTAAATGGTAATGTTCTAAACTGAAAAATCTGTGGTAATTTATTAAGCAGAAATAGAAAATGAATACAATTGACATAGTACTTTAACATTTTCATTCCCTGTAACTCATTTATACATTCCCAAACCAAGTCCAAAGGTATTTCTTCAGCTCTGAGTTATATATACCATTTCACTTCAGTATATTCACATGGATCATTTGGGAATGATCTATAAAATATGAGTGTACTTAGCAAATTCATGGAATTCTAGTGCTCAGAAGAACCTCAGGAATCCAATCCTCTCATTATACAAATAAAGAAACTGAGCTAGGGTCAGACAGTGGCACAGGGACAAAAACATGATGCTCTGCAAGCAATCCCATGGGGGACAGTTCCTGGTTCAAGTTTGGAGACCATCATGAGAACACTGGGCACACTCTTTCCCATGATCCAGGGCTGTCTGAGGGCTAAGGGTAAATCAAGACTCTGTTGGGAGTGTTCTCTCTCTCTCTCTCTCTCTCTCTCTCTCCCTCTCTTTCTCCCTTCTCACTCTGTCTCTCTTTGTGTGTGTGTGTGTTCCTTTTGCTCATGGGAAAAAAAATGAACTTAGGCAAAAAAGCAAAGAAAAAGGAAACTGAGCTATAGACATAGTAACTGACTCTTGATTGCAAAGATAGCAAGAGGCAAGCATAGGTCTCTTGGGTTCCAGTTGTACGTTTTTCAATATTGTTACATCTTTATCAACTCACTGGGATCCTTTGAGCTCCTAATGTAAAATAATGGAAGAGTTGAAAATAAATCACTGACTTTTAGGAAATGCATAAAAATTATATAGCTTAATAAAAGTCAATACTCAAAATAAGCACTAATTAGTTCTCAGAAAAATGTTGATCACGTTTTTATTTACAAATTAAATATTTGGTAATAAAAAGTCTATGCTTTTAAACACAGTCACCATGATGAAACATAAAAGACAGAAGCTCATTTCCACATACTTTCATACAAAGGAAGCACAGCTCTATGGGAGAAAGTCATAGCTGTGCAGTCAGACCCTTCCAAGCCTGAATGTAAGCTCTATCATTTATTCACTAATAAACTTGGGAGATTATCTCAAACTCTCACCTGTCAGTTTCCTCACCTGCAAAATTAAGTTACTAACAATGACCTCCTTTTGTTGGGTTTAGGTACAAACAAAGCAATAAATATAAAATGCCTGATATTTATAAGGTTCTCATCAACTATTAGTCTATTTAGATTTCCTGTTGAATTTGTTTTTAACAGGAAAATAGCTTTTCCACTATTCAGATCTTTCTCTGAACACAAATATGATTTGTGTTAGGAGCATTTAATACAAATATAGTGTTAACTCTACATTTTGTGACATTTTCCTTGAAAACAATTTTTTTAAGGACTTACTCTTTCTTGGTTCCAGTCACTCATCCTTCATTTAGTTGACAAGCTCAGGAGAAAATAAAGACCTAAAAAGTCTGAGGAAGAAAAAAATTTAATTTGACTAGATCTGAATATGTTGACACATAAAAGTCCTCCCCCAAAGAGATTTTTAAAAAAGAAGGAAAGAAAGAGAAAAAAAAAAAAAAGAAAGGAAAGCAAGCAGCTTCAAGATTCCTAAATTAATCATTGATTAAGAGTTTACATAATTTAGAGGTAGTAATCTAAAACCTGTTTAAAATTAGATGAGTACAGAAAAGTGATGTGGAAGTAGTTACTGTTAAACTGGAATTCTTCTGATTACACTATTTATCAGGTAGTATTTCAGATAATTAAATAGAACTATGAGTAACATGAAAGATTATAGTTATGGTTCATTTTTGCATGGGTCTGCTGAGAATTAGAAATTATGTGCAGGCAGAGTTGGAAAAATTCCAGCATGGACCATACTGAATTAGGCAACAGCTGGTGAAGAGGGTTTAGCTTATAGAGACTGTCATGAAAGCTAGAGAAAAGTGATATGTGGTTCTTACTAAATGTCACATAAAAAATTAGCAGTAAAATAATTACAAGTTAATTAGAAATTTACTGTCTTGATTTCAAAGCATAAACAATCTTTGTTGGGGCCATTTTAAGGCCATTGTAAAGCTCTTTAATCTCTGTTCAAGAAAATTTATTTTCTAGCAGGTGTGCCTCAAAGCTAAAAAAGTAGACATGACTTAAAATCATTTCCATGAGTTTCAAGCACTTCCACATGTTTTTAAAAAATAGTCATCTCAGTGTTGCTTGAAATACAGGAAAGATCATGAGAAGAGGGAGCTGTGAAAATCTTAATCCTACAAATCTTATGATACATGGCATGATGCAATGAGGTTTGGAGTCATAAAGTTTGGGTTCAAGCCTCTCCTCTATTAGTTACTAACTAGGAGATTTAGAGTAGATATCATACCCCTTTTCAAGCTTTAGTTTCCTCATCCAACTTGAGAATCATAGCATCTACTTTCTAAAACTGTCATAAGAACTGATTGTTTGTAATATCTAAGCCAATAGGCCTATGGTTCTCAAACTATGCTCTGAACCACCCCAGGGCACTGATGCACACTTACCAGGATGCCATGGAGCATTTTAAAGCTTCAGTGTAAATACTCAAAATCTGTCAGCCTCTATGTAAAATTCTAGCTCGAGCTAGCTAACAGCTTCAACGTTTATGATCTACATTGAAGATCTCAAGACCTTTTTCTCCAAAGACAAATCCACATGAAGGTCAACTAGGGAAAAAAAATAAATAAACCTACATTCCTCTTAATGATATTATCTTTGTAAAGCTGAGTTTTGATGGTTGCAGAATAAAAAGCAAGTAAGCATGAAAATGTAACACAGGAAATGAAGGTTACTACTCTAATCGGTTTCCAGTGTCTGAGAGGTGTGCAGAGCCCAAGAGGCTCATACATTTCATTAGTAAATAACTATGGTTAAATCTGAAATAAAAAATTTTATTTCTTTCCAATTATGTGTACTCTTGTTTTCAAACAGCTATCAAATTGTTAGAATATAAGTAAACTTTAAGTTGTCTGCATCTAACCACAACACTGTTAGTAATTCATTTTGACCTAGAAATCCATGCAAAATAATACCAAGATATTAAGTCAAAGTGAATCAAAAAAGTTTGGGAAGTTTTGCAAGTGCTACTCAGTAAATGTTAGTTTCATCTGACTTGATCTTATTTCACAAGACCGAATTCTTCCCCTCAAAATGTAGATAAATCTTGTCTGTTCTCACTGGCAACACTCACTATTATTCTCAGTCTTTGTAATTTGGTAAGACCAAGCGATTTTCTCTGACCAGTTGGATCTGAAGAGGTTATGAGCTATTTATTCTCTGATAAAGTTTTACTGATAATGAGGAGACCTGGAGCCACAAGAACCTAAGAAGTCTCAATGGTCAAATAACTATATGGAAGACATGTTTTTCTGGGAATTTTTTTGAATAGAGATTTTTGCTACAGGGTGCATGTGCTTGCTGGAGAGACAGAGACAGACAGAGATACAAAAAGTGAGAAATCATTCCCCAGAAGGTATGGCCACACTGCAATCCCTTCTCCTCTATTCTCCTCTTGGGATTTTGGACATGTACACACATGTGCCTGGCAAGAGTTTTAAGCCGCCAAGATCGCAGTAACCTATGTGGGAGTCCAGTGATGTAACCATTAACCGTCTCTTGATTCCAAAAGACGTTTTTCTGATGAGCTATCCAGACTCAACTGAGTTAAACCAAAGAGGACTTAGGGGCTTATTTGTTAGGACACATAGACTTGTCCTATCTTGACCAATACTGAAATATTTTTATCATGCTCTCCATCACTCCCCTAACTATGGTTTTCTTGCTCTTCTTAGGAGCAACTCTAAAAGACAATTAGGTAATTATAGTATTGTGGAAAATGTGGCCTGAAACAGATTTTGCACTATTTAGATGTTTCTCTGAACTATATTCTGTATTGGGGGCATTTAATATGAGACAGTTTCAAAAGGGAAAGGCTTCAGAAAGAATTTGTCAAATTGGATGAGCACTGAAATGCACTCATTGTATCTGACCTTTTGGCCAACACAAATTTCAAGAAAATAGTAGGTGCAGAGGAAGATTATGTTTAAAAGCTAGTCTTAATTCAGGGAAGAAAGAACAGACTTTAGAGAGATGACTTCAGCTTGTTAGGTCTGATTTTAGAGATGCTTGGAAAGCATTTTACCAAATAAACTTTTTTTGTTTTGTTTTGTTTTGTTTTGTTTTTTAAATCTTTGTTAGTACATATGTGCTCAGCAGAGAGAAACAGAGAGGAGACAGACAGGAAAAGTGAAAGATCACCCTTCCCACCCCCTGAGGGTGGAGGAGATGGCCAGGATACAATCCCTTCTCCTCCATTTTCCTCCTGGGATTTTGGGCACGCATGCACACATACCCAGTGAGATTTCAAGCTGCTGGGTCTGGGACTTGAACTGTGGTTGGCCAAGAAGGAATCCAGAGCCTTAACCACCACACCATCTGCTGCCCACTCCCACCCCACCCCTGCCAAATATACTTCTTAAAAAGAATTTTTCAAATGGTACTCATAAGTTAATACCTATAGCCTTCTTTATTATACACTTTAAGTCTTAAAGGTTTTTTTTTTTTTCTTTTCAAAGAGCCTCTTAATAAAATACGATTAGTCCTGAAAAGCATAATACCTTAAACTCCCTCTAAAGTGTAGGTTGACAAGGCATTAACAGAGAATGTTCTTAACTATGAGATACCAGAGTGGTCTCAGTACTCTGTAAGTAGGATAACAGAGGGGAGAGCTCGTTAAATAGGAACTTGTGAGACCTCAAAGAAATAGTCTCCTATTTGATGATTTGGTTAGAATCTTGCTTTTTGTTGGCTAGCTGGTTCTGCTGAAGTTTTTTGTTTTTGTTTTTGTTTTAACTAGTTGAAGAAATAAGATCTTCAAAAAGTTTTGTAGTTGAAGTGGGTTTCTTAAAGCACATAGTAACTGACAAAAATTACTGAAACTAGTTGTTGTTGCTACCCAGAATATTAGTGAGATCTAAAACTACTACTTTACATTGATTACATCAGACATGCTTTTCTGACAACAATAGCAAATACTTTGTTACACATATACTGATTTTCACAGCAAAGAAGATCCATACGGAAAATCTTCAACCTATTAATAGCTACTTTCCAGATTAATGAGTTAATCAGGTATTTACTAATCACTTGCTATGTATTCATCATTTAGAAGGATAGTAGTTCATGTCAGATAAAGAAGAATTCGAGTTGGGTATGATTTTGATAAAAAAGTAAGTTTGTGGCATTTAACAAGTACTGTATTAAACAAAAACTAGATAGCTCCAAGCCTGCCATAACTTACCTCTCATTAGAAACATGAATGGCACAGCATAATAAAAATTCTCTGATGACCAATACTCTCAAGATCTTTCCCTACCAAGACAAATTTACATGAATGTCAACTAGGGAAAAATAACACAATAAACCTACTATCTGTTTTTATGGGTTTTGTTTTTAAACCTGTCATTAATTTCCTAGTCACATCACAATTTCTTTAAGTTTCAGAAACAAATGAGAATATGCTTATGTTTTCAGCTACTAAAATACAATAGTTCTTTATTGCAAGCAGTTCTAGCAATTAACCAAATATTATATTACCTTATAAGTTATTTAAAGGAAAAATAATTTTTTGACTTCAAAAGTATATATATATTTATATCCCCAATTTATTTATTTTATCTTTTTTTGTAATCATAAAACACTTATATTATACAATAAACCTGAAACTGTTCTAAAAAGTAAAGTATATTTTTAAAAGTTCAAAAATGCTTAAGGGCAAGGATTATATTTTTATGGCTAGCAAATACATCTGTTGGGTGGGTGGATGGATGATGAATGTTTATCTATTTGACCATGCTATAAATAGATTGGAGACTCATAAATCTAGATCTATTCTTGATTTTAAAAATGAGTTCTTAATTTGAATTTCTCAAGCCCTTTTCAACTCCTATTTTTTTTTAATTTTTTATTATCATCATATTCTTCTTTATATTACATTGAATTACATATAACTTTACAGTGTATTATATTGCTTTTTCAAGAGGGAATGCCATGCATGTCAGTCAGTATAGAGACATTAATCTCCCCGCTTCAACATTCAATATCTTTTCTATGTTTTCCCCAATCATTATTATTATTATTCTAATTATTTTTAAAAACTGTCAATCGCTATTTCTCATTTTGCTTGTACAAATACTTTGTCCATCATGAAAGACTTCTCAGACAAATCCAGTTGAGAATACTATACATGTCAACATCAACAGTTAGTAAGCCATATCTGTTTCTCACTAACGTCCTGCCTCTCTATTATTCACTTGTTATCTCCTAATTTTAACTCTAATATCTGGAACAAGAAAAGTATCCAATGCATTGATCAATTACAAGATCCTTTCTTTACACCAAAAGAAAGAATCACAATTACCAATGAGAAAATGAGCACATACAGGGTGGAGATCTTGTCTATAACACACATGCACCTCCCTGAAGACCAGCTCTGACACAAAAGGAAGCTGAATAGATGCCATTTACGACGTGATAATATCCAGCAAAACTTATTTTTTTTACTTACTTTTTGTTCCAGAAATTGTTTCTAGGAAGTTACCCTGATAAAATACTTATGGATGTGAGAGAAGATGTATTTATAATGAAACTCATTACAAAAGTGTTTATCAAAAAACAAAAACTCAAATGTCTATCAATAGGGGATGATTCAATAAACTATAATATTTCCACAAAAGAGAATATTATCTGACCATTAAAAATTAATGTAGGAAAATATAAAATGGTGAAAAATGTAAATAATAAATTATGAAGTTAAGAGAGAGTTTACGGGCCAGTAGGTGACATGGAGGTTAAGACAGCTTTATTCCACATGTCTGATTCCACATTTTGAGTCCCAGAGTGGTTTTAAAAACACATTAGATGTATGTGCGTACATGTGTGTCCAAAAATACCGAAAAGTGTATGGAGAAGGGATGGTGGTGTGGCCATCCACCCTCAGGGTATAACTTCTCACTTTCTCTCTCTCTGTCTTAGTCACTCTCTGGAGAACACATGAACCTTAAGCAAAACTAAAAAGTGAGACAGAGAGAAAGGGAGAGAGAGTTTAAATGGCATATCATTAATATATATGAATTAATGTATGAAACATTCTTATTTATTTGTTTCATGAGAGAGAGGGGGGAAAAAAGCAGCACCTCCAATAGGGTCTTGAAGTTATGACCCATCCCCAACCTTAGCCAGCTCCAGATGAGAGGAATAAGCATGCCTGTTGTACTCAGGAAGGTCTCTAGACACAAACCAGGAACCTTCACATGTGGGTTAGCCTTGCAGAGCTTATTTTACCATTGTGGCACCATCCAACCCTAATGATGAATTTTTTAAAAATACATATAGTTATCAGGACAAGCAATTGGCATAATGGCTATGTCATTGGACTCCCATGTAGTTGACCGCGATTCAAGTTCCAGACCTGGTGGCTTAAACTCATGCCAGACGCGTGTGCATGTGTGCCCAAGATCCCAAGAGGAGAATGGAGAAGGGATTGCAGTGTGGCCATCCCCACCTGGGAGGTGATTTCTTGCTTTATGTCTCTCTGTCTCTCTCTATCTTTCTGGCAAGCACATGCGCCCTATAGCAAAAACCTCTATAAAAAAGAAAAAAAAACATAGTTATAGATGTAAGTATATATAGATATGAATAGAACAAAGACTTAAAGGACCACCATAATCAAAGTTATCTTCTTCTGGTCTATTACAATAAGCTCTTTACAAATCTTTATTATTTATCTACTCTGGGCTTCTAAAATCCTTCTTCTAGACTATAGCCATATAATTTAAAGTGAAAATCTTATCATGTCATTCCCAGTTTAAAAATGTTTAAAGTATTTCTTCCACTTTCAGAATAAATAAACATCTCCTTGTTGCAAGTCATGATGATTGTTCCCTGCCTGGTTCTCTCTCTTTTTCTTCCTCCCCCCCTTTTCACTCTCCTCTTGGTTTTTCATAATTACACTGTCTGTATTCCCGACCACTGTACCCCAAAATTCCCTTTAGGTAGACAGAAACAAGGTATTTTTATTCTCCTGAAACTAGGCTTTGTTTTCATTCTCCTTATTCTTTCACAATGTAAGACTCTCCAAAAAATCCTTTCCTAAAGAGGAATTTATTTCCTATCTCACTGAGAAATAAGCAGAAGTCTTTCTAACATCCCTGAAGCAAGGTCTTGGATAGAGAGTAAACAAAAATGCACAAAGACAGTTGTTCTATCTCTGATGGTTTTTTCTTGAAGTCACTTCGGCTAAGCAGAACAAGAGAGTTGTCACCATTTGAATAGAGAAAGCAGAGGACTACCCTTTTCATATCTCTCTCTGAATCATGACCATGAAAGAATGTTGATACCTTAGCAATACTCACATTCTTTCCTCTTCACAGCTACCAGTCACTGCAACTATGCATTTTGGGGGAAGAATCCTTTATCAGTACCTTGGTTTCCTAATCTGTAAAATGAGCACTGAAACTCAGTCAACTCTATTTCAACATTTCATCCTGACGGCTGTAACTCTGAGACTTACTGGTCTTCATGTTCACCTTAATTTGGTTTCACCTGTGTAAAAAATGTTTATTTCTGGTCCTATCAAACCTAGGAATGGATTGGACCAATAGATGCCAGACTATTGTGAGAAATAGACAACACATGACATTGACAGACAAGCCAAAGCATTTAGTCAAATACATTAAAATCTACAGGCCAAATCTAGGCAGCCTGAATATTTCATGGATTCCAGTAGTGGGTGAAATTCTGAATGTGGTGTGCTGTTTCTGTGTGCGTGCGTGTGTGTGTGTGTGTGTGTGTGTGTGTGTGTGTATAAATGAAAAGAAAAACTTTTGAAAATACAAAAATTCATCTTGTTTGTTGAAGGCCTAGATAATCATGGCTACCGAGAGATAAATTCAACAAGTTGGAGAATGGGGCACCATGGGAGGCTGGTAGACTAATAGGCCCTAATCCTCACAATATCCCCACATTAAAATGCCATTGAACAAGGCACTCAAAAAAGGGAAATAGCCATCCTGCAGGGAGAAACCAAGGTAGACAGTGAACTCTTTCCCCCCATAATTTTTCATACTAGTCTTTCTGATTTTACAGCATGATATGTTCTGAACCTTTTAGTAAAATGGAGGTTTCTCATTTCAGCCTAACTGCTGCTAATCTGTTCCAAATGTTAATGTTGCAAGTAAGGTCTGGTAACCATCGCTGTATTGAGTTGATAATAGGAACAGAGCTGATCACCATCTGGTTTGGTTCAGAGTACAACTTGCTGCCTAATATTGCAGAATTTGAGTTGGAAGTCCCCTGCATTTCATGAATGCCACAAAAAAAAAAAAAAAAAAAAAAAAAAAAAGAATTTAAACAAACAGCATTCCCCGATAGGCATGTGTCCTTATTTATTACTCTATAGGTTTGCTAAATATGGAATATCATATTACTAATTTTGGCAAATTCCAGGGTACATAAACAGGACAAAACCTCTTAACATAAATTATGCCAGAGCTGCCTAATGATAATTTTAAAAATTCATGGTGCTGGTTTTTCAGAGTTATGACAGAAAACCATTTTAGAAATTTAAAAAAAAAAATTGAAATTGGTTTCTTGTTGCATGCTTCTTGTACCAATGCTGCTGTTGTACATCTATGAAAATATATTCTACCACATTATGAATAAATTGGAAAATCTGATTTATCTAGAACTACCAGTGGTTTTTAAAATGAATTCTTGATTCAATGGGAATGTTTCTCAAGTTCTTTCTAATTCCAAAATTCTCTAAATATTAAAACAATTTGGGCAATAATCTAGCTTTACACAGAGGAAACTTTCTTCTAGCCATATTAAATTATTACTGGGTAAAATATCAGCTAGAGTTTGGGAGTCCAGACAATGAATATTTAATAACAAATACCATGTCCATCACATTCTCATTGTCTTTACAATACTGTGCTTTATGTTTGGGACACTGCTTAATGAGTAGAGCCCAACAGACCTACATGGGGAGTAACAAGATTTTGATAACAATTTCCTATTTGCTTGAAAGTTCTGTTCTTTAAAGTGGGCTATTTTAAAAGATAATCAGAGTGTAGCCTTCATAAATATTGAGAGGGCACAGAATGCCTTTTTTGACATAACATCTATCCTGGCAAGAGACCCCAATTTCCTGAAAATTATTTGCTTATTTATTTAGGGATACATGTTTCAAATACAAAAGCAAAGCAGAGGCATAGCAAGGGACATAGCCCTCCTTGACAGACTTTTCTTGTTTCTTTTTATGTAAGTTAAAGTACAAAATATCTCAAAACACCTCTACTGCATGGAAAGAAGATTTATTTTAAAACATTTTTCTCAGCAAAGTCTTCAGGAATTCTTTCTGAAACTTTCTAGAATTCTTTCTGAAACTTTTTAAATATTGGGTTGTCAGAAAAGTCATGACATATTTTTCTATGCAAAATGTATTGTGACTTTTCCAATGACCCAATATATCAATAATTGTAAAATTTCACTTTGATAAGTCAGACTTTCTAATGAAGCCTGATAAATACCTATACATATCTAATTGCCAATTCCATTGGGTTAAGTGACTTGAATGCTAAGTGTAGATCTGTCTGGTTAGAGTAGAAGTCATCTGATCCAGCTCTCTGTGTCTATTTGTAGGCAGAACCTTGTAGAAGAAGGTCAAAGAAGATACAAACTTCTTTTTTTTTTTGGAGAGGTTTTTTGCTGTAGGGCACATGTGCTCACCAGAAAGACAGAGAAAGACAGAGAGACAGAAAGTGAGAAATCACCCCCCAAGGAGAATGGCCACGCCACAATCCCTTCCCCTCCATTCTCCTCTCAGGATCCTGGGCATGCAAGCACACACACCCAGCGTGAGTCTAAACCATCGTATCTGGGACTCGAACAGTGGTCAACTACATGGGAGTCCAGCGACATAGCCATTATGCTAACTGCTGGTCCCAAAGATAGAAACTTTTAAGTCCTATTTTGAAAGACCTTTCAAACAAATTTTAAAGACATCCAACAAATGACCTTCCAAGATTCTTTTTAGAACCAGATTTTTAAATTTCATTTTCTTTCTATACCTCCCATCCTACCTGTCTGCTAAAAGATCACTTCTTGACTCCTAGCCAAAAAGTTAGTTTCTGAACTAGGAACTGCTGCTTTTTTTAACAGTATGATTGCCATTAAAAAAGAAAAATTAGGGCTAGCTGGTGTGATGGTTAAGGCAGCTGGATCTCACATGGCCAACTGTGTAGTTCAAGTCCCAGACCTGATGGGCTTCAAAGACACACAGGGCACGTATGCATGTGTGCCCAAAACTCTAAGAGGAGAATAGAGAAGATGGAGTTGCAAGTGGCCCATCTTTCTGTGGGGTGATTTCTCTCTCTCTCTCTCTCTCTCTCTCTCTCTCTCTCTCTTGCATATGTGCCCTATAGTGAAAACAGAACAAAACAAAACAAAATTAAGGTAAAAGGGAAACCTTATTTCCCTGTTCTTTATTTTTCCTCTTCTTTTCAATTTTCACACTTTTTTCCTTTCAGGTTCTATATATCACATCTTGGAAGCCTATGGTGTGATTGCTTTGTCCATCCAATGTAATGCCACAGAGAGAAAACGTGTCTCTGTGGTATTTTATAACTTGTGGCAATAAATGCCCATGATATCAAGAAAATTTCCCTGCACTGTGATGAAGGTGCCTTCTAACAGCCAAGAAAGGAAACACTGATCCACATGTGTACCTTAAAAGAAACTTCATGTACTTTGTTTTTCTTTTCCATTTGACAGCCTTCAATTTGGGAAAATAAGCTAATTAGGTCTACTTAGTACGCAGAAAGGAGACAGTTTGAGAATACCCAGTACTGAAGGCTTCCTCTCCTTCCATCCTCATTTCCTCACCTCATTTTTCTAGAGCAGTAGTACAGAAAGCATACTGGAATCCAGCTTGGCGATTGAGTGAGAAGAACTTTCTGTGAATTACAAACCTCACTGTGTCCAAATTCTCAGAACAGATTTTTAAAATCTCTTCCAGTTCTTTTTTTAAAAAAACACTACTTATTTAAATTTATTTATTTACTTATTTATTTTTCATTGGACCAGAGTCTGAGACAGAAAGTGAGAAAGCAAGCCACCAGATCCAGGGCTTAAACCACAGTCAGCCACATGGAAGTGTCAGATAGTTTAGTAAATACCTTTCATTGCTAATACTAAGCTATAAAAAAAAAAATTAAAAAGCACTCTCTATTAATATCTAGGAATTACATCACTTTGCTGACTAATGCATCTTAAAACCTTCAGTGTGTTCCTGTAGGAAGACCACAAATAATCAAGTACTTTATTTTTCCGATCCCACATACAATTGGTGACTATCATAATCTCAAAAGGCACAATCCTGAATGTCATAATCCCAAATGTTGAAATCTCAAAAGTTCAAATCCCTAAAGTTCAAATTCCTAATGTCTAAAATTCGGAACATCTAAAATTCTGAAAATGACAATCGTGAAGTACTAAAATATTGAATTTTGACATGCTGAAAACTGGGCTGGCAGGTCATGTGGAAGTTAATGCAACTGGATCCAAATCCTGGACCTGGCAGCTTGAAAAACACACCGAGCATGTGTGCCTGCATGCACAAATATCCTGGAAGAAGATTGGAAGTGATGGGATTGCAGCATGGCCATCCCCTTGGGGAATGATTTCTCACTTTCTCTCTCTCTCTGGTGACTACACATGCCCCCTGCTATAGGTACAAGAAAAAAAAAAAATCTGGAAAGCTTGAAATCCTGAATCTTTCTTGAGAAAGCAAAACACAGGTTGAGACATCACACTTCCCAACTTAAAAATATGCTGCAAAGCTACATTAACTAAAACAGTATGGTACTGGCATAAAGATAGACATACAGACTGGTGAAACAAAATAGAGAATCAAGAAATAAACCCACGCTTATATGGTAAATTGACCTTTGACATGGTTGCCAAGAATACACAACAGGAAAAGTTTAATCTATTCAACAAACTCCTGTGAAAACTGGACATCTGCATGCAAAATAATGAAATCAAATCTCTGCTCTATACCATACACAAAGATAAAAGCAAAATGGATTAAAGACTTGAACATGAGGCCATGTTGACAATGATATCTTTGATATGATACCTAAAATACAGGCAACGAAGGCAAGAAATAGACAAGTGAGACTATATCAAATAAAAAAGCTATGTACAACAAAAGAGACAAAAGAAGGAAAAGACAACCTACATAAGAGAAAGTATTTGAAGTCATATATCTGATAGTGGATTACTATCCAAATTATGTAAGGAACACTCACCATTCAATGGCAAAAAGAAAAAAAAAAATACCGTTTAAAAAGTGAGCCAAGACTTAAATAACCATTTCTCCAAAGGAGACATACAAATGGCCAACAGGTACACAGAAAGGTGCTCATCATTAATCATCAGGGAAATACAAATCAAGATGATAATTAGATCGCCTCACAGCTTTTAATTATTTTTTTCTAAAAAAAAGATAACATGTATTTGGGACCAGAAGATGGCATAGTGGCTACGTCACTGTACTCCCTCCCACATGGCCGACTGCAGTTAAGTCCTGGACCTGAAGGCTTCAAACTCACGCTGGGTACCTGTGCGTGCATGCCCAAAATCCCAAGAGGAGAGTGGAGGAGAAAGGATTGCAGCATGGCCATGTGTTCTCCTTTTCTATACCTCTGTCTCTCTCTGTCTCTCCAGTGAGCACACATGCTCTCTAACGAAATTCTCTCTAAAAAAAAAAAAAAAAAAAAAAAAAAAAACACGTGTTAAAAAAGATGTGGAGGAATTGAAACCCCTGTACATTGTTCAGCATAGTGCAAAATGTTACAGTGGCCATGTAAAAACAGTATGGAAGTTCCTCAAAAAAATAAAAATAAAACCACTTAATTCAGCAATTCCACTTCTGGATATACATTCAAGAGACTTGAAATGAAGATCTTGAACAGATACGTTCATTCCCATGTTTACTGTGACATTACTCACAATAGCCAAAATATGAAAACAACATAATTGCACAGTGGTAGATGAATAGATGAAGAAAATGTAATACATATATATAACTGAATATTATTTAGCCTTATAAAAAGAAGAAATCCTGCCATATGCAACAACATAGGCAAACCTTGAGGGCATTATGCTAAGTGCAATAAATTAGTCACAGAAGACAAAACTACATAATTCCACTTATATAAGGTATCTAAAATAGTCAAACTCACAGGAGAGTATACTAGTGATTGACAAGAGTTGGGGGAAAGGAAATGGGAAGTTATCTATGGGTATAAAGTTTCAATTAGGCAACATGAATATGTTTTAAAGATCTGTTCTACAACATGATGTCCATAGTTAAGAATAATTTATTTGTGCACATATAAATTATGTTCACAGGATAGATCTCAGGTTAACCATACTTACCACACACACACACACACACACACACACACACACACACACACAAGGAAAAAAAAACGGAACAGCAGAGGGAAACTCTTGAGTTGATTGTTATGTTTGTATCTTGATTATGGTAATAGCTTTGGGGGTGTAGTCACGTGTACAAACTAATTAAATTATATTGAGATACATCAAATTTGTGCAGTTTTCTATATACTAGGGCCAGCAGATAGCATAGTGGTTATATTGCTGGACTCCCACATGGCTGACTGTGGATCAAGTCCTGGATCCAATGGCTTGAAACACACTGGACACATGTGCATGGGTGCCTGAAATCCCAGGAGGAGAACGAAGAGAAGAGATTGCAGCATGGCCAACCCCCTTGGGGGATAATTTCTTACTTTCCCTCTCACTGTCTCTCTTTTTCTGGCAAGCACACACACCCTGTGGCAAAAACCTCTAAAGAAAAAAATAATAAATTGTATATCAATAAAGTTGTTTTAAAAAGTGGGTACCTGCAATACAACTTACAGACAGATTTGTATTCCAGAATTTCTTCTGATGATTTCACTTATCAATTGAAATTCTACACTTTAACAAAATCCTGTCCTTTCTATCTTAAAAGTTGGTGCAATTAATATTGGGTCACTAGGAACATCATCACACATTTTTGCATAAAAAAAAACATCATGAGTTTCCTGATGACCTAGTAGTTTAAAGGAATCATTTTGAAGTAACAAACACTCACTGTTTTGATACATTATTTTCTTAATTAGAACAAACTTCTTAAAATTTTCTTTAAAAACATCTTTACAATTTAAAGCTATTATTTCAAATTTTAAAATACACACCAATATTTGATAGTTTAAAAATAATCTGCACAGGGACCAGCAGTTAGCGTAATGGCTATGTCGCTGGACTCCCATGTAGTCGACCGTGCGGTTCGTGTCCCGGACCTAGTGGCTTAAAACTCACACCGGGCGCGTGTGCGTGCATGCCCAAGATCCCGGGAGGAGAATGGAGGAGAAGGGATTGCGGCGTGACCATCCCCCCTGGGGGGTGATTTCTCGCTTTCTGTCTCTCTGTCTCTCTGTGTCTGTCTGGCGAGCGCAAGCGCCCTATAGCAAAAACCTCTAAAATAATAAATAAATAATCTGCACATATTTTTTCAGCTATAGCTGAAGTTTAAACTGAAATATTAGCACAACTAGGAAAAGGAGAGATTTACATAGTCCATATGCAACGATAGTCATATTTAAAATTCCCAAAAGGGGACATCTTTATTCTGACTACTTTCTGTGCATGACAAGGAAATAAAAATGTGAAAATGAGTCATCAGAAATCTCTATAGAGACCAGCAGATGGTGAAATGGTTATATTGCTGGACTCCCATGTAGTTGACCATGGTTTGAGTCTCAGACTCAGTGCTTAAAACTCACACCAGACGCATGAGCATGCATACCCAAAATCCCAAGATGAGAATGGAAAAGGAATTGTGGCATGAAAGTCTCCCTCTGGAGGAGTATTTGTTTTCTGTCTTTCTGCCTCTCTGGCAAGTACACGCACCCTACAGCAAAAATCTCTCTCAAAAAAATAAAAAATAAAAAAAGAAAGAAAGGGAAAAAGAAAATAAAGAAAACAAATCCCTATATGTCAGGCACAATTACTACCTTACCTTATAAAGAGTTGTTGATGATTTGGGACTCAAAATCTGCTCTGAACTTGTTTTGTTTTTGCTGGCTGAAGAGTTTCTGCTTTAATAAATTATCTACAAACCCACCTAAAGCAGAATTTAAAAAAAGACTTCTTGGGAATTACATCTTGTTGAGGATGAGGCTTGAATAGGAAAAAAGCACCATCAGCCACAGTACATTTTAGAATCAAGTCTATATACTTGTAGAAATTTTACCACCAGTAGGAGATTTTCTTACTTCCTTTATGTATTCAACTAAAACTTACCAATATAGTAATATCATTTAAGTATCTATAATTCATGGCGTCAAATGAAACGATGGTGTTGAATGTTACTGTTTAGGGAAAAAAAGTACAAAATATGGAAAGTATTTCAGGTGGCATTAAGTCTGCAAGTTCTCTGAAGAGATTAAAATAATGGGGCTGGCAGGTGGTATGATGGTTAAGGACACTGGACTCTCACATGGCCGACCACAGTTCAAGTCCCAGACCTGACAGCTTGCTTTCTCACAGTCCCTCTCTCCCTCTCTCTCTCTCCCTGTCCCTCTCTGGTCAAGTTTAAAAAGTAATAGATAAAGTTAAATAAAATAATGCTTAAAAAAATGAAAATAATAAACATGAAATAACTACATAAAGTCAACTATGTAAAAAAAAATTAAGTCCCTGAGTTATATGCTTTGATATAAAGTAGTATTTAAGCTAGTGAGCTAGGACTTAAGTTGTCCTTAAGGCAGAACATTCATGGAAAAAATATATATTGTAAAAAGACTATGTATAGATTTAAACATTTTTTGCACAAAAATAAACTCATTTTATTTTTTTAAATACTTAACTTTATTTATTATTATATCATTATTATTTTCCAGTTTTGATTAGAAAGACACAGAGAGAGAAAGAGGAAGTGAGAAAGCAAGCCACCACGTCCGAGACTTGAACCATGGCTGGCCATGTGGGAGTCCAGCGCCTTTAACCACCATGCCACTTGCTGGCCCCAAATTCATTTTAATTCCATATTTTACCCAGACTTCTGAAGTACCCTCATATGTTTCAATGCGTGCATTGCATTTCTGCTGACTGCTATCTTAGTTCAGTCAACGAACATATTGTTGATTCCTGTACTTAAGGTAAGGTTAATTTGGAGGGATGAGCAGCTGGGAGGAAAACTAAAATCTGAAAGAAGAAAAGTAAGGAGACACCTGCCACTTTAGAGCAGAAATATTATGTGGTTCTTCAAGTTACCAAAAAGCAGTAATTCACCTCAAGTATGATAATAACTCTATCAATATTGGTAAGGAGAAGTTTTACTTTTTGTACAAAGTAAGATTAGGTTGATTTTCCAGGTATTACAGGAAATAATTACTTTAAACATCACTAAGTAAAGTCCCTATATTCAGGTAGCATCATGCACAAATTCAAAAAATAAAGAGCAAAATAATAATTTGCATGTCTCACCTAAAATTTCATGTCAAAGAAACTTAAAATTTTATTTTATACATTAAGTCACTATATCACCACAGCTTTTAAAATGAATTTTCCCAGCATAAATACACTTCACACCAGTCTAGTTAAAGACATTATCATACACATTATCAACAGACAATCCTTCAAAAAATTTGTTTGTTTTTAATCCAGTATCTAATATGTATGCCTCATCTCTCTTGTATTTTGGAATGAATAAAACAGTAATGTGGAATTAGGAATCATTTTTAGTCTTGATCAACAGAAACTGGAGCTAAAAGCTCTGATAAACTGCTTAAGAAATAAGGCAATACCTTTTTCTTGACTAGTTCAGATGCTACATATATCATATATTTAAAGAAAATGATATAGAATAAAAGCTAGCAACTTGATAGACATTAAATAAACAAAGTAAAACACAATTGAAGAAAGAAATCAACCTCTATTCAAAAGATACGGGAGATTGACAGATTCAGTATACTGCACTTTTTCAACTTTGTTAACATAATTAGATACTCTTCTTTTGCTTACCATAGATTTACATAAACACATAGTTGGGCATTTTAGTGCCAATGAGCTTTATCTATGACACAAATTTTAGACTCAGTTAATTTTGTTTTTCTCCTTTAGTTAATCATAAGTAAAAGAAATTGTAGAATTGGCCAGAAGCTCCAATGAAGGAAATTGTTTTGATGTAATCCAAAGAGGAAAAAAAAAAAAAAAAAAAACAGGAAATTTGGACAGCTCAAGCCATTTTAGACTACACCCAGTCTGCAGCACATAGTCTGTGTGACTCCTGTTTGGCAACTTCCAAAACAGCTACATGCACCAAGCAGGTTCAGCATTTAAGTCTTAGATATGTGTGGCCTGAGTTGGCTTCCACCAGCTGACTATCTTATTTCATGCAATTCAAATCAACCACAATGTTAAACATCCTTCTAACTAAATCATACTGAGTACAAAACTGTCAGTCAAGCAAATGGCAAGAGAATAGGACTTTTAAAGATGCAAGAACTAGTTATGACTCAAGTCAAAGAAGAAAAGGATTTATAATAAGTCTTCACTTGATTAAAGGGAAACCAGATAATTCTAAGAACCAAACACAATAGCAAATCAGAGGTGTGCTTAGTGATTCAGGAAGATGAAAATAATCAGTGAGATTTAAAACACTTGGTAAGCTAAGGAAGTCATCTTTCAGTAAAGGTACAGATCAGCTTCTACCTCTTGGGTTTAAAGGATTTTGGTACCGCTGAATCCTCTTCCTATTAATATCTTGGTTCATTGAGAATTAAAATTGTTAAAAAATGTAGTACTTTCTGGTATAGAATGTTTTCTATAAGCACTGTAACTTCTGTTATAAAATAATATAGTTTCTTTTGCCATATGGGAAAATAAGATTATCCATAATTTGAGATTTTTACTCTATTTAGTTTATGCTGTAGTCCTAACCTACATATGCTTTCTGCTTTGCTTCTACAGAAAGGTAAATATGAGGCTGTTACAAATACAAGGTTGTAAAAGTGGAAGATTAGTATTGAACATATAATGTGGCAAGTCAAGTCTTAAAAGACATTTATCTTTCCCAAATTTCCTTTGATGTAAACTTAATCTTTAAATCTGTCTACCTGAATTTTTAATGTAAAAAGAACTGCATCAGAGATTAAAGTATCAAGAGAAGACATATCTATACTTAGAATGTAAAGGCAGCCTAGCTCCTACTCCCACTCTACAGAAATCCATATCTTAGCATGTATTCTTTGGAAATGAAGATTTAATAGGTATAAGATAACATTTTATATCTTATACCTAATAGGTATAAGATAACATTTTAGTAATATGTGACTTTTTACTGAATTTTAAAAGCCAGGCTATAATGGAACATTTGTGTTTCTAAGTTTTACCTTCCCCTAGCATATAATCAGTTTGCTATTTTCCAAGTGACATTTTATCTCAGGGCTTTATTGCAATGCTATTAATTTATTCATTTCCTTGTTAACAAGAGTCAATCATTTATTTTGAGCCATAGCAATATTTTAAATGTTCCATCAAAACCTAAAATTAAATGAAATTGTTCCTTAAGCTTACAATATAGTCATTGTTTACATTGTGTGCCACAAACTGGTGATCTTTGTTTTCTGTTATTCAGTCTAATCTATTTGACAGTATCCTAAATGATGTCAAATACGAATGTTCACAAATGGAACATTTTTTTTTCCCAAGAGATTTTTGCTATAGGGTACGAGGGCTCTCCAGAGAGACAGAGAGAAAGTGAGAAATCACCTCAGGGGGTATGGTCATGCTGCATTCCTTCTCCTTCTCTCAGGATTTTGGGCACGCGCATGCACACACACACACACTCCCAGCATGAGTTTCAAGATGCAAGGTTCGGGACTGGAATTGTGGTCAGTCATGTGCGAGTCCAGCGCCTTAACTACTGTGCCACCTCATAATGACTCCCACAAATAAAACTTTTATGAATTACCTTATTAAATCTGAGTATGTGGCAATGTCAGAATAAAAATAATTAATCATTTTTCATTATGTACTGAATGATCAGAAAAGTCATGATGCATTTTTGCTTAGAAAAAGTATATTTCATATTATTGAATGGATTTAAAAAATGTTTTATATACCTTCCTGAAAAAGCATTACCATATGCCACAAAAACAAAGTGCAGTAGTCATGTAGCTGAACTCCACATGGCTGACTGTGGTTCGAGTAGTGGACCGGGTGGCTTCAAATTTATCCTGGGCACGTGTGTGTGTGTGTGTGTCTGTGTGCCCAAAATCCCAAAAAGAGAACAAAGGAAAAGGGATTGTAGTATGGCCATTCGTTCCCCCAGGAGGTGATTTCCTTTCTGTCTCTCAGGTGAGCACTTGTGCCCTATAGCAAAAAAAATCTAAAAAAAACCCAAAAAAACAAAAAAAAAACCCTGAATGTTAAGAGTTTTATACGTACAGGAAAAATCTGTATGTCTGAAATGAGCTCTTTTTTTAGAATCTCTAAATCAAAAATTGTTGTATGCTGATGCAAAAGAGAAATGTGAAATAACACTTGACTCCTTCTAGGTTCTCTAAATAATATATGCATTCTTTCTTATTTTAAATGACAACCAGAAATGAATCTAACAATAACTATATTTTTAAAAGTGTTTTCATTATTCATGATGAAATTCATGCATGCACACATGAGACTGAGAAACAGATAAAGGGACCAGTATATGGCGTAATGGTTACATCATTGGACTCCCACATAGTCAACTACAGTTGGAGACCCCCCCACGCCCACCCTGTGGGGTGATTTCTTACTTTCTGTCTCTCTGTCTCTCCTGAGAGCACACAAGAACCGTAGCAAAAAAAAAAATCTCTCTCTCAAAAAAGAAAGAAAGAAAGAAAGAAAGAGAGAGGGAGGGAAGGAGGGAGGGAGGGAGGGAGGGAGGGAGGAAGGAAGGAAGGAAGGAAGGAAGGAAGGAAGGAAGGAAGGAAGGAAGGAAGGAAGGAAGGAAAGAAGGAAGGAAGGAAGGAAGGAAGGAAGGAAGGAAGGAAGGAAGGAAGGAAGGAAGGAAGGAAAGGAGGAAGGAAGAGTATCCTCCACAGCGTCTGGTGCCTCTAGTCCTCCAGCCCATCAGTTCTAGGACACTTGCACATATATCCAGCTTGTTTCAGGCTAACCAGACCTGGAATTTGAACCATCACTATGTGGGATCCAGCATTATTGCTGCCCAAGGAATCAACCCAATAATGGTTATTTTAAATCACATTTGAGGAAAATTCTTTTCCATATGTATTTTTTACATAGATGATACGTTAATGAACATTTACTCTTCCAAACTATGTTTTTTTAATTTATCCAAATTTTATTTTAGGATAAATGGCATTCTATGTAGAACTAATTGACTAATACAAAACTTCATAACTCCACATAGCTCCAACACAAGCTAATATATTTAGAATTTTTTCAAGTAGCTTTTCAAACTCAATTTCAAAAACTTGTAATAAATGCATATACTATCTTTTGTTTTCTTCCCTATCAAACATTATATCATTGAGGCAGTAACAAAAATGGTTTAGAAAGACATAATCTTACTATAGACTTCATAGTCTCTCAACTACCACATCCTATTTATTATTAATTTCTACTACTCTCTTAATCTGTCCATTTTTTCTCCTCACTTTTACCCCTACTGAGTTTCATTTTTTTTCTCACCTGGCTTGGACTAGTCTGCCTACTTCTTTTCTCTGCCAGTTCGAGTTTCTTTTGGGTACATCAACTTTAATCTAATAGGATTATGTCACTTCAATGTGGACAGCATTTTGTTATAGTAGATTCCCAATCATTTACAGGACAAAGTAGTATAACATATATACATAGATATTGGTAATTTGGCTACTTTGTTTGTTTAAATTCTTACCATGCCCTGCTTTTTATTCAACATATATTTATTGAACTGCATTTTGCCAGGTATCTTCTTCTATATGTTCATATCATTTGCCATTTTTCAGACTTTTAAATTCATAAATATGCATTGATGATACTAAATGCTCTTTCTTCGTTTATTGAAAAAAAGCTTTACTACATTTTTATATAATAAATTCTTTAAAAATGTTAATACGTTGGGACCAGCACATGGCATAATGGTTATGTCACTGGACGCCCATGTAGTTGACTGCAGTTCAAGTCCTGGATCTGGTGGCTTAAACCTCATACCGGACGTTCATATGTGTGTGCACGTACAAAATCCTGAGAGAATGGAGAAGGGATTGCAGAATGACCATCCCCATGGGGAGTAATCTGCTTTCTCTCTCTCTCTGTCTCTCTCTGTCTCCAATGAGTACATGTGACCTATAGCAAAAATCTCTCTCTAAAAATAAATAAATAAATAAGTAGATAAATAAATAATTTTTAAGTTGTCATCAATTTAAGATAGATCAGAATTTCTGTAACTGCACTAAATTTGAAATTGTTTTTTAAGTAGAGCTCCAACAGGAAGATCAGAATATGAGAGAGGTGGGGGAGGCATAATCTCCTCGGATTTCAGAGGCAGATTCAAATGATTTACTTTTCACCCATCTTTATTTTCTATCAGATAACATTCATATTATCTTTCACTTATAACTAGCATCAAATCATCAGTCCTTCTGTAGATCACCCCTCGGAGTGCCATCATCCTTTGTATCTTCAATATCCATTAAGACCTTAAGCTGATCATTTCAAAACCCTCCTGACTTCAACAAACGGCAGTCATGCACAAGAAAGATCACAATCTGGTGCCTAAACTCAAGGCAAAACTCTGTGCTAAGCTTTAGGGATTTAAAAAAAAAGGAGTAATACACAACGCTTATAACATAAAGCACAAGTCCAGTGTGAAAGAGAGAAACACGTCTTATTAACTCCACAGAATTTGGCTTTGTCCATATACTTCAACTTGCGCTTCAAGGCTTCTGCCAATCCCAGTGATTATTTCTGAGACCCTATTTTGCTTGTTTTCCCAGCCATAAGTAATGTAGAGCTCTGTAATTATTATTCTTCCTTAGGTATCATTTCTTTTTTTTTTTATTTTTTTTGCTATAGGGCGCGTGCGCTCGCCAGACAGACAGAGAGAGACATAGAGACAGAAAGCGAGAAATCACCCCCCAGGGGGGATGGCCACACCGCAATCCCTTCTCCTCCATTCTCCTCTCGGGATCTTGGGCACGCACGCACACGTGCCCGGCGTGAGTTTAAGCCGCCGGGTCCGGGACTCGAACCGCGGTCGACTACGTGGGAGTCCAGCGACAAAGCCATTACGCTAACTGCTGGTCCCAGGTATCATTTCTTTATGACAATTTTTTCTTCTTCCACTGCCAAAATTTTAAGATTTAAACTTTCGCACCTAGCTTTCTGCTCTCCTCTCCACATTTTTTCTTTTCCTTAAGAATTACATGGAAGCCTGTCCTTCATCAGTTCCTGTTTGAGCATTTCCTAAATAGAAATCCTCAAAGATTCACCGTTATTCTAGGTTATCATCGTGTTTAAGTTAATAACAGTATCTGTTTCCTTATCCATTTTTAATGTAAATTAAAAATATTTTAAAATATTCATTTAAAATGGAACATTAGGAGAGTTGGGGAGTGAAAGCACAATAGGAGACAGTGCTCATCAGAAATCATAGCAAGATGCTACAGCTGCAGTCACTATCAGTTTATAAATCAACAGAGTACCACTCGTCATTGTAATGCTATTCAGCACTAGTTTTAATTGATCTATTTTTGGTCACATAATACCTCATTCATGCCCATGATCAGCCAATGGTTAAGAAAAATAACATGGGATCAGCAGGTGGCGTGGTGGTTAAGGTGCTGGACACTCCCACATGGCTGACCACGGTTCAAGTTCCAGACCTGGCGGCTTGCTTTCTCACTTTCTCTCTCTCTCTCCCTCTCTGTGTCACTCTCTCTGGTCAAATTAAAATAAAATAAATGAATAAATAAAATTAAATTAAAATAATTCTTTAAAAAAATTTTAAAAAAGAAAAATAACACAAGAAAGCATTGAATTACATGTTATTAAGGTGTATAAATATTATAAATGTGTAAAGTTAGCTCAAAATGAACTTCAGACCCATTAGTTTAATTTGTCCAATTATAACTTTTTTATGTTTCTTTTTAAAAATTTCTATTTAATCACTATACATTTTTACATTGTACAACATGGGTTTTCTCAGTATGAATACAGTGTATTAGTCATGGTAAAGACATTACCATATACATTATCATCAATAAATAATTTTTCATTTTTGTCTATTAGTGTTTCTTTTCACTGATCTCTTCCCTCTCACCCCCATTTCCCACCCTCTGTTATACTGTCTCTAGTGTTTTTTAAGTGCATAGGTGGGGCCAACAAGTAGTAAAGAGGTTAAGGTGCTGGACCCGACATGGCTAAGTGTGTGTGCGTGCATGCCCATAATTCCAAGAGGAGACTGGAGGAGCAGGGATTTTTGTATGGTCATCCCTCCACCCCCCAGGAGTGATTCTCAATTTCCCTATCTCTCTCCGGTAAGCATGTGTACCCTTATAACAAAACTAATAAATAAATAAATAAATAAAAATTTTAAAGTGTATCAGTAATTCTTGTACCTCAAAAATTGTAATAAAATAAATTAGAGGGACAATTATATCCACTTTGATTTTACTGGGAGTAAAAACTACTAACATTTACAATGTGTTATTTGTGGACATATTCCAGTAACTAGCAACCTTTTGTTTTATGCCATCATTGGAGAAGAAAACATAATAACTCTGAAAACTTTTTGCTAAATCATTTTGTTATATGTTGTAGAAACACTGGAAAGAAATTGTTTTAATTCCTGAGATTTGGCAAGATCATATATTATTATGAAAGAGACCATTCATCCAGAACGGTTGGGAAATAATGGTCAACATAAATGGTTCCTTAAGTGTATTCCTCAGAACAGTAGTTGCATAAATTTTTAAAATTTTAAGAATAATGCCTTTATTGTTTTAGGGAAAAGTTATGCATATTCAATTTAGAAGGTACACTGAAAATGCCAGGAAGAAACCTAAAAATCTACCAATATCTCACCACCCAGAAATAAACATTGCCAACTTCTATTGAACATCTTATATGAATACATACAGTATGGAAAAGAATCACTTGGGTAGGGATAAGTCATTTAAGAAAAACTGAATGATTGAGATTGTTTTGAAATAAAATTTTAAAAAAATGGAAAGCAATATTGAAACTCATAAATTTTCACCTCTACAAAAGATAAGTAAAACATCTCTCTAGCGATAAAGAAATAAAAGTTCAGAACTTTTTATACCATTTTTGAAATCTGTGTTTTACCTTTGAACTACTCCCTCAATGAAAGGTTACATAAATTCTTACTTTCTTGCTCCTACTTTCTACCTTATCCTAATTTTTATTATATTTTTCTCTTTAGATCATTAAAGCTTAAATTTATGTTTTATTCATTTATATTTTGTAACAATAACCCTCAGGTGCTTTACATCTGTATTTATTTTTTAAATAGGAGTAAAAAAGATATCGCACCACGGGTATTAAGATTAAATTAGAACTGCATTTAATCCCTTACAAATTGTCAAGTGCCAGAGAAATATTTGTTCTAATCAGGGTAATATTTCCCACCTCTTTTTACTCACTTTTTAAAATTCTCCATTCTTGTAAGATCTACTTACTATGCTTCTAACAGGTATTCTGTATTCCCCTCTTTAAGACTATTCCCCCTACCTAGAACGCCAATTCTATATCCAAAACTATCCCATTTTTTTTTTTTTTTTTTTTTTTTTTTACGTTTTTGCTATAGGGTGTGTGCGCTTGTCAGAGAGAGAGAAAGTGAGAAATCATTCCCTGCCCCCAGGGGGGATAACCATACACAATCCCCTCTCCTCCATTCTCCTCTTGAGATCTTGGGCACGCATGCACGCGCACGTGCCCGGCGTGAGTTTAAGCCACCAGGTCTGGAACTCGAACCATGGTCGACTACATGGGAGTCCAGTGACATAGCCATCTGCTGGTCCCTCAAAACTATCCAACTTTCAATAGGAAAAACAAGCCTCTTTCCTAACCTTTACAGAACCCTCCAATATTTGAGGCATTGTCATCTAAAGATGAACATTGCAAACATATTACAATAATTCACTAGGCAATTTAGAATCTCTCATATTTACTTATTGTATAGTCAGTCATTGGCTGATTACACTAATAGAATTTCCATTCGTCTATATTCTTTCAAACTATATTATAAACTCCTTGAGTAGAAGATATAAGTATTCAATTTTTGTCTCCACATTGCTTTCTGTTTTGTTATACTAGTACCACCAGTGATTCATTTTATTAGCTTCCAGAGATCAGATAATATAATCTTGCACCATAGTTGAGGAACATACAATGCTGAAAGTTAAGTTAGCAGATATTGAACTACTCTTTGCTTCCAAGACTGACAGTATTCAAAAAATAAAAAGAAATATTCCAATTACATAATTAACATAATTTACAAATCTAGAAATTATAAAGACTATTATTTAACATCTCAACATTAAAAAGCTAATTGATTCTTAATATTAAGAACCAATATTAAAAAGGTACTTCTAGGGGCCAGCAGGTGGCATGCTGATAAGGTGGTGAACTCTCACATGGCTTGACTGCCTGGACCTGGTGGCTTACTTTTTCACTTTCCCTCTCTCTCTCTGTCTTGTCAAATTTAATAATAATAATGAACTCTCACATGGCTTGACTGCCTGGACCTGGTGGCTTACTTTTTCACTTTCCCTCTCTCTCTCTGTCTTGTCAAATTTAATAATAATAATAATAATAATAATAATAGTATTAAAATAAAACTAATTCTTTAAAAACAAGTGTTTCTGTATTCTCAATATTAAAAAGGTATTTTCTGGGATGCCTGAAGATAATCTTCATGAACATAAAATATTATAGGTTTGTGGTAGGAGATGTGCTTGGAAGACTGGCATGAGTTAAATGTACAAAATCTAAAACAAATACTTGAAATTGTTTTTAAGAAAGGATATCAGATCTCAATAAATTTACTTTCATTTTCTATTCTGTTTCTCTCATAAAAATTGAGGGCAAAAATTTTAAAATTCGTTCATTTAGATTTTCACTTATTCTTTATTAAATGAAAGCTTACACTATGATATTGGTGGTAATGATGATTTTCTTTGACTAAAACAAAAAAAAATTGAGCTTCATTTACACTGAGTAATTTTCTATATTAAAATACCACTTGAGAAGTGTGTCATGTCATCTGACAAAGTCTAATATTTATGTTTTAACTCTGGGATTTTAATATCATTATATAAGTGTATCATACTGAAAATGTAGTGAGTTATATGTATAGTAACTATGGCACAAAACTGCAGTTGCACTTGGTGTTCCTGGACTATATGGATGCAAGTAACAAGAAGCTACTACTTCATTGCCAAGAAGTCAAGTTTAATTTGCTTTCTTTTCCCCTCTTTATTCAACTGGCTAAAATACAAGTTCCACTGCAAATGCAACAACCAGCAAACACAGATGCCATCATAAATATATAATGCTGCCAAGGAGGAAACCCTACATTGACGAATAACAGAACTCCCCATAGCAACTAGAAGATATTCTGGGCAGCATATTTAAAGTCTTGAGGCTATATTATAAATAAAATGTATGCATTTTTTTATAACTGAAAAATCTGGTGTTTTTTTTAACACTGACATTTATTGTTAGTCATGAGCAATTTTTCTGCCTGGTTCATATTCTTAGTGGATTGAAAAGTATTTAAATCTTTCATTCTGAACTTCTGCAATATGTAACTGCTATTAAGGAGTTCCTGCTGAGCCTGAAATAAAATTTGCTGCATTCAATAATTTTAAAAAAGCTACAAATAATTTTCACATTTTGCTAACTAGACTCAGTCTGATAACCTACTTTGATTATTAAAGTTTAGCAGCTGAATGACACTGAATAGCGCTATCAGTTGGCTTAGAGACAGACTATGATATCAACAAATATTAATAAACGTCTACTGTGCAACCAATATGTATTAAATGTAGGAGGGAGGAAAATGAAGACAGATCCTTACTCTTTAGGAATTTTTCTTCTAATCTGAATAAGTCACTAATACAAGACATTAATAAATCAAAGAACTTTTTTATTAGAGAATCTGATCTCTTGTGAATCCATCTTACTAGAAACCATTTACCCACAATTGCTCCAAAATCTGAACACCCAAAGTAAAAATTCTGAGCATTACATATTAACAGATACAATAAAAAGTGAAAGGAGATAAAGGCTTTGATCTTTAGTTTTGATTTTACATCCACAAAACTTTTGCACTGATTTTTATGAACTCTTTCCCTATCATAATCACTATGACATGTAAATGTTTTAACACTACTAATTCAAGAAGTCTCTGGGCCTCATCAACTTGTGCAGTACTTTCTCAATGAAAATATTTAGATTTGTGGATATATTTTAAAACCAGTTCTAGTTTTGCTGCCTCAAGAAAAATGCATGTATCATGTCCACCTGAAAAACCAGGAAACAAATAAAAGGTTTTCATTCACATTTTATTAGCATTTGAAAAATATTATCTACTGGTATGCAGAGATTTTTAGAATCAAAGCTTACTAAATGATTAGGCCATCTATAAGTAAACTTTAAAATATATTGAACATACAAAGGTTAATGTAAACTATGTATGTATATATGTATACAAAATACTACTTATAATATCATGTATTTCTATAAACATTTCAATATTTAATGTGTAATAACATTAAAACTATTCCTCATGTCATGAGTCAGGCTTTAAACTTTTAATGACTGCATTTCTGGAACTATTAACAAAAGTATTCTATTCCAAATGTACTAATTTTAAGAAAGTCACACATAAAAACCAAGAATATACATATGACAATCAAATATTATAATACTTGATTCAATTTTCATTAAAATATGCCTACATTTTGTAGTTTAATATATCAGCCTGCAGTTTTTATAAGTAAAATAATTTTAAACTCTAGGTGGCGTTCTTCTACAAGCTTGCAGGAGGAAAATTAAACATTGAAAACCAAGCTTTTCTTATTATCAATAATTCTATTAAAATTATAAATTAAAAAACGAATCCACCAGCATTTGAGATTGGCGAATAGAAAAATAAATACAAATTTAAAGTTTTTAAGCTGAATTAGGACATAACTAAAACCCTCAAACTGTTTCACTGAGTCTTTTTAGACTAGTCAATACTCCCTTTTAAGAAACAATTATTAAGAGAATCTCATTTAGAACAATAAGCTAGTTAGCAATACCCACCCAGAAGTAAAAAGAAAATATTGTATTTAACTATTTTTACATTTCTAACTTTCGTATTTTAAAAAACTCCTTTCAGCAAAACTCTAAAAAAAAAAAGAAAAAAAATTATCTTTCTTATATATACAAGACTGTATTTGTGCAGCCACCATTTTCAAATACATGTATTTCATTGCCCTTCACATTTGAAACAACTCTGAATACATATAAAGACAATATTAAATCTTCCAGGTGATTATCAGATACACTAACTAAAGCCAGTCACAGTCACAGGGCCTGTTTCTAAGTGCAGCTCTGACTCTTAGGTGCCACTGGAGAAGCATATATTTGTTTGGCACTGTGCCTATTTCCCAACTGCTATTAGTTTTCTTAATATCGTATATATGGTGCTATTTGCAATACTTTTTAGTAAGGCATTTTTATACACTCATGTGTTTCTTAACAATGGGAGTATGTTCTGACAAATGCATTGTCAGGCAATGTTGTCATTATACAAACATGACAGTTTACACAAACCTAAATGGTATAGTCTACTACACACCTAGGTTATATGGCATCATCTATTGCTTCCACGCTACAAACCTGTACATGTTACTGCACTGAACAGTATAGACATTTGTAACACAAGAGTATTTGTGAATCTAAATACATCTGAACATGGAAAAATTATGGTAAAAATATAGTATAAATATATATTTTTTAAATGGTACACCTGCACTTACTATGAATGGAGCATTCAAAACTAGAAATTGCTTTGGGTAAGTCAGTGAGTGAGAGGTGAACGAATGTGAAGGCCTAGGACATTACTATACTTTACTATAGACTTCATAAACATTGTACATTTCGTATGCCAAAATTATCATTACTCTTTTCAAAAATAAATTTACAGGATCAGCAGTTGGCATAATGGCTATGTTGTTGGACTCCCATGTAGCTAACCGCAGTTTGAGTTTCAGACTCAGTGGCTTAAATTCACACCAGGCATGGGTGTGTGTGTGCCCAAGATCCTGAGAGGAGAATGGAGAAGGGATTGCGTTGTGGCCACCCCTCCTGGGGGGTAATTTCTTGCTTTCTGTTTTTCTGGTGAGCACATGTGCCCTATAGCAAAAGCCTCTCCAATAAATAAATAAATAAATAAATAAATAAATAAATAAAAATAAACAAACATACATACATTACTTTACTTCATAAACTTTCATTTCTTTTTTACCTTTCTCTTTTGTAATAACTTAGCTTAAAACACAAACACACTGAATAGCTATATAAACATTTTCTTTCTTTATATCCTTAAGATTTTTTTATGTTGGGACCAGCAGTTAGCATAATGGCTATGTCGCTGGACTCCCACGTAGTCGACCGCAGTTCAAGTCCCGGACCCAGTGGCTTAAACTCATGCCGGGCGCGTGTGCGTGCGTGCCCAAGATCCCAAGAGGAGAATGGAGGAGAAGGGATTGCAGCGTGGCCATCCCCCCTGGGGGATGATTTCTCACTTTCTGTCTCTCTGTCTCTCTCTGTCTGTCTGGCGAGCGCACGCGCCCTATAGCAAAAACCTCTACAAAAAAAAAAAAAAAGAAAAAAAAAGATATTTTATGTAGTTGTTTTACTATTTACATTTTTATTTCGAAGATTATTCACTTATTTCTTTCATGAGTCAGAAAGAAAGAGACAGAGACAGAGAGCACCCCTAACAGGGTTTTGACAAAGGAATCAACCAGTCTCAGCCGACCTAGGATCATGAGCACATGTATAGCTGAGGTACTCAGGGAGCTCTGGATTTCAACCCATAACCTTCTCATGTGTGTCAGCCTCACAGAACACTGAATTTCACTGCTATACCATCTGTTCCTACCAAGGTAGTATGCACTGGTTGACACTTCTATTCAGCAGGCTGAGGCCACATGGAAGGCCTGGGATCAATTTCTGGCACACTCGAAAAGCCAGGTCCATGTATGTGAACCTAGCTATTGGGAAGGCTGAGGCAGGAGGATCCGGACTGTCTTTAACAGCAACATTAAAGAGATATACATTAGCCTAGGCCTACATAGGAGCAAGATCAACAGTATCACTGTCTCCCACCCTCACTTCTTGTCCCACTGTAAGGGGACAAGATAACAAAGTGTGTGATTAAATCAAAGGAGAAAATAATGCAGTCAAGAGATGCAGTAAATATCAAACGAAGTTTCTGACAGCATAATACACTGTTCTACAGTAAATATTTCTTGAGGACACTCTAAAATAATGATAAATAATAAAAAAAGAGCGAGCAACATAATAATTTATTATCAAGTGTTATATACTGCACAAAATGGTATGTGCTGTAATAATAATATAAGACTGGAAGAACAGTAGGTTCATCATCACCAGCATCATCACAAACACGAGTAATGAAAGCACTGTTCTACGATGTTGCAATGTCACAGGGTAATAGGAATTTTCCAGCATCATTACAGTCTTATAGACCATCATTGATTACTCTGAGTTGCCATTTCAAGAGTTGTCATTTGAGTCCAACTCTTAAAATCACTGACTATAGTTACCACCCTGGAGACCTCCATTTTATTTTAAATAGATGTGATATTGACAGTACACATTGCTATCTATGGTTTTCAAAAGATGAGATACATCTCCCTTTTCACATAATTACCACCCAAGTTTTCAGGTAATATTTAGTTTGCCAAGAAAGCAGATGAATTCATAATTAAAAGAAATTCTTACATCACTCAAATTAGTTGAGCATGCATAAGTTCAGATTTCTTAATATATTTGGAAAAGTTCATCATTACTTGGGTACAATAGATTTTTTCCCTAGCAGTGACTTATTTGCAAGATTAATGTCTCCAAATTTAACATTGGTGGCAGTAGTTTGTTGAGATAGAGGAATTTTTCAAGCATCTAAGGACTTGAAAATGAATTGTACACTTTCGCAATGTTTTCTTATATTGAAAAGCTTGAGATGTAACTGACCCTAACTGAAATTCATTCATTTGTGGCTAAAAGTGGTATGCTGTAATATGCTTCTAATCTAATTTTTCTGGGCATCTAAATCTTTCTAATTCAGGGTTTTTTTTTTATGTTAAGAAACAATGAGTATGTCTTGATATTATGCCAGCTTTCTCCTATGCTCACTGTAGTACAAAGTTCTTACCTTCTGGGACCAGTAGATGGTGTAATGGTTACGTCACTGGACTCCCACGTAGCTAACCACAGATCAAGTTCTGGACCTGGCCATTTAAACATGCTGGGCACATGTGCATGCATGCCCAAGATCTCAAGAGAAGAATGAAGAAGGAACTGCAGTGTGGCCATCCCCTTGGGGGGGGGCGATTCCTCACTTTCTGTCTGTCTCTCTGGCAAGCACAAGTACCCTATAGCAAAAATCTCTATCTTAAAAAAAAAGTTCTTTCTATACCTCATTATGATTATTACAACTAGGAACAAAAATAAGTACAAAATGTATAGGAATATACTTCCATATATTTGAATATATGTGTAACTATAGATACAAATTCATCTTGTTGAAAGACTTCTAACTCATCTTTATATCCTGTTAAAAAATCTAAGTTAAAAAAAAAGCTGTTGAGGGCAACTAATATAATTCAAATGAATTCAGCTTGACTTCGAGATAGAAAATAACAGTAATAATTCCAATATATACAATAAGCATGTATGCCCCAGTTCTTCATTATGGCATCTGGGGAAAATAGAACTACAGGAAAAAAAAAAAGAAGTAGAATGGAAAATGAGAGAAAAGATATGAAGTAGAAGAGGGAATCATTAAAAGAACACCATATCGCAATGTAAGAAACCAAGGAAGTAACATAAAGATTTCTACAGAATCATTCTTCTACTGTTTTCGAATAAACTTAATCTAGTACACCAATGTTCCTCAAATTTTAGTGGGCCTCAGGAATACCTGACAAGCTTGTTAAAACACAAATTGCTGGGATCCACCTTGTTTTTCATTTAGCAGATTTAGGATGGACCCTCAAAATTTGCATTTCTAACAAGTTCCCAAGTGACATTTGAAAACTATTAACTAGACTTTCTATAGAAAATCAATCTGCCTTGACATGTGCAACATTCTTAGAGGTGGGGAAAATTCTGGGGCTACTAAAAATGGCTCCAGCTTACATTTCTCAAAATAGCCAAGTTGCTCAATATTTAGGATACACAGGGTCTTCAAAAAGTTCATGGAAAATGCGTTTTACAAAAACTACCATGGATTTCAAAATTTTTTGTACCAAAATACTCATATTTTAACTCCATTGTCCACGAACCTTTTGGATCTCCACAGTATGACCTCCTTGACACTATTATCACATTGTTCATAATATGTGGACCAGAGATCTTGGAAATGAAGTGATTTTCTGATTACAATTTCTTTTGCCAGGAAACTAAGCAAAGAGGTAGAGTTAAGCTATTTCTGGAAGTTTGTCAAATAAATTATATCAAAATGTGCACAGCATTTTTCTTTTTATTCATTCAAATATGCACTATTTACAAGCATCACACTAGAAACTGAGACAACCATGGATGAAAATATAGGGTCTAGTTTTCCATGCTGGTGTAAGTCTCTTCCTTCTTTATTCCATTTCATTGATCTCTATCACTCTGCCAAAAAACACACAACAGGTACCAAATACCACACTGTTCTGATTACCTATGTCTGTATTCCAATCTTAGAAAAAATCTGAAGAAGCTTCTTTTTGAGGTTTTGTTTGAAAATCAGGTAAATTTTGTCAAATATTCTTTTTGTATCAACTGCTATCAGACTATTTATTTATTTTTTCATTTTCTTGGTATGATGGATTACTTAACTGATTTTCAAATACTGAATCAACCTTGCACTTCTGGAATAAATTTAACATGGTCACACTGTATTATTCTTCATATATATGTAATTTGCTAATATTTTGTGTTTAAGCTCATCAAAGTATTGGCCTGAGGGTCTTTTTTCTCGTAATGTATTTTTCTTGATTTCTAATTTTGGTATCAGGGTAATGGTATTCTCATACAAGATGGAGGTGATTCCTTCCTGTTGTATTTTCTGGAAGAGACTGTATAGAATTTGTGTTAAAAATATTTTCCAGTTTTTAATAAAGTTACCATGTATTTATCATACAACCCAGCAACCACACTTCAGTTATTTATTCTAGAAAAATAAAAATTTTACATTCATACAAAACTCACTGTACTAATGTTCACAGCTTTATTTGCAGCAAGCAAAAACTGGGAAAAAAAAACCAAACTTTTTTGTCCTTCCACAGTAAGTGGATTAGCAGATTGTGGTTCAATCAACTGAATACTATTTTGTAATAAAAATGGACAAATATTTACACAAACAACACTGAAGATCTAAAGAACATTATGCTAAGTCAGCCTCAATGAGCTACATACTTTACGGTTTATATAACATTCTTAGTGAAAAATAGAGACATCAGTGGATGACAGGCATCAGGGTTAGATGAGGGCATAAATACTAAAAAAAAAAAAACAGCAAGAGGGAGCTTTATAGTGATGAAACATTCTGTACTCTGGTGATAGTGACATGATTCTAGACACACAATACTTCATAAAAAGTTAAAAAAAAAGTCATTTAAAACTTGTAAAATCTGAATAAAGTGTGTAACTGAATAAAGTGTGTAACTGAGTAGTACTGTGTGGACTGCCCCCCTAGGGGGTGATTTATCGCTCTCTCTGTCTGTCTCTGAGGAAAGTGCACATGCCCTATAGCAAAAATCTCTCTAAAAAAGCAAAAGAAAACAAAACAAAACGAAAACAAAAAAACCCTCTCAAATAAATGTATAATGCAGTGTAACGTGGATGGTACATAGCCATGGTTTAAAAGCCCAAGAATATCCATGAGGTTGGTGACGTAGAACTTAATTATTTCAGAGAAACAATAGAGGAAAAAAATGCCAGACTGGAGCAATTTAAAGAATGGGGTGTCAGGACCAGCAGTTAGCGTAATGGCTATGTTGCTGGACTCCCACGTAGTCGACCGCGGTTCGAGTCCCGGACCCGGCGGCTTAAACTCACGCCGGGCGCGTGTGCGTGCGTGCCCAAGATCCCGAGAGGAGAATGGAGAAGGGATTGCGGCGTGGCCATACCCCCTGGGGGGTGATTTCCTGCTTTCTATCTCTCTGTCTCTCTCTGTCTGTCTGGCGAGCGCACGCGTCCTATAGCAAAACCTCTCCAAAAAAAGAAAAAAAAAAAAAAAGAATGGGGTGTTAAAAATGGATACGAGTTTACACAACCGAAGTAATCTTGCAATAAAAAAAGAAAAATGGGTTAGTAGAGGGAGAGGAAGTGTAGAAATGAAATAGGATATTTTAAAAAGAGGTAATGACTTGAGCATTCATTATTCAAAGGAAGAATCTAATCAACAGTTAAGGGGCCAGCAGGTGGTATGATGGTTAAGGTGTTGAGCTCCCATGTGACTGACCACAGTTCAAGTCCCAAACTGGAGACTTGCTTTCTTTTACTCTCTCGTGAATGCACATAACCTATATATAGCAAATTTAAAAATAAATTAATGAGGGACCAGCAGTTAGCCTAATGGCTATGTCGCTGGACTCCCACATAGTCAACTGTGGTTCAAGTCCCGGACCCGGTGGCTTAAACTCACGCCAGGCGCGTGTGCATGCGTGCCCAAGATCCTGAGAAAAGAATGGAGGAGAAGGGATTGCGGCGTGGCCACCCCCCCGGGCGGTGATTTCTTGTTTTCTGTCTCTCTCTCTCTGGCGCGCACATGCGCCCTATAGCAAAAACCTCTCAAAAAAAATAATTAATTAATTAATTAACTAATTAATGAAATTAAATAATTCTTTAAAAAAAGAATATAGTTGAAATGAAAAAGAGAGAATGCAGACTAGTAAGGACAGTGTAAAAAGAAGGGATGATGTGAAGTTTTGGAAGTAGGATGCTCTGTGGTAGAAAGCAGCAGCAAATCCATGAAACTGAAGTATGGCTAAAAAGAAAAAGAGGGTTATAGTGGTAGCTACTGAAAAAGGTAGGCCTATTCTTCTACTCTAAAAGGAAAGAGGTGAAATTGGATATAAAAATATCTGATATTGGGTGTATTTATCTGATGACTTCTTTTGTCTGTGAAACACTAAGAGGTTATTAGTTTATTAGGGCTGCCATAAAAAGTTGCAGACTGAGTATCTTAAATAACAGTAATTTATTTCCTTACAATTCTAGAGGCCGAAAGTCTGAAACCAAGATGTCAGCCTGAATGGTTTATTCTGAGGATCCCACCCTTGGCTTAAAATGGTCATCTTCTGAGTCTGCACGTGGTCTTTCCTCTGTGTCTTTACTTAAATCTTCTTCTTATAAGGACACCAGTTATACTAGATTAGGACATACCCTAATGACCTCATTTTAGCTTTATTACCTCTTCAATGACCCTATCTGATGACATTCTTAGGTGCCAGTGTTAGGACTTCAACACAAGAATTGTGGGAGAACAAAATTCCAGCCCCAAACAAGAGGCTATCTGCCAAGAGAAGGGATATAGAGCACATCAGAGGTTCAATCTGAAAAAGGTTTGAAATAGTTTTAAATATTTTGAAATGACTCTTGACTGTGGTATTGACTATAAATAAAATCTTAAGTAATTTAGTTTAAATTTTATTTAAATTAATATAGAAATGACTATTATTCAAGTAAAATAATGACTTACAAGTCAGGAAAATAGAATTTTAATCTGTGATATGCTAACATGCTATAATAGCTTGCATATTTCTAGCTCTCATTTTTGTCACAGGAAAGACATATGCATAAAAGAAAACTAGGAAGAGAACTGACTTGAGAACCCCATATATCCTGGTCCTAGCCCCTGCTATGTCACTGAGGACATTAATATCTCTGAACCTAAGATTCCCCCACTTTAAAACTGAGTACTATTAAATCTTCTCCAAAGTCCCTTCTGAAATCATATAATCCTATGAAATGAAGTAACTTGAAGTTCTTTGAGAGTAAGTAGGTTGTGGTAATAGAAAAAAAAAAAAAGATTCTTTAAACTATTTGCCCATAAAAAGATGAACTGTAGGCTTGTTTCATACTGAAATATGGGGTCTTCTATTTTTTTTCCTATAACCTATTTCCAAATCAATGTTATTCACGTGGTAAATGCTGTGTAAACAGACCTTTTACTTCACTCTGTTGGCTCATAATTCTAGGTGTAAGCTAAAGTAAGTTTTTACTTCTTTAATTATATGTAAGTATTTACTTGTCTAAACATAGATTCTAAAATAGTATTTTATCTCTAAAAAAGGTTTTGCATGTTGAAGAAAAGTTAAATGGTAGATATATTAGGAACATACACAATTAAACCACAAAACCCAAATACAGTGTCTTAAATAATCAGGTGTTTATATTTTCCCACGTAGTAGTAAGTACAGATGTTGGCAATAGCTGATGTTAGTTCCAACACTCAACAATGCCATCAAGGACACAGGCTCCTTCTAATCCATTGTCTTCAGCTCCATCTTTGGAATGAACTTTCATTATCATATTTGCTGTTTCATGGCTGCATTAAGGCTGCTGCTGCACCTCTGGCGTCTTGTTGGCATTCATGGCCAGAAGGAGGAAAAAGATGTAAAAGCACCACCTTATAAAGCTTTGACTTTTTAATTTGAAAAGAAGGCCCTCCCCAGTAGGTTTGTGTTTATTTCATTAGCCTAATTAAGTCACACCCCCCACACCTTAGTTATATATTGTCTGATGATCACTACCAGTAACATGGGACTATTTAATTTTTAAAAATTAAATAGTAATCTAGTGACTGATGGAGAGAAAGTTAGGAGGAGAAAAGGTAGCTGGACAATGTGTAGGCACTATTTTGTTTTGTTTTGTTTTCATAGCACTTGTAAATTTTAAAAGGCTAATCATATTGAAAATGTAATTTCTTTCTTTTTTTTTTTTTTGAGAGGTTTTCGCTATAGGGCGCATGCGCTCGCCAGATAGAGAGAGACAGAGAGACAGAAAGCGAGAAATCACCCCCCAGGGGGGATGGCCACACCACATTCCCTTCTCCTCCATTCTCTCGGAATCTTGGGTACGCACGCACATGCGCCCGGCGTGAGTTTTAAGCCACCGGGTCCGGGACGTGAACCGCGGTCGACTATGTGGGAGTCCGGTGATATAGCCATTACGCTAACTGCTGGTCCCGAAAATGTAATTTCTAAATTCATGTGCAGAAAGAGTGCATTCTCTAACAGGATTAGTGGAGAAGAATTATCTTTATATGGGAAGAGTTATTTTACAGAAGATTGTTAGTCAGCCTCTCATTACTCATGGTAGAATAAAATGAAAAAGACTGTAATGCAGAATAATATACTAGCATTAAGAATTATTCAAAAGATTAAAAGAAGCTGCTATTGACAATTTTCTTCCCAAACAATTCCAGTTCAATTCCTTCACAATACCCACTTGGTCAGATCCAACAGTAGTGAGTATAAAGAACTACCTATATATTGTTAAAGAAAATACATTTAAATATAATGTATATGTAAATTACAAACTAATGCTAAATAAGTATTTGCCCTGAATGAACAATTGCCTATGTTAAAAATTGATTTCTGTCTAAATAGTGTTTTAACTTTGGAAGTCCTTTCTGTTCTATTGAGACATGCAAAATATTGTTGAAGATAGCATGATTGTTTTTTGAAAAAAGAAAAATAGGGAACTAGCAGTTAGTGTAATGGCTATGTCGCTGGACTCCCATGTAGTCGACCGCGGTTCACGTCCCGGACCCGGTGGCTTAACACTCACGCCGGGCGCGTGTGCGTGTGTGCCCAAGATCCCGAGAGGAAAATGGAGGAGAAGGGATTGCGGTGTGACCATCCCCCCTGGGGGGTGATTTCTCGCTTTCTATCTCTATGTCTCTCTCTGTCTGTCTGGCGAGCGCACGCGCCCTATAGCGAAAACCTCTCAAAAGAAAAGAAAAATAAATTCTAATTATCACTAATGAGGTGATAGGATATGAGAACTATAATCATTTTGTTTCTAGACATGGTTTAAATTTTCTCATTTTTCCCCAAAACTAAAAATAGTTCAGTCGTTGTAGCTCCCGTAATACCTATTCTCCATGATCCTTAAACATTCTTGTATGTAATTTAAGTCAAAAGGTTCAGGTCCAGCAGGTGGCATGGTGGTTAAGGAGCCTGATCCTACATGGCTGACTCTGCAGTTTAAGTCTTTGACCTGGAGATTTGAAAAGCATGCTGGGTACATGTGCATGTGTGCCAAAATCTCAAAAGGAGAATGGAGGAGAAGGGATTGGGGCATTGTCATCTCCCTGGGGTTGAATTCTCACTTTCCCTCTCTCTTGCTCTCTCTTTGGCAAATGTCCTATAATTTAAAAAAGAAAAAAACAGAAGTTCAATAAATACAGCTTGTGTAAAGGTTATATTCAAGTGTTACAGCACACATTAACCTTAAGGCATCTTGTAGGTCAAAATCTCAATTATGAACTATGTTAAAACAAAAACTTCACAAAGAGATATTGTTGATTTTTGAAGAATGAAGTGTTTTAAACAAGATTTATCAGATCATCATTATAGCAGATAAAATAATTCAAACAGCCTACTAGACCCAGAGCAAAATCTAACCAGACATTATACACAAAGTGTGTACTTTGCTTCTGTTGGCTATGTATGCTATGGATTTCCTATCATCAGTGGGAAGGAGTTAACCAGAAACTGAGTTCTAAAACAATATATGCACTAAGAGTATAATAAAAAGTTAGAATCTACATATACAAGTTTAATAATTCATTGTGGTTTATTTAACAAGGTTATTTCTACATCAGATTGTGGTTTAAAAGCAGTTATTTTCTTATATGTATAATATATATATATATCTATACATAAACACACACACATTTATATGATATGAAGGGATTGATGTACAATCAGTAAGTCTTTTAAATCTCTTTTCTGTGGATTTCCCGTATTTTCTTGCTTAGCAATAAAAGGCATTTTTAGGTTTATATAAACATATTCTTTACAACCACCTTCTTAACAGAAATTAGTATACAAATAGCACTGGGCATTTGGTAAATAAGTCACAGACCAGTAAGTTCAACTGTGCAATTGTGAACTCTAATGTCAAAAAGTTTTTGAAACCTTAAGACTGGGTGATCTGCAATGTTTCCAACATGTCTTCAACTGCCTTAAGAGAGTATATGGTTTCCTTCTTACTTCGACCTGCAAACTAATTTAAAGAAAAATTCAATTAGGCTCAATATCACTGGTATGTTCAAAATCACAATCTTACCTTTACATCATCATTGAAACTTAAACTTTTATCATAATACAAAATCAAATACATTTTTTTATTCTAGTAAGAGCAAAATTATGGTTTCAAATACATTTTCATGAAAGGTTTTATCTTCTTTTTCATTGTTTTAACATTTTATTGCATACTTGGCCAATTTAAGTGTTTAGCTAGTATGGTAGCTTGCAACATCATAGACTTAATTAAAAACTATCATCTTTAGGCTGGCCCTGTGGTCTAGTGTTTAAGGAAGCTAGATCCCACATGGATGACTTCAGTTTTAATCCTGGCCCCGGCAGCTTGAAAACACACTGGGTACATGTACGTGCGTGCATGCCCAAATCCTGAATAAGGAAGAAATGGAGAAGAAGGGATTGTGGTGTGATCATAACCCATTGAGGGAGGCTCTATCTCTCTCTGCCTGTCTCTGCACAGTACACTTATCCTCTGGTAATTTTAAAAAAAGGAAATACTATCATATTCAAATCTAAAACATATATGAAAAAAGTATAATTTTTAAATGAAATTTGGCTTATAATTATATTTATATTCATAAGAATATGAATAATTTCAATATATCTGGCATCCAAACAGACTTTTCACAATTTGAAACAAAAGTACAATATAAGTGATATATTGTACTTTTTATTAAACGTTTTAAAGTTACAAGTAATCTCTAAAATTAAACTATGTTATAATTTCTTCCCATTTCTCAGATTTTTTAGTTGACTAAATGGTATCGTGCTTCTGCAGCAAAGAGCTGTCAAGTAAAACTCCATGCTAGATGCTAACATAATGTAAGCATGCTTTAAAATATGCATTTCTAGTTTATTAAATGTTATTTATTTTTTAAAAGAATTAGTTATTTAATTCCATTTGTTGTTATTATTTTTTTAATTTGACCAGACAGAGAGAAAGGGAAAGAAAGAAAGCAATCCGCTAAGTATGGGATTTGAACTGTAGTCAGTCATGAGGGAATCCAGCACTTTTAATCACCACACCACCTGCCAGCCACTGTTACTTACTTTATAAAACTAAACTAGGGTTGTCTTTTACAACGAAAAAAAATGTAATGAATCAAGTACTATCTTTATATATTTGAAAACAAATTAATGGCATATTGAATTCAAGATAGTACACATTATCAGTGGAGGAAACACGGTTGAATACCTCATGCTGATTTTAAAATGAGTTTCTTAATTAAACTGACAAGTCCTATTATCTATCAGTCTGATTTCACATAACACATTTACTAGATGAGTGTTCCTTTTAAGGGTAAAGAAATGTTTATTTTATCTATATTGTTTCCCTCTGGTAAAAGTATTGATGAACATGAAGTATAAGCACCGTCTAGTATTTTGAAGTTAACATGTAACCACTCAATGTGTTTGCAAGTGACTGATGATTCCTTCAAACAGCAATCCTGTCTTAAGTACTTAGTACTTGATTTACGATGTTTCTTCTCTTTTGTAATGAACATAATTTGGCAAACGTCTCATGACCTGTCCAGAAAGATTAAGTGATCAAGTACAGGTAACACTATAGAAGCAACAGGCTTCAAAAACTGGTAACCTGCCCCTGACCTCTGGTTACAGAGTACCATTATGATTTGCCTACTTCCTAAACCATTAGCTTCTGTAGCTGAATCTTGATTTGATAAAGTAAATAAATGGAGTATCTAGGGGAAATAACAGGGAAAAAGACAAGTTTCTAATAAAAGTCAGGATCACCTTATCTTTCTTAAGACATCACTAATTTAAAGAATTTAAATGTTAAAAATCTAAGTCATGATTACAAAGTATAGCAACCTCAGAATCACATTTAAAATTGTTTTCCTAACTTCCCTTAGTAAGTAAAGGATGTGGAGCATGCTTATTACTTCCATTATCCAGATGATAAATTCATTTTCACAAAGATTTACCAAGAACAGACAGCCTTTTCTTTTACCACTGCTTATCCAACATAAACAGGAATGATCCTAATCAGATACTTAAAGGTCTACTTTTGAGAAAAAGCTTTGATGGTTTGAGGGAGGGGTATAAAATAGGACACTATAAAGTAACATTTACTATCATTTTTTAAATAGCAAGGTAAAGATGAAAAGAGACTTTGTAGATTTAAAGTCATAATATGTATTTTAAAATATAACCTTTTTTGTTGGTTTAGACTTAAACATAATAAAAATAGGTAAGTGTGATTTTTAAAAATAAGCTAATTAAAAGGAAAACCACCTAATATGGTGTCAACATTACTGATAACCAGTGCAATTTGGAATAACACAAAATAACTTATTTCATCAAAAAAAAAAGAAAATTAGAAATACAAATATATCACTTTAAATTTTTACTAACATGAAATTATTCTGTCTATTCCAGAATTACAATGGCAATTTAACTAATTAAGTTGTAATCACTTTTTTTTTCTCAAATCATGATTTAATTTAGTATTTCCCAAAAGGACAGTAACAGAAGAACTTCTGCAACCATAAATAATACATGAATTATTTACAGACAAATTTAACAGTGTACCAAAGAAGCACTTATCTGGAAAATTGTGAGTTGATTTACATTCAAGTTTTTCATGAGCACTAATCAAAAATGCCTGCCTCTACTGAACATGCTAAACCAATTACCTCATTGAAGAGCAAGTAGTAGCCACATTCTGTCTCATTATTAAGGGTAAACTAAGAAAAGCAGTTGTTAAAACCTCATGTTCTCTAGTGTTATAAATATCTAGAAGAAATTACAATAGCAATATTTATTATGTACTTCATACTAGTTCATATGCCTAGATATGGGTCATGAAGTATCAACTAGATATCAGATATTTATCCAGTTATGAGGCTTTCAATCTTTGAAAGCTATTTTTTTTCCATATTATTTACCAGTTCTGTATTTTTACTTTGATAAAGTTCGCTTAAGTAAACTTCCATAATTCTGTTAGATTTGTAAGAAAATGCAACAGAAAAAACATGAAAATGACCACAGAACCCAGACAATACGGATATATCATTTATGATCTCTTAAGTATTGTATTCAACTAGCTTCCATGAAATGAGACTCATGATGGAATACAGAGATGGAAAGAAACACTGGATACCTACGTGGAACAAAAATGATCCTTACTTCACATCATACATAAAATCAAGTTTTAAGTTGACTGAGGATTTAAATGTACAAAAGTAAAAAACAGAAATTCTGAAGACACATGAGATTATCTTTATAGAGGAGCAAAATTCTTTTTTTTTTTCCGGAGAGGTTTTTGCTATAGGGAGTGTGCACTTGTCACACAGTCAGAGAGAGACAGAGAGACAGAAAGCGAGAAATCACCCCCCAGGGGGGATGGCCACACCACAATCCCTTCTCCTCCGTTCTCCTTTTGGGATCTTGGGCACGCACGCACGCACACGCGCCTGGCGTGAGTTTTAAGCCACCGGGTCCGGGACTCAAACTGCGGTCGACTACGTGGGAGTCCAGCGACATGGCCATTACGCTAACTGCTGGTCCCAGGAGTAAAATTCTTAATACAAAAAGCACAAGCCATAGAGGAAATAATTGATAAATTTGAATATAAAATTTTATTTCAGAAACGCTGTACATCAAAATCATGTGAGAGCAAAATTTAAAAGGAGTTAGAGACATGTGCTACACATACAACCAAAAAAGGTTCAATACCAGGAAAAAAAAAAGTCATATAAATCAATTAAAAATTACAGATTTCATGAAAGAGATATCCAAATAGCTAATACATATATGAAAGTGTTCAACCTTATTTATCATCAGGGATCTGCAAAATAAAGTATGAAATACAACCATGTATCACCAGATTGGCTGTAACTACACAGAGACTGACAGAGTCAAGTATTGAAGATGTGGAACTATAAGAACTCTCAAGCATTGCTGGTGGGAATAAAAAACTAACTTTCAATTCTTAAGTATTACCTCCTTTCAGACAGGCCAGGAAAACTACCTCATTTAAACATGGAGAACAAGGAAAAAATATATAAACTAACTCCAAAAAATTATTATACACCAAAAAAAAAACCCACCAGAAAATGGAAGAAATGAATTGTAAGGAAAATGAGTAATAACAGGAGGTGGGGAAAAAAATGACATACTTTTTTTTTTGGAAAGGTTTTTGCTATAGGGCACGTGCGCTTTTCAGAAAGACAGAGAGAGACAGAGAGACAGAAAGTCTCTCATCCCCAGGGGGGATGGCCACTCTGCAATCCCTTCTCCTCCATTCTCTTCTCGGGATCTTGGGCATGCATGCACCCGCACCCGGCATGAGTTTAAGCCACTGGGTCTGGGACTCGAACCTCGGCTGGCGTCCAGCGACATAGCCATTATGCCAACTGCTGGTTCCAAAATATGACATACTTTTAAGTGGAGCTCTAAGAGACAACTTAAAAGAAACAAAGCAAGTATTTATGATCATAATTATAAAAGCACTTCTCTTTCAAGCCAGCTGGTGACATAGTGGTAAAAGCGGCTGGATCTCACATTGGCCAACTAGGTGGTTTGAGTCCCAGACTCAGCAACTTGAAAAACATGCCAGGCATTTGTGTATGTGTGCATGTCCCAAATCCCAAGAATATAGAAGGGATTGTGACATGGCCACCTTCTCACCAAGGAGTGCTTTCTTTTTCTTTCTCTGTTTCTCTACAGTGAGTAGCTATGACCTATAGCAAAAAAAAAAATTTTGAAAAAGCACATTTCTCACATTCAAGACTGAATCCACATACTAAACAGGTATACTGTGCAGTTGGGAAAATTAACCTAAGAATAATTAATAAAATATATATAGTAACGCTACTGGATTCTAAAATTAAGTAAAGAAAAATTCCTTTGGTAACCAAAGAATAAATCACTTAGGAAAGAAAATCAGGATGGCATCAATCTTCTTGACAGCAACATTTTATCCTTAAAAAAAAAAAAAAAAAAAAAAAAAAAATAGAATGGGCTGGCTCTCTGGCAAGAGAAGATGGATCACACATAGTGACTGTGGTTCAAATCCCAGCCCATTCAGCCAGAGACATGATGGGCACACATGTGAAGAAGGGCATCACACTGTGAACAGACCCTTTGGAGGTTATTCATCCCTCTCTTTTTCTCTCTATGTGGTATATACATACTCCATCACAAATAAATTTAAAAAGAAAACAAAAAATAATAGATCAATATGTTTAACATACATATACTTAAGTAAATGTATGCCAAAGGGTATATAAACAATTAAATTGTTCTTTAAATATAAAGGCTACCGACATATTTAAAAACATGCAAGAAATAAGAAAATACGTTTTCCATGAAAAAAATTTCCTGGAAAATCTCCTAGGGATGAGGCAGTAGATAGCACGGTGATTAAGGTGCTATACTCCCACATGGTCAACTGCAGTTTGAGTCCTGGACCCAGCAGTTTGAAAAACATGCTGGGCACATGTGCACGTGTACCACAAATCCCAGGAGGATGGAAGACAAGGGACTGCAGCATGGCAATCACACCAGGGAGGGGGTGGGTGGTGATTTCTCATGACTCACTCTCTTTCTCTCTCTCCCCCCAGCAAGTGTATGCATCCTATGTCAAAACCTTAAAAAGAGAGGGGGAAAAAAAGCCTCGTAGGGATGAATTTCAGAAAACTAACAAATAAGCAGAGAAATTTCAGTATGAGATCTCAACTATAAGCACAGCACACCAACTCTGTAATATAATCTGGTTAGTTTATTTTTAGGCTTTTGAACTTCCTTCTCTATTATTCCTTGAGATACCTCTGACTTAAAATACAGTCACATACTCAACCTGCTTCTGAGATACATCATGCAATTAGTGTATCCTTCATGGTTTTTTATAATTACTTTATATTTGCTAAATGCAGAACCAGTGAAATTTCCAAATGGTAGGTATAATTATGGGAACAAATACTTAAAGATTCCTTTGTTGGGGGGGGAACTATACTAAAACTTCAAATTAATTATACACAATTATAACACATTTGATAAAAGCCCAAAGACATAAAAGTCCAGTGACAGATATCTGCTTTGTAGTTTATAGAAACAAGAATAACTAAGAAATACTGGGTCATTAGAAAAGTCAGGACTTATTTTTCTATGCAAAAATGTATCATGACTTTTCCTACGGCCCAATACAATAACATGATAACAAAATTATCAACACTAACCTGATAAGCTCTGTTTATTTGACTAGCTGCCCAACTAGCATATTTCATGTTGTCCTTTTTCGTTTTTGCACTTGCTTTCGGATTAGAAGCAATATGACTTGCTGACTAAAAACAAAAAAAGACACATCAGAAACAAGTTTCTTCTTTTCTAGTCAAGATGATAAAAAAACGTTAGGGTCATAATTGAAATGGGTAACAGCAAAGAGTTTTCAAAAATTATACTGAAATGGCTTTTAAAAATAAAGTTGAATAAAATCAAGGTTTAAAAGTGAAAACACATGTAAAAATACAGTAGAATCTATAGTATGGGGAAGAAAAAGATTATTTCAAGTAAATGTAAAATTATTTAATTATGTATCTACCATAACTTAAAAAGGTAAAAATTTTTTACCACATAAATAAAATAAGGAAGCCATGGAAGAGCATTTCATAAATCAAAAACCACTTTAGTATTATACAGGATATAACTTATCAGCTTTTCAATGTCAGAATTATAGAACAATAACAGAAGAAAGAACTTTAAAAATAATTTAGTCAAACTTGTTACATTAACAGATGAAAAAAAAAATAAGCACAAAAGGTATGATTTGACCAAAACAAGTTAAAGGAAACCTTGAAATAAAGGAGATCCTTATCTCTATCCCATTTCTCTTTTCACTATACCAAGAGTTATTAAACTATGCTCCATAGAACCAGTTCACTGCTAAAATTTGATCCACCCTCTTTTTTCTAAAAATGTATTTAGCGGACCAGCAGGTGGCATAATGGTTACATCACTGGACTTCCACATAGTCAACTGCAGTTCGAGTCCTGGACCCAGTGGCTTAAAACTCAGGCTAGGCGTGTGTGTATGCATGCCCAAGATCCCAAGAGGAGAATGGAGAAGGGATTGTGGCGGTGATTATTTGCTTTCTGTCTCTGGCAAGTGCACACACCCTATAGCAAAAATCTCTCTTAAAAAAATATGTATTTAGGGGCTGGTAGACGGCATGATGGTTAAGGTACTAGACTCCCGCATGGCTGACTACAATTTGAGCTCCAGACCCGGTGGTTTGAAAGATCAGCAGGCACGTGTGTGTTGAGTGCCCAAAATCCAGAGAGAAGGGAATCCAACTTGGCCATAACTTTCGGGGGGGTGATTTCTCATGTTCCCTCTTTCTGTCTCTCTCCAGTAAGCTCACACTCCCTATGGCAAAAACCTAAAAAAATTAAATTAAAAAGAAAGAATTTAAATGAGATTAATCTGGACTCTAGGAAAGAACCTGTACACCCAAAAATCACAGGCTAACTTTTGAATGTAATTTGTATTTCTGAGGGAAGGAAGTCAAAAATTGTTTCCTATTCTTAAATGTAACTTCTCCTTAAAAGGATCTGTCCATGTGATTCAAACAAAAGGTAATCCTTTAATACCTCATCTTTGCTAGTTATTTCATCTGTCTCTCTCTGCCAGTGAGGAATATATACCAAAATCTGATTTTCACCTCTGAATTTCTTTAATATCACTTTTTTTGGCATGATTTCAGTAAATGCAGTGGTTAAAAGAAAGACTCTGTGGGGTTAATGGCTGGGATAGAATCCTAGCTTAATCACATAGGAGTTCCGTGTCCATTTTTAGACATATTAATTGTATCTCTCTGTGTCTGTTTCACTACTTGTGAAAAGGTAATAAGAGTACCTATTTAAACAATTGATGCGGGAATTTAATCATTTAAAGCAAAGAACAGGCCAACAATGCCTGGCACATAAAGCTAGAAAAACTATTACCATTAGTTTGTGGTTAAATAGTTAAAATAGGTATTTTATTTTTAAAATAAGTATTTAGTTTATTTGGTAAAGGGACACAGCTACTATACAGCATCTCCAAGCCACTGGAACTAGTTCTTATAACATCCAGAAAAATTTTCTTGAAATTCTTTTAACCTTTTTCTAACCATATTTTCCCATTTGTCCCTAAAAATTATTTTATTTTGTTTCCTATATATTATATTCCATTTCTTCAATCTCAATTCTTTTTCACTGAGCCCAATGAAAAAACAGCCATCAAGAAGTCGATGAAAACACTAGGATATATCAAAATTTCAAAGAACTGATCTATTAAAAGTTCATTTTCCCAGTCTTTCTGAGTGCAGAGAAGTGCTTGTTTTAGATAAATTTTAAAGCTCAGCAAATTCTCCCATATCCCACAGCTCTTATTATTTGGCTTTTCAAAGCTCTTCACTTGGCATATATAAACAATAAATAGTTATATATGTCTCACACTTTCTAAACTATTTTTCTATACCATAGAGTGTTTTAATTTGACATCACATTTTAATTTTAGTAAGTCTCTTACTAGCATAGTTTAAAAATACCTCATAAAAGCATAATTTATATAAGAAATACAATGTTAGACATAAACCCAAGAATATCAAAACAATTAAATACATAATATGGTTTTGTATCTGTTACTATTTAATTTTATAAAGGAAGATTTCAATTCTGACATAAAAGATATTCACAAAGAAATATGAAACAGCTGGGATGTACTGATATTAAAAAAATAAAACTACCTTAAAAACTATTGCTCATGATTAACTAAAAGAAAAAAATGTTCATCAATAAAATACAAAAAAAAAAAAGCACAGAATGAGTGATTGGAAGGGATAGTTAAATGGATTTTAAGTGACAGACTTTGTAAAATAACATTAAACATGCACCTCAACTCACCATGTAAAGGCCAAACAAAGCTCTCATATTTCTGTTATTCAGTTTCAATGCCTGTGCAAAATACTTTCTTGAAAGTTCGAGGTTTTCAAGTCCACCTTGAGTATATTTAACCTGTTAAAAATTGCAGTGTTGAAACCTGTTTATTTTACTACTTTGAAATATAGCATGTTACATCATACCATAGGCATTAAATAATTGAAACAGAAATTCTGTAAACAAATGCAAGATGTTAAAAGAATTCACCTTAAGATTGTTAAAGCTAATCTAAAATTTAGAATACTTCCCCAAAAGTATTGTATTCCATCAACATTAAGTCACTGAGTGTTTTTTAAAACAAAAATACTGCCGTAATAAAAAAAAAAGTATAATTTCTATTTCCTTCAACTCTATGTTTTCTATTACTACTATTCTAAATCTAGACTTATATACTAAACTGTCCTTTTACATCTATACTGACATTCCTCAATAGGCTTTATAACCTTATGGTATTCAAATGTACCCCCTTATTTAGAAAAATCAAAAACCCATTTAGACTTGTATTTAGAATTATTCATTTTATTTATTATTATTATTTTTTAATTTGTTGTAGTGCATATGCATTCACTAATGAGAGACAAAAAGAAAAAGAAAAAGGGACAAAGCAAGCTGCCAAGTCCAGGACTCAATAGTAAACAAATAAAATATTTTGTATATGCCAAAATATTGGCCTTAATGAATTTCCTAGAAAATGTATTTAAAAATCATAATCGTTGTACATGTCTCAGAAGCCATTAAATGGTGACCACTGTGGTATTAATAATTTATATTAGAACATAAATACAAAAAGTACAAAGAATTCTGTTTTAAGTAGAACTTTTAATTGAAAAGTAAGCATTTTTTTTTTGTAATATTAAAAAAATTTAGGTTTTGGGCCAGTAGATGGTGTACAATTTAAGGTACTGGATGCCACATGACCAATTGCATGGTTTGAGTCTTGGGTCTGACAGGCTGAAAATTATGCTGGGAGCAGGTATGTATGCCCCAAATCCTGAAAAGAGACTAGAGCAGAAGGGACTGTGGTGTGGCTTTGGGGAGTAATTTCTCACTTTCCCTCCCTGCTCTCTCACACCCTATAGCAACAAAAACTTAAATAAAAAATAATAATAATTTAAGTTTTATTCCCACAACTCAAAGTTTACCAGATGTTTTAAATATTTATATATTAGCCTAACGTAAATAAAAATACTGTTAGTGCTGTAACAATACTCAACAGCAACAAAAACAAAATCACATACCAGTGTTATTTCTGAAAACACTTACTTCAGCATACTGCTGACAGTATAAATGGTTGTGCGGATTAGTCATCATCAGTTCCTCTAAACAAAAGGCAGCTTTTGCATAGCTAAAAAATACCAATAGAAGAAATTCATATTAAAAGTTAAAATTTTATCTTAGTTTTGTCTTAAAATAATTTTTAAATAATTTTTATGATCCTAGATATTTTATCCCCAAAATAATTTAAACAGCCTTATTAATGAAGTATTTATCACCTTAACAAGTAAGTCATAAATTTTTTAATGAAATGAACTAAAATATGGCTTAAGTTATAAGGAAGCCTATGAACAATCAATAGGTATTACATTCTAAAAATTGAGTCACTACTAAGACATCTAAACACTATTGATAATACAGGGTTTAAGACCTTAATCATATTATATATAAAATAACTTCTAGAAGACCAATAATCACTTAATAAAATGTTCGAATAGCTAACATATAAAGTAGAAATAAACATTTTATTAAATGTTTTAGTCCCAAAAAGTTCTTCACACAATATATGATAATATATTTTGTTATTTAAGTTTCCTGTCAAATATCAAGTTACAATGATGTTATACATTTCCAAATGCATAAAAATAGATCACATTAGTTTTGGTATACATTCTTTTATTATTAAATCAAGAGTAGATAAACAAAAATATTGTTGAAAACAAGAAGAGAACAGCTAGAAACGGCTTTGGAAAAACCTTCCTAAACTATGAGACTATAATTTACCTTGATATATTTTATTATATATCTTTAAATCCATGTGAATATCCTCACTATTTATAGGAAGTCCTAAAGGATATGAATACTGCAAGATGTATTCCCAGTGAAGTGATGATACTACCCAACAGAAAAATGTTACCTAAACTATTTTTGGCATTTGTCATCATTGTAGAAAGGTATCTATTTTTACGCTAGTGCATGATAAACTTACTTTACAAAATATACATATTCCAGTTTCACACATATATACTAATTCCTCACAGCTAACTTTTTAATGCACCTTTTATGCTCCATGTAGTGCTCTAACTACATTAGTTCATTTAATTCTATCAAAACACTAGCAATAGGAAATTATACCACCATTTTGTAGCTGAGAATACTGAGACAAGAAATATTGCACTCCTAATCACTATGAATACTGCCTATACATGTCTTATAAACCACAATGAAAAGCTCTGCTGGTTATGATAGTAATAAAAATTTCAGTGGTTAGGTAGAACAATGGGTATAACAGTCAAATTCAGAGTGCCAGAGGGACAAAATACACTTTAAAAACTATCAAGAATTACAGCACTTTAGATTTATGAAGGGCCTGATAGATAAATTCCCATTCAGGATCACACAGCTGTTTTGGCCCTTTTCACTTTTATACCTAAAATTTAGCATAGGTTCTTGATACACAATAGGTACTTAATAAATGACTGAAAAAAATGAATAAGACTTTATCATAAGAGAGTTTTTTTCCCTAAATGTGTTTCTTTAACTAGGATACCAAAAAAATCATATTAAGGCAAAGAATAAACGTCCTTAGAGAATAAGTTAAGAGTCAAGTATAACCTGGGACCAGCAGTTGGCATAATGGCTATGTCAGTGGACTTCCATGTAACTGACTGCTGTTCAAGTCCCGGACCTGGTGGCTTAAACTCATACCGGGCGCATATACGTGTGTGCCCAAGATCCCGAGAGGAGAATGGAGGAGAAGGGGTTGAGGCGTGGCCATTCCCCCTGGGGGGTGATTTCTCGCTTTCTGTCTCTCTCTTTCTGGCAAGAGCACGCACCCTATATCAAAAAAAAAAAAAAACAAAACAAAAAAACCCTCCACAAAAAAAAAAAGAGTAAAGTATAACCCAAATTTAATGATATAGCAATATTAAAAACACATGCAAAAAATAAAAGTGCAAATAAAATAAAATTAATTTGTACATACAGTTCTTAGAGGGCAAAAAATACGAATGTGATAAAATTGATATACTAAATTTTCTAAACATGTGAAGTTTCTATAACAATATTAAAAGGCATATAATAAGCAAGAAAAAATAAGAGTATGTCTATGTGTGTTTATTTTTAAATTTGGTAGAGGGTGCATGTGCTCACTGGAGAGACAGAGAGAGAAAGCAATCCCTCAAGCAGGATGGCCATCCTACAATTCCTTCTCTTCCATTCTCCCCTTGGGATTTTGGGTGCACACCAATGTGCCTGGCATGTTCAAGCTACTGAGTCCAGGGGTACTCAAACCATTAGTCATAAGGGATTCAGTCGTTATGTCCACCATACCATTGGCTGGCCCAACTAGAATACATTTTTTGACAAAGAGTATCCTTTATACAAAAATCTCTTAAAAATTAAAAAGAAAGGATACAATTATTCACCTATCATATTTTCAAACATTAAAAAGAACTATAGTACCTAGTGTTGTTAAATAGGTACTCTGGTAACTGCTGGTATAAAAGTAAATTGATATTATCACCCTAGGAAACCATCAGAAACTACTTATCAAAACCATAGAAAATGTACATATTATTTAATCAAGCAATTCTACTTCTAAGAATTTCACTAATAGTGAAAGTATAAAATTACCTTTTTATCTCCTTAAGAAAGTGGTTAATAGTATTAGGATACAGTGATAACATGAAACAATGTAAAGCCATTGAAATCACAACATAGATTGTTCATGGTAATAAGAAATTTTGGCAAAATATAACTAAAAGAAAGCATAAGCTATAAATGATCATTTTATTTTGTGCGTTTAAGAGTTAGGGAAGAACTGGAACCAGCAGATGACGTTATGGTTATGTTGCTGGACTCTCACAAAGTTGACCGTGGTTCAAATCCTGTACCCAATGGCTTAAAACTCACACCTGGCACGTTTGCGTGTGTGTGTGTGTGCCCAAAACTGTGAGAGGAGAAAGGAGAAGGGACAGTGGCATGGCCAGCCCCTGGCGGGGTGGTGATTTCTCGCTTTCTGTCTCTGTCTCTCTCTGGCTCTCCAGCAAGCACACATTCCCTATAGCAAAAATCTCCCTTAAAAAAAAAAAGTTAAGGAAGAATAAAAATAAAATATAAACTTTAGTAAACTTAAGATGATAGAATTATACATAACTTTTGTCTTTATACTCCACTGCATTTAATAAATTTTATACACTGGATGTTTCTTTAACTTAAAAAAAGAATGACTTGAAATGTTTTTAAATGCTTTTAATCACAAAATCCTCAAAAGGTACAAAGAAGTTTAAATGAGTATGACCTGTTTTAGGAAGAAAACTAATTTAACATTAATTTTCCTTTTACTGCATTCTGAATGTTCAGTTTCATGATATTTAAATATGAGTATTCTATCTGTTTCATGTACATAGGAAAATCATTAGGTGTGTTTATATGTGAATACATCTACACCAAACATGATTCAGGAAATAATTTCTTAACAAAAAAATGGAGAATCTCATAGACACAGTATAATAGAGAAGTAAAGAATAGTTCCTAGATTATAGTATACATTCAGTAAATGACAACTATTACTTTTATTTTAGTTCCCATTTTTATTACAATTATATAAATAACAACTTCAATCCTCTATTTCACATTATATATCAAGACCTGGGTAAAGGCAACAAACAAGTGTCTTCATTCTATTCTATTTCCTGTGTCAGCTCTTTTGTAGTATGAGAACAAGGTTAACTATTCACACACAATAAGAAAATGTGCGTGAGAATCTGATTGTATTACCTCAAAAAAAAGGGGGAAAGAAACAATGTGATATACTTCAGATTCAGAAGAACTAAGGGAAAAAAAATTATGCCTCTGGTTGGAGGTTAGCGTTAATGCTGTGATATTAGAAAACTTGCATTAAGTCTCTGGACTAATCCTCTCACACTGGGATTTCCTCCTGTCACTACAGCAATAAAAAAGCTAACAAAAACATTAAATATCCAATAAGCAAGTTCCTACAGCATTCAACATTCTTGATTATTCTTGTTTTTTTACCTAGGCAACAGAATGCTCTACTTTTGAAGAGTTCATTCTCTTAGTACTAAGACTAATAAATGCATACAATTGACAGAATTTTTAAACAGCAGGGAGTATAATGCTCTTTGTATGTAAGAACAATTTGAACTCTAAAAATTCACAATTTTGATTCACCAAAAATAACTTTAGCTTAGGAAATGCAGGCCTTTCTAATTCCAAAGAATGCCATCTATATTTAAAAGAAAACTTATTTCCCAAACAATAATAATTTAGCAAACCACAAATATCCTAGTTAAAACCATTCATACATTATGGCAAGCAGATAGCTGATTTGTTATTTTTCATTAAACTGTTGATTTGTGTCTCATTTAAAATGACATGTGATTCACACCTTCTCACCAATCCTTCAGTTACCTCACTACCTTCTGAACTTAAGATGATGAAAACTGCGCTTTTAACAAAATGTTATGTGCATTTAACTACTCACTCATGTTCATTGATATAAAGTTCTGCAAGTTCATGCCAGGCTTCCTGGTCTCCAACAAATCTGATGGGAGAAAAGAGAAAAAAAAGTAAGTGTGTAGATATTCTGTAAATGAACAGCATGGAGGCAAACAGGAAAATTGAATGCAAATTCCATTTTAATTAAAAAAGATTTATCAGAATAACAAAACACAATCCTCTTGTAAAACACTCACTGTTCCAGATACTCATTCAGTTCCCGAATGGCCTCCACATTTTTCCCCTGGGCTTTTCGAATGGCAATCTTACGCTTTCTTGCAGCCTATGGGTTGACATTAATAAAGGATTAGGCTCTCATGATTCCCTGGGTTTTTGTAAAGAAGGTAATTTGACTGTGCAAATTATTATCTCAATGCCACTGAAATCCCATTGTAGAACTACTGCTTAGTGGGAGTTTATAAACATACCCCATGATATCCCACTGGGGAATTCAAACATTCCTCTAACAATCACATATGCTTTACTTTTGATGCATACAATGTATGCATCGTTTCATCCAACTAAATAACCGTCCAGATTCTGATAATTACAAGCCAGCAGGGAATCCTAATCTTTATCCAACCTAAAGTCCTTTACTCTGTCTCATTCATAAGATCTGTATTTTAAGAGGTAGAGGGATAGTGGAGATTAGGGAGGAAAAAAATCTCACTATGACCACTTTAATGTCATAACATATATATATGGCTTTGGACAACTTTTTAAAATTTTAACAGGAAACCTACCTATGACTCTTTCAAAATAATATTAAGTCCTGAAAGAAATATTTTATAATAAATGAAACATTTAAAACCTGTATTTTATAGTTTAAATGATAAATATAAAAATCAATGCCATTTTTTTATGTATTCATCAAATATGTATCAGACATTTATTGTTTACCAGGTACTGGAATAAACAACGAAAATGCAAAGATAAAAAAGAAATAAATAATTTTTCAAGGAGCTCAGTCACATGTGAAAGACATGAGGGGAAAAATTTAATGCAATAAAAGAACGATAGAGATATTACAGTGTTGACAACAATGAGGAGATCCTAATACATGCGGTGGAAGTCTGGAGGAAGTAAAAGGACAGGAGACAAAGAGGACCCCAGTTGTGATACTGTGGTGAAACAGGGTAAAAAGACATTAAGAAAGCAAAACTGGAAGTTATATGGGGACACTGCAGACTAAGAACATATTTGCAAAGGTATAGGAAAAAGCAGCACTGTATGTAATCCACACAAATTTGAGGAAGAAGTCAGGAACTGAAGAGCACTTTATGAATTATTAAATTTATATTCCCCTCTCTAGGTTTAATTCAAATATAGAAGAATAAACAAAAAACACTGTAACAAGGGCTAAGTTAAGCTTATTAATTATAAATCTGATTTCCTATTGCTTTATATAATACACATTTCACAAACTATAGACAGGAGAAGTGAAATAGATGGGGCCTTTTTAGAGAAATAGGAGCCACACACCCTGGGGTAAAAGGGCCAGGAAGAGTGAATGGTTTGGCTCTGGAGAAATAAAAGCAAAAAGATTTGAGAAATCAAAATTTCCCAATAAAGAAATAAGGCAAAGAGCAACATTTAAAATAATAGCAATAATAATACTTTGGGAATTAATATAATTAGAAAAATGTTTTAAAAATGTATTATCCTTGATTATTAAGTCATGCTAAAGTTTTAGTACAATGCCTGATATGCAATACACACACTCAAATACTTTTAGAGTAATTTTACAATGTAAACAATAAATTATTACATGCCAAAATAAATGTGATTAGCTTAAAAAGTCTCAAGAATGCAGAAGAAAAGTAAAAGTAAAATTCTGCAAGTAACTCAAGATCTAAAGCCATTAGGAATGTACTAAACTTAAAATGGGGTCCTTATCCAAATTCTTCTGAAAACAGATGAGGAATACATTAACATATAATCAAGAAACTGATTTCTTTGAACAATATAATACCTGAATTGACTAATACAGATTATCATTTGAAATATAATTTAGTTTACTCCTTTTATTTTTCATGATTTTACTTCTACAAGCAATACAAGAGAGTAGAGTCTAAATTTTGAAATCAAAAAGGTAATAAATTGAATTCCAGCTCTTGTCTATTACCAACTTTCTTAACCTCTCTGAATTTCAGTAATATCATCTACCTCCACATATCAATGTAAAGCAATTAACATAATGCCTAGCATATAATGATATTAAATATGAGTTATTTTTCTTTTTTAATTGGTCTGTGTTTAACATTTACGTTTTAAGATTTACGGGACCAGCAGATGGTGTAATGGTTACATAGCTGGACTCTCACACAGTCGACCACCCAGAACCAGAGGCTTAAAACTCATGCCAGGCATATGTGCACACATGCCCAAAACCCTGAGAGGAGAATAGAGAAGAAGGGATTGCAGCATGGCCATACCCAGTAGTTGGGGTGGGGGGTAGTGGTGGTGATTTCTCACTTTCTGTCTCTCTCGTGAGTGCATGTACCCTATAGCAAAAGTCTCTCTTAAAAAAAAAAAAAAAAAAAAAAAAAAAAAGATCTGCACATAGCTCTAAGATCTTTAAAGGACTGGAACAGACTTGCTTTGTTTACTATTTACGTTTTGCCTCAATCTTTATAGGAGTTAAATCATCTGAGATGAGATACTGTATAATACAGACATAGTGAAAATCTGTTGAAAATACTGGAATCTAACGTCACATCTTAGACAAAAAAAAGTCAAAGTATAAATATGAACAGCAACTAACACATCCGCAGTCAATTTTATCATTTTTCATTGCACTACTGTCCTCATATTTATCACACCTTTTGCTTTGTAGAAAGCTGTATTTTCACTGTAAGTCAGTGGCAAAGTAAAAAAAAAATCTAGATCATATAATCTGTTCTTTTATCTAAACATGCTTTATTTACTTAGATCAAAAGATTTTTGCTTGCTTTTTTTTGGAGAGGTTTTTGCTATAGGGCGCGTGCGCTCGCCGGACAGACAGAGACAGAAAGAGACAGAAAGCAAAAAATCACCCCCCCAGAGGGGATGGCCACGCCGCAATCCCTTCTCCTCCATTCTCCTCTCGGGATCTTGGGCACGCACGCACACACACCCGGCGTGAGTTTAAGCCACCAGGTCCAGGACTTGAACCGCGGTCGACTACGTGGGAGTCCAGCGACATAGCCATTAATGCTAACTGCTGGTCCTGCTTGCTTCTTTTTTAAACCAGGGTGCTAGACAGTAGCGCAATGGCATCACAACCCTTTGCAAGGTTTATTCACATGGGAAGGTTCCAAGTTGAAATGCTGTGACCTCCTAAACATAAAGGGCATGAGCATGCCCATAATCTGGGATTGGATAAAGCCAGGGTTAGATCACAGCAAGAAAGCTTATTGGAAGTACCTCTCTCTCCCGCTCACTGAAGAAAAAAATCATTAAACTTAAAAAACAATTAACAGGGAACCAGCAGTTAGCGTAATGGCTATGTCGCTGGACTCCCATGTAGTTGACCACGGTTCGCATCCCGGACCCAGTGGCTTAAAACTCATGCTGGGCGCGTGTGCGTGCATGCCCAAGATCCCGAGAGGAGAATGGAGGAGAGGGGATTGCAGTGTGACCATCCCCCCTGGGGGGTGATTTCTCGCTTTCTGTCTCTATGTCTCTCTCTGTCTGTCTGGCAAGCTCGCGCGCCCTATAGCAAAAACCTCTCCAAAAAAAAAAAAAAAAAACAATTAACAAACTCAAAATACACTAAATTATATCATCCTTTAATCAAGTAAGGAAAAGGCGAGATGTCTCATTCATTCTTTCGTTCCCAGTACCAAGCATACTGCAAGCACTCAACAACTATTTTCTGAAAGAATAATAAATGCACTTGCGCAGAAAGAAGATTCTTTTAAAGCTTGAATGAATAACCTCATTCCTATAATAGATAGTAAGAAACATGGAGGCATAGGACAAAATGATTACATAATGACATTTTTAAAAAGAATTATTTAACTTTATTTATTTTATTTATTCATTCATTTATTTTTAAATTTGATCAGAGAGAGAGAGAGAGAGGGCAAGTGAGAAAGCAAGCTACCAGGTCCAGGACTTGAACCATGGTTAGCAATGTGGGAGTGTCCAGCACCTTAACCACCATGTCACCTGCTGGTCCCTACATAATGACATTTTTAAAAGAGGGTATCACTATATTGCCCAAGCTGGCCTTGAACTCATACTCCTGCTTCAGCGTCCTGAATAGCTAGGATTATAGATGTGCACCACTGCACCCAGTTACCTGTTCCTTTTTGACAATACAAAGAACAACAACATAAAAGCTGGAGTTGCAACTATAGATAGCAATGAAACTGGACCTTCTCATCTTTAAGATAATATACTAAAGTTGCTTGGGGAAAAACAAAACACAAACAGTGGTGCCTTCTACACAGTAATTTACCTATTTAACAGTCTTCTGCTAGACTCTATTACTTCTAGGTCTTATATGGCTCTGTTTTTCTCCCTCAATGTCTAACAGCGTTTTTCAAAGGACAAAAACAGAAACAGAATCTTTACTTTTAGTAATGCCAAGAATTTGGTAGTTTTTGAGAAGTACTCAATAAATGTTTAAAGAATGAAAGGATGACTGAAAAGAGGCTACATAAAGATAATTTTTGATAAATGATACATTTAGCAAAGCTTAGTCACCTTATTCTAAAATGGTTACCTAATTACTAATGAATATATTACCATTTACACATATTTGAAGGGGAATCATTGGGATTTCTCTTTTAGCCAGTCTTAAGAGTCATAAAAAGCCATAGAGCACAGAAGAACACTATGAAGACAGAGTAGTATTTAATTACATACAACCTTATATTCTCAACAAGTGAGAAAAGCTTTTTTAAAAAAGCTCCAATTGATCCGAGACAAAAGTAAAATGTTTGAATCGTAATTTCAAGAAAATGACTTCAATTACTAATCACTAATTTTTAACCAAGTTAAGAAAAATATATACTGGGGCTGGCAGGTGGCATGGTGGTTAAAGGCGCTGGACTCCCACATGGCCAACCGTGGTTCAAGTCCTGGATCTGGGGTCTTGCTTTTTCTCTCTCTCTGACTCTCTCTTTTCTTTCTCTCACTCTGTCACTTTCTGGTCAAATTTATAAACAAATAAATAAATAAAATTAAATAAAGTAGTTCTTTAAAAAAAAAAAGAAAGATTATATATACAACTGAGAAACTGCAGGAACTTTCATTTTATTTTCTAATATCAGGCTAAATGGAAAAGTGACTACACAGACTCTTCAAAAAGTTCATGGAGAATGTGTAAGAAAAAACTATGAATGAATTTCACACTTTCTTGCACTAAAATAAGCTCATACTTAAGTCCATTTTTTTTCTATGAACTTTTTAAAGTAGTCTCAAATCTTTGAAATTGTGGTAAGTCTTACTGAAGAAAGTACATGAGGAAAATCTGTAGAAAAACAGTGCAATTTAAAAGGAATCATTTCACTAGGAGAGATGACAAAGCAACTACAACAGTTTAGACTAGAAAAATATTAAAAAATTTTCCACTTTTAACTGTCTTTTTATCAATAGTATCTAGATAAATAGCTATTTCTTATTTTTTATTTTTTAGTAAGTAGGCTTGTAGCTGCCAAAACTTTTGCCTTAACTTTCTATATTCTAAGAATCCTGGGACATAGTGGTTAAGCTTCAGACTCCCATGGGTAGACTGCAGTTTGAGTTCCACAGCTGGCAGCTTGCTTTCTCTCTTTCTCTCTCTCTGTATCTCTCTTGGTGAGTGCATATGTTCTGTAGCAGATTAAAAAAGAAATTCGTAAAAATATTTATGATTCACACATCACAACAAAAAAGTAACCCTAGGAAGTTTCCAGAGAAAAATCTCTCTGAGGTAGGAAGATATTAAAAACGGGTCTATAATTTAAGTAAAACACCAACTGATATAGATGACTATTACTACAGAATATCAAAAGGACTAAGCAGAGATGGGAGATTTATGACCAATACCTAGGATTAATGTGCTCTAGAAACTACACACTTTAATATAAACTATTTCCCATGATAGTATAAATAATTTATTTAAAATGAATCAAGTTACTGTTTTTCGATTATTAAGTATCTTTTTATCTTAAAATACAGTTATATACATTATAATTTTTAAATGACTACGTTTAAACAAATATTTATCAAATAAAGAAAAAAGACTTCATGTATTGTGTTCATAATTGTGTTCATATAACAATTTTTCCTTCTATTAAAGGAAAAAATACTACCTAAGTTTTGTCTAAAAATTAGTATTTTCTGGGAAACAGCAGATGGTGTAATGGTTATGTTGCTGGACTCTCATATAGTGAACTATGGTTCGAGTCCTGGACTCAGTGGCTTCAAATTCACGCTGGGCACATGTGCGTGCCTGCCCAAAATCCCAAGAGGAGAATGGAGAAGAAGGGACTGCAGCATGGCCATCCCTCGACCTCGGGAGGGGGTGATTACTTGCTTTCAGTCTCTCTGGCGAGCACATGTACCTTATAACAAAAATCTTTCTAAAAATAAAAAATAAATTAACATTTCCTTTTAGCAGCCATATATAAAAACAATGGCATAAGACATTAAAATGACTGATATTATTGTATAAAGTCTCCCTATAACTTTTCATGCAGTAAAGTTAACTGTGAGTAGCCAATATATTATATTAAACTGTTATTGGCATTTAAAAAAATTCACTATGGTACTTTTTTTCTAAGGAGAGATTTTTGTTATAGCATGCATATGCTTGCCAGAGAGACATAAAGACAGAAAGTGAGAAATCACCCCCCAGGGGAGAATGGCCAAGCCACAATCCCTTCTCCTCCATTCTCCTCTTGAGATTTTGGACATGCATGCACACGGGCCTGGTGAGAGTATGAAGCTGCCAGTCCGGGACTCAAACCATGGTCGACTATGTGGGAGTCCAGGGAGGTAACCATTATGCCATCTGCTGGTCCTTCACCAGGGTATTTTTAAAACATCAGTATTTCATAGGTATCTTCAGCATAAATTTTCTGTCCAATAAATGATATCACAATTAAAGACGATATCTTAAATAAAACAAAATACACACATACATACTCGTATCTTCTTATGGATACATACAGCAGAAGAAAGCAAAAAACAAAGTATCCTCTGTGATTCCATAAACTAGTTCCTGAGATACCTTCCTTAATTTTTCATTAAGATAATTATAAATTAGCTACATGAATTAGTCAAATTAGTATTACATAAACTTCAAAATATTAGAAAAACACTGAACTCTCCAGAGCTTTTATTCAAGCACAGTCTATTCTTTCAAAGTTCAACTGATCCTTTTCTTTTTTGTTTTTAAAGAATTACTTATTTTATTTATTATTATTATTTTAATTTGACTAGAAAGAGAGAGAAAGTAAGAAAGCAAGTCACCAGGTACAGGAGTCAAAGCATGTTCAGCTTTTTGGGAGCCCAGCACCTTAACAACCATGCACCTGCCAGCCCCCATCAACTGATTCTTTTCTAATAATGTATCTCCCAGAAGTCAAATGTTACTGGAGAGTCTTAAATTTATTTAAAATAAAATGTGTCCCATAATGAATAATTTTTTAAAAAATGGTTCCGTGTGTGTGTGTGTGTGTGTGTGTGTGTGTGTTTATATATGTGTGTATATATATATATATAAAAAACTGTTATTTTTTCAACTAATTTATTTCACCTTTTCAATTAAACTTTAGATTATCTTCAGGAGATTGTGCAAACTTACAGTGTTAGTTGGATCTTCTTGTAAAATTCGATCATATAACTGTATAGCATCATCATACCTGTAAGAAAAAGAAACATCAAGAATTTTACCTAAAAATATTATTACCTAAAATACAGTAGTAAATAGTAAACCCACAAAAAGATTAAACTGGGTAGACTTTAAATACATTTATAATTGTTACCCAAGTCTTCCCAGCTATATCTAACAGTAAAAGTTTATTATAGTCCCATGTATTTTTAAGAAAAAAAAATCATATATAAAGTACTTACAGAAAACTAATTTCAAAAATATACCAATTCAATTTGATCTCAATGCAAAGGTGAAAAATAGCAACAGAGGTTGAAGAGACCAAGTACAGAATCAGAGGTAGATATGGTAGAACTGTTGTCATTAATGGACTGGGAATTTAAAGAATGATGTATATGTTCATGACTCTAGTAGACAAAGTGAGTAAGATGCAAAAACAAATGGGTAATATAAACCAAAAGATTAACAACTCCAAGATGGAATCAAAGGAAATGCTAGAAATCAAAAAACACTGTAACAAAACTGAAGATTGTCCTTGATGGGCTTATAAGGAGACTCCACATGACCAAGGAAGAATCAAAGAACTTGAGGAAATATCAATAAAATCTCCTAAAATTGAAATGAAAAGAAAAAAGTGAATATAAAAATGGAACAGAATAACTAAAAAACTGAACAATTATAAAAGGTGCAATGTATGTGTAATGGGAATACCAGAAAACAAGACAAAAAGGAACTAAGGAAATGTTTGAAATAATAATTAAAAAATTTCCAAACATATCATAGACATAAAACAGATCAGAGAAACTAACATAAAACAGGATAAACATTTTAAAAAATCTTCTATAATAGGCATATCATATTCAAACTATATGAAATCAAAGAAAAAGAGAAAATCTTCAAAGGAGCCAAGGATAAAAACACCTTACCTATACAGGAGTAAAGATAAGAATTACATCAAACGTCTCTTCAGAAACCATGCAAGAAGAGAGTGAAGTAAAAAATGTGTTTATAGAGAAAATCGCCAAATGAAGAATTCTGTCCCAAAAAATGTCCGTCAAAAGTGAAGGAGATAGGCCAGCCCCATACCTAGTGGTTAAGGTAGCCAGACCTCACATGCCTGATTGCACAAGTTCCAGTATCTTGAGAAACATGACTGAGAGGTATATATTCATGCCTTAAATCTCAAAAGGATGGAGAAATGGAGAAGGAATTGCATTGTGAACACACCCCATCAGGGGACCTTTTCCCTTGCTCGTTCTTGCTCTTTCTCCCTCTCTTTGTCTTTGGTGAGAATATGAACCCTCTGGCAATTAAAAAAGTGAGGGGGCAGACATTGTGCCTGATGGTTAAGGCAGTCAGATCCCACATGACTAACTGTATGATTCTGGCCTCAGAAACACTGTCTTGAGAAACACGGCTGAAACATGTGTATTCATGCCCAATATCTGGAAAGAAGGGAGAGATGGAGAAATAGGGATTGCAGTGTGATCAATTCTTATGGGAGGTAGGGAAGCACTTTTCTTTCTCCCCCCTTTCTCTCTGTGTCTTTGTCTCTCTCTGGTGAGCACATGAGCCCCACAGCAAAAAAAAAAAAAGGAAAAACAAAAAGTGAGGAAAAAACAAGACCCTCAGACAAACAAAAATTGAAGAATTTTAAAATAACTAGAACACTGCTTGGCAGTTTCTTACATAATTAAACATATATCCACCCTGTGAACCAGAAATTCCATTCCTAGATATTTATATAATAGGAAAACATTATCTTTTTTAAAAAGTTAAAAAGAAAACTAAAACCAACCAATTGAAAAATAAGTAAAAGATCTGAGTAGACAATTCATGAACAGTTAATAAGAGCCAATATACACATGAAAAGATGTTCAAAATCTTTAGCCATAAGGGAAATTCAAGTTAAAATGACAATGTGATGTCTCTACCTGTGTACCAAAAGGGCTAAAATGAAAGCCTGGCAGCATTCAAAATTGAGATAAACATGAAGTAACAAAAATCCATGCATAATGCTGATAGGCAGGCAAAATGGTAGTGCTAACTGAAGAAATTGTTGAGCAGTTTCTTAATTAAACTTACACTGGGCATATGACCAAGCAATTATATTCCTAAGTAACCCAAGAGAAATGCTATCATATGAATGCTTTTGTTCCTCCAAAATTTCTGTTGAAATCTAATCCCAAATATGGTAGTATTAAGAAGTAGAATCTTTAATAGAGGATTAAGTCATGAGAGGACAATCCTCTTGTGAATGGCATCAGTGTCTTTATAAAAGAGGCTCGAGAGAGATGTCTGTCCCTACAATGTGAAGCTGCAGTGAGAAGGTGTTATTTTGGAAGCAGAGAGTAAGCTCTCTTTACCAGACACAGAATCCACAGGTTTTTGATCTCTGACTTCCTAACCTGCAAAATAGTGAGCAACACAATTCTGTTGTTTATAAAGTATCCACTTCAAGGTTTTGTTATTGTAACTCAAAAACAATTGAGCTAAGAAGTAAAAGCATTATGTCCACAAAACAATTGTATGTAAAGTTTATAGCAGCTTTATTCATAATAGCCCCAAACTAAAAATAAACCAAGCACCCATCAAGAGAATGGATTAAAATAAACTATGGCAAATTAATACCATAAAGTACTATTCTGCAATAAAAAAGGAATGAATGAATCATACACACATTAACAATAAAATAAAAATATTACACTCGGCAAAATGATTTCATTTATAAACAATTTCAAAATAGACAAAACTAATCTATAATGATAGAAATCAAACCAGTGGTTGCCAGGAATATGAGGCATAGAATGTAAAGGCAGGCAGAAGAACTGTGCGATGACACAAATGTTCTATATTTGACTAGGCTATAGTTACATGATTGTGCACATTTATTAAAACCCATTGAACTGTATAGGGAACTTCAAAAAGTTGATGAAAAAGTAGAATTAAAGTTCATGTTTGGTGTGCAAAGATCTTGAAACCCATGGAGTTTTTTCGTACTATGCAGTTTTTTCATAACATGCACTTTTTGTGAATGTTTCAAAGCCTTCTTATACACTTTAAAAAAGTGCATTTTTGTATATAAAGTCTCAATAACGTTGATTTTTTAAATGGCCAATTTTTATGAAGATAAATTTACAAGTAAAATTAAAGACTAAAATTAGCATTTGAAAAACTCTTAAGAGATTTAAGATAATAAAAGATTAGTTTTTATTTGTGAAGAGAAAGATAAAAGAATAGCCATATTCTCTGTTCAAAGAATAAGAATTAAGAATTCTAGGAGACTAAACTGGTACAACCTTTGGTGGGCAATCTAACATTGCATATCAACAGATTTAAATGTAAGTCCTTTAAACTAGTCACAATGTTTCTAGGGATTTGTCCTAAAGAAGTTATTCAGGATATTCTCGAATTTCATACAAAGTTATCTCCTGAAGTGAAAATAGCTAAAGCAAAAAGAAGAAAAGCGGGTAAACAAACAAAAAAAAGCCTGTTAGAGGATATATTTCTAATTTTGGTGTTACAACAAACATTGTGGAGTGTTTCTTTGTATGTACAGTTCTGTATTTCTGATTAATTAGAAGAGCTTTAGAACAGATTATTAGAATCGCCGAACAGCAAGAGTAAATTTACAACTCTTGATACACAGACTATGCTGCATTCTAATTACCTGATATAAGTGACCGTCCCATCCCATTATTATGAGCATAAATCTTATACTCTCCCTGTTTTTCCCATGAACACCCTCCTCATAATATACATTCAACTTCTCCTAATTATTCCATATAGATAGGCTGTGGCAATACATCAAATTCAACAATGTTTTTCCACCTAAACCTACTTCTTTATCCTATTTGTTTGGTTGATGATGCCTAAGCATTCATGACAGAAATCCTAAAATGATTCTTGATCTTTCTCCCTTTCTCCTAAAATACAAATATGACCCATTTTCTACCTATTTTACCTTCTCTGAACTATTCTAATCTCTGCACAGTCTGCCACACTTCAAGTCACCGTTCCCTCTTTCACAGACTAGTGCAATAGTCTCAAAAACTGTTTTGTTTTCACAATGACTAACTCCACACGCATACAACTGAAATGATCCTGCTGACATATCCAACCAACTGCTACTCTTTCTTTCTTCTTTTTTTTTTTGAGAGGTTTTTGCTATAGGGCGCATGTGTTCACCAGAAAGACAGAGAGAGTGAAAGTGAGAAATCGCCCCCCATGGGAGATGGCCACGTCGCAATCCCTTCTCCTCCATTCTCCTCTTGGGATCTTGAGCACACATGCACACGCGCCCGGCATGAGTTTAAGCCACCAGGTCCGGGACTCGAACTATGGTCGGCTACATGGGAGTTCAGAGACATAGCCATTATACTAACTGCTGGTCCCTCTTTTTTAAATTCCTGATTTCCTCATACTTTTCTTTACTTGAAACTCTTTAGTATGGCATACAAAGTCCTAAACAATATAGTATCTGCCTGCCTCTCTCTCCTGTTTCAACCTGAGCCACGTGCTCGATTCACACCTTCATTACAACCATAATGAACTCATATTCTCCTGGATTTACCCACAGATGTGCTTTAGAAGTTATCATGGAAGAATAAGGGATAGGCCAAGTGGGTTCCATCTGTGCTTCAATAAATTCCACCAATGCTTCAACAAGAACAGACCATCTTTTCTCTTTTTTCCATCTCTAGATTAAGTATAAATTTGAAAAAGGGGTCCTGTTTTTTTAAATTCCTGGACTAGATGAACAAGGTGCCTTCCATTTGCTTTAAGTTAGTGAGTGAGAGAGAGAGAGAGAGTATGATTCCCAAAACAACCCTGAGGAGTTATTAATATCTTTATTTTACAAAGAAGGAAAGCTAAAAAGGCTTAGAAGTTAAGTTATTCGTCAGATCAAAAGCTAACAAATGCTAAAACTAGGATTTCTAGCCAATTCTTATTCCAAAGCATGATCTCACTGCACTAGGCCAGAGAAGGCAAATGGATTACACTCATGTCAAATCCTATTTACAGGGAGTAACTGGCAGCATTTATTCTGGGAAACACTCTGGCACTATTCTGGAGCTTGGATGCAAAAGATTTTGCACAATTAATGATGTGTCATGAGTGTAGGAGCACCTAGACATAAGCTTCATTTTTGTCATTTTTAAAGGGGATCACACTGTTCACAAGAAATGGTTACCTTTCCATGGCTTCAAATCTCATGCCTGTTAATCGCTTGACTCTGTGACTTCCAGGGAACTGTCTTCTTAACTCCTGAAGACAAAACTAAAAAAATAATTGATAAAAGACTTGAAGAGAAGTAATTACATTATCTCATAAGCTATTAGGCATCGCCTATAGTATTCAATATACTTCTTAAACTTCCTTTAGTGTCATCTAATAACATGGAGTGAAGTTAATCAGTAATGAATAGTGGGGTGAAAGAACTATGAAATTATAGTAAAGGTAACAATCACTTTTCAGAAACTGATCAAACTCTTAGATAGAACAATGAGATTTGTTAATAACTCTTTAAATACAATAACCATATTATCCTTCTTTTAAAATTGCTTTCATAATGAGCCAGGCCCCTATATAGATGCCAATGACAGGTTCTTTTTCTTTCCAGTTATAGCATAAGCATTCTCCTGGTAAGAATTAAGTTCCTTGGTAATCATCTCAAGTTTTCAGCAAATAATATTAATACTTTGATTAGTTCTGTCCGGTTGAAATCAGGTATTAATTAGCTATCTTTTTCAATCAACAAATTCTGATTTGGGGTCAGAAAATACATGTACCAAGCCTACTGAGCACCATATCCTTTGCTATTAGGACACATGTGGTCACCATAAAAACAGAGACAGAAAGCAAGAAATCACCCCCTGGGGAGACAGTCACACTGTAGTCCCTTCTTCTCCATTCTCCTCTCGGGATTTTGGGCATGCATACAAATATGCCTAGGGTGAGTTTTAAACTGCTGGGTCTGGGATTCAAACTGCAGTCAGTGACCACTATGTCACTTCTAGCCCCAAGTACCAATATCCTTTGGAAAGGTATCCATAATCCACACATTAGCTTGACTAAATACATAATCAGTATCTACTGAGTAAGCATGTTCTCAATAACATATGAGGGAATATGAGTCTTAAAAGTGCTAGAAATGTCATTCAAGTTCCCTAAAGGATAAGTGACCAAAAAACAAAAAAAAGTCTTTAACTAGCAATGAAATAATTAAGTAATAATAAAATAAGTTTTAATATGACCTAGATATATAGCTTCCAAGTCTGTGGCTAAAAATTAGTCACACTAAAAAAAAAAACTTCAAGTTAGTCAAAGAGAAGATTTGTTCATTTATTTCACTGACATCATGAAAAATTTCTAATACTCGGCTAATCAAGCTAAACGTGAAGAAAACCTAAAACATTTCTAAAAATACTGCGTAACAAAAAAAAGTTACTGTCTCATGAGTTCTCCTGCAGAACCTTTTAATATGATCTGATTTGACCTCCAACTTGATTAAAAGGTATTTGGCTATCTTTTTTTTCTTTTTTAAAAATGACCAGAGGGCATGAATGCTTGCCAGAAACAGAGACAGAGAAAGGAAGAAAGAACCCCACAATGGGGTGTGGACATCGCAATCCCTTCTCCTCTACTTCTCCATCCTTTCAAGATTTGGGGCATGCACATACATGTACCTTACATGTTTTTCAAGCTGCCAGACCTGGGATTCAAATCACATAGGATTTGGCTCACTTAACAACTAAGCTATAGAGCCAGGTCACTATTTGGTTTAAAAAAAAAAAAATCCAAAATTTTTCTCAAAATATAAGTGTTGCCTCTTTAGATATTAAAGAGATTACGTCGCATAGGTTCTGAAGGTAATCCAAACAGGTTTTGTGGAGTATTTTTACACTGACAACTCAACTGGAATTATGTATACAGCCAATCCAAGGTGATGACCCAGTAAGGACAAGTGTTAATTCATACATGATGTACTCCTGTATTTGTAATTTTTTGTTTTTGTGTATTTCCTTTTGGCTTAAATGAGGCTACAACATGTAGAAGTACATAAGAATTCAGGATGATAGGAACGATATTTGTAACATGAATATAAAGATAACATCAAACAAAAATCATGAAATAAATAATCATGGAGGATGACAGGAGGCAAGGTGGTTAAGATGCTGGACTCCCATATGGTTGACTGTGGTTCAAGTCCCAGACCTGGTGGCTTGTTTTCTCACTCCCCTCACTTCTAGTCAAATTAAAATAATAATAATAATAATAGTGATAATAAAATTAAATAATTCTTTAAGAATAAATAAATTGTGAAGACTAATTAAAAGCATGATGAGGGTAGTTGGTGGTATTGTAGTTAAGACAGTTGTATCCCACATGGCCAGGTGCACAGCTCAAGTCTCAACCTGGAAGCTGGAAAAAAGACACGGGGAACATGTGCAAGTGTGCCCAAAATTCTAAGAAGAGAATGAAGGAGAAGGTACCGCAACATGGTCACCACCTTGGGGGATGTTTTTTCAATTACCCTATGTGTGTCTCTCTCTCTCTCTTTATCTCTACCTCTCTCTAGCAGGCACCTACCCTGTGGCAAAAAAAAAAAAAAAAAAAAAAAAAAAAAAATGTGTGGTGTAATGCATTTAGCTCAGTGCCTCACACATGAGAGTTCAAATTTATTAGTGTTTTAAGTCATGTCCTGAATATCTCAGGATTTTATGATAATTTAAGATATACATATTTACAATATTGCTTAACTTATTTAACACCATGTATATACTAAGGAAGTCATTCAACAACACAAGAGATAAACTTGTTTTTACTATGTTCCTTATTTAAAATTCTGTAACAGCATAATTTACCTATTAAGAAAAAAACTTTTACAACTAATTGAACCTCTTTCATAAAACTGAAATATTGGGACCAGCAGTTAGCGTAATGGCTATGTCGCTGGACTCCCACGTAGTCGACCGCGGTTCGAGTCCCGGACCCGGCGGCTTGAACTCACGCCGGGCGCGTGTGCGTGCGTGCCCAGGATCCCGAGAGGAGAATGGAGGAGAAGGGATTGCGGAGTGGCCATCCCCCCGGGGGGTGATTTCCTGCTTTCTATCTCTCTGTCCCTCTCAGTCTGTCTGGCGAGCGCACGCGCCCTATAGCAAAAACCTCTCCAAAAAAAAAAGAAAAGAAAAAAAAAGAGAAAAAAAAAAAAAAAAAAACTGAAATATTAAAAATAATCATGTGCAGTATAATGATGTTTCAGTCAACAATGGACCATATATAACATGGTGATCCCATAAGGTGCATAAAAGCTATACCATGTAGTCAAGAGTTTTACTAGGCTACACCATCTAAGTTTGTGTAAGTATATGCTATGATGTTCACACAATGATAAACTACTTAATGATACATTTCTCAAAATCTAACTCAGTCATTAAGCAACACATTATTGCATCTACTTTTCAAGATTACTGAAAAGATTTAACAAGATGCTGTGTGCCAAAGTATCTAGTAATATCACTTACTATTAAGAGTAGCATTTAAGGGAACCAGCAGTTAGCATAATGGCTATGTCGCTGGACTCCCATGTAGTCGACCGCGGATCGCGTCCCGGACCCGGTGGCTTAAAACTCACGCCGGGCGCGTGTGCGTGCATGCCCAAGATCCCGGGAGGAGAATGGAGGAGAAGGGATTGCAGCGTGACCATCCCCCCTGGGGGGTGATTTCTCGCTTTCTGTCTCTCTGTCTCTCTCTGTCTGTCTGGCGAGCGCACGCGCCCTATAGCGAAAACCTCTTGAAAAAAAAAAGAGTAGCATTCAAAACTATGTCTAGGAGGGACCAGCAGTTAGTGTAATGGCTATGTCGCTGGACTCCCATGTAGTCGACCGCAGTTCAAGTCCCAGACCCGCTGGCTTAAACTCACGCCGGGCGCATGTGCGTGTGTGCCCAAGATCCAGAGAGGAGAATGGAGGAGAAGAGATTGTGGCATGGCCATCCCCCCTGGGGGGTGATTTCTTGCTTTCTGTCTCTCTGTCTCTGTCTGTCTGGCGAGCGCACGCGCCCTATAGCAAAAAACCTCTCAAAAAAAAAAAAAAAAAGAAAGAAAAAGAGAAAGAAAACTATGTATAGGAAACATTCAACACAAACCACTCACCAAGTCTTAACTACTTCTATGTAATTTATGAAGTGAATTAAATATAAGACATACTTAGTTTAAATACCTACCAATGCCAAATCATCCCGACCATAGTCTAAGGCTGCAATCATCACTTGTTCATATATGATCCAAACTAGATATTTAAAGAGAAAAAAGCTTAATTTAATATAAAAATCCCCTACATAAAAATTAGATTAATGAATTATTCTAGTTTGTGTTATTCTTAAGTACATTATTTATAACTAACAACTGATTCATTCCATTATTTCTCAAGTTAAGGAAAAAAGTATCCTTATATGCTTTTGGCAATGAACAATAAAGTAAAAATTTCTAACTATATTAATTACATTAACTCTTCTATAATATTCTTTATAAAACACATTTTGTGATTTTTGTTAGCCTTGTGAGCTTTACAAAAAAATTCCTATTTGATAGCTTCACTCCTACCAACAATTATAAATACTTCTCAAAATAAAGTATGATTAATTTTCTTGAGACAAAAAGTCACAAATAAGATTGATGAACCACAGGAAAAACTAAAATGGAAAGAGTTTAAAACAAACGATAAAGAACCATAAATGAGACATGGGTTGAGCCTGAATGTAATGAATTAATGAAAGTACTTACTATCATCTCCAAGTTTAGATGCATATTCATTAATTAATTCTTCCCCCACTTCTACAATTTGCTCACTATTGCGTGAGTTTTCTTCTCTCCATTTTCTCATTTTATCTCGCATTTCTGAAAAAAGCAAGCATGTTATTTGTGTGTATATTATATTCAAATAATAATATCTAATAAACATCAAAAAATTGAAAAGATGAGAGATCAGCAGTTAGAGTAATGGCTATGTCGCTAGACTCCTATGTAGTCGACTGCAGTTTGAGTCCCGGACCGGGTGGTTTAAACTCACGCCAAGCATGTATGCATGCATGCCCAAGATTCCGAGAAGAGAATGGAGAAGGGATTTAGCGTGGCCATCCCCTTTGGGGGGTGATTCCTTGCTTTCTGTTTCTCTGTCTCTCTCTGTCTTTCTGGCAAGCACACGTACCCTACAGCAAAAACTTCTTAAAAAAAAAAAAAAATTGATAGTATGAAATTAACTTTTTAGGTAACGAAAATAAACTTACACTAATGTAGAACTGGTATCTCAAAGTTAGTAAAGCAAAACATCTCAAAATATTCAAAGTGCTCCTGAAGTTCACTTACTGACCCAAGAATGTTAAGTTACCATAATCAGGGTATTATATTAGGTCTCAGCACTGAAGGGATATTCATCACTAAACTTTCTTAGTAACAACATTACTTTAAAGGTGCACATAGTGGGGAAAAAAATGCACTGCTATGCAAGGAAATAAATAGCAAAAACATTAGAATAAAGAAAATCTTTTGAGACTAGCAAGTGGTACAAGGCTTATGTCACTGGACTCCCACGTAGTTGACTGCAGTTCAAGTCTCAGACCCAACGGCTTAAAACTCATGCCGGGCCCATGTACGTGTGTGCCCAAGATCCTGAGAATGCCCAGGATGCAGGAGAATGGAGGAAAAGGGATAGTGGTACAGCCAACCTCCCTAGGGGGTGAGTTTTTGCTTTCTGTCTCTCAGGCGAGCACATGTGCCCTATAGCAAAAATCTCTCTAAAATTTTTTTGATTATATTTACAATAAAGGCATAATATAAGAATCATGTAAATTAACATCAAATGCACAAACAAGAACTAAGAGAACACTTGTTTATTAAAATACAAAGGGAATTCTGTAAGGTTTTTTTTTGTAAGTTTTACGTAACACTGATAACAGCAAAAATAACATATCTAATCCAGTCCTTTTTTAATATAATAAATGGACTGAAAATTTATGTTTCCCCCCTCAAATTCACACGTTGAAATCCTCATGTATTATTATTAGGAAGTGAGGGTCTTCAGGAGATAATACAGTCATGAGGTTAGAGCCCTTATGAATGGGATTAGTGCCCTCATAAAGTTTGCTTTTCTGTCTGCTCTCCACGAGGAGAGAAGTGGGCACTGGCAAATAAAAAGAGGGCCCTCACTAGACAACAGATCTGCCAGCACCTCATTCTCAGGTTTTCTAGCCTCCAGAACTGGTGGAGTCAATCTTTTTGTTCAAGACACCCTTGGTATGATATAATTATTACAACATCCTGAAGAAAGACATGGAAAAGAAAATTGTCCAATTCACCACATGTTTCCTCTTATGATATATGAAGTAAGCACTAATGACCAAAGGACATTTTTAAGAAAGTTTAGGGCAAAATGGTATAAACAGTGGTAGAGGCATTAAAGTATATGATGTCTTCAGAATTGGGAAAATTTTCAAGTGATCAGATTGGAGGGGAGGGAGCAAAGACAGGCACATCAGTTGCTTTTGAGCCACTGCACAATGAAACACAGGTTAATTCTCCACTGACGGTAACCCAAGCAAGAAGAAAACACTTCTGAGTACAAAGATTACTCCCAGGACCACAAATAAAAACCTGAAGGATTACCCACAAGAGGAGAATATCAAGAGAGGAAAGCACTTTTTCTAAAGAATAAATGGGGAAAGCAAAAATCTCTTTCTAACTGTCTAAATTCTGAAAGAAAAACCAAACTGAGTATAATATGTACTTGAAGGTATTTTTTTTAAGGTGTGCTCACCAGAGACAGAGACAGAGAAAGTGAGAAATCACCCCCCAGAGGAATAAATGGTCGCACCACAATCCTTTCTCCTCTATTCTCTTCTCATGATTTTGGGTACATACAAACATACACTGTGATTTTTCAAGCCATTGGGTCTGGGACTAGGAAAGCAGTTGAACATGTGGGAGCTCAGAGCCTTACCACTATACTATCTACTGGCTCCTCAAGGTATCTTTTTAAGTAAGGAATAAAAGTAAAAATGTTATCTATATATTTTTATGCCTCCTTAAAAGAGATTTTTGAAGTGTTACATACACTTCAGGTTTTCCCCACAACTGTCATTTACCCAAAGATTTTCCAAATTTTCCATGTTTACATTTTTATTTTCTTTCTCCAATTTTCCCTTTTACGCAACATTAAGAAGTTGTATGTAGAAAGTAAGAGTGGAGATGTCAAACTCAAACTGCTTGAGTTCAAATTCAAGCTCTCTCTGGCTTTGTCATATTTACTGAGTTAATGACTTTAAACTTTAATGTCCTCATCTAAAAAAAAAAAGGGACATGGAAATAATACCTATAGTGTATGGTTGTTGTGGTTAGATCATTGATTTACTTGTTTAAAACAGAACCTGGTACAACATATACTCAAAAAATTATAACTATAATCAATATTCTACTTTCTATTTCATCCTGTTTTCATGTATAGTTTACTTTTGGTTTCCAAATAAATCATTCTGAAGCTTTTCCCAAGTCAATGGGAAAACAATATAAAAACAAATGCTATTTGTCTTTCTGTAATCCTACCATCTCTTGTCTTTGCTCTTCATACTGCATTAAGAGTGTGGACTTAAAACAGGAGCCAATAAACTACAGGCTATTCAGTTACCTGTTTGTAAACAGTTTTAGCAGAACATATATATCCCTATTTCTTTATGCTAGGTCTACAGCTGCTTCTGTGTTATAACAGCCGAGAAATCTAGCATAAAAAACTATATTTACTATTTAGTTCTTTACCAAACACACACACACACACACACACACAGACCAGGTGATAGAATGGTTGTCGCTGAACTCCGACATGGCCAACCAAGGTTTGAGTCCTGGACCCTGATGCTTCAAACTCAGGCCAGGGGCATGAGCATGCATGTCCAAAATCTGGAGAAGAGAATGGCAGTGAAGGAACTGTGATGTGGCCATTTTCCCTGAGGTTGATTTCTCGTTTTCTGTCTCTTTCTTTCTGGCGAACGCACATGCCATATAACAAAAATCTCTCATAAAAAAAAAATCATACGTGCATACAAACACCTCTACCCCTGACTTTCTAAGTATAAAGTGGCAAAAAAAGTACAAGACCTAAAGGTAGAGGACCACGGTTCAAATTCCAATTCTGTCACTAGTCAGAATGATCTTGAACCTGCCACTTAACATTTCTAGCCTGGGGACCAGTGGTTGGTGTAATGGCTATGTTTCTGGACTCCCATGTAGTTGATCACGGTTCAAGTCCCGGGCCTGGTGGCTTAAACTCACGCTGGGCGTGTGTAGGTGCGTGCCCAAGATCCCAAGAGGAGAATGAAGAAGGGAATATAGGGTGGCCATCCCCCCGGGGGGTGATTTCTTGCTTTCTGTGTCTCTGTCTCTGTCTTTCTGGCAAGCATTCACGCCCTATAGCAAAAACCTCTCAAAAAAAAAAAAAAAAATTCTAGCCTGAACTATAAAATATAGATCAGAAACCTATCTTACAGATTCTGATAAAAATTATATAAAGCAACATTCAGACTCCTCAGATCTTGCTTGGACAGGTCAACAGTTTGGAATTTTATGTTTATTTTACATTGATTTAGAGTACCATTAAATAGGGTAAGAAATCACCAGTTCTTGGTATATACCATTACTGTCTTTCACCCAATTTTATACATTTTTCTCATCTGGTTGGTCCTTGAATTTAGGTCTCCTAATGTTAGACTATTATGTAAAGTACTTTATAAGATATAAGGGGCTATAAAATTTTTGATTACCTTTATTTCAAGGAAAATAACTCCTTCAGCATCTGGCAAAAATAAAGGCTCCTCTCTCACTCCTTCCACAAAGACGGCTTAAAACGTCATTTTTTCTTAAGTCTCCCAGAAAGGGCATGTTCCTCAAACCAAGGTTTTATTACACACTGTAGAAGCAAACTGCTCATTGCTTGCCTGCACATTTTATTACGTACTGGGCAAGTCCTTTGAGATGAGCTAAAGGTCACAAGGGTTAAGGGAGGTGGCTCTGATTATTCTGTTTATAATTTCCTTGAGGTCTACGTGTCACTATTGTAAGACAGTTGGCCTCTATAACAAGGAAAAACATGCCTCACTCTTCTGATTCCTTTAATCTAAAACTCCTTCCTCTAATCCTGTTTTACCACTTCATTTTACTATATATTGTGAAATATCATTCACAGACTTATTTATACGAACCATCATAGTTTTTTTTTAATTATTCATTTAATTTTATGTATTATTATGATTAACTTGACCAGAGAGACACAGAGAGGGAGGAGGGAAAGAGAGAAAGCAAGCTGCTAGGTCTGGGACTCAAACCAGAGTCAGCCATGTGGAAGTCCAGCACCTTAACCACCATGCCACCTGCTGGTCCCAAACCATCATAGTTTTTTAAAAGATTAATGACGCAGGAACACGTGGGCAGCGGGTGATCCATTTATTTTTTTAATTTTGAAGTGGGTACCAAGGTTAGGAGATTTTTTTGTCTTAAAGCTTTAGGTCATAAAAACCATTATTATTATTATTATCTTTTTTAATGCAGTGAGGCCTAAAAAAAGCCTTTAGTTTAGGTCTAAATCATGTTGTCTAGGTCAATTATTGAGCCACCACTGCCTCCATCTTAAAATTTAGCCATTTTGTAGTTTTATTTTAGGCCCATACCCTAACTATATTTTTAGGGTCCCTGTCTCCTCCCTCATTCATACACGTGAGATTATAAATTTAAAATTATTCTTAGTTTCAGGCCAGGTATATGTGCATGCATGTGTACCCAAGCTCCGGAAAGGCGAATGGAGAAGAGACTGAGGCCTGGCCATCCCTCTGCGAGTGATTTCTCACTTTCTGTTTGTCTCTGTCTCTCTAGTGAACACATGTAACCCTAAGGAAACAAAAAAAAAAAAAAAAAAGAGAGAGAGAGAGAGAGAGAAAGGAACTAGAGACAGTGAACATAAGCATCTAAAGATTCTCTCACACATTTCCAGTAGTTTTTTTCAACAAATACTCAGCGCACCGGCTAGGCATCCTACCCATGTCCTGTCCAAATACCATAGTCTCAAGAAACTTGACTATACTCAAGTCCTTACAGCTCTAAAGTCCCCATCCCACCTCCTAACACCTAAGTAGTAACCCTTCTTATGTAAACATCAATTGTTAACCGGCTGAATAAATCATATTTTCCACTTTTTAAATACAGCCTAATAAAGAGCTGGAGAATGTCAGACTTACTATTCAGGTCTTTTATAAACATGTGATAAGTTTCTTATCACAAGAATTACAGTACTCTTTGAACTAACCAATTCATGAGACTATTAAATAGAATTCCTAGGGATACAATTCTGACACCCTGCCCTCCAGAATCTAACCCAAAAAACGCTATCCTGAGAATCTTCCCACTACCTTCCTACACCATAAATAACTGTTATGATAACAGTCTCCCAAATAAAAATACTCTTCTCTTTTCAAGTCCTTTAAAATAGAATTTTAATTCTAGAAACCTCTAAACCTACAATTTACAAATGAGTAAATTATATTTAGGTGTTAAGTGAGTTGACTAAATTCATTTAAGATATTAAAGATGAATTCCAACACTAGAAAAAAATTTACAATAATTTTGACAAGTTGTTAATGTGTATTTATTTATTTATTTATTTTTTGGAGAGGTTTTTATTGCCATAGGGCGCATGCACTCGCCAGACAGACAGAGAGAGACATGGAGACAGAAAGCGACAAATCACCCCCCAGGGGGGATGGTCACGCCGCAATCCCTTCTCCTCCATTCTCCTCTCGGGATCTTGGGCACACTCGCACATGCGCCCGGCCTGAGTTTTAAGCCACCGGGTCCAGGACGCGAACCACGGTGGACTACGTGGGAGTCCAGCGACACAGCCATTACACTAACTGCTAGTTCCCGTTAATGTTTATTATTAATCGCACTACCAATTAATTTAGTCAACAAATTAATACTGGGTTTCTCCCATGTATCAGACAATAATGATGCAACAATGAACAAAAGAGGCAAGGACCTCTTTTGTTCTAGAAGCCAAAATGTCAAAAATTGACAGCTGGGTACGTACTTCAGTAGTATAAGAACACTTAAGTGAAGGACCAACAGCAGGTTTTTCTGCTCATTTGATTTTGCCATTTGGGGCTTTTATTTTATTTTCAACTTAGGTAGAGGGATTGGGAAAGAGGTAGCTGAATAGAATGGCCAAAGAAAGCTCTCTGCAATATGTGATCTTTGAAGGAATTCTGAGAAATGATAATTTTATAGGGTCATTAGGGAGATGATGAGGAAAGAATATTCCTAGTGGAAGAAATGGCAGATGCCTGGCCCTAATATAAGAGGGAGCAGGACAAATACATATTAAGCAAATTCAACAAAGGGCAAATAATCATTTAAGGGATTCAGCAAAGACCAGCACAGCCAGCTAATAGACTGAGAGTGAAAATGGCTCAAGATAAAGGAGACAGGGGCAAGAGCCAGATCATACAGGGGAAGGATATACTCATATTAATAACTAATAACAACACATCCTTTTATGTAACACTTAAGTGTTTACAAAGCACTTTGTCATGTTTTCTCTTTTGTTCAACAAACCAGTAAAGTAGCTATTCATTACATTATTCGAAACCTAATTATATAATTACTATATAGAATGCCCAGACTAAGGTCCAAGGGACCTAATTAAATCACCTTCTCTGCTGGTAGCTACACATTTGCTGGTTCCTCAAAATTCTGTATGTTCCACTACCATCTAAGGAACTTATGTTGAACATTTTTTCATAAATAGTACTTTCTAAAAATCATGCAGTATTTAAAATTTTAAAAAGCATTTTTTAAATGCCACATATCTACTATCCAGCTTAAAGAATAAACCCTGACACAAGCCTTTTAAAACCACGTACAGTATTTGTAGTTTTGTCTTCTCTAAGACTGTGAATTCCTTGAAGGCAGCTACTTGATAAATATATGGTCTAAAATTGTAACTTAGTACTTTGGTATAATATATAGATTCCCCCCATTACGGGTAGAAGTACACTGTGTGCTAGAGGCTACAGCGCCAATACAACACTGAACTCAGTTCAAATATAAGGAACTTTGCCTTTTCTTATACGTCTGCAACTATATAATACTCAAGAAACTGATTCAAAACAGTAAGTATAACAAATAAAGTCTACTGTATTATGCTAAATATCGGGAATGTGAATTTTACATTTACACAAATCCCATGCCTTCAAGAAACTCGGTTTGTTTGTTTTTTAAGCATGCCTCCCACTAAAGTTCTTATGAGGAAAAGCTCTCACAGAATTGATTTGGAGTTTGGCTGCTTCCAGATTTAAAGAACACACTCTACCCTAGGTCAACCAAAAATGGGGAAAAAGTCTGTCATACGTGCCAATGTGCCTTTGGGTTTACCCAGTTATTTTCTCCTTTAGAAAGGAAAATGATAGGCGGGAAAAATTGTGTTTTGTGGGCCAATAGATTCAAGGAATGGGACAGATAATACATAAAAAAGGGAGAAATTAGAAATCCAATTCTGAAGAAAGAAAAAAAAAGGGAAGTGGTGTATGGGAAAATCAGATTTGTTCACGAATCTTCTGAAACACATCTTTCCTCAACAGAGTTGTAACCCTTACACAGCACTTAGTGCAAGGCCTGTCAGGCCCTGTAAGTCTTGGCTCCAAAGAAGCTTCAGCAACGTCCTACCCCGCCTCCACCACGCCGCCCAGCAACCACAGAAGTGTGAGAGCCCCAGCCTCAGGTCCTTCCCGCCTCGTCAATGAAGCCGCCGCGGGCAGCCGGATTGGAGCGGAGGTAGGTCGGGAGGTCGTCTACGGAGGAACGCCACGCTGTAGGTGGCCGGGCTGAGAATGGGGTCAACCCAACCTCCACCTCAGCTTGGTCGGTTCCTAGCTCCCGTGCCGAAGAGCCCGGAGACCGGAAGAAGCCAACTCTCCAAAGACAGCGGCTACACCCGAACCGCTTCCCAGTACTCCTGGTCTTTCCGAACGCGCCCCTCCCGATGTTACCTTCCCAAGTGACATCGTAAAGCTCTGAGACCTTCGCCATCTTCCTAGAACCCAGAGGCAGCGAGGTGAGAGGGCGGGGAAATGCGGTCACGTGACCTACGACCGGCGGAGGCGAGTTGGGAGGCCGTCTCTAATTGGCCTAGAGAGCGGAGTGGGCGGTACCCGCCGCGCACGTGCACACGGCTCTACTAAGGGACTGTGGGAGAAAGGGGCGGAGCTATCTGGGCCGGTCCTGGCCCACTGCGGGTCTGAGGAAAGCCGGGGCGGAGCTTCGTGAGCCGGTTCCGGGTGAGGTGTCTGACTTATAGTGGATTTTTAACAGATGCTGGGGTTTTATTAAGTTTTTTCGCCTCACCAACCAATACCTTATTCACTGCGTGAATGCAATACTACGTTCTGCCCGTATCCTTTTCCTTCTCAGCTAATAGGATTCGCATTTCGTTTAGTTTTTCATGTTCGAGTAAAAAACTGTAAATTTTCATTTAATCTTTTTAGGGAACCAAATGGGATTCTTCCCTTGCGCTTTGTGTTCCTGTGGACAAGGACTTCGTAATGTTCGCCTGAATGACCTCCTATCAGCCTGTGCTCTTACTTAATTCTCAGTGTGCATAAAATGATTCCTGTCTCTTGCAACTCGGTAGGAGCAGCCGATGTGTAAGTGCTTATGAATAATGAATATAGGAATGAGATTTTCCACAGTGCCTAAATTTTCTTCCCCCTGATTATTCTTGGGGCTGGTTTCCTTCCCTCTCACCTTTTCTCACGAGATTAGTTGCTTCCAGGAAACATTGGACCTAAGAGCTAACGAAAAATATCGACTGCAAGCTCAAAATTCAAAACTCCTAAGTCTGCATATGTTGTAGTATTTGAAATAATGAGAAAATGAGATTGTAGAGAGGAAGAATGTAAAGTGAGGAAAAAGGCTAAAAGTCTAGGTAAAACAGCCTTAGGTAGGGGTTAGTGAAGAAGAAGCAATCAAGATTGGAGAAAAAAACAGAAAAAGTTGTCACCCCAAGACGACAGAGTAGAAGTTTTCTAAAATTATTTTTTCCATTTTTAATGAAGTATAATTGACAAATAAAAATAGTATATATTTAAAATGTACAGACATGATAATTTGATATAAATATATGTTGTGAAATGATTACCACAGTCAAACTGATTAACACACCCATCACCTTACATAGTTACCCTGTGTGTAAGTGTGTTGTGAGAACACTTGATACCTACTCTCAGAAATTTCAAATATGCAATACAGTATTATTAATTGTATTCCCCGTGCTATACATTAGATCCCCAGAATGTATTCATCTTCTAACTGAAAGTTTATACTCTTTAACCAACATCTCCCTATTCCCCACTTCTCAGTTCTAGTAAGTTTGTTTTTTCTTTAAAAAAAAAGAAAAGAAAAATACTATTAATGCCATCTTCCATAGGGAAGTCAGGTAAGAATAGAAGACTACTAGTAAATTTATAACCTTGGATTCGATTTTTGAGTGAGCTTCATTCTTTTCAGACTAAACAGACTTTTATAAACATTTTTATTCAAAAAATTAAAAATGGTGCATTCAAAATTCACATATTCTAAGGCGTGATTAAAACAACTGGGTATAATGGGAAGAACAAAAACCCTCAGATTTGAATCTTGGCTTCTTTATTTACTAGCTGAGCATATATTTTAAAATCAGGGTATCAAAGATGCTCTTATATGTAATAGTATCTATATTAAAAATACCCTGAGTTGTCAAGATTAGAGGAGAAACTGCAGCTGATGCACCTAGATGGCACTGTCATGAATCTAAATATTATTTATATGCTGATGTCTCCAAGTTCATATCATAAATCTCCATAAAAACCTGTTCGGTTTACTTTACATAGTTAGATGACTAACTAATATGCATCTCAAAATTAATATATCTCGGACAGAACTTTGGATTACTGTTGTCCTCCATTTCCCTCCCCCTTACTCTTCTCCATCATAGTTGATTAAATCAGCTACCTACAACTAAAACCACCTACCCAAGCTAAAATAGTAAGTATCCCTGATTTCCTTTTTGCCACCCCCTCCTCACATATCCTATATAGCAGCAAATTCTATATTGTAACATTCCCCAAATCCATCTGCTTCTTTTCATCACCATTGCTACTACCTTAATCCAAGACACACCATTTCTTCCCTGGATGACTGTGGCACTCTGTTAACCACCTTAGATTGATACTAACTATAAAATGTTTCAAATATAACAGCCTTACTGGTAAAAAGAAAACCAGACTACACAAGTTCCTTGCTTAAAGCCCTCAAATGGCTCCTCATGACAATGAAAATGCATTCCAAATGCTTTACCCTAGTTTAAAGGGCTTTATTCAATCTAGCTTTCATCTATCCCTCCTACTTCATCCCTACTGTCCCATCTCTTTTAACTAGACCCAGCCATTCACTTCTACTTCTTACTTCTCAAACATGCCAAGCTCCTAATTGCCTTGTCTAACATTTGCCCAGGTGTTCTTTTTCCCTAAAATACTTTTCTTCAGATCCTTAAGTGACCATCTTCTTTTTGTCATTCATGTCTTAGTTTTAAACTTATGTATTCAAAGAAGCATTCATTGACCAGCCAATAAAATGCAGCCTGTAGTTAATGCTTATAAGATCATCATGATACTTAACCACTATTTGATTTTTTTTCAAGTTACTTTCTGTGTTTTTCCGTTACTGTTAAGTTTCTTGAGGGTACAGATTTTGTCATTTTAACCTTGGAACATACATCCCGGAAGAATGTCTAGCACACACAGTAAATGTCCGCTAAGTGAATGAAAGAAGTAGATAAATGACAGTTTTTATTAGTGATTACTAAGAATAACATTTTACAGCAGTATGCATATGAACTCTGTTGTTTCGTTAGGGATAGGATATTTTCTGTCTATAGTTGATCCTTTCCTAAAAATTATAAATCAGTGGATGCAGGAACCAGGACAATTCATTGTTTTTAACTTTGTTTTCTTAATGGGGGAAGGGCACCTTCAACAAGATCTTAATGGCAGTCCTTCTCCCATCCATCCCGTTAGCCAGGTTCATGGGTGTATTTGTGTGCTTGGCATGTTCACATAGACCCAGCCATGAACCCAGAGCCATCCCATATGGTCTCAAGCATTGCACTGAAGCATCCCTGCTGCCACCTAGTCATGGCTGGACTTGCCAGTTCATTTTTATACCTTCCATCCCCTTACTGCAGAATATTAGATACAGAAGACATTTAATATTCACACTAAATTGTTGATCCCTAACATTTTGTACTTTTGGAGAGAGGTCTAAAGTTTCTAGGCATAGAAACTTCATGCCCAAGAAGGTGTCTTTTAAAGACTGGCCATGGATCTTAAAGATTATAACTAACTGGGACCAGCCACGTAGTTGACTGCAGTTCAGTCCTGAGCCCAGTGGCTTAAAACTCACGCTGGGCACATGTGCGTGTGTGCCCAAAATTGCAAGAGAAGAATGGAGGAGAAGGGATTGTGGCATGGCCATCCCCCCGGGACATGATTTCTCGCTTTCTGCCTCTCTGTCTCTCCAGCAAGCACATACACCCTATAGCAAAAATCTCTCTCTCTAAAAGAAAGATTTTAACTAATTGAGAGAAAATATGTTGTCTCTTTTTTTTTTCAATTGCCAGAGGGCACATGTTCTTGCCAGAGAGAGCAAGAGAGAGGGAGAAATTACCCTACAATGGGAAGTGGTCACACCACAATTCCTTCTCCTCTATTTCCCCATTCTGTCAGGATTTGAGGTATGTGCACACATATGCCCTGCAGGTTTTTCAAGCTGCTAGGGCCAGAACTCAGCCATACAGTCAGCCACATAAGATCTGGCCTCACTTAGCAACTAGACCTGGAAAAAAATATTTTCTAGTAACTTCAACTAAATATTCTTGAAGCTAGCTTATATGAAAGGCAGTAAGCCATGTGACACAAGGTTAAAAGTAGTCATTTCTAGAATTTTCAAGCTTCAAAATAGAGTAATTTCATTTTAGAGTTAGGATGGACTTATGATCCTTTAGACAAGATTTTTCTTACTTTTGTTCGCCTCCAGTTCATATTAAGGAATACATTTTCTATGATCATACAGTGTGTGTGACACACAAAAACCAGAACCAATATTTACAAACTAGCTTTACTGCGTGCCCTGTCTCTCTATTTTCTATTCAGGAATAATGTGAATTACCTTGTGTTTCCTTTTAGAGCAAAAAGTTTGATTTTTTTTTTTTTTTTTTAAGAGAGAGGTTTTCTTTCCACAGGGTCTCACCATGCCGTAATCCTTCTGCCCCAGCCTCCTGGTTACCAACTACTGCACCTGGTATATTTAGGTTGGTCTTGAATCCCAACCTGGGCATTCCATGCAGCTCCAGCATTGTATAGCAAATCCTTATTCTCTGTATCACTGTTGCTGAGCCAAAGGTTGATTATTTATCGAGCCGGGTTGGTTCACAAAATACTTAAGAGTATATCTGTTTTATGGTTTACTTAATTCAGTTAATATCCTAAGATTGAAGCAGTTTCCTGAATTTAATAAACTTTGTGACATTTATAAAATGTACATTATTTAACAGAATAGTGCATAATACCATCTTAATTGATTTTATACTATTCATCTTAATCAAATCATTTAGAACCCACTCTCTGCTTTTTTCTTGTCTTAATCAGGGTGAATTAACGTGTCCCACATTATGTAGCATAGTTTATAACCCCTGTTTACTATGACAATTATCCACCAAAGTAAATTAGTCCCATAACAATTCTCTTATAAAATTTACTATAGCCTTTAAATCATGTTATTGTTTCTAATTAGTTGATCATAACCATAATCCCCTTTTCTTCAGAGAAAATATTACTCATTTAATCTTTATTTCATGTCAACAGGTTTTCACTGTTACGTCATATTTGGAAGGAAATTTTCCTTAGAGTTTTATTTACCAAAAGCCAGATTAATATGAAATTGTTTTAGAAATCTACTGAACATTGTTTTAATTTTTAGAAGATTATGTAATTCAATATGTCCCCCAAAACCCAAGAGGCTATGCCCCCTTTGTTTGCGCAACCATATGGCATTTAGGCACTGCTGGTTTTTCCATGTTTGCTGTCATTTGTAATATATATGTTTTTAAAATGTGCCAGCATTTATTTCATATCCAATTATATTATTTTAGAAAGCAGAGTCTCTGGGAAACATTCCTAGTGAGATCACTTAAGTCCTTCCACAGTAGAATTCACAAACTGATAATTACCCCTCTGTGCCATAGTTGTTACAGTAAAGAAGAAAGTACATCCAGAATGAGTACACCCAGAATTCCTCCCCTGTGTACGATAAATTAGAGCTGTTTCTTTTCAAGATTTATAACCATACTTAAGAGTCAGCTTTTTTGATCGAAACTGTATTTAATTTCCCCAAAGCGCATATTCTGTTATAATGCAAATATACATCTGTGTAAATGTAACAGTACTTGTGCAAAAAATGGATTTTCATAAATATCCCTTTTGAGTACTAAATATTCAGAAGAACCTATTACTATGACCTGATGGTCCTTGGGGATCATCAAGACTCCATTTCTTATATTAGGACTGTAACAGAATTCTTTACTTGAAAAACGTTCAACAAGGTATTAGTTCCCAATTAGTATATTGCATTAGGGCAAACTAATGCAAAAATATACTGAATATTAAGTTATACATGTTATAATTACATGTTATTTTGTTATAGATACAATTTTTGTGTTTGAACGGTCACTGTCTTTGGTGGTTTGGTAGCTTCACTCATAAGTGACTAAATTATTTACTCCGATCTGTAGTTCTGAGCTATTTTACTCTGGCTACAGGCCACAATGTCATTTACTTTATGATCATCTTTTTCTTTCTATGGGCATGGTGATCACTCTTGGCTAAAATCAGTTTAAAGGCTAATAGCCACACTGGGTATAAAGTTGTCATTTTATATTTCAGATCATATGTCACATGCTCTTTTGCATAAAGGAGTGTATAAAGGAGGGCTTATTTAGTCAGCCTCATGGATTTATTTGGGAAAAAGACTAGTTTCTGGCAGAATGTCTCCAGAATTACCCACCCTCTAAATCTGTTCTGTCAAGCCATGCAGCACTTCACTTGAGAAAATAGCATGATTTTGAGTTTTGAAACATTTTATATAACATAATTATAAATTTTACTTAAAATTCTTTATCTTAAAATTACGAGGTAGGGAGAACTGTAGATGTGCTTTAAAAGCTGACACTTAGTTCAAATTGATTCTACCTCACTAGAAATTCTTTCAGTACTGTAATATTTTAATTTCCTTCTATTCATTATATTTCTGTAACATATTTCTTTTAGATCTTTAAATAATGGGCTTGAACATGTGTCCAGTGGAGGATAGAAGTATCTCTCCAAAGGAGTAATTTCAATTGATACAATTTTCCTAGCAATAGCAAGATCATGGAATTTTAAATGTAACCACAATCTAATCATGAGAGAATGATCTAATCATGAGAGAATGTTAAAGAAACCCAGATTAAGTACCATTCTAAAAACATAACAGACTAATACTCATCAGGGAGTGACAGTAACATGATATATTGCTCTTCTAATCTATACACAAATGGTTTGTTGTACGCAGCCATTGACAGACCCTAACGTCATATATTTGATGAAATTACAAATACAGACTTATAAAAGTATTTCCAGGGACCAGTAGGTGGCGTGGTGGATAAGGCACTGGATACTCCCACATGTCTGACCTGGGCTCAAGTCCTGGACCTGGTGGCTTGCTTTCTCACCTTCTCTCTCTCTCTCTCTCTCTCTCTCTGTCTCTCTGGTCAAATTAAAAATAAATGAATGAATAAATAAAGTTAAATAAATAATTCTAAAAAAAACCCCACAGTTCTATTTCCAAAATAGTTTGTATTAATTATATATTATATATAACCATTCCAAAGAAAGTGTGGAACTCATTTATATCCTAGGCAGCAGCAATGGATTCTTTGACAAAATATAGGTATGTTACTCTTTTTCTACAGAGTTTTCTGGGGTTTTGTCCCAGATTGTATGTCCTAGCTTTATAAATTAAGTAGCTTGAGTAAATTATTTCAGCTTCATTAAACTGTTATGTCCTCATATATAAGATTAGCATTATACTACTTATAACACAGATTACAAGTAGTAAATACAGAATTCTTCAGAGACTGGCATACTAATATTTTTATTTGTTGTCTACTAGTTATTAAGTACTTAGTTACGTCAGGGACTGTGGAAACTATAGACTCTTCTCTTACTACAGCCTCAATGTACAGATGAGGAAACAGAAGGGGTTAAATAACTTTGCCAAACACACTATTATATACATCTTTAAGCAGAAGGTTCTAATAGCTGTGTCATTTTGGTACTCTGAGAGGCAGACATTGAGGTGGAGTTAGGAATACAATAAGCTTATTGAGAGCACTCTGTGTGAAATAGAGAGGACAAAGAAGCAGGCTTAGGTATGGAGAGCTATTAAACTATGATGCATATCTGACATTTAGAAAAAAGAACAGAGTAGGAAGCAAAAGTGGACAGGATGAGCCCCAGACCATGATTAAGTTCTGACAAAAGCATCTGGCAACTCAGTGAGAAGCTCCTGAGTAAAGATTGCCCATTATCTCTCACCCTATCAAAAATTGACTCAAAATAAACCAAAGACCTAAACCTAAGACTTAAAACTATAAAACTACTGGTGGAAACACAGGGGAAACTCTGGAAGATATTGGAGTAGGCAAAGACTTCTAAAATAAGACCCCCAAAGCACAGATGATAATCTCAAAAATAGACAAGTGGGATTACATCAGATTAAAAAGCTTCTACACAGCAAAAGTAACAATAATTAGAGTGAATTGATAACCCTCAGAATGGGAGAATATATTTGCAAACTACACTTCAGAATATACAGAGACCTCAAGCAGTTTGCCACCCTCCCCCCACCAAAAAAAAAGAAAAAAGATGGACAAGTGAGCATAACAGACAACTCTCTAAGGAAGACATCAGTCAGAAAGCATATGATAAAATTATGAACATCCCTTATAAGAGAGATGCAAATCAAAACCACAATGAGATCTCACCTACTCCCAGTCAAAATGTCTAAGATTAAAAAATAATGACAAGTGCTGGTGAGACTGTGATGAAAAGGGAACTCTCCTACACTGTTGGTGGGAATGTAAATTAGTACAGCCACTGTGAAAAACAATATAGAGATTCCTCAAAGACCTGCAAATAGAACTACCGTATGATCCAGCAATTGCATTCCTGGGTATCTACCCAAAGAATAGGAATGCACGCAGTCGGAAAAACATTTGCACATCCATGTTTATTACAGCATTATTCACAATTGCTAAAACATTGAACCAACCCAAATGTCCAAGCACAGACGAATAGATTGAAAAGGTGTGGCACATATACACTATGAAATACTACTCAGCCATAAAAAACAATGAGACCCTGCCATTTGATAATGGGTGACTATGAAAGATTTACTACTAAGCAAAGCAAGCCAGACTATGAAACAGCATTTTATGTCCCCACTCAATATACACTGAATGCCATTACTTTATAGCAGAAACGGAAAGACTGGAAGATATTAAGGCATTTAGAGCAACTGTGGATACTAAAGACAGTGTGGGAAGAGGGTAAGAAATGGGGGAAGGTGAGAGAGAAGGAATCAAAGGGAAAATGAAAGAAGCAAAACATTCAAGAGATACAAAAATGAAAAATAATCTGTTAATGTATATGGTAATATCTTTGAACCAATATACAGTGTATTCATGATGAGAAAATTCATTTGATATGCTGTAATGATACACGGTGATTGAATGTAAATAAATAAATACAAAATTCCCAGTTAGAGAAGTCCCACATTGTACAGAAGGAGCCAGGCCTACGACACCCATATGCAGTTATTTGCTGGATGTTGCCCAGAAGGGCATGCCTGAGCTCAAAAGATGAGATAAATCCTGAAAACTTTAACAGCTGTAGGTTGTCACTCCTGGCTATTGAATAGCAAGGCTTTTCTTGAAGGGAAATTTGAACAGTGCACTTTATAGTTCCCACTGTAGTCATTATTATTTTCCCATTCTGGATGCACACAACCTCGACATCATTAGATGAAGGATTACTGATGAGAGGTAGGGGTCTGTGTTCTTCTGCAGTAGTAGGTAGACTCAGAAGTTAGTAGCATTTGGCATATGGAAATTATATTTCAACTCCACAGAATGTCTTTTTCTAATATATGATGAATTGCTCAGCAGTGATTGCCTGTGTTGGAGAAAAGATATGATAAAATATATATAATTCCCAGAGATTTGTTTTTTATCAGACATAAACTAGAAATCATTCTTTTCCTGGTTGGGTATTCATACTACCACCATTGATAAATTACCTAGAATTTTATATTCTCTTTTTTTTCACTCAGATGCCAAATATAACCAAGTAATTTATAGCTTTTTACAGTTTTCCAAGAATGACAGTATAACTCTGAAAAATATGGCAGTATTTCTAAAATTCTATAACTAAACATCCTATGAAGTACTAGAAAATTCCAAAGACATTGCACTTAGACTGTCCCTTGATAATTTAGTAGCTAAATGCCAAACTACCATTGATAGTTGCTTATTAGTAAACATATCAAGGCTAAATTTTATCAGTACTTTCCCTAACACTAAAAGATTGGTTGCAGATGTGAATTATAAATATTGCATAATGCTGTTCTTTCTGAATTCCAAGGCAGCCTTGGTTAGCATCTACTGGTCTTGCACAGATGCTCTTCTGGGAAGGAAATTACTATTAGTCCATACTCTAGGCTGCCAGAAGGAATGATATGATGAAGTCAGTGTCTAATGGGAGGAAGCATAGTCCTTCCCAGACTCACATGAATAGCAAAGTTATTGAAGGATTACCTTTTTTTAAAGAATCATAGCAACAGAAGAGAACTGGTGAAAAAGAAAACTTTGGTAGTTATTTTTAGCAAGTAGTTACTTAGAACACAGTAGTTATGAATCTCAGTACAAAAATTCAAATATGTAAGAAAACAGTTTATATTTTTATAAAATTCAATTTCTATTTGAGGAGAACAAAAATTTAATCTCATTTATTTTGGAGTTTGCCCTACCTTGGTACTGCTGCCCTTTTTCAGGCTACTCTTACTTATATAAAAGTAAAATTCATAATATTTAACTACCTATAGTTCAAAGTAATTGACCATGTAGGAGCCTTCAAAGTGATCCCAATGATTTTTACATTCTGGCTAGTATACTCTATGTAATTCCTCCTACACTGAACAGAGATGATCCGTGTTATCAATAGGATATTTCAGAAATGATGGAGTATGACTTCCAAGGGTAAGTTATAAAAGACCTTGGGACGTCTACTTTGCTCTCTCTTGGATCCTTCATTCTTAGAAAAGGTAAATGCCATGTCATAACGCCAGTCAGGCAGCTACACAGAGAAATCTAATTGGCAAGGAAACAAGGCCTTCTACAATAGTCAGCATTAACTTGTTGATTTTAGAATTGACATTCTAGCATTGGTCTTGCATCCCCACTCAAAACTGGACCCATCTGGGGACCAGCAGTTAGCATAATGGCTATGTCGCTGGACTCCCATGTAGTCGACCACAGTTTGTGTCCCTGACCAAGTGGCTTAACACTCACGCCTGGCGCATGGGTGTGCGTGCCCAAGATCCCAAGAGGAGATTGAAGGAGAAGGGATTGCGGCGTGGCCATTCCCCCCTGGGGGGTGATTTCTTGCTTTCTGTCTCTCTGTCTCTGTCTGTCTGTCTGGTGAGCGCACGTGCCCTATAGCAAAAACCTCTTCAAAAAAAAAAAAAAGAGAGAGAGAGAAACTGGACCCATCTAACATCTTGATCACAAACTTATGATATACCTTGAGCAAGAGGCACCCAGTTAAACTGCTTCCAGATTCCTGACCCAGAGGAACTCTGTGAGATAACTAGTGTTTATTATTGCTTTAAGTTGCCAATTTTTGGAATAAAGTATTACATGACAATAGGTAACTAACATACCAAGCAGTCTGAAAAGCAGACACTAGCTTTAGTATTTATGTAGGGTCCTGCAGCCTTCCCTACTATTTTAGTAATTAATCCTTTAGTTTGAAAAGGGTGGGTGATTCTAAATAATGGCTGTTTATCAACTTAGATAATTTATCAACCAGTACAGCCATATCATTTCTATAGCATTTATACTTACATAGTCTCAAGGCCTTTGGAAGCCCACCTGATCTCCCAATTACCAGTATAGTACTTGTTCTCACCATGAATGTCTCCAGGTGCTATGGCTTTCTTTACTACATTTGGATCACATGAAAATTTGAGGCGTCCTCCCTAGTCACACCTACTAAATGTTGATTTATTTATTTTTTTCTTTTGGAGGCACTCACCTTCCTGAGACTCTGATTACAGGACTTCTCTGCCTGGGATCCATCAAATTCTTTCACTAGCTCCCCACTCCCTACCTACCCCTCCAACCTCCGCTCCTCCTTCCTGTGAGAGCAGTATTTCAGTCTCAGAGGAAGTTTCCCCACATTCTTAGTGCTTTATTCTCTATGCACTATCTTACTTGTGACTTAAGCAGTAGCACCTACCTAACCTACATATTCTTTGAGGGTTTTTGAAACCAAAGCCAGAGAGTTGAGAGTCCTTCTTAGTTTCTTCCCCTGATGCTCTGTCCCTCTGAAACAATGATCCAGGGCCTGGAGAAAGGTGAAAAAGTTTCACTTTCAGAGACATAAACTAAAAGAATAGCACTTCCTACCCTTAAATATTACCTCCCATTATCCTGAGTTTGGAGAAAGGAATAGCTGTTTACTAAAGAAAATTATTATGTCAGCAGATTCTAATTAAAAGCCATGTGTTCTAATGAGGTAACAAAGTGACCCTCAATACCTTGAAAGAGATCTCTGTTTTTGAAATCCTTGCCTGACTTCTCCAGATAGGGTTTAGATGCTCTTCTCTTATGCTTCAGTATTCCACCACTTCTTTCTCAATGAAAACACTTAGCCTACACTATTATAATTATCACTTATTTGTGCTTATTACTCGACATTAAGCTCGATTTGACACCTGTGTGTCATGTTCATGATATGTGCCTAGAAACTCACTAAGTATTTGTAAAAAGGCAGAAACTCATCTAAGTGCTCACCAAATTGGGAGTTTATGAACTAATAAATTTGAATGAGAAAGGTAGAAAGAAAAAGTAAAAAGACTGCCAACTTTTTATTTTGCTAAGTGAGGGAGGACATTGAAAGTAATTATAATATAGTTTCATATTTCATCTTGAAATTGCCTTTTTAAATTTTTTTTGTGCTTACAGGAGAGAGAATGAAAGTGCAAAAGCACCTCCCATGGAGGATTGTTATGCTACAATCTCTTCTCCTCCATTTACCTTCTTTGGGATTTCGGGTATGCATACACATACATACCCAATGTGTTTCTCAGCCTGCTGGGTCTGGGACTCAGACCAGGCACGTGACCATGTGGGATCCAGCTGCCTTAGCCACTACACTACCAGTTGGCCCAAATTGTAAGAATTCACTAAAAACAACTTATATAATAGAATAAATTTAACTTTTTTATCAGAGACCAGTGACAACGTCTACTGGGTTGGCTTCACATGGCAGACTCTTTGAGAACCACTGATAGATAACTTTTGAGACCCCTTCCAATTGATACATTAGGGTGATATGAAACAGTAATTCACCTGTTTTTCTGGTGGCAACTTCTAGATTTTTTAAAATTTCTTTTAAAGAAACACTCCCAAATAACTAAAACTTGTTTCCTATCCTCATTATCTGTGTCTTTAAAGAAAAAAAGTTATTTAGCATCTTGACATGATTCTCAACTGGAAGTCATTTTCCTTTTCTATTTTTTTTTCTTTCTTTCCTAGTAAGTCTCTGAAGGAGTGAACATATTAGAAAGTAAGAACTACTGTAATGTTGTTTATTTTTAAAACATGTTTGGGAAAGGGTTACTCTAGTCTGATCTAAGAAGAAAAATAAAATTATACTTGAAGTATCTCATGACGCAGAACATTTTGGGCAAATTTATTTTGGATATAGCTCTTGTCTCATAAATTCAGCAAAATTTATTTTGGTTAAATTTTACACTAACGCAGAGTAAATGTGTCACTCAGTTTTCATTTTATAAGTCACAAAAATTGTTCTTGAGCTCAATGACAAAATAGTGGATATTTAAAGAGCATTTTTATTAGAACTGAAGAAAATAATGTTATCTCTATGACTAAGTGTAGTATTAACAAATGGCAAAGACAATTAATGAAACACAGAAGCAATGTTGCCATTTTAAATTTCACTTATTTTGAGACTCCATGGGATAAATTACAGCAGCCTTTGGGAAAGCAGAGACATTAAAATTAGGTGATGGAAAAGATTAAATCAATGATGATGTAATTTAGACCCTCAATGATACAGGAGACTCCCTTAAAAATCGTGTATCCAGTGTCTGTTGTAATGCTTCAGCTAGAAGAAATTTCTGAATCTGGTTTATGTCTTTGCAGATCATTTCTTTTTCTTTATTTTTATTTAATTTCTGGTATAACTTTCTGGGAGACCCTAATATTCTAGTTTTAGTACTTTTTTTTTTACAATATAAAAAATGAAGTATGTTATTTTTTGTTATAAAATAATTTTTCTGGTAAATGTCCCAGCTAAAATCCTGCCTCTCAATAAAATTGTACATCAAATAATATTTGTATATAGGAATAAAAATTAGAATTCTCATGAATTACATATTCATGAGACTACAGACGCCTAAAAGGAATTGCGTTGTGATTGTTTTTACATAGTGATTATGCTTCATCAGAATTCTATGAAAATAAGAACATAGTACATTTGTGTCTGACTCAAAATACAAAATAGATATAATCAAACTTGTGAAAAGTAATCTATTTTAATGTATTGATGGCCCTAAAATATTCCTAACCTGTTAATTTAAGGGATAATTAATTTAATAGCCAGATATGCTATTTATGATTGTTGTTAATCTAGCCTTTTACAACATGAGTGTAGTGCATAAGGGGTCAGATTAGCACTATATATTTTTAGAACCTGAACTGGTTTTGCAAGTTTTCATTTAGTTCATAAGTAGGAATTATAGTACCTTAAACCATTAATTTTTAGCACAAGTATCCTCATTCTAAAAAAGACTAGAGAATGGAAAACAAAAATGATGTTGATATTTTTGAAAAGTGTTAATGATAATAGTTATGTACTTTTGAGTTATCAGTAGCTAAATTTGGTTTATCACTTATGAAAATAGTTATAACTGGCAGCATGTTATCAATATCAATGAGTAGATACTGAAGTGTCAACACAGACAAGGTTATCAATCTGAGCTGCACACTAAGCATAATTAAGTGAAAAATAAAAGTTCAACCAGAGTGCACTGGTTTGGTTTTGCGAGTTCTCTAGTTTCAGATGATAGTTATTTAAGGTCATTATATAAAATTAACTAAAATGGGCAACTTTTAAAATTAGAAAAGATAAAGAATTTTTTCTTTAATTTGAAGAAGAAAGTGTATATGTTACTTGAGAGGTAGCTGGACTTCTGAAATGTATCTTTGAACTACCAGGGGACAAACCTATGAGGAAACAAATGTTTCTGAAGAAATTGTCACTTGCAGAATAGATTATAGCGTGCAAATAATGATCTGAATAAACATATGACAAATATAAAGAAATGCTATTTCTCACTGGTACTGTCCAATAGAAACTCTGAATTTGTTATTTTTTTCCATTGCAGCTAATACACTAAACTACTGATTATTTTGTCTAATCTTAAAACTTTAACTTGATTTCTGGCAATACCAGTGGTTAATAATGCAAACTTATATAAGTTGTCAACCTATCTCATTTGCTAGGAGGCAATAATACCTACCTCAGGAAATTCTTGAGAAGATGTAAAAATGTCTTTGAAAGTATAACATTTATATATAATATGTAATATATAATATATAATATATATAAATAAAATAAATTTTAAGTGGTTAAGAATAATCACTGTATGAAGGCATCATTTCATGGACTATTTCTATTTTCTTTTCCATTCACATTCAACTCTAGTACAGGATGATCTAGCAACCTGTAATATTTTCTTGGTGACAGTTAAATAGAAGCCTGATGTAGATTATATGTACATAATAGACAAGCAAAGTTAATTTCCATACTTTTTTATCCATATTTTATTAATCTATCTACTTAAATTTGTACAATCTACAGACAGTTGTCTTACATTTTCAACCTGATACCCAGGAAGCCATAAATATTTGTTAAACTTATAAAAATAAACGTCTATCTCCCGTAAACTAACTTTTCAGTTAGAATTGGAATGCAGTGAGATTATAATCACACCTGTCTCACTTCTCATCCCACACGTAACCTAAAATAGAACCTCTTTAGCCCATAAAAATGCTGCTGATAAACCTACTAACATATAGTTTCTTTTCTCTCTTTCATTGGAATTTCCTCTTATATTCCCTGGGGGGGGGGGGGGGGGGGGAACAAGATATAAGTCTCATTTAACTTAAGTTTTTAAAATTTTTTAGCTTTAAAATAAAATGAACTCAATTTTCTAGAAATTAATGGATGAGATATTTTTATGAGAGCTAACATGCTAATTCAAATATTTTGTATTCTGAAATTTAATATATTTCTTCCAGCCTATCACTCATTATCTTACTCATTATTACTTACCTATACATGATATAAAACAAATGAAGATGGGGCCAGCAGTTGGCATGGTGGTTGAGGCACTGGATCCCACCTGGTGGACTGCAGGATTGGAGTCCCAGGCCCGGTCCCACACTGTACATTTGAGTGTCCAAAATCTTGAAAGGAGACTGGAGGAGAAGGGATTGCATCATGGCCATTCCTACCCCCCAGGGTGCTTTCTCACTTTCTTTCTCTCTCTCTGTCCTGCCTCCTCCCTCCCTCCTTCTCTCTAGCAGTGCACTTTCTAGTAAATTTAAAAAGAAAAAAGTTGGTTCTACATAGTTAGATATGTAATTTTTTAAAAATGCTTTAATAATAGGCAAACAATGGCATAAACAACTGCTAGAAAACTCTTCCTGTGACACAGTCTATTTTCATGTAACTAACATAATGGAAATCTTCAGCTAACAACTCACTTGACCAGAACTAAAATACTGGTCAACTGTCTTTAGGAAAATAAAATAATAAAAAAGCTTTGGGAGGTTTCATTTAATACCCCAGATTTCTAATACCAGTATATACGTGTGGGAAAAAATTATTCAAGAATGAGAAATATAAACACTCTTTACAGTTTTTGCATTTCACCACCTCATTTGGGATCCATATCAATTACCCCATACTTTTTTGAGTCTCCACTGTTATGGAGGAACTGGGCTGGGAATAGAAAAAACCTTTTGAGTCCTCATCAAGATTGCTGAAAAGCTGAAACAAATGTAATCTGCCTGTTTGTCAACCTCTTCTCACCTCCCACCATCCCTAATGAGTGAGCATTAGGTCATATGACATTCCCTCACCCCAACACACACGTGCACAGCTGATTGAATCAATTTTAGGCACCAGACTCAAACTAAGCCAATCAGATTCTTTCTCTGAAGTATTTAGAATTTGAACTCAAAATTCTGAACAGCAAACCTGTCTTCTCATGCTTCAGTTTTTAACCAGTGTCTTTGTTCCAGAGCCTCTCTGAGCTAGTAATTCACTGGAAGCTAAAATGTTGGTATCTGGGTGGAAAGTAGAGAAAAACAGCTAAGGAATTACAGGAGTGGGGCAGGAGTCCAACTCTGGGGTCCTAGCCACTTTTAACATTGTTTTCAACATTGAGCTTCACTACCAACACCCCCAGTACATTGAGACTTCATGTCTTAAATCTTTCCAGGTTTCTGTGTGGCACATTTGACTAAAAACAAAAAAGAAGAAAGAGGGGGGAAAAGCATTTTTTTTTACAGATAACCTCCTAGGTAAGCACCTAGACTATAGTTTCCTTTACTGAGTACCAGTCTCTATTTGCTTTTTAGCTTTCAAACATTATTGTTAAAATTTTTCATCTTCTTTGTATTTTTTTATTCCTTTGCTTATTTTATTGGGGCTTCAAGAAGATCAGACATACAGGCATGTTTAACTAGAAGTTTTCTTCACTTTATGAAGTGTAAATTCAGATTCTCTTTCTAGTAATTTTTTTTTTTTTTTAATGTCAGAGAGTATATATACACACATGTGAGAGAGGGAGAGAGAGAACTAGAACACCCCAACTGGGCCAGGTTTTGCTGCAATCCTTTTCCTTCCAGTTGTCCAACCTGTCAGGATCCTATATATTCACACAAGTGCTCAATATGTTTTTCAGTTTCCCAATATTTGACTATTGGGAGATAGGACTTTATATAGATAATTAAATTAAAAAGGGTCATTGGAGCGGGCCCTAAACCAATAAACAGGAAAGTCCATAAGAAAACATATGGAGAAGTGGTCAATCTACAAGTCTCAGAATAAACAATACTATAGACCCTTGATCTTGGACTTCTAGCCCACAGGATTGGAAGAAAATGTCTACTGTTTAAGACATATGGTGTGTGCTAGTTTGTTTTGTCAGCCGTAACAAAATAATATATTGTTTAAAATCCCTCCCAAAAAAGGGAAAAAAATTACTTAATATCCGAAGAGTATTTCCTTTCTTTTTTTTTTTTTTTTTTTTTTTGGAGAGGTTTTTACTATAGGGTGCGTGTGCTCACCAGAAAGACAGAGACAGACAGAGAGACAGAAAGCAAGAAATCACCCCCCCCCAGGGGTGATGGCCATGCCACAATCCCTTCTCCTCCATTCTCCTCTCAGGATCTTGGGCACGCATGCACACGCGCCTGGCGTGAGTTTAAGCCACCGGGTCCAGGTCTCGAACCGCAGGTGACTTCATGGGAGTCCAGCGACATAGCCATTACACTAGCTGCTGGTCCCGAAAGGGTACTTCCTAGAAATAGAAAAAGGCTGGTAATTTTATTAATGTTTTATTTTACCTTATTCCTCCCTTTAATTTCAATTACTCTAACAGAAACGATGATAATGTTGTATATGTCATGGATAGAACTGCTATACAGTCATACATCCGTTAGTACCATCAATACCACATAAGAGTTTTGTTTTTCATTGTGTCAGACTAAATTTACTGGTCACCATGGAAGATGTAAACTCTTTGGACCTGTTTCTTCATCTGTGATTGAATTAGTCTAAGTCAAGTTGTAGGTTCAGCTCATCTTTTAAACCAACTCTCAGATTGGTATAGAAAATGATACCTTAATATAAGAAAGGTTTATATATTAGGTTTTTGAACAATATAGCCCAAACTCCTCAGTCACTTTTACTTGAACTATTTCTTTACTACTGTAAAGAAAAGTCTTTCAGTAGTTCAGGAGGCAAGAATAAGAACTATAAGTTCAGGCTGGGTGTCTTTATTTTGCTAGTACAGTGGAAGGTGAGGTCTTCAGATGAAAATGAAAGGGATAAGAATAGTAGTGGGCATTTGAGAAGAGTGAAAAAGATTTAGAGTAATATAAATAGCAGATAGAGTTTTTGCTAGAAATTACTTTTGTTAAATTTATAAAAGTCATGCCATTGCTTTTTCGGAAGAAAAATAATTAAAAGTAGTTATAAGAAATCACAACAGTTTTTTTATTTTTTAATGATAGACAATGTGTGCAAGAGAGAGAGAATCCTCAACAGTGTCCCATCAAAACACAATCTCTTTTCCCCAGTTCCTGAGAATGTTGGGCACCTGTGCACATGCCATTAAGTGTTTTCAGACCAACCCAGGGATTCAACACTACAGCCAGCTGTGTGACTTCCAGCACTGCAGTTAAATATATTACAGACATGGCTCTACAATGGTTCTTTATAAGAAAAGTGGAAATAAACTATTTTTAAAAGATTTAAAGAAATTTACATCTAAGTAACTTTGGTAGTACTCAAAGACTCTTTAATTATTAACTTTCTTTAGATTTGTAGCATATCTATCAAAAATAAAGATACTGAGCCTTTAATTTTATAAAAGCTTTCATGTTTTGACTCTTTTATATTAAAAAATAAAAAAAGAAAAACAGAAGATGCATGGGCTCAATGGAGAGAGAAAGAGAGAGAAACAGCCCCAACAGGAAGTGGTCACAGTAGTCTTTTTTCCTCTATTTCTCCATCCTGTCAGGATTTGTGTACATATGCCTGGCATGTTCTTCAAGCTACCAAGTCAGGATTTGAACTGTGGTCAGCCATGTGGGATTCAGATCCAAATGTACAGCTGTTAATCACTGTGCCTCTTGGCAAATTAAAGAAAAGAAAGAGAAGAGAAGAGAGAAAAGACAGAAAGGAATTTGATTTTTGTGTAATTGATATTGATTCCTATGTCCTTACTATACTCACTTATTACTTCAAGTAGGCTGGGCTTTTTCATTTTGTTTTGGAGACTGAAGGATTTTATTATATTTATTGGTGATTATGTCATCTGAAAATAAAGTTTTACTTTTTTTTTAATGATCTAGGTTAATTGTATCTCTTTTTTCTTGCATAATCTCACTGGCTAGAATCTCCAGGAATATGTTAAATAGAAGTAGTAAAGGCAACATTTTTTATTTATTTTCAATCCTAAGGAGAAGAATTCAATCTTTCACCATTAAATATGACAGGTAACTATAGGTATTTGGTAAATTTCATTTATCAGATTGTAGGAGTTCCCTTCTATTCTCTTGCTGAGAAATTCTGTAATATCATGAATGGATGTTGAATTTTACCAGATTACTTTCTGTATCTTCTGTATCTGAGAAAATCTTGTTTTTTTTTTTTTTTTATGTAGTTTGATAATATGGTAAATTTTCATGTCTTTTATATCTTAATTTTCCTAGAGGAATAACAATATTGGGTAGTTGGAAAAGTCATGATTCATTTTTACATAGGAAACCATGAAAAAATACATCATGACTTTTCCAATACCCCAATACGAATCTTGACCCCAAGACCCTCTTTTTCATTGAATATTTTTTATAACTAATGCTCTATGGAACAAACTGGGAAATGCTGATATCCTAGAGAATACATATATAAACAGACATAACCCTTTTTTAATTCATAGGACTTTTATAAGAGGTAACTAACATAATGTATAAAGCACTTAGCTTACTGCCAAACATGTAATAAATGCTCAAGAGGAATTCAAGTATTAAAAGCTAATTCAAATATTAATCTGAGTATCCATTCTATATTTATTGTATTTTTTTAAATTATTTTGAGAGAGAGTTTTTTGCTTTTGGGCACATGCACTTGCCAGAGAGATAGAAAGACAAAAAGTGAGAAATCACCTCCCCAGGGAGTATGACCACACTGCAGTCCCCTCTCCCCCACTCTCTTCTTGGGATTTTAGGCATGCACCCACCTGCATGTGGTATGAGTTTGAAGACTCTGGGTCTGAGGCTCGAACTACAGTTGGCCATGTGGGAGATCAGTATCTCAACAATCATGCAACCTGCTGACACCTGTATACTTATTCTTTCCAGAAGATCACTTTTAGTGGTATTACAATTCTTATTAATATACAAATTAAAATAACTTGTTTAAGTTGTGATTGTTACTTTTGGCTTTCTCTACAGTACAGGAGAAATGGATGTATGTTCTGTCAGAATTATAAAGAACAACTGTCTTTACAGATCAAAGTTACCAGTTTTCAACTTTACCCTGCAGAGTACATTGATTTTGACTGACCAAAATAAATGTTCCTCAGCACTAGCATGACTATTATTATTTTAAAAGTTGGGAATGGCTTTTATTAAATTCCTTTCATGTAACTAGGAAAACAGGTAAGCATGCATGCTTTTGCAACCTTATGCATCAGGGATAAGGAGACAGTTGACCCTTTCAAGTTCCCATGTGTCCCATGATACTTGTAGGAAGGCTTCCACCAAGTGAAAAATCTTAAAGATAATTATTTGGTTTTTAACCATTACTTGTTCCAGAGGAAATGAAAACAATTCTGTGGACTCCATGGAAAGCCAGGATATAATTTAATAACCACAAAAATAAATAAATAAATAAATACTGAAAATAGAGCAGCTTTACCTTACGCTTATATTTGACTCAGAGAATTCCAAACTTACTGTGTTCAATGACGGTATACGACCACAGATAACATTATTGATCAATTACAGACTGGGTTTTCATTTGCCTAGCATAACTGATTTGTTTCTTCTAGTGTAAAAATTCTCAGGAAAGAACCAGACAATCACAAGTGGCATACCAAATATCTCTTTCCTGTTATGAGGCTTTGCTCTAAAACTAAGCAGTTATGTGGCTCTAATGATTAGCTGTCCTGGGACAATAGTTTGCTGACATTTCAGAACAGCAGTTTATGACAATACTTACATATGGGTTTGATATTGTATGTTGTTAAAAGAATCTGCAGGTCTAGACTGGAGTTTATTTTTTAAGTTTATGGTAATGATTTGCTATATTCCAAACAGAAAGAATAATTGAGTACCATGAAGTAGTTATATTGCCTATTTTATATATGCAAGAAAGAGATGTAAATTCATTAGGCCTTCATTCCTTACTCTGGGAATATTTAAAGAAAAAGTACCTAAGTCAATGTACTTATGATTTTGCCTCAAAGTAGCCCTAAGGCCAAAAGACCAGCCTTATGGTCAGGAAACCTATGTTTCAAATCCATGAATGTCACTTACCTTAAATAAATCCACTGATGCCTCTGTTTTCTCATCTGGATAATTATTACCTCATCTTAATCATTCTTAACAGATAGTTTTGCTGGAAAATAGTAAAAGTAACATGCAGCATATTAATACTTTATAAACTACTATTCACTATATTCATGGCTCATATATTAGTAGCTTATGCTCAAATCCAAAAACATAAAAAATAATAACTATGGTCATTTTAATAATAGTCAAAGAAATAAAAAGAGTCAAATTGTTTTTAACTATGGTCTGTGACTATAAGCCTATTCTTTGCAATATGTATCAGTATTTTCAGAGTTATATATAGTTAATAGTATGAATCTAGAGTTTTTAACTTTGTTATTTTTCCCAAGTTGTGATTACAAGCACTTACCCCCAGCCCATTGGCATCTAACCAATATTCCAGGTCTTGCAAATAATTGTTAGTGTCTTGTGATGACTTCAGCTAATTCCTTAAAAAATCTAAGAGGAAAAAAAGTGTACTTTATAAATTTGAAACTTCTTGATTTAGAAAAATATCCATTTTTTTCATATTTTAATATATCCTTTGCTCTTTCATTCATTGTAACTACCTAGATGAATCAGATCACAAATAAGTTTTTCAAAGACATTAAAAATAAATAAAATACTTCAAAATAATTATTAGGTAGCCATGATGTTCTTTTTATTTTCTTTCTCTTAATGTATTGATAAACATCTTTCTGTTCTTTTATGAATAATTATAGCTTATTTCTTTTGACATCTTATTTGAATCTTATAGGACTAGCCTAAGACACATTCCGCAGTCTTTAAAAAACATTATCCGCTGTGAATATCTTAAAGTTTTAAAAAAAAAGGAGACAAAGCTTTTTGAGTATCTTTAAATCTCAACTCCCCAGTGCTGATATATTCCATGCCTACTTTCATTAATACATAATAAATTCATAATTCTATGTTCCTCTGTCTTTTAAGTCCATGCTTCTAAAGTTTTTGTTTTTTTGGGGGAATTCTTTGGGGAGTATTACTACTGGGGCATTTTTGTTGACCTTGTGAAGCAATGACCCATTGTATTTCATTGAATTAAGAACTCTTTGAATAGGTTTTTTCTGATTTTACAAGATATTATGTTAAGAAAATCCTTTACCAGTCTTTTAAAAGGGAGAACTGCATTTCAACTACCATGTTATTATATACTGGGCATACAAAATGCCATATTTTTATTGCACAGTCATACAGATTTTAAAATTTAATTAGTGAAATTTAATTAAATGGGAGTGCATGGCTTCTATTAATGTTTTGGATAACTCATCTAATGAGTGAGCTATTCTTACATGTATGTTTTTGTTTTTATTATGCCTTATTAAAATGGTTACTGGTTAGATATAAGACACATGCCAAAGGTTTCATTCACATTAATAATTCTGTCTCAAGTAATTTCATTTGCTTCTGGTCAGTGGCCACTCTTATTTCATTCTATGCAGGCTTTTAGATTTTGTTTCATATTTTATTAACATAATAAGTTTATTTTAATATTTTATATTTAATCTTTTTTTCATTCTTTCATTTTCCACATAGAAATTCCAAGATTAAAAACAATCCTTTATTCTTAATTTTCCCTTAACGAGTATATTGGTTACAAACATTAAATAATTCAATCAAGGCACTATGAACTGATACTATTATGAGAGGTGTTTCAGGTATTAATGGGCTTGAAAATTCTAAGTAAAAATTAATATAGCCAGCGAATGGCAGAACTTGTACTCAGATTCATGTTTTCAAACTCTTGGACCTATACTTAAATTTTCTCCCTGTCTCGTGACCTCCCCCAAAGGAAGCTTTATTTTTTTTTCTTATCACATATGTAATACATGTTTATTTGTAAACCTTAAACTTGGAAAGGAAAAAGAAGAAAATAAACAGTAAATCAGAATCAGTGTTAACATCATCTGTACAACCTTCTTGATCTACATTATCCACTATGGTAGCCACTAGCCCTATGTGGTATTTAAATTAAAAATTTTAACAAAAATAAAAATTTGATGCCTGGGGCCAGCAAGTGATGTGGTGGTTAAGGTGCTAGACTCCTGCATGGTTGTTCAGGTACAAGTCCTGGACCTAGTCGCTTGAAAATTGTGCTGGGTGCATGTGTATGAATCCACAAAATTCCTAAAGGAGAATGGAAAAGGGATTGCAGCATAGCCACTCCCCAGTAGGGCGATTTCTCACTTTCCCTCTCACTGTCTTTCTCTATCTCCAGTGAGTACACATATGCCTCATGGCAAACCAAATCAACCTCTAGGCAAAAAAAAAAAAAAAAAAAAAAAAGTTGTAGTATATATCTTCACAGTCTGAGAATTTACCTGTTGATGGCAAAAACCTAAAACAAGAATAACAAAAATTTGGTTTTTAGTTGCACTGACCACACTTTGAATGCTCAATAGCCCTTAGACTTGCTAGAGACTGTCATACTGGACAGCATAGATAAATATTTCCTTGATTGTGAAAAGTTCTATTAAATAGACCTATAAATGTAGATTTCTTTCATGCATGAGAAAGTGCACACACACACACGTGAGCACAGAAGTATATATACATTGGGACCCCGTGGCTTAAACTCACACTGGGTGCATGTGCGTGCGTGCCCAAAATCCCGAGAGTAGAATGGAGAAGGGATTGTGGTGTGGCCATTCCCCCTAGGGAGTGATTTCTCACTTTCTGTCTCTCTGTCTCTCTCTGTCTTTATGGCAAGCACACGCGACCTATAGCAAAAACCTCTCCAAAAAAAAGAAAAAAAAAAGAAGTATATATACATCTATAAATTCGTATCTTAGAAATATAAACGGTTTAAATGATACATAATGTTTCTAATCTGACTTATTGTCACTGAACCTAAAAACATTTTCCATTATGCATATATAATCTGCATAATCATTTTAAAACTTACATTGTTCACTTTACATATATACCATATATTTAATAGACTCTTCTTTTATACTTTTAGATAATTTCTATTATTTTAATGTGAGAAGCAATGCTATACTGAACTTCCCTGTATATGAGACTTTATACTTCCATCTAATTATTTCTGGAGGATACAGCTCTAGAAGTGGATTTTTAGATGAAAAGTATACAGGGTTTTCAGGCATTTGTCATAAAAACCAAATCAACCTCTAGACAAAAAAAAAAGTTATCCATCTTCACAGTCTGAGAATTTACCTGTTGATTCCTACCTTTACTAATGTAGGTGTTAATTTATTTGCCTTTTTAAGCTTATGAAAGCTTTACTTTTTCTTGATCCATCTGTCTTCTTGGAAGTTTTATTTTCAAGAATTAGTATACCAACTAAATAAATTTTGTAGAAAAACTATTGTGAACCAAATGTGGAGAAAAATTTAAATTTATGTATGTATATATAATTATATATTATATAAAATTTAAATTTATGTATGTATATATAATTATATATTATATATAAAATTATATGCATTATATATTTGTATGTAATTATATAAGCATAAAATATATTAAAGTATATTTACATGTTTAAGTCTCTACACATATCAACATTTATAATTATTAATAATTTCCACTTGATATCTTAATAGCACATTATTTTCCATAAAACATCTTAATTATGACAAATTTGCTACTACACAGTACATTTTGAAACCACAATAATACGTTCCAGGGTGTGTTATGCTGGGAAATTGCCATTCTGGGAAGAATGAAGTCACTTGGCCTTTAGACTGGTGCGTCAGAACATACTCAAGGAAAGTAATATCTAATCAAAAGATGTATTACAATGGCTACTTACTTAGCTCTAATTCATTACATTTTTGTTCCAATAACATCTATTCATTCCATGGGATTTTATAAACACTGTGTTCTCTAAGAACATTTTTACTAGTTATTAAATTTGTTCTCTTTAAAGTGCCAAAACTTAAACTGTATACCTTAAGCTATAAAACAAACCAGAAACAAAGCCTTTTTCCTAACTATATGACTAGTTGAATCCAGTTCCCAGCCTGTGACTCATAATCTTTACCTTCTTTAAACACATATCTTCTCAGGTTATGTGTTTTATAGCCACTCTATCACATAACCATATAAGTACTATTTTCATACATTATTTTAGCTCAAATTTGCTTCTCATTGTATCTGATGATCCCTGGAAAGCCCTGAGAGAATGACAAGTAAAGGTTGATGAGATAAAGGCTAAGTGCCATTAAAAAGCAAAACCCTATAGTAGTAGTGAGGTCATTAGGTTGGGAGAAGAGAGTGCTAGATAAAAACAGGCAACATTTTTTAAAATTTATATTAAACTGACCCATCTTGTGAGATATAGATCAAAGGGTATATAGATCAAAGGGTATTTAGTTTAGGAAGTTCTTAGGAGAAAATGAGATATAGGAGAGCTTTAATGCAGAAAAGAAAGTATTAGGTTGTCGGAAAAAGTCATGACGTGGTTTTCTATGCAAAAATGTGTCATGACTTTTCTGACAACCCAATGTATCGAGTAGGCGGGAACATAGGAAGAGAGAGGACATTCTAAGAATAGAGGGTAGAAAGTATGCTCAATATACTTGGAGTTGCAACATAATCACTTAGAAAGGCAACCAGTATTTCTATACATTATTTGCATTTCCAACTCTAACATTGAGGTGGATAATAGAAAATTTCATAAAGATCTTAATTATATTGACAAAATTATTAAGATTACTGATGTATTAATGCTTAAGAGCAAGATGAAATTCAACACTTTGTCAAACTGGAACAATTATTTGAAGAATTACATTACAGTTCAATCTCTCATTGCTGATTAGTAATTTAATCTCCAGTCTTCTTCTGATATAGATCAATACCAATTTATTAAAGACAAATTATAGAGGATTCCAGAAACTGTAGTTATTGACTTGACATGTATTTTTAAAAGCCTCTATGTAGTAAATGACTAGTGGTAATTGTATAAATAAAATACATACATTATATAGTACCCTTCAGGGCACAAGTTTGAAATTTATTCTTCCTTTGACTTATAGGTTATTTAATTATTCTTGCTCCACTGTGTTAACCTATTATCCGAGCATAGCCTATGAAGCAAATCTGGATTCCTAAGTAATTTTCCACTTAAATAATGTGACATCTAGAAGATCCATGAGTGAATGTGATGTACTTTTCAGCAAAGCAGTATCTCAGAGGAAAAGGTCATGGCAACATGAAATTGAGAATAATTGGAATATAAATTTCTGTTCTTATAACAATGATGTCATAGGTATAAGATGAGGGCATTGACATTAGATTCAGAATGTAGGAAGGGTATACTGCCTCTTCCCATAATAAATCACTTAGAGGAATTTTTAGTTTATAAAAGTTTAACATTTAAATATAGCATATAAAATCTGTTCTTGGGTTCTTTTTTAAAAATTAAATTAAGTGTGCCTGACCAAGTTCCTTTGAGAAAATAAATTTTATCTGAAATTTAAAATTCTACAGCTCCACAATTTATTTAAATATATAGCTATAGAAACTATAATCAGGCTGGCTCCATGGCCTGTTGGTTAAGGCAGCAAAATACCACATGGCACACTATATGGTTCAAATCCCAATCCCTTCAGCTTACATGCCCCAAATCTGGGCAGAATGGAAAAATGGATGAGAAAGGATTGTGGTGACCATGTGACCATGCCCCATTAAAGAGTACTCTCTTCTTCTCCCTCCCTCTCTCTTTTTCTCTCTCTCTGTCTCTCTCTCTCTGAGGAGTACATGTACTCTCTGGCAAATTTTTTTAAAAGAGAATATAATCATAGAAACCTCTGTTCCCTTAGAAGGAATTGGAAATATTTGGGTAGTTTTACTCATCATAGGAGTTTACCAATTTTGAACTGGCAGTAAATTTCTTTGTGATACTAAGTAATACAAAGAACAGGGATGCAAATGCTTAGGAGGAGGAAGACCAAGGAACTAGAAAAGGGATAACCCTAAAGAAAGTCTTTAGAGAGGCAGTGAGATACAGTCAAAATTTTAAACAATGAATGAAGGATTATCAGGTAGACAGTAATGAACAGACAAACAAACAAAAAACTAGTAAGTACTATACTTTTTCTATTAGACCCTGTCCTAAGTGCTGTAAATTTATTAACTTCTTTAATCCTCTAAGATCCATGAGGTAAGAAATATTACTCAGTTTTACAGATAAGACAACTAGGGCACCTGGCACAAAATCTTTCAATGGTAGACAGAGAAGTTAAAAGTTAATACCAGATAATAATCCTTTTAAACATCAAAGTTATCTCAGAACACTTCCAACAACAAAAGATTCGGTTTACTGGGACAGAGCAGATGGCGTAATGGGTACGTCGCTGGACTCCCATGTAGTTGACTCGAGTTTGAGTTCCAACCTGGTGGCTTAAAACTCATGCTGGGCATGTGTGTGTGTGCATACCCAAAATCCCAGGAGGAGAGTAAAGGAGAAGGGATTGTGGGGTGGCTATCCTCCCCCCAGGGGATGATTTTTCGCTTTCTGTCTCTCTGGCAAGCCACATGTCCTATAGCAAAAAAAAAAAAAAAAAAAAAAAAAAGATTTGGTCTACTAAGAAGTCTGGCTTGATAGCAAAACACTAGATCACAAAGTTAACATTAGGTTACATATATCTTACAAAAAACATTACCTTGTGGGGACCAGCAGTTAGCGTAATGGCTATGTCTCTGGACTCCCATGTAGTCAACCGCGGTTCGAGTCTTGGACCCGGTGGCTTAAACTCATGCCGGGCGCATGTGCATGTGTGCCCAAAATCCCGAGAGGAGAATGGGGGAGAACGGATTGCGGCGTGGCCATCACCCCTGGGGGGGAGGGGTGATTTCTTGTTTCCTGTCTCTCTGTCTCTTTCTTTCTGGCGAGCGCACGTGTCCTATAGCAAAAACCTCTCAAAAGAAAAAAAAATTACCTTGTTAAAATGGGCTGATGTGAAACTAGGAAAACATTACTAGCTCTGCCAAAATCATGCTCTATTAAAGAGGTGGTACAAGTACAGATGAGTTAAAGAAAAAAAAAAAGTTAATACCAGAAATGCTGATTCTGAGTCCCTATTAGAGGCACAAGAAATGGCTTTCTATCTCTCTCTCTCTTTAACTCATCCTGGGTAGATTACTCATATCAATTAAAGCTCCTACCACCACTTCATTTCATCTCTCATTTACATTTTCCATACTTCTTTATTCATCAGTTCATCTACAACAATCAATACTTCAGTCTATTTTCTTCTAATACTGTTATGTGTGGATAAACTAACACTCTTTCAGAACATTATGAGAAAAACACTTTCCTCCTCAACACCTTGTTATTTTTACAAAGCTCTTATAAGATAAAAAGCTGTGTGTTTCATAGCTGCTGTTGCTGAAACAGGCAGAGCCCTTTCTTTTCCTTACAGCCATGCGTCAGCACCTCTAATCCTCCCTGAAACAATGGAGGAATTTCCATTAGATGTAGGGCACAGCTAGAAAAGTAGCAGAACAAGAACATAATGGAATTTAAAATACAAAATATAAACAAGGTAGTTACAAAGTGCCATTAGTACAAGACAAAAAAGAAAAAAAAAATCTAAGTGATGATAAAGAGAGCAAATGGAAGGTCCAGTTGGTGGAACATCAGTAATGCAACTGAAAAATGCACACGCCTTATGGGAGGGGGGAGGAACTTTAAAAATAATAAGAAGAAGATGGTTAGGTAAAGTCTCTGAGAGAACGGATTTTGTGCTTAGACCCAAGAGTTGCAGATAAGCAAGTCTTGGGGAACAGCTGCAGGAAAAGCAGCAGTATAGGAATAAGAATAAAGTTAAAAAGGGCTTTAGTTTCTCTAAGGAGCTAAAAGAAGACTAGAATTGCCATAAGCAAGGGAGAAAGGATGAGAGTAGTTAGAGAAATCATCAGGCAGTGCCATTTAGACCATGATCAGAAATTTGAAGTTTGTTGTAAGAAAAATGAAAAACAATGAAAAAGTTTTACCAAAAAAGAAGCATGATGGGGACAGGTGGTATAATGGTTAGGGTCCTGGACTCTCACATGATAGACTGTGATTTGAGTCAAGGACCTAGGGGCTGAGAATCACACCAGGTATGTGTGCATGTGTGCATGCCCAAAGTCCCAAGAGGAGAAGGGAGGATGCATGGCCTCCTCCCCTGTGGGGGTGATTTCCTACTCTTCCTCTCTATCTCTCTGTCACTCTCCTCTCTGGTGAGTGAATGCATCCAATGACAAAAAAACAAACAAACAAATAAATAAAACATGATCTCATTTACATTTTTCTTATTTTGCATTTAATTACTGTACATCTTTACAGCATACCAAATGATTTTTCCTAGCATGAATATACTGCATATTAGTGTATTCATGGAATATAAAGTGGAAGATATTACTATGCATATCCACAGATGCTGTCCATGCTTTTATGCCTGATAAAAATTAGAGGAATAGATTCTAAAATGGATGTGTGACACCCACACAGAGACGTAAAAGGCCATTGTAGTTTAGGCAAGTGGTCTATGCTGGAAATGCTATTTAGAGCCCTGTAAGTGGTTAACATTACCTAGGAATACAGTCTAAACAGACAAGAAAGGATTCAATACTAATTCCTGAAGCTATCCAAGTACAAGGCCTTAGGTAGAGGAGGGAGGGGCAAGTGAGGTCAAAGCAAAATAGACTCTATCTGGCCAGCCAATACTTAGTTGTCACGAAGCTTAGAGAGCTGACACCCATGACTTTTGAACTTTCATGCTCACCTAATCTACCATCATTAAATGTGACTTTGCCAATATGAGATTTTAGTTTGAATTTGTGCTTTTGCCTTATTTTAAAAATGAGTAAATACTAATTGAATTGAATTAATAGTATTAGTCATCATCTCTTGGCCAGTGCAAATCAGTCTGTATTAAGGAATGTTAAAGAAGTAGTACTACAGTATACATAAAATGTCTTTTTAGATGTTCAAATCTAGAAGATGGTGATTCTGATATTAGATATATATTATGTCAGGCTGAAAATTTTAAGAGTTGCAATTATTCTTGATATTATATAAAAATATTTTATACTTTAAGAAAGGATGTAAACTATCCACAATGAAAACCACAGTCTTTCTAGAAAGATACTGTGTCTGGCTGTCCAATTATGCGAGTCCACCCAAACTTTGACAGTTTTTCCCTCAAGCTAAATTTTATTACTCTTTCAGAAAGTTTATTGTTTTAAAGTTAGATTTAATATGGTATAAACTGAATTAAAACACACACACACACACACACACATACACACACTGGGACACATAGCAAAAGGAGTTTCATTTGGTGCATAACAATCACCATAGGAAAAGCAATATATTATCCAGTCTCATTTTTGAATTTTTATATCAAATTAAGCTAGATAAAGGTTCCAAACTTTCTTCAGGCAAAATTTTTTGTTTTCTTAAGCAGCAGTTTTCATTTAATACAAAATAACTCTGTGGCAAATGCCCAGATTTTGTATTAGCATGTGTAATTTTCCAGAAGAAATGTCAAGTCCTATTACTAGCCCTTTAATACGGATTGATTAGATGCAGTGTCAGAGTTCTATTAAGAACATCTGAAACTAAGACTACCTAGAAAAGTGGGTACATCAGTGGTAACATCAATATTTTGTTTCAAGAAAGGGACTGATTTTCGCTAATGCTGCACATTTCTCAGGACTTGAATGAATTGGATAGAATTTCAGACTTAGTGATGAAGTATAAACACTTGCATTCAGATTCTTTGTTATTTTACACGTGTATACATGACTGTCAAGGGAGTTTCTGGTTCCTTGTGATATTCATTAGCTTTAGGGTCTCTTAAATCACCCAGCTGTAACATACAGCAATAGATGCATCCATCCAATTCCAACACCTCCTGGTCATCCTACATTTCCCACGGGTCATATTTGTCAAAGTTAGTCTGTGAGATTTTTGGACGTGGTTTCTTGTCTTCTTCAGTGCTGAATTAATAACCATATTGTTTTTACTGTTCCTGATTACATTTGAATTTTATTCTGGAAGACTCTTACTCCTTTTCTTGCAAAATTTGCCAAGAGATGCTATATGATGCTATTTAGTATTTTTTAGTCATAAACTAGAATAAAATGACAGCTGCTTTCACAAGAAATTAAACTTCAGTCTGATTTCTACCTGCTATGACCACAATTTAAAGTTTAAACTTTAATTCAAATTAATCTTTCTTTTATCTCTCCTCATTTTTCACCATGGTTATAGCTGGAAAAGTTGATTTCCCAATTTTTAATGTATCTTCTTATGTGACTTTTATTCCCTTCCTTTGAAAACCCTTATATTTTTCTTATTTCTCATGTGACTTGTTATAGCATGTTCTACAATACTGGCTTTGTTATTCATTTAATGTCAAGTATCTATTGGGCATCTCCTAGGTGCTAGATGTTAGTGATAGAATTGTGAACAAGTTGGCTGACTTCCTCTTGTGCAAAGTGTGATCTCATGAAGGAAATAAAGAATTGGTCAATTACATTCTAGAATAGTAAGTGCTACAGTGGTGGAGATACAGGGTTTCTAGATGAACACATAGACTTCTATAAACAGTGTTTTCTCCAACCTATAGGATCAAATTCTCTCTTTATAATTCATTTATTTTCCATATGACTTTCTTTTGAACATAATGTTACCTTTATTCTACTCAAAAGTAGTATGTCAGACCTTTTTTTTTTTTTTTTTTGGAGAGGATTTTTGCTATAGGGGCATGTGCGCTTGCCAGACAGACAGAGACAGAGAGACAGAAAGTGAGAAATCACCCCCTAGGGGGGGATGGCCACGCCGCAATCCCTTCTCCTCCATTCTCCTCTCGGGATCTTGGGCACGCACGCACACACGCCCGGCGTGAGTTCAAGCCACCGGGTCTGGGACTCGAACCACGATCGACTACGTGGGAGTCCAGAGACATAGCCATTACGCTAACTGCTGGTCCCAAGTAGTGTGTTGGACTTTAAAAAAATAAAAAACTTTTTCTTATAGGGCGCATGTACTTACTGAAGAGAAACAGAGAGACAGTGAGAGGGAAAGTGAGAAATCACCTCCCAGAAGGGATGGCCACACCACAATCCCTTCTCTCTTCTCCTCCTGGGATTTTGAGCACATTCACACATGCGCTCAACACGATTTTCAAGCTGCCAAGTCTGGGACTTGAATTGTGTTTGTTCAGCACCATAACCACTACACCCTGCTAGCCTCAGTATGTCAGCCTTTTTTTTTTTCTTTTTAAAGAGGTTTTTACTTTAGGGTGCATACGCTTGCTGGAGAGAGACAGAGACAATTGGAAAGTGAGAAATCGCCTCCCAGGGGAGATGGTCACACTGCAATGTCTTCGTCTCCATTTTTTTCATGGAATCTTGGGCATGCACATACACATGCCATGTGTGATTTTCCAGTCACTGGATCCAGAACCATGGTTAGCCATGTGGGAGTTCAATACATAGCCACTATGCCTTCTGCTGGCCCCAATATGTCAGTCTTTTAAAGTTCCTTTTCTTGTAGGAATATTTGACTTTTCTGTGCATGAATTCATTCGTGTGAAATACTTGTCCCCTGTACCAGCTGCCCAGTGATCTGACCCTCTGTTATTCAAATGTCTTCATTGTGGAGGCTGATGCATATGGTAGACTCTCCTTGGATTCTGAGCAACCTTTTCTAAAATGTCATGAGATACCAGCATTACAGAGGAAAAGATAAGAATCAGGCTCACTCAGAATTCACTTGACATTCTGAACCATTCTGTCTGATGTTCCTTCTTATTTACCACCAACCTAAGCCCACCTGTGGCCCAGTAGACAAAGATACAACACTCTTATTTATCCTTTTCATTTTTTTCTTTTTTTAAATCTCAAAGCACAGGGAGAAGAGTAAGAATTTCAGGTTGTGTAATAGCCCTTCAGGGTAACAGTTGATATAAACTCCAGACTTTCCACCACTTACCTCACATTAATTTTAAAAAAAAAATTAAAGAAAACATTTATTGAGCATTTTTACAAACATTATCATAGCAACCATGTTATTGAGGCATTAATATTTATATATTTTAGTAAAGAAACTGAGACTCAGAGATATGGTAACTTGTCATACAGCTAGTAAGTGAGAGAGAGAACTCAGCATGTGAGCCCAGGCCCTCGGGCTCTTTCACACTGTGCTATACAACCTCTCTGAATTAGTCCCAGATTTACCCAGGCCCTGAGACCATTGGCCCTAAGACTTGTGGTGTGTTAGGTGTCTCTTTTCCTCAGAAATTGGAATATAAACTAGTAATTTACCTGCATGAAAAACAGAACAATGAGAGTTCAACCTTGGATACATGTTAATGACTGAGTTATGGTAAATTCCTTAACTTCTATCATGGGTTTTAATGAATGTCCTGGCCTACCAGTCCCTTCTTTTTAGTGCATCCCCTTCATTCCCACCCCTAAAACCACTTACCTGACTATAATGCTGACTAATAACTGTACAGTATCCTTATATATACATGATGCCAGCCACCATGAGCCATTCAGCTCACTATCAACTTAAATCATATCCAAGTCCAAGTTGTCATGTTCAGAGCAATTTTGATTCATGATACCTTTCTTACTTCCTCATATATATGAGTAGCTCTAGTCCTCGCTCCATTTGTATCCATCTTGCTCTCTGTTGCTTCCTGAACTGCTACTCTAAGAGTAGCATGACTTTTGATAAGCTTCTTTAGATTTCTATTGAAAGTTTAAAAAAAAAGAGTATATATTATTTCATGCTTTATTATGTTGCTTGTAGTTTTCTCGTTTATTTTTTTACTACTTTCTCTGCTTTCTAATGACTTTTACATTTCTACTGAATTAGTGTTTGTGAAGCTTTACTTCCATTATGTCACGCATATGAGATTTCCAGAGTTTCCTATTACATAAATGTTCCTACTCTGATACACAATCTATTGTGATTTGATTAGAACTTAATATTCCTTAGTCAGGCAGATATATTCCCTACTTTCTCTCATGCCAGTCAACCTCAGAGCCATTTCTTATTTCATCATCTTTACCATACATGCACTCTCTTGTTCTCTCTGATGCTTATCCAATTTTATCCATCATTTAGAGTCCCAGTTCTGTCTCCATTGAGAGGTACCCCTCTCTGTGATCAGTGCACATTAATTTCCCTATGTATAAGGTATTGTCTGTGCTATTTCTTTTTAAAATGTATCTCTTCTTAAAACATAAATTAAAACAAATGATATTCTCTTTTTAAGAGAGATTTTGGCTATAGGATGTTTGTGCTCACCAGAGAGACAGAGAGAGACAGAGGGACAGAAAGTGAGAATCACCCCCCAGGGGTGATGGCCACATCACAATCCCCTCTCCTCTATTCTCTTGCAAGTTTGGGCATGGATGCACATGTGCCCAGCATGAGTTTTAATCCACTGGGTCTGGGACTCGAACTGCAGTCAACTACATGGAATTCCAGTGATGTAACCATTACATCATGTGCTGTTCCCAAACCAAATGATATTCTAAGGCAGGACTTTTTAATGACTTCCCTTCCATTATTATTATTTTTTTTTTCAGGTAGAGTCTTATTTCATACAATCCTCCTGTCTCAGTCTCCATGCTAGAACTATAGAAATGTGCCTCCACACCGTTTTTTGGTTTTTTTTTTCTTATTTTTGAAAGGATCTTGTCTTGTTATCTAAGTCAGTTTCAAACTCTTGAGATCCTTCTGCTTCAGCTTCTATGAGTTGCTGGGATGTCAGGTATATGCACCATACCCAGCCTGTAAGTTGGACAGGGAACCTCTACTGTACCTTTTATGAACTATTTGTTGGGGACCAGCAGATTGTGTAATGGTTATGTAACTGAATTCCCACATGGCCTACTGCAGTGTGAGTCTTGGACCTGGAGGTTTGAAATTCATACCAGGAATGTGTGCATGTGTGCCCAAAATCCCAAGAGGAGAGTGGGGGAGAAAGGATTGTGGTGTGGCCATCCCTTGTGGTGATTTCTCACATTCTGTCTTTTTTGGGAGAGTACATGAGCCTTATAGCAAAAATATCTCTCTAAAAAAGAAAAAAACTATCTCTTGGAATGTAATGATTTGGCATTTACTAACTGTATTTCTATGTTCTAAGAACCAAGGTCAGTTTTTCAATTTAAGACATGTAATATAGTAAATACTCAAAAGTCTCCAATCTGCAACTACAGAACATATTAGGATCTCTTGCCTCATCTCCAGCCCCTTACCATATCTACTCGCATTGCTTTCTTCTCTGTTGCCCAAGAGGGCTAAGCTATTTTCTACTTCAGGTATTGTTATGTCTGCCCAGAACATAGTTACTCTTATTTCACAGCTATTTCTTCTTTCTGGTGCATTAACCTTCTCAAACTTTGACTGCTGCCCAATCTAAAGGAGGTTTCTTCTTCAGTCTCTGTATTTTCAACATGGTAGTTTCTTTTTACAGAATTTTTAATAACTTTTAATTATGCTATTTATAATTTTTTTATTTTTATTTTTTTCCCATGGATGGCAGGTTCTCTGATGGAAGTTTTTTGTTTGTTCATTTTTGTGAACTATCAGATATCCAATGCCTAGTTTATTGCCTAGCACAAAGGTCACAATTAATAAATATTTGTTAAATTAATACTTCCTATGTTTCAAATGTAATAATTATTTTCATGTGCATATGTCTTGATTCCTCAATTATACTTTAATAACTTTATGGAAACAGACAAAAGTGTAAATCTCTTGATAGGGACTATAAGAATTAGCCTCTTAGTAAATAGTTACTAAATAATATGACTTATTTATGTATTTACTATTTACTTACTTTTGACTAGTCATAGTCCTTTGCATTCTCTTTTGAGTCTGTACTTTATTACACTGTCAGCCAACAAATTTTAGAAACCCCTTAAAAATGAATTTAATTGTCAGGGGCAGATCTAGGTGTTTTAGATATTGAAGCTCATACAATTTGGAAGGAATTTTTTAAAAGAAAAGGATAATACAAACTACATACTGGTCCTTTGGAAGGGATCTGTATGAATGAAAGAGTTTAAAACATAAGCATCATTTAAATCTACCATAAACTGACCACTATTAACTGGACTAAAATATTCATTGCAACACTTTTCTTCTTGAGCTTAAGTGCAGTTTGCAAGATGTTAACATCTGAGCTACATCCATCTCACAGATTATTCTGACTCTTGATGCAGCCCCACCCTTTCTTTACACTCCCATCAGTCCTGTTGATTGCATTAAACCAAATGCCAACTGGATATCAGTATGAGAAGCTGACCTTGCCATGAAAGCTGTTAATACACTGATAATAATCTGATGATGTCAGTGGTTGTGTTGGCATTGCTCTAGCTTCATATTGGCCTGCATATCTCATTCTTCCACTCTTTCAAAAATGTTGCCCAAAATCCCAAGTTTGCTTTTTTCCCCTTCTAGTTTAACTGTCATTCTGCATCAAGAATTGGCAGTTATTTTACTGACAAGAGTAATTTCTTTTTCAGTTATTTTTTTCTCACAAGACTTGAATTTTCAAAAAGTGAGGATAAGACAGATGCATAACAGCCACTACACTGTCCATTTGACTTTTATTTCCCAACTACTCTATTTCAATACTTGACAGCAGTTTCAGTTTTACCGATGAGGCAATAAAGTGAAGAGAAAAAAATGTAACTATACTAAATATGTCACTAAGAATTAGAGTTTCTCAAATAAAATTTCCTTGCAGCAGCAGAAGGGCAGCCCTCTGCCCTGCTGCCCATATTTTAGGCCAGATAATTATTGACTTTCACTGTGTGCCAGAGTTCAGTGGGTCTGGAGATGATCTGACAGCTGTGAGGCAATGTTTAGGTTAAAAGATCTCAGAGATTGGGAATGCTGAAACCTTGGTAAAGAAAATAAATGTCTTCAGGGACATTAAGTTATAGAGAGCATATTTATTTCATATGAATATCTTGTTTTCCTGGAAAAAATCTAGATACTAACTTCTGAGACAGCATTTAAAGCAGACAATAATGGAACTGATGACAACAAAAGGGAAAAGGGAGGAAAATGGCTGGGGGAGGGCTCAAGATTTTTTTTTTAATTTTTAAATTTTATTTATTTATTTATTTATTTGAGAGGAGTCTCTAAGTAAGAAACCACACATTGGACTTTATTAATATATTCAACATGTAGTCATTATCAGCTGTGTGCAAGGTATGGTGCTCAACAATAGGAGTAGAGTCATGAATAGAACAGGGTCCCTGACTTTGAGGAGCACACAATATATCAAGAAAGAAACACACTTAAAGTGTGCTATACTAGTGGCTTATACCATATAGTAATCATGTAAAGGAGTAATAAGCTTGTTTTTTAAGTTTACTTACTTATTTATTCCTTGAGAGAGAGAGATATAAAGAAACAACACTCTCAAATGGGTTTTAAAGCTGTGATATACCACACTCTGTGATACACCCCACATCATGTGTGCATCCACACCCAGAGTACTTATGGAAGTCTCTGGCCATGAACATGGAACCTTCATATATGGATCAGTCTGTCAGAATATCACATTTTACCATGGCACCACCATCTGGCCTCTCCAAAGGAATAACTTCTGATTAGAGATGAAGAAAGACATCACAAAACAGAAGCACCAAGGCTACAAGTGGCAGATGCTGTTGATTGCTGCTTTTGTTGAGTTTTTCTAAAAGCAGACCAAGAACAGAGATTTGGGTGTGACCTCAGGAAGCACAGAGGAACTGAGACACAGAAAGAAGGAAAGTCAATGGAGCATACATTCATGAGTTATAGATGACCATGGACAACTGGGGCTCCATCCTACTGATAAAGGTAGGGTATATAAGTTTAGGTTGCAAAGATCTGGGAATCTAAACCTACTATTTGAAGACCATTATTTTTTATAAGAGAAATTCGTTGGACGATTTTTAGGAGAAAACCTATAGAGGGTGGAGAATGTTCTTGGAGGAAGCCATTGAGAAAAAAAGAGTGTAACAAGACATGGAACTAAGAGTCCTGGGGTTCAGATACCAGGACTCCACTCCTCAGAATTATCCACAGCCAAGAAAGGGCCTGAACCTATAGAACAGGCACAGCACAACCAGAGCATCATAGTCAAATGCCAAGAAGCTATGTTATCTTCAGAGCACCTAGATTATAACTTGTGGACCAGCTCACCTGGAAAGGCTGCCAATTCAGTAGGAAGGCATTTGCTTATTACAATAGTTTGGATAATATTTCATCTCCCAAAGTATCACATGCAATTTGATTCCTACTGTAAAGCCACTGGGTGGTAGAGAGATTTTTAAGAGACCTACTTTCATTGTTGATGGGCAACATCCAATAATCTGGGAATGTGGAAGAGACAATAGAGAAAGTAGAGAATTCTGTTTCTTCTCTGCTTCCTTCTTCTTCTTATCTTTCTTCTTTCTTCTTCATCTTCTTCTCTCTCTCTTTCTCTTGTTTTAGTGTGTGTTGATCTGCCTGTTTCTCTCAACCATGCATTGATACAGTATCAGAGACCAGACAGATGATGGCCATATGCTCTTGGACTTTTTAGCCACCAGAAATGTGAACCAAATAAACCCCTATTCATTACAAGTTATCCAGTCTCAGGTATTTTTCTTTAGCAATACAACAACAGACTTCTCTTCCTAAAATCCTAGAGGAATTATATGTATTTTAAAATAGCTGGTCGAGAAAATTTGAACTTGGTACCAACAGATGGATTAATGTTTAAGTCACACGGACTCTCATGTAGTCAACTGTGGTTCAGGTGCCCGACCCGGCAGCTTAAATCTCACACCGGGTGCATGTGCATGCATGCTCAAAATCCTGAAAGAAGAATGAAGGAGAAAGAATTTAAACATGACCATCCCCCTGGGGGTGGGGGTGATTTCTCGTTTTCTGTCTCTCTGGTGAGCTCACGTACCCTATAGCAAAAATCTCTCTTAATAAAAAAAAGAAAAGGTAAGAAAATTTGAACTTATTCTTGACAAGTTTTCTAATATTTGATAATAATTTTCTTCCATGGAGTCAAGGTACCATCAGAGAATACAGAACTTACACATAAAATAATTATGGAGTATGACAAGGAAGAACATTTTTTTTTATTCACTCCGAAAGTATTTACTAACCACAAGTATGTGCCAGGTCCTAGTCTAAGAGCTGTGGATACTTAAATGAACAAGACAAAGAAATACTCTGCCTTCATGAGCTTATATTCTAGTGGATGAAAAAGAGAGTAAACAAGTAATCAAACAATTAAATTGATAGAATTTCATAGTGTAATATGTGTATCAACTCAAATAATAAATAAACAAGGTGATCTTTTAAATCACCATTAGGGGGACCAGCAGATGGCATAATGGTTACATCACTGGACTCCCACATGGCCAACTGTGGTTTGAGTCTTGGACCCAGTAGCTTGAAACTCATGCCAGCCATGTATGTGTGCATGCTCAAAATCCTGAGATGAGAATGGAATAGAAGGGATTGCAGTGAGGCCATTCCACATCAGGGGCAATCTTTCGCTTTCTGTCTCCCTCTGTCTTTCTGGTAAGTGCAGGTGCCCTATAGCAAAAATCTCTCTTAAGAAAAAAGCTCTATTAGGGGTAAAAAGCCATGACCAAATGGAAGAACCCTTTTAGATAAAGTGGTCAGAAAAGGTTCTCAATAGAGCTAAAAAGTTCCACCCTTGATAAATGCAGTGGGAGAGTGGTAAGAACTGAGACTAGAGATTGTGCATTAGAAAAAGCTCAAATGTTATTACAAAGTATAGAAGAATGTTATTGAAGAATTTTAGATGAAGAATGCTTGTGAATTTTATTTACATAAGAAATCACCAGGTCTGGGACACAAACTGTGGTTGGCCATGTGGGAGTCCAGTGATGTAAACGCTATACCATCTGCTGGCCCCCCTTCCTTCTCTGTCTTAAACTCTGCTTGCTTTCCTAAGTCCGCATCTCTAAATCATTGTGAGCTGTGGACAAAAACTCATGTCCCAGTGCGGGTACTGGTCCTGATCACCCCTGTAACCTGCTTCCCAGTATCACAGGGAGCTTGAATTTATATGCAGTGTTTTATGTCTTAAAAAAAATCTTAAGGAAAATTAAAACATGTTATTTAAGCAAGCTAAGAGTTGGTTATATTGTATGTAGTGTTATTATTTATGTTTGAAATCTGTATTCTAAAGGCATGTTCAATTTATCGTGGGAGATCATTCAAGTATCTAGTAGAACCAGTCAGGGAATGTAAAGACAAGAGTCCTTCCAGAGGGACTTTGGCATTTGAGACCCATGTCCCCTCTAAAGAGGGCACCTATTTCCAACCCTAGTCCATTCAAGCAGGAATTCATACCCTGTGGTGATAAAGAAATAGAGTTTTGTTTTGTTTTGTTTTGAATGTTAAATGTCCTGATTTTTAAAAGCTGGCAACCAATTCAAATTAACTTAGTAAAGCAAAGTGAAACACTGTGAAGATCTAATCAACAAGAAAAAATAAAAGACATTTGCCTGTGCACTAGATTCAACCAGCAGTTGACAGTCTGCCACCTCTATGTAGAATCCTCTATCATAATATCTTTATGTGGCAAAATCAGGCAAAATGTTGTAAAATACTTTATTGCGGAGGACATTATTCAAGTGAGAAAGGTAAAAATATTCCAAGGCTCTGCAAAAAAAAAGTGTGCTAACTAGACTCCCTGAGGTCCCTGCAGGGAAAAGCTTTGGCTGTTCTAAGGGTAATTCTTAGCTTCTTGTATACTTTACAGTCTGCAAATCCTTCACTGTGAGAACCTCAAAAAAGAATCCAAACTTTTCCATTGACTCCAAGGCTGTGTCAGCAAATGCCAGACCCAGCAGGCCCTTTCTATTGTATGTTAAGGTTCCAAACAGCTGTAAATAGTTTGTGCCAAGTTCTCTGTAAGTGTGACAAACACACAGCATTCTGCATGCCCCAGGAGGCCAATTAAAGCTCAGAGACTGCAGAGGACAGTCTCTGAATACAGTCACCACACCTCTTAGGGCTGATGGCCATGATTTTTTTTTTCTTTCTATTCTCTCCTCATCAGCAATGAAGGCGTGACCTGAAGATTATTTATCCATAGGTTTTGATTTAAACTTTAGCAAAGATATTTTGAAGCTGAATATCACTTAAGAAGCCATTGCCTCGAATCATGATCATATATTTTCTAATCAACATTGTCTCATGTGGATGACTTATATAGTTCCTTCTTTGGGTTACTTGGTCCATTGAAGAGTTGGGTCAACAAATTCTCTGGACAAAAACTTCATAGTTGTTAAATATCCTCAAAAGTGCTGAAAAATCTTCATGTGTGTTAGAAATCTTTTGTGAAAACTTACTATAGTAAATTGTTCTTAATTTATTAATTTCCAGACCAGAAAATTAATTTCTCTTAAAGGAACTTGATTTTATTTTTCTATTGACAAATCTCAAATATTTTTCAGTTCTTTATCAGAGTATTCTCGGGTCTTTATAATGTAATATATTATTAGCTACTTGAGGTTAGAGCAGCCAAATGAGATAAAATGAACAAATGATCATGTAGCATTCTTATGAATATGTGTGTAACTGCCAAATTCTGTGAGTACTTTAGTAACAATTGGTATAAAGGGACTTCCACAACAAATTGAACATTTCTGTGTGTATTATACAAAAAGCAGGGTAAAAGAGAAAGAATGCAGTGATGTAAAAAATCCTACCTAGTAGAAAACAAAACAAAAATAAAACAAAATAAAATAAATATAAAACCTAAACACAAACTTAACAGATTATTTTTACTCTGTGAATAGCCATTTTCATATTTGCCTAGTATTCACAATTATAATTAAGAACCAGGTCCTTAATTTGGATAATTTTATTATTTCCAAACAAATATGGTTTCCTGTCCAGGAGGGCTGTAGCCCTCTTGTAATCGTGGATAGTGGACCAGGGAACAGAACGTAGATAAAATTCCAGAAACATCTTCTAACACCTAAATGTAATTGAGCCTCTGAAAAAACTGCCTATCTTCAGTATTTTGGTTAAGTGAGACTCTAAACTTCTGTCTGTTTAGACCACTCCAACTTGGCTTAAAGCTTAGCTAAAAAAATTTTTAACTAATACATATAGCATGAAAATTATGCTAAAAAAGGAACCAGCAGTTAGTGTAATGGCTACTATGTCACTGGACTCCCACGTAGTCAGTCGACTGTGGTTCGCGTCCCGGACCCGGTGGCTTAAAACTCACGCCGGGCATGTGAGCGTGCGTGCCCAAGATCCCGAGAGGAGAATGGAAGAGAAGGGATTGCAGCTTGGCCATCCCCCCTGGGGGGTGATTTCTCGCTTTCTGTCTCTATGTCTCTCTCTGTCTGTCTGGCGAGTGCACGCGCCCTATAGCGAAAACCTCTCAAAAAAAAAAAAAAGAAAGAAAGAAAAGAAAATTATGCTAAAAAGAAAACCACAAACAATAAATGACAAATGTTGTTTGAGTCGTTATGTGCCAAAATTGTATTTTTGCTAGTCAGGCTCTCGTTTACATCTCAAAACAATCCTATAAAGCATACATTTTTGTTATCTTTAATATCAACAAGGTTATGGAGTCATTTAGTTTAGTGGTAGAATTAGGTGATTAGCCACTGTACCTCAATAAACTTGTTTGATGGAATTAACATTTTGAGATTTTTTTCTCTATCAACTTATAAAATCACTTTTATTGTAGCCAGATGTAGTGGTACATTGCTGAAACACTGCGCTGTACAAGGTGGAACCATACGAGAGGCCCAGGTTTGATTTTCAAAATCAAATGACTAACCTAACGACTAGGTGCTGTGGCATGTACCTGTAATTCCAGCAATTTAGGAAGGCCAAGGCAGGAGAATTATATGCTCAAACCTGGCATATACAGCATAACAAGCAAGACCTGATCTAAACATGATCTGGGCATGGTAACGCATGCCTGTGGTCCTAACTGGGAAACTGAAATAGAAGGGTCAGGACATGGCCTATGCAAAATATATATATATCAATAAAGGATTTCTATATACTACTTTTATTTGAACTGAAACAAATAAGATGAAACAGCCAATGAAGAATGTTCTCAAGTAATGAAGTCTAACAGAGGGTCCAGCAGGTGGAGTGGTGTTCAGGGCACTGGACTCCCACATGGGTGACTGTGGTTCGAATCCCAGACCTTGTGTCTTGGTTTCTTGCTTTCCCTCTCTCTCTCTGGTCAAATTTCAAAAATAATAATAATAGTAAATAAAATTAAATTTTTTTTTTTAAATCTAACAAAAAGGGTATAATGGCTTTTCCTGAGGTTGTCCATCTCTTCAGACTGTTTGTTTAGAATCTTTGCTGGTATGCTGCTATGGTTGTTCAGGTTTTGGACTCCATTGTTACATATTTTTTTGGTTTGATATTTGTGGCAGAACAATGCCTCATATTCAATAACACTAAAAATTAGTGAAGCATACATGCAGAGCAACTTTGCACATCAATATGTAAGCAAAATAGCCATTAATTTAACATAAAGTTATATTATTTCAAATAAAATTTAGTAGAAAACAGACAAAATCATTGGAGCCAGCAGGCAGCATGGTGATTAAGGGCACTGGACTCCCACATGGCCGACTGTGGTTCGAGTCTCAGACCTGGCGGCTTGGTTTCTCACTTTCCTTCTCTCTCTCTCTCTCATGCTCTACCCCTCTCTAGCCAAATTAAAATAAATAAATAAAGTTAAATAAAATAATTCTTTAAAAAAAAAAAGAAAACAGACAAAAACATGCAAAATGCTATGATTACCACTGCCAGTATTCAGTCAACAGACTTTTATTTTGTTTATGAATTAAAACTAGGAAGCAAGGGGACATTTGCTTTTCTTTTCTTTTCTTTTTTTTTTTATTTATAAACACCACCAAGCCATATAAACAGCAATCACCACCATTGGAAAGGAAAATTATATAGTTGGAGTTTGGTACCCAAACTGATTTCCTATGTGCTTTTCAAGGATTAATTATAAGAAAACCAAATTTTAAAGATGTGGTACAGAACCACATATTGGGTACTTATTCATGCATAGACTTTAAAATGCATAAACCATATATTTCTATCATGAAAATATAAATTATAGACTGTAGTTGTCTCTTTTTCTTAATGATTCAATTTCTAAGTCCAATTTCTTTTGGTTTTTCCCAGAGTATTTTCTTTTAAATGGCATTAAATTTCTGTATAACTTGTGTTTAGACATTATACCTCCATCAGTACTTTGATAATAAGATGATATAGTTACAGACCAGCTTTTATTTCACTTTGGCTTAAGGATGTGATCTTCATACAACTGGGCTTGCTAAAATAATCAGCATTTCTTGTGTTAAAATATAATGGAAAAAGACAAATAGCACTAAGATAGAAGGGAATATGAAATGATGTCTCCTTATAAAAATATTTATAAAACTATTACGCTAAAAGAAACTGTTTTTGGATAACATTAACTTTTGACAAGTTTTTAAAATATCCTAGATTATGAGTATCATACTCATTAGTATTTTGAAATGGTTCCTACAATAATTCTAGTTCTTAAGTTGATTTATCCACTATGAAAGAAGTGTAGGCAAAATTTAAAGTAGGTCAGATTTATCTTCTCTCCTCCCCAGTAAGGCAGTGTAGTAGAGAGCCTATACTCTGTGGTCGTCAGGGCAACTTCCTTAGCATATCTGAGTCTACTGTTCTTATTAAAAATGAAAAGGAGTTCCATAGCCTGAGGGTCTTTGTGACCGTTATGTGAGCTAATGCTTGCAAAATAATTTTTGGTTTTTTTAAGAGAAATATTTTCTATACCACACTTGCCCTCACCAGAGAGACAGAGAGAGTCAGAGAGAAAGAAAGTGAGAAATCACCCCTCTGGGGAGATGAACATGCCACAATCCCTTTTCCTCCATTTTCCTTCCAGGATCTTGGGCACTCATGCATTCGTGCCTGATGTGTTTCAAACCACAAGGCCTGGGACTTGAACCGTGGTCAACTCCGTGGGAGTCTAGTGACATAACCTTTATGCTATCTGCTGGTCCCACAAAATATTTTTTTTTAATTTGCCAAAGGGTGCATGTGCTCTCCAGAGAAAGAGAGAGAGAGAGAGAGAAAAGAGAGCAAGCCACCTCTTCCCCTGTCCCCCTCCCTGCCCAGTAGTGGTCATGCTGCAATTACTTTCCCTCCATTTTGGATTTTGGGCATACATTGCACAACTGCCCAGTGTGTTTCTCAAAAGACTGTGTTCAGGACTTGAACATTGTAGATAGTCATGTAAAACCCACATGCCATAGATAGGTTCTTGTGAAATGATTTTTATAAAACATGTAATATTCTAACCTATTTTATCCATTCGCCTATGCCATCAAAATTTCATCACTATAGGTCAATGTTGAGGGAATCACTAATGACTAGTTATCATAATCTCTCATAGTTATTTATTCTTTAAATTATTTTAGCTAAAGGAAAGAAGAGTTAATAATATTAGCTACAAGATACCCAAATTTGCCACCCTTCTATGGTGAGCAAACAAGTTTGCTTAGTTTCTTATTCTGCATACACTGGGAAATCAAGACCCTGCACAATTTACCAGGTATTTCTTGGGATGGTGGGACCGTAAGAGAGGCTTCAAGACCCAGACATTTCTCATTCTCAACCCCAATTCCCATTCATGCCTTGCCTTTCTGACCTTTCTTCACATTCTTATACTTCTGTTCATTTCCTAAAGCTCCACTAACAAAATCTATTGGATGAGGAGACAAAGTATTATTAAACAAAATGTTTTAGCTTAGAGAAAATGTCCAACATGAAAGAGAAAAAAGTAAAAAAAAAAAAAAAAAAAAAAAAAAAAAAAAAAAAAAAAAAAAAAAAAAGAGAGAGAGAGAGAAAGAAAAAAGTTAATTAATCGTTAGAAGAGTTTTAAACTGAGCTATCTATCTTTGGATATTTTTATCTTTGCTTTTCAATGATATTCTTCTCCTCTTTAACCAAAACTTCCAAATTCCCAGTTTGTACCCCTGTGCCTAACCAGTTGAAAGTTCCTATTAATGATTACATAGAAACATTTTTAAAATTTTTCTCTTCTCAAATTTTTTTTCCAGACCATGCCTAAAGACTCAGCCATCACTTAAAAGCATTGATGTGTCCATTAAGATAGTTTCCTAATAACAAAAGAGGAAGATATCTAAGCAGAAGCATCAAAATGAATTAATCTTTTAAATGGTTTGCAGCACTATGCCAATTTTGTTTCTAATATTATTCCAGTTAACCTTTATGAAACTACTTTATTCAATGAATATTGTTATTATCCTATTACTATAGATGAGAAGACCAACTTTATATCTACACATTCATTCCTTTTCTTTTAATATTTTATTAAAGAAGAAGAATTTCACATACACTAAATTTAAGTAATGTTCTGATCTCAAAGAAATGTACTAAAATCCTGCCTACTCAAAACCAAAAATAATCAGTCCCACCTATGGAAAATAATTGAAAGAAAGTTATGTGTATGTGTTCTTCAGCTTTCTTGATCTTTCATAGCCTTACTGTAATTAGCCTTGTACCATATTTACCCACTGACTGTATACTTGATCTTATTGCTCATTCTGCTTTTTTATACTTATTCGTAACGGTCTTTATTCAATTACAATTGCTACAACTTTGGAGGAAATTGACTTGTCTACTTTTACATCTAACAGGAATTTGTGAGTCTTTGGCAAACATGCACAGTTAGTTCATGGCAGTGCCAACAATTTTGCTTATTTTTTTTCTTTCTGGCATTCTCAAGTTATTTGGGGTTTTTATTTATTATTATTTTTAAAATATTTGGGAAAATTCAACATGTTTTGTGGCATTAGGACAAAGCATTTAGAATGTTATGTTCTGATCTTATTACTCTCCTAAAATTCCTAAGAAATCTTGAGTAATTTTTGAATTTCTCTCATTCTCTGAAACTTCATTTTAAGTGGGGGGATAATGTCTAGCTCATAGAGATAGAAAATACATTAAGCAAGAAATTATATTAAAGGGATCTTAAGAATAATCTTAAGATTTTGTAAAGAGACATCTTATGAATAATAATAGAATGTGTTCTAATTATGAAGTACCATACATAAGTGATTTTAACTGAACAGCACATAAAGACTTTACACATCAAGTAATCTTAGTCATAAGAAAATGTTAATAATCAAAAAAGAAGGAATACTTCTGTTTTTATTTTTTAGCACTCACTTATACACATAATTTAAAGATCTAAACTGTTCTAGAATGTTTATAAAAAAACTTTATTATGAAAAATAGTATTTTTAGAAAAGATTTTTGTTATCTCCATATCTTGAAAAATACATGGTTTTGAAGCTAACTTTATATTTTTCAGTATTAGGCACTGTCTACAAACTTACTGGACCTGAGCATGTGGTTCTCTCCTCTCTTCATCCCATCCTACATACACTTATTTTCCATCCCTTATTCTTCCATCATAGTTAAGGCATAATTTTAGTTAGATCATTGTTCGGTACCCATTATTAGTGTAACTTTCCAAAGACTCTTCAAAGCCATGCTTTGTCTGAAATAGCTGTGATTACTTTGTGTTTACTACTAACCTTTACATTTTCTCTGGGCTTAATAATTGTTTTATTTTTTATCTTAATATTTAAATATATTTACCATAAGTTCAAATTTAATCCTTGATCTCTCTGCCACTTGTCTCTCTTCTTAAAAATTTAGATACATCAGATATTTTATTAATTTCATCTTTTTTGGAAAATCACTCCTGGTCTCCTTTGACCTACTCCCTACTCTTAGATCTGTTCTTCTTTTATTTTTGTGGAACTCTCCTCCAATAGCTTTCTGACAAATGTACATGGGAGGAAAGTTTCAGATACCTAGAATGTCTGAAAATGCCTTTATTTGATTCTCAAACTGTATTCATAGTTAAGTCATGGTAGAATTCTCCATCTGAAGTCATTTCACCGCAATTTTCCAAGCATTGCTCCGTTATTTATCTCCCAGTGTTTATGTGGAGAATTCCCAACCCTTTCTGATTATCGTTCTTCTGTTTCAGACTTGTTCTTCTGTCTCTGGAACTTTTTGGATCTTCCCTTTATCTCTAGTTTTCTGAATTTCCTTGAGATGTGCCTTGATATGATTCTCTTCCCATTTTTTGTACTGGATGCTTTATAAGCACTTTTATCTAGGAAGGCATATTTTCTTCCCTCTTTTCCATGCGCTCCCTTCTTGAACTTAGGAAAGACTAAGTGGTGAAGTTCCCAGGTCCTGGAGACAGAATGCTGGAGTAAAAACCTAGATATTTTACTTAAAAACAGTGTGGCGATTTTTTCTTATATTTCAGTTTTCCCACCAAAATAATGGAAATAATAAGCATATCTCCATCATAAGCTCTTACGAGTATTAAATGATTTAATACATGCAAAACCTGAATGGCACAACATGTTATATATTGCTTTTGATCTGAATTGTTGATCTAATGTTCACACTTTATCTCCCCTACCTGCCAACTCTTTATTTTTTTGTTCTACTCTCTGAGAGTTTTTCTCAATTGTATTTTACAAACCGTATGTTATTTTTTATGTTTTTTTTCTTTTTTAATTTTCAAAATCTCTTTTCTTCTCTCATATTTGTACTGTCTTCACATCCCCTGAGGACAGTAACGATTGATGGTAAAGTTTTCTTTACATTGTATAGCCTGTTTCCAACCAATGTTTTGCTTTTTCCTTCTTCTTTTTTTAAATTTATATATTTAAATCCTTGGCTCAAATATTTAAGAATAGAGGACCAAAGCACTGATGGGAAGATCTAGGCTTGAGGAGTAATTATCAACCATGATCTTCACAGTAGAATAATGTGGCTAAGATATTTTGTTGATGAATTCTCAATTTGAGAATCTTTACGTGTATTCTTTGGGATCAACAGTTCTTTGGGGGTTTTTTTGTGATGTTTGTTTGTTTGTTTTTTCATGAGATGACTCCTTCAGTATTGTTTCTAGAGGATAAAAGCCTGGCTTCCAGAGTTCCGGGAACCAAATGGGCATGAGGACTATACATCTTAACATCCTGTTATCAGAAAGGTACCTCTCCTTGACGAGTGTGCAGTATCTGCCTGTCCAAAGCCCTGTGGTAATATCCTCTCAAAACAATAAATCTCTAATCTCCTACTGGAGTCCAGAGGGGTAATTGCCAACTGCACAGAGAAGATGTGTAGATCTGGAGATTGAATTGCTTTTTAAATAGCTATTCACCATCCTCTTTATTTTAGCTGTTACCTCCATCATCACTTCCAAGTTCACTGTGTGCCAATAATTCGTAACATTTTAAGGGGTTCTGTGAAATAAACTAAATTCATTCTTCACTGTTTTCCCTGCAGGTTTGGGATTTAGTTTTCTCAGCTATCCAAAATAAGTACCACTTTCTCTCTACTATTTTTTTCTTCTGTTTTCCCCCCAGATTTCTGGGTTCATTTCTCCTTCTTCTATCTCTTCTTCTTCTTACTCTCCTTCTTCTTCTCTTTCTCCTCCTTCTTCTCTCCCTCTTCCTCCTCCTCCTATTCCTCCTCTTTTTTCTTTTTTAAATCTGCTTTCTTTATTTCCTTTATTCCAAATTTTAAAGTCTATTTATTTCTTCCATGACAGAGACAAAGATAGACAGACAGGCACCCCCAATAAGGTCTTCATGTTACAATCCACTCTCAGTTTTAGCTGGCCTGGAACGTGGGCTTGTGTGTGTGTGTGTGTGTGTGTGTGTGTGTGTGTGTTTATGTGTACCCATCAGGCTCAGGGAACCTCTAGGACATGAAACCAGGACCTTTCCCTTGTGTTTCCAATTGTTTTACCACTGTGCTAACACCTGGCCTCTTTTTTATTTATTTCTTTCTTTGTTAATCTTTTTTTCTGATGTTTTTTTCCACTTAGATGAGATTGGGAAAGAGCTAAATTTGATTATGTAGAGAGAAAGAGGGATAGTGAGAGAAAAAGTGAAAAATCAGCCTTGGGAGAATGGTCATGCCACAATTCCTTCTCCTCCAATCTCCTCTTGGATTTTAGTCATGCACGCACATACACCCATTGTTATTTTTCAAGCTCCCAAGTCTGAGACTCAAACTGAGGTCAGTCATGTGAGAGTCCAACGCCTTAACCACCACACCACATACTGGCCCCAAGCCTGGATTCTTTTTTTTTTTTTTTTTTTTAGAGACGTTTGCTATAGCGTGTGTGCGCTTGCCAGAAAGACAGAGAGAGACAAAGAGACAGAAAGTGTCTCCAGGGAGGGTGGCCACACTGCAATTCCTTCTTCTCCACTCTCCTCTCAGGAACTTGGGCACACACACAAGCGCGCCGAGCATGAATTTAAGCCACTGCATCTGGGACTCGAATCGCAGTCTACTACATGGGAGTCCTCAAGAAAGACTAAATAAACTCACACTGGGTGCATATGCATGCCCAAAATCCTGAGAGAAGAGAAGGGAGGGGAAGGGATTGCAGTGTGGCCATCCCCTCTGTTGTGGGGTGGTCATGTCTTTGTTTTCTGTCCTTCTGTCTCTCTGGCAAGTGCATGTGCCCTATAGCAAAAGTCTCTCAAAAGAAAAAGTACTAAATCTTCAATAGAAATCAAAATAAAATAGTAAGTAGAAACAAATCATCAACTTAATTATTTGCCAAAACTCAAAAAATACACTTTCACAATGAGTATAGATTAAGAATCACTTCTGTTCACCTAGAAAGTTAGTAGAATTAACTTGCTGTAGAACTCTCTGTTCTTCTTCAAGAAATCATAACCCTTGCTGCAATTCATTGAAAGTCCAACGTTTATCTCTTTCATCTTTTCATTTCATGGCTCTTTTCCTCTACATTGAACAGAGGAAAAGAGCTATGATACATAGAAGCACAGCAGAGGGGTTTTTTAATCTCATGTAAACAAATATTCACAACTCAAATCTAGATGTTCTTGGGTATTTTTTGTTCCACTTCCATCACTTTAGAGAAGGAAGTCAGTGGGTTAAATATTAAATACTCAGTTTCTAAACATTACTCCTATTCATGTTTTATTCCTATTGTTGCCCTGTTTTACCTCAAAAGAGGAGGAGACTTAGTTGCAGGTGCTCTGAGCTGTCTTCAATTTTACAAATTGTTCTTCAAGGCAGTCAGAGTATCTAGAAGTCCACCAATATCTCCAATGCAAAAGTTTTCAAAATTATTTCTTGAGTATTTCCATGTAGTACTCAACCCATCACCAAATAGTATTGAATAGGTACCATTGTATCACTTGTCCTTTAGCTCTGGAACAGGAGCAAAGGTATAGAAGTGGATACACAGCAACCTGTATAGCAAATATGATTTAACATAAGGAAAAGAAAAAAGACCAGCCAGGTGGTATGATTGTTAAGGTATCTGGATCCCACATTCCAACTCTATTGTTTGAGTCCTGGACCTGGTAGCTTGATAATCACACTGGGCACATGTACATGTGTGCCCAAAATCCTGAGAGGAAATTAGAGGAGAAGGGATTGTAGCATGGCCATCCCCCTAGGGGGTTGATTTCTCACATTCCTTCTCTCTTTCTCTGTCTCTTTCTGGTGTGCACACACTCTATAGCAAACAAAACAAAACCTTGGATTGCGAAGGTACGTATTTTTTTACTTTATAATGATTATAACAACTGTTTTTTCTGTCTTTAAAAATAAATACATTGGTAAGAACTAGTCAGACGCTATCATTTTATTATGTGTGCCATTTGCCATGGGGCGGGCGCCACCACGCCCCTTATGTGTGCCATTTGTAGAATGTGTTTGTGCGGGAGAATTTGCCCTTTCCATATGTTTTAAGTTATTGGCAAAACAAAGTTAAACAAATGCATTTTGAAAGCATGCTGTGAATGTCTTCCACTTTAGTTATTTATAGCTGTCCACAGTATCAATTTTTATTTTAAAAATTTTAGAGTAATTATAGGGCAAGAGATATGTGCTAAACTTGAAAATATGACCAATAATGACTTACACAGTGAAGACTACATAACAGAAGTAGTTTCCTCAGATAAGAAGAATCAATTCTAAGAATTTTATTTTATCCAACATTCTTTTTTTTTTTTTTTTTTCAGATATATCTATTGATTCCATAAGTTACAGAGGCAGAGAGACAGTACTCCTAACAGAATCTTGACAGCACAATCAAGCCCAGCTTCAGGCAGCTCAGCTCATGGGCACCATATACCTGGTGTACTCTATGTATGCAAATTTGGCAACCTTCTCATGTGGGTCAACTTTGCAGAGCATAACATTTTACCACTGTCCCACCGTCCAACACTTATTCAAGACTGATTTAAAAAAAAAAAAATTGCCAAGGGGCACGTGTGCTTGTTTGAAAGAGAGAGAAGAGAGAAAACACCCCTCTGTGCCAAAAGGGCATTCCTTTTTCTTCTGTTTCTCCTTCACATCAGTATTTTGGGCATACATGCACATGAACCTAGGGTCTTTTTTAAGTCATCAGAGGCAGGACTAGGCTAGTGATTGGCCATGTGATATCTAGTTTCCTTAACCACTATGCTATAGGCCTAGCCCAATGGAAGATTCTAAATATAAAGGAATTATTCATCTCTTTTTTTAATACTTTGATGATTTTTCTTTTTTTTTTTTGGAGAGGTTTTTGCGATACGGCGCGTGCGCTCACCAGACAGACAGAGAGAGACAGAGAAACAAAACAGAAAGCGAGAAATTGCCCCCCAGGGGTTGGCCACGCCCCAATCCCTTCTCCTCCATACTCCTGTTGGGATCTTGGGCACACACGCATATGCGCCCAGCGTGAGTTTTAAGTCACCTGGTTCGGGACGCAAACTGCTGCGGTCGACTACATGGGAGTCCAGCGACATAGTCATTATGCTAACTGCTGGTCCCAACGATTTTTCTTTTTTCTTTCTTTTTTTTTTTTTTTTTTTTCCTTTGGAGAGGTTTTTGCTGTAGGACGTGTGCGCTCACCAGAAAGAGAGAGAGACAGAGACAGAAAGTGAGAAATCACCCTCCAGAAGGGATGGCCACGCTGCAATTCCTTCTCCATTCTCCTCTCTGGATCTTGGGCAGCACGCACACGCACCCTGCGTGAGTTTTAAGCCACCAGGTTCGGGTCGCAAACCGCGGTCGACTACATGGGAGTCCAGTGACATAGCCATTACACTAACTGCTGGTTCCGACGATTTTTCTTTTTTTTTTTTCCTTTGGAGAGGTTTTTGCTGTAGGACGCATGCACTCACCAGAAAGAGAGAGAGACAGAGAGACAGAAAGTGAGAAATTACCCTCCAGAAGGGATGGTCACGCTGCAATTCCTTCTCCATTCTCTTCTCTGGATCTTGGGCAGCACGCACACGCACCCTGCGTGAGTTTAAGCCACTGGGTCAGGGGCTCGAACCATGGTCAGTTAGATGGGAGTCCAGAAACATAGCCATTATGCCATCTGCTGGTCCCACTTGATGATTTTTCTATTTTGGAAAATGTAAATAGACAAAAGAAGGAAATAAAAGATACAAATACTGTAAAATAGGAGACAGTGTTTGTAAATGATGTGGTTATTTACCTCCATAGCCCAAAAGAAGAAAGTTGAAATAATAGAAAATAATTAAGATTCAATAAACACATACTATAAGTAAGTATAGTTTAAGAAATATACAAAAACCAATAATTTTTTAATAAAATAAAATACTAATTTGAAATGATTATTATGTAGAAGAAAAGATCCAATTCACAACAGATATTAATAATAAAAAATCCTTTATTTTTAGGGAGACTTTTTCTATAAGGCATGTGCACTTGCCAAAGAGTCAGAGAAAGGCAGAGAGACAGAAAGTGAGAAATCAGCCCCCCAAGGGAGATAGCCATACCTCAGTCCCTTCTCCTCTGTTTTCCTCTTGGTATTTTGAGCATTCACATACACACAAACCCAGCATGAGTTTTAGCCACCAGGTCTACGAGGGAGTCAGCCATGTTTGACTATGTGAGAGTCCAGCGACATAACCGTTACGCCTCTGGTTATGTAACGGTTATCTGCTGGTCCCAATTATCAAAAATATATGCTCAGCTTAGGTGACATATTTCCTAGTGTACTGGACTACAGTACCAAAAGCCACATGGCTAAACTTGGATTCAGTCCCCAAATTGCCCTGAAAATATACCAAGCATGCACTCAAGCACCCAAATCCAGAGGAGTTGCAGGCCTGAGAAAAGAGGATTGCAGCATAACTATACCCTGTCAAAGGTGATTTCTCTCTCTCTCTCTCTCTCCCCCCCCCCCCCGCCCTGTATATGCTATCATTAAAAAAAAAAAATTAGGGACAAACTTTTATAAAGCAAAGACAACATTAAAATTTTACTGAAAATGTCAATATACAGAAAGAAAGAACATTTATTTTCTAAAAAAATCTGACTTGGTAATGATGTCACTTATCTCTAACTTAGTCAATGGATTTGCTCTGACCCCAATTAAAAAAACAATTTGTAGAATGTGAAAAAAAATAAAAATTTTATGTGACAGGTGATTAGAAACATCAGATTAGTAAGGAAAATCTTAAAAGAAAAGAGTAACAGGGACCAGCAGTTGGTGTAATGGCTATGTTGCCAGACTCCCATGTAGTTGACTGTGGTTTGAGTCCTGGACCCAGTGGCTTAAACTCACGCTATGCACATGTGCATGCGTGACCAAGATCCCGAGAGGAGAATGGAGGAGAAGGGATTGTGGTGTGGCCATCCCTCCTGGGGGTGATTTCTCGCTTTCTGGCTCTCTGTCTCTCTCTGTCTTTCTGGCAAGCGCACCACCCTATTGCAAAAAAAAACCTCCAAAAAAAAAAAAAAAAAGAAAAAGAGTAACAAAATGGACAACTCTGCTAAATTTTAAAACATACTACCATAAGTAATAGTAATTAAAAGTATGATATTGGAACAAGAATACAAACATTAAACATATCAGAAAAGGGGTGCAAGTATATTTGAAAATTTAGTATAATCTGTGAAGAAAAGACTTATTAGTCAATAAATAGTACTGGGACAACTGGCTAGCCATTTGGAAAATAATTAAGCTATATTCCTACTTCCTCATTATACTAAAATAAATTCCAGATGGATAAAAAAAAATTAAACTGAAACCATAAAAGTAGTTAAAAAAGAACTCAGATGACTGTTTTTAATAAACTTGAAAGAGGAAAGGTTTTTAAAAAGTGACATAAGACTTAGAATTCAAAAGGGAAAGACTGATAATTTTGAATACTTAGAAATGAAAATTTTCTTGTCTACATAAAAATACCAATAAAGCCATAAGATATAAACTTGAAAAAATTAACATGACAAATGTGAAAAAAAGGACTAATTTCTTTAATACATGTTTTTAAAACTTTTAAAGAATTGTAAGGGAAAAAAAGACAAATGAAAACTCAGTGGCCGGCCTCCAATAAAGAAATGCTAATTATATAAGCTATGAGAAGACATCAACCTTACTCACAATTTAATAAATGAAAAATAAAAGGATACTACAAAATTATATATTTAATAAGCAAAGATTAAACGTTGCTAACATGAAGTACTAAAGTATCTCTGCACATACAAAGATGAAAAATGATGCTGATGATGAACGTTTATTAGGAGAATAGATTGCACTTTTGAAGGGTAATTTGACATTATTTGTTTACGTACAAAATTTAAGTTGAACTAGCAATTGATCTAGCAATTACACTAGCAATTACTAGCAACTTAAGGAACAAATAAACTCACAAATATTCAAAGATAAATACAAGTATGGTTTATATTCAGCCAGTAGGAAAACTGTAGCCGTGATAGTTATTAAAACACAAAAATATTTCTGACAAATGTTTGCTGCAATGAGTTCCTTGAGAGCCCTTCTTCATACATCAGCCACCTGGCTCTCTGCAGTGGGTTTCTCTATGATCCAGCAATTACAGGATTAATAGTTGGCCCAGCAAGAGACCATCAGGACTTCACTCCAGTGCTTCAGTTGAGATCCATTTTATTGGTAAGTCCCTAGGCACAAGGACTGTTATAATCTCAATACTGCCTCTGTGAATAAGAATGTGCACTGCAATTTGTTTGAAAATATCTAAATACCCACTGATAAAAGACCGATTGCATCATTTTAAAGTATAATAATACTATACCACAATTTTAAAAAGTGAGGGAAATCTAGAGACCAGCAGATGGTGTTATGGTTATATTGCTGAACTTCCATGGAGTCAACCATGGTTCAAATCCCAGACCTGGTGGCTTAAAACTCATTCCAGGTGCATATGCATGTGTGCCCAAGATCCCAAGAGGAGAATGGAAGAGAAAGGATTGGAGATTGCTACTTTTTCTTATATACCTCTCTATTATTTGATATTTTCTCTTTTCCTATTAAAAATAGTTTGATATTGCTTATGAGGTAAAAATATTTTTAATTAATGTGAAAATATTTACTAGATCACTGATATTTTGAGTACCCTTAATTAAGTCTTCATTTTTTTTCCAATGAATCTTCTTGCAGTCTAATGAAACCTATGTAACATTTTTCACACTGATTTTTTTAAATGTGTAAAGTAAATTATATAGAAGTACAAAGGAAACCAATTATATTGAAATACAGTTATCAAAATATTTTCAAAAAAGTGTAACATAGAGGATCTAGTAGGTAGCACACTGGTTAAAGTGCTGGACTCCCACATGGCTGACCACAGTTCGAGTGCTAGATATTGTGGCTTGAAACTCATGCCGGCAAGTGTGCATGTGGGCCCAAAATCCTGAAAGGAGAATGGAGAAGAGATGGTGGTGTGGCCGTCTCCACGAGAAGGGGATTTCTTGTTTTCTGTCTCTCCATGTCTCTCTGTGTCTCTCTGGCTTTCTAGTGAGTGCACTATAGCAAAACTCTCTCTCAAAAAGAAAGAAGAGGTTTTTCTATTGATACGTTTGATGACAATATCAAGAGTAGGTCTAATAACTATTACCAAAGAAACAATGACCAGAAGTGATATTTTAAGATATGTGGAGTAATTGTAATATGATATGAAAATGTAGATAATTTCTACCCTTAACACAGTTCCAGGTATTACAAATAGTATTGTGATTTGTTGTTTATATTCATAATTGGAGAAAATACGAAATTTAGTTGGCTATTAGTAAAAATAAAGATACACTCTTTCTCATCTGAGTTTACAGATCTTCTGAATCCTAGCCATGAGTCACTTGAAAAGACCATGGATTCCAGATCTAGAAATTTTATTATAGATAAATTTGAAAATGTTAATCTCTGATTTGAAGCCAGTTCTACATCATTTTGTGATCCCTTTGTTTAAATGCATCTATACACAATTCTGACGTAGAAAGAATGGAGTCTTCAGAAATGATTATCAGATCACTGACTTTTTTAACAAGGTCTTAATGAGCTGAATCACATACAATTGGCTCAATGTTTCAAAATAGAGTGCATCTATGATTCTTAAATTTTCTTTTATGTCTCTACATTCCTATTCCTTCCATTCTATGTCTGGACACTGAGGTTCTACCTCTCCCCACACCACTCTCACATTTTATTTCCAGCTACTCTGTTCCTCTATTTTTTTTTATACCTTTAGAGTGTTTTTTAACTTATTTTAATATCAGCTCCTCATCTTGGTTTTAATTGTGGTTTTAGCTCATCCTTATCAAGCCATATCCACATGCTAACCCTTACCCAGAAAAGGGAATGCAATTGATAGGGTTGGATTTATACTAATATAGTCACACTACAAGTATTCACTGTGACTAATGCTTCAATGGATCAAGGTGACTGAGATTAGTGGAAACATTAGTGGCTATAGAACACATAATGATCCTGCATAGAAACGAATCAACCCTGTATTTTGACATGTTTCCTAATCTGAGACTTAAAAAAATTACTCTCAGCAATTGCTCTTTAGATGATATTATAACAAATTTTCTTTGCTAGTTTTTTTTTTTTTTTTCCTTTTTTTGGAGAGGTTTTTTTTTTTTTTTTTTTTTTTTTTTTTTTTTTTTTTTTTTTTTTTTTTTGCTATAGGACGCATGCGCTCGCCAGACAGAGAGAGACAGAGAGACAGAAAGCGAGAAATCACCCCCCATGGGGGGATGGCTATGCCGCAACCCCTTCTCCATTCTTCTCTCGGGATCTTGGGCACGCACGCACATGCACCCGGTGTGAGTTTTAAGCCACCGGGTCCGGGACGCAAACCGTAGTTGACTACGTGGGAGTCCAGCAACATAGCCATTATGCTAACTGCTGGTCCTGAAAGTTATCTTTTTTGAATGAAAGAAAAAGAATCATACATAATCACTGAAAAGTATAGAAATAATCTATTCTAGAAAGGTGATTTCTAAATGCATGAGTGAGGAAACTGTGGAAACCTTCCAATAAAGGTTAAACTATAAATTTAATTCATTTAGTAGAAAATCTGACTTTAGGCAATTAAGTGTAGAATAATACATCAAGTAAGAATGCTAACAGAGCCAGTCCTGTGGACTTGTGGTTAGGGAAACCAATCCAACATCTTGGACAACACACTTTAA